>CM031947.1:17988117-18588117 GCA_018749465.1 Paracanthobrama guichenoti
AAGAAACCAATTTGAAATGATTCGAGCTTTGTGACATGGTGCATTATCCTGCTGGAAGTAGCCATCAGAGAATGGGTACATGGTGGTCATAAAGGGATGGACATGGTCAGAAACAATGCTCAGGTAGGCCGTGGCATTTAAACGATGCCCAATTGGCACTAAGGGGCCTAAAGTGTGCCAAGAAAACATCCCCCACACCATTACACCACCACCACCAGCCTGCACAGTGGTAACAAGGCATGATGGATCCATGTTCTCATTCTGTTTACGCCAAATTCTGACTCTACCATCTAAATGTCTCAACAGAAATCGAGACTCATCAGACCAGGCAACATTTTTCCAGTCTTCAACTGTCCAATTTTGGTGAGCTCATGCAAATTGTAGCCTCTTTTTCCTATTTGTAGTGGAGATGAGTGGTAAACGGTGGGGTCTTCTGCTGTTGTAGCCCATCTGCCTCAAGGTTGTGCGTGTTGTGTCTTCACAAATGCTTTGCTGCATACCTCGGTTGTAACGAGTGGTTATTTCAGTCAAAGTTGCTCTTCTGTCAGCTTGAATCAGTCGGCCCATTCTCCTCTGACCTCTAGCATCAACAAGTCATTTTCGCCCACAGGACTGCCGCATACTGGATGTTTTTCCCTTTTCACACCATTCTTTGTAAACCCTAGAAATGGTTGTGCGTGAAAATCCCAGAAACTGAGCAGATTGTGAAATACTCAGACCGGCCCGTCTGGCACCAACAACCATGCCATGCTCAAAATTGCTTAAATCGCCTTTCTTTCCCATTCTGACATTCAGTCTGGAATTCAGGAGATTGTCTTGACCAGGACCACACCCCTAAATGCATTGAAGCAACTGCCATGTGATTGGTTGATTAGAGAATTGCATTAATGAGAAATTGAACAGGTGTTCCTAATAATCCTTTAGGTGAGTGTATATTAGTGATGGGCATTTTCCCAAAATATTGTATTTGAATATTTAGGCTCATAAAAATCGACTATTCGTTTATTTAAATTACGTTATTTTGAGAAAATAAAGCCTTTTTTTTTTTTTTTTATTCAAGTTTTTGTCACCAATTCTGAACAAGCTTACGATGCAATATACACAACAAGCTTGCATCATATCTTAAGGTTTTATTTCAGTTTAAAACATTAAACAACATGTGTAAACAAAACATATAGGACTAAAGAACAAAAGCATTATAAGTTCAACCAGCGCAGCTCAGAGCAGAAAAAAACGCTAATAAAGCAGACTGCGCCAGTTATCGTGCATATGTACATATACACACGTGAGTCGGTATATGGTAATTGTGTTTATATTGTTTCACATTTTCATGTTGAGAAAAACACGCGCTTCGCTGACAGACGTTGCAGAGACACAAAGATAACAGTGTTAAGTGAAGTTTCTAACGGCACTTTGTGATTTTTCTGTTCTTAAACCCTTGATGAAACTTAAAGGAAGCATTTGTCTCGATCATTTTGCTATCATGTAAGTTATCTCGCTCTCACTTGGGGTACAGCTTGCTCTTACCTGCACTCATGAATGCAGTGATGGATGGCTGTCTTTCCTCATTCAACTGGTGTTTGGATTTCATGTGATTTCTCATTGGGGTCGTGATATTATGATAACTATAATTAATTTTATCAAAAGTAACTCCATTTTGCAAGATCAATTACAATTTTCATCTAAGTAATTCCAAATATCGTGAGGCAGTTGATGACATCATGTGATCAAATACAATCAACTTATTAACCCGCTCCACAGCACCACCCAGAGGATTTATTTATAACTGTGAGTTTTAGAGGGATTTATCATGGATTCACTGCATTTACAGCCAGCAAAGCAACATAGTAAAATACAAAGTGTTTTTATTTTTCGAATATTATTTACAGATTCAACTATTTGTGCACAAAATATATAGCTTTTAAAACATCAGTCAATCAAGCATTATATTGTGATAATCAAGCACTATTATGAAAGAACTTTAGTAATTAGAACTAAAACTTGGTAACCATGTATGAATGCATATGTCATTTTAACTGAAATTGGGTCTGGTGGTGATGCTTACAGGTTTGTACAAAGTGCTTGAAGTGCTTAAGTACTTGAATTTGTCTTGTTGAAATTTGTATTTCAAAGGTTTGAATTGAATTTGTTTAAATTATTGACATTTTTTGTTTAATTTCATTGATAAAACAATCTTTTCATGCAAAATTAATTCCGCAGCCCATCTAATATAGATATAGAGCCATATTGCATATATAATTATCCAAGTATATGATACAGCTTTCATTCTTCAGGTCAATCATACAATATATTTAAAAATTTGTTTGAATAAGGAATCTTTGTCATAGTATCCTTTCAGTTGTTAAAATTACCACAGTCATTGCATGTGCTGCACTTTATTTGTGCCATTTTGTTTTATTAGTTTATTTTTATTCATCTATATACCTATAGACAGGGCAAAATCAAAAAAATCAGAGCCGCAGGGCTCAAATCGGTCAAATCGGCGGCAGATCAGGCTGGGTTTATCCATGTATATTAATTTATCCTGCTTCTGTCACACTTTTGCAGTAACCAATCACAGACTGGCTTATCTATCTGACGCGCTATTGGCGGGTTTACCACAATGACGGATAGAGAAGCGATGGATCGATGATTGTTGATCACGCCTCTTGTGGTCTGATTGGTTGAATGACTATCCAATTGCGCACAGAGTCATTTGAACTATGCCTCTTGTGAATCATGCCTCTTGTGCAGTAGAAAATACAGAGCAGACTCCCCAGACCTATGTTCAGTCTTAAAAGATTGAGCGTGGTCTGGTGATAGCCAGACAACTATTTACCTCTTTTAGAATTTGAAAGATAATAAGGATATTGTTTGATAAGTGAGATCTCTGATTATAGTCTTTGAAAACCAAAAAAGTAGTGCTTGAAAAGACCTTGAAAGTTCTGGAATTTAATTTTACAGTATGAACCCTGGGCTTAAAATATTGTTGGTAATTCACTGTTTCTGTAAAAAAAAAAAAAAAAAAAATATTAGTAAAAATTAGTGCACTTTAGTTCCGCCCACTACCGGGAAAAAACAGAAAATCTTCTGCTTGTTCTTAAAATGAACTCCTTTTTACTGGAAAATAATACAAAGATTATCGCTTGCATGTAGTGCATCGATTCTGCGTGGTATGTAAGACTCTCTCTCTCTGCATGTGTGTGAGAGAAACAACGCTGTCAGCAAAGCGATGGCGAGTCGTGCGCCTTAACACTAGCCTTTACAGTACGTCACATACAGGTTCGCTGCGCATCCATTGAGCTGAATTTAAATAGTACAGATTGCTTGACGGAGGGCGAAACTCTCAAGCACTCAGAGTGTCCAGCGAGCAAGTGAAAATATATGCTAAACTTATACTTGTCCTCTAACACACACACTGGTGAGTAAAATCTAAGAATTTATTAGCCAATGGCTAATGATAGACATTTAGTCGGCCAGAGTGAAGATTTAGTCGCAAATGCGAGTGATTTACTCGCATTGTAGAGGGTTGAACTACATTATGACTGCATTTTAGAATATTAGTACAGTCATCAAAACTATAAAATAACACAAAGTGGGGAAGGCTGGGAATTATGTAGTGACCATAAAATGTTGAACAGATCAAAACAATGTCATGATTTTGCTGCTTTAAAGTAGTAACCTTTTTTTATTTATTTTTTATTTTACTTTTTTTACTGGGACTCACTGTTGTAGGAGTGTAGAGTAATCTGTGCACATTTTTCTCTTTTAGACATAATGTCTTATAATTTGGATCAGAGAGGGTTAAAATAGGAAGCTGATTGCTATTTGAAGACAAATGGGACCATGGTTATGAAATCTCTGACATGTATATGAAGACATACAGTATAAATCTTCTTTGACTGTGTGCTGACACAATAAGTTTTGGTTGATTTGATTTTTGGTCTTGATAAGGGGTTTGAAAAAACAGGTTTTGACCGCTTTACCTTTACATATATTAAGAGGAAACATTTTCTATTGACGTTCTCTTTTGTTGCACCTTTTTTCATTGTGAATATATGCATGATAATTTGCTTATCAGTCTCAGATTCAGATCATCAGATTCAAATTACTGTTGAGTTTTGACTATTTGTCAATCAGAATGTGTTAAAGGGTAACACCGTTTCTGCCAATATCATGTTAATCTTGAGTACTTATAGAGTAGTATTGCATATTCATAAATGACAGATGCGCTGTACTGATTCTTTCCCGAAAACAGCCAAGCTTGTGTAGGTATGCAGTGGGCGGAGCTAAAGAGTATCACACACACACTGTTTCTTTAACGCTGGGTTATTTCCTCACAACCAAAAACACACTTCTTTAGTGACATTGTTGATTTTTGTGGTCTGCTGATGGCTTCTGTAACCCAAACGAAGCTCATTGATGGATGTGCTCGTGCACTTGCTCTCGCTCGGGTTCACGTGTGCACACGCGTTCATCTGGGAGAAGTGCCCCCATACAAGCAATTCCGCCCTTTATGAAGTCATACAGCACCATAAAAAAAAACGTTCAGAAACTTGTTCTAATCCTAAAGGAGTGTATTTGGCACAGAAATACGCTGTCATATGTCCAAATCGTTTTTTGACAATTTGGCCATGTTTAGCATGAGAATCCAACTCTTTAACAGTGTAAATAAGTCAGAATGCATGAAATAGAGTCAGACCCCCTTTAAGAACATGAATGTGATCTTATTAGTGTGAGTGTGAGTGTGTATATATATATATATATATATATATATATATATATATATATATATATATATATATATATATATATATATACACACACACTGGTGTATTATGTAAACATTGTAATAAATATATATATTTCTGGAGTAAGCCAATAAGCTATCTTTAGAAAATAATAAATAATCCTTAGAATAAAGTTCATCTAAAAATTCCTTTTTAAATATCGTATCCTGTGCTTTTTTTGTGCCCTTATAATGCTTTTTTGATATTAGCTTTCATGTAGTGTTATATACAGAAGCTGTTTGTGAGTGTAAAAGGTCTGCAAAGTTTCAAAGATCAAAGTGTTCAATAAATGGACTTATTGTCTCCAAAAGAAAGAACCAATTCAGAACTGCCTGAAATGAGTCGTCAGCTATGAAAGTTTAATATGTATGCACTTTCAATGGATGTTATTGATATGGCAAAACTGTCACCATCGTTACTGTTCGTATCACTATGTACAAGTGCTGAGGAAGGCTGTTTGGTTATGGTAATGGCTGTTTCATTTCCTTCATACACAGCCAAATTTATTGAACCGTTTCAGACACTATGAGAAATGAGGTGATGCTCCAATGTATATTATGACAAAAGTAAAGGTTTTTTTTTTTTTTTTTTTTGATCTTGGATGCATGTAAACCTATTGAAGGAGACCCCAAAACAGTTAGGAGCCTTTAAAATAGCATAATATATAGGGAAACTATTAATAGGGGCACTTTAATTTTGAGTTTTGTACAATTTTAACACCGTTTTATGTCTGTCAATTGCACCAAAAGAAAGCGAACATGCAATACACATAAATACACACAGAAGCATCATGCCCCATGCACGTTAATTAAAAGCTAATTACTAAATGAACTAAACCACTAAACTAACACATGTATAGAACTACTAAGTCACTAAAAAGTGTTATATTTCTTCTTCTTCCCCCATGTCTTTTCTTGCCAATGCACCAAGTAAGCCACGACTTCCATTGGTCCTTTCTCAGAAAAATACAGACATACTGTGTGCTCACATAACTCCACACGCTGTGGGGATGCAAACTCAATACTGTGCAAACAGTACATTTTAAATCTTCCTCTCTCTCACACGTGCACATGCGCTGCATTTGCAGTGGACTTTGGACTGTACCAGATGGCTTCTGCTCTGCTACAGGACTGAGTCTCTGAGAGGGGAGGGCAGGAGAACGGAGCAGAGGAAGGTGGGGGGTGGAAGAGTATGCAGAAAAGTGGCAGTGGTCTTTTCACTGAGCGTTTGTGTCTGGAGCGCTCACTAGCTTCTGCCATTCTCTCTCTCGCTCTTATTGTTGCTCAGGTTGGAGGTTGAAACTGGATTTAACTGACTCCTAAAGGAAAGAAAGTAAAATGAAATAGAGGAGCAGAGCAGTGTGTTGTACATGTTTTTCAGATATCTCTGTATGATTATAAAGAACGGTCCCAAAATGGAACGGATGGCTGAAGTTGTGGAGTAGTGGGTAAGTAGATTTCTGCAGTCTGGCTTAGTGCCGTGTGTGTGAGTGTGTTTGTGAGGTTAAGTTTTGATACCATAAGCATGTTTTTCTCAGTACAGTTTTTCACTTCATGGCAATAGGAGGGTCTAAAGTTAGCACACAGGTTTTCTTCATCTAAGCGTGGCGATTTAAATGTCAAAAATGTAACCGTATTCCACTTTTGGAGGCTTACGATCAGAAGGGTGAAAAGACTATATTTCTGCAGACAAGAATGTTTGATTTGCATGTACATACTTGATAGAAGTACTGTTGAAATTGTCTACTATGTAAAATCTGTAAAAGTGAGAAATATTGGGATCCGTGTGCATGTGCTGCATGTAAGTTCTGCTATATACTTGAATTAATATCATACGATATCATACGACTATGCATGCGTGTCTCGTATACTCATCTGGAATGTTTGCATGTCTGTTACGGAGGGGTTGCTCACTGCTGCAGTGTATGATGGACTCAGCTGCCGTATTTTTCCTCATCTATGTCTCCTTTGTTCAGACGTCCAGACATCTACTGCATCCAGAAATAGAGACACTCTCTCTCTCTTTCTCTCCCTAGTGTTTTGAGGGGGCACACACACAGAGACATAGTTTCAGACGGCATCAAAGCAGTTCCTCACAGCTGTCTGCATATGCTGTCGACTGATTAAGCCAAGCGATGCAAGAAAAAGCTCTGATTCATTCTTATCGCTCCCTAATCCATACAATCGCTCATCAGTTACTTTCTAAAGGGCTTTGAGTTGTTTATGCTTATGCTTCATTAGCAATGTGTGCACAGCCTGTAAAAGTTGTCGGGTAACTTTCTGCACAAGCATGCGCGGGTTCAGGGATGGTTGGGTGGTAATCTGCACTAGAGTTTGAAAATATACAGCATGTCCAAAAGGATATCCTGAGGGGAAACCGCCTAAAATAGACATACTTTTTTAACTTCATTTCAATCTCTTATCGCAACTTTTATACTTATGGAGACTGAACAAATCTGTGGCAGAGAAACTGATAAACGACAGAAAGAAAACAGAGTGAATGAGCAGAAAGGGAGGTAGAGATACAGACTGAGAATGAGGGAGAGAAATGGCTTACTAGGAAGAGAGACACATGCGGTCTTTGCATGCCGTGCATTCTTAGTGGCTGACCCCTATGGAAAATAACAACAGGCACATGTGAAGGTCATTCAGTCATCATCCTCCCCTCATACTGTCCACTTGCGCGCACACACCGCTGGTCATATAGTGGACTTTTAACTCTTGTTTCGCACTTGAAACTGCCAACTCAAGTCTTCATTGCTTTATTCGGTTACACTAAGAGAGAATGAGAAAAATAGGCCAAAATCAAACCAAAGTGTGGCACCTGTGATTTAAAAACTGTTTCTTGTTGTGTCTGATTCAGTCTGATCTCCTCCCTTTCCTCCTCATTTTAATCTGATTAGTTCTCATGTTTTTGCTCAGCTGGCTCATACCAAGGAGCGAGAGGTCATGATGACTCCTATTGTGCTTGTGAAAGGAGACGATGAGGTCATGAGGGACTTTGGTCCTTCAGAGGTCAAAGTTCAGATTACGGGCAGGCTGTGTTCTTGGTTGGATGCTGTTTTGAGTGGCTAAACTGAATAAAATGACAACTGGAGAACCCATTAGATTAGATTAGATTAGATTAGATTTACTATGGGTATTTCTTGCAAATCTGAATTTGTTGGAACATGGAAATAAACTGAATATTCTACGTTTTTCTTGATGAATGGATGATGGTGCAAATGTGTTTTTTATTTGTTGTTGATGTCTGTGGGATTTTTGTAAATACTCTCCTCCCCTCTTTACCTTTGCTCTACTTCTGTCTTCATGCCCTGTTACGCAATGTCTAAAGATTTCACACTCTGCCTTGTAAAAAATAAATTATTTAAACCACAGTGTTCCTATATAATTAATGAGAAATCATCTGCATATATGATCTAAATGAACTATTGCTATTTAAAAAGAACCATGTGATCGTCTGCTGAGGTGTATGAATGTCAGTTTAACAACATTGAATAAAAAAAAAAAAGGTCTGATCATTTCATGGCACTAGCGTCCACTTAGTTAAATTATTTTAATTTTACATTTCAGGCTCCGTGAGATGAATTGCGAGCACTGCTGGGTGGGTTCACCACAAGATTTCAAAATAGTTGTTGATAGTGTAACTTGACCTCAGCCAATGGCGTTGCTCAGAGCTGCTTTAATCCCTCCCACATGTAAACAATGGCATGTTGCCCAGAGCAACTGCCAAAACCGTCATGCCTCATGTGAACTGACCGAAAGTGCCTTTTCCCATCTCTCTCTCTCTCTCTCTCTCTCTCTCTCTCTCTCTCTCTCTCTCTCTCTCTCTCTCTCTCTTTGCCATATTCTATTACTCTTTCTCTGCTTGCTTTCTGTTGTTAGTTCATAGGAAGAGAAAGAAAGAGTTGCACCTGTAGCCAATGCGCTTTTGTTCGGGCACATGTATTCCCAGTTGTATTTGCTTTGATTAAACAGACAAAATAGTATTGTATTTTTTTATTTTTTATTATTAGCTCAATTGAATGATGTTTAATCCTTTTAGAGTTCACTACTTGTGGTTGCCTTTATAAAGAAAGAAAAAACAAGCATCATATTGCTCAATCCATAATTAGCAAGTGCTTTGCATTTTGCTTGCTAAATTCAGAAGAGAAGAATGTGCCGACTGAAGCTCGACTATCAACACATGTAAAGTTAGTTGATGGTCCTGTGCATTAAATTCAGTTCTCAGCTTATAAATGCAAAGGAGCGTATGAGATTGTTTGAGCTAAATGAAGTCTGACAGTCTGTATTTAAATTAGGGTGTGTCAGCTTAGAAGGACAGCAATGCTGAAAATACATTAAGGACTGTATCTGGTTTTCGATTTGCCATCATGACAGATCCCAGATGTTTTTAGTTTCTATATGGTCAGAAACTGAACAGAGCATTCAGCTCAAACGTTTTTTTTACTCTTATTTCACCAAATGTACAGTTAAAAATGTGTTCAAATGATTTGTTATATCTTAAAGTTCCTTGGGTTTGAACAGAGCTAGGAAAAATGCTTTAAATATAATGCTGCTTCTGCTTGGAATAATTTACAAAACATCTTAAAGCTTACTATGCTTCCATCACTAAATAAGTTTACTTTTAACAGATTATGTGTTTTATCCTTTGGTAAATTGCTGTTGTGATCCTTGATGTGTATCCATCTGTATGTATATGTTATTGTAGCTGCTTTCTTTGCCAGGTCACTCTTGTAAAAGACATTTTATTCTCAATGAGTTTTTAACCTGGTTAAAAAAAAACTAATATTGTAAACTTTAAAATAAATGTAAATAACTTTTAACATCTTTTAAAATGTAATTGTCAAAGCTGAACTTTTAGCAGCAATTTCTCCAATCTTTCTAATATGCTGATTCGGAGCTCAAGAAACATTTATTTTTATTGTTAATGTTGAAATCTATTCTTTGAATAGAAAGTTTAAAAGAACCAACAATTTTTAAATAGAAATATTTAGCATTAAAAATGTCTTTACTTTTCTAACCAATTCATCCTTGTTGAATAAGCGTTAATTTCTTTAGGAAAAAAGAGGGACTAATCTTACTGGACGGTAGTATGTCTTACATTTGTACTGTTAATCTAAGATCGTATACTTAACAAAAGTTAAAGTGATACATCATATTAAGTACCATATGCCACAATAACATGCTGTAAAATCTATTGCATGAGGAGTAGACTTTGTGACCTCATTATAACTGGCTAAACACAAACATTAATGATGCAAGTAGCTGACAGATGTAAGAGCTGTAGATCAGGAGGAGAATTTGGAAGAAAACAGGACAGATAAACAGAAAGCGAGACTTTCAATCTGACACGGTTAGTCGTGTTGAAGAAAAAGAGAGAGTGAGACAGAGATGCCTTGGGCTAAGTCTGACCCAGCTGTGTAAAAATACCATCTATTTTTTTCATACACTCTAACACTCTCGTCTACTAAAGATACTGTTTATCTCCCTGTGCCTCCAACCAAAACAGGGACACAACTCTCCATCCAGAAATAGATCAGAAGTAGTGTGCTGTAAATTACACTATAGAGTCCTGACAGTGTTCTTATAGGTTTGGTTGGGTTTTTTCTTATTAGATTATATGGGTATTGAGAGGAAGGCTACTGCTATGGTGACAACGATTTTCCCTTACTACAATTATTCTAGAGTTTATGGTTGTAAATGGTGCTACAGAGTTTGGAATAGTGCATCTACATGCATCCCAGAATAGTCCAAAGAATGACAGGAAGTGGGTTGCCACAGTTGCAGGGGTCAGGCAGGGCCAACTTTGTGTGACTGGAGACTGGAAGAATAGAATTTGAGCAGCTTATACTGGTACACGCTCACAGCTTCTTGGGGACATTTGACAAATGGTTTGACAAGAACACACAGTTCTTCACTTCTCTTTATTCACAAAGCTCAGGCATGTTTATATTTATGGTTGTGCATTATAGGCTTTAGTGATGCAAATTTTCACATATGAAAATAAGGTCTGAGAGTCACGCAAATGAGTGTTTTGTATTGTAAAACGTTTCCCTTTGGCTGTTGATTTATCTGTCTTTTTTCTTCTTTTTTTCAATTCACTATGACAATTGAGAGAAACATCAAGAGGTTTTTCTTTCATAGCTCAGGAAACCTTTCTTTAATTAGATGTATTGGTACCATATGCGTTATTGGAAAACATGCATTTTTTTAATTTATCGTATTTTCTATGCTCGTTTCCCTTATTTTTACATTACGATTAGCTGTGCTGTCATCTAACAGTCAAAGTTCTTTAATCTTTAAAAACACTATTTATATACTGTGCATTGTGATGGCGTGATGCCCAAATGAACTTGTAGTATTACAAATTATTGATTGTTTTATTTTTAATTTATTCCAACAAACAGAATATTATCTTCAACAAGAAATTTTCTCTTTTTTATCATATTGACCACCAGTAGTTTCTACTAAAAGGTATTTCCTTATGAGAAGATAATTGAAATCACTGACTTTTTAACGTTTTAACAAATCTTTGCAGTGCGTGACCATCTTCTGAAATTGAGATACTACTAGTTTTTTCTCAGAAGAAAAGCAGCAGTAGAGACGCAGCAAACTTAAGAAAACAAAATAGCTCTCAATTTAATCTCAATGCTTTCTGGTATCACACAACTATTATATTCTTATATACTATTCTATATACATATTAAAGAGATCTTATTTCTTTTCTTTTCAATGAGAAACACAGACAACAGCGAAACGAATTGGAAATAGCACACTCCCGGTTTTCTTCCAGCTTCCTGCAGCACTGCTTTAGGGAGGTGCCACAGAACACGTTCCAAGCGTTCTTCTGTGTAGTAAATCCAACCACAGAGAGAAATCACATTCCAGTGTTAATTCATGGATTAATTTCGGTAAATTAAACAGTCTCTGAAATGTCAGAGCACGGCACATGCTTTAGAAACATCTGTTTATGACATTCTTGTACAAGTCTTTCGTGTTCCCTTTGTCATACAGCTGAAAAGATTTATTTTGCAGATCTGAAACAGTCACCTTGTCTTTGTTCATGTTACCCAGCAGAAATGTGTCTTAACACATTGTTAGACTTTAAGAATTTCTTAGCAAAACATGAGAGTTCCTCTCTGTGTACATCAAGGCCGTAACCATGTCTTAAACATTGGAGGGGTTGTGACTAACTAAACCATTTTTTTTTTCTATTTCAATCATAAGGAAATAGAACAGGGAACAAAATTCTAGGTCTAATTCTAGCTGGGAAATCATTTTGGGACTATCTGTATATAACATTTGCATTTAGCGTCACGTTTCTTTATGAGATTCTTTACTTTACGTATAGATCCGCTATTAACATTTGTATTTCCTAATTTACTGGTGGCATAATTTTTGTAAATTGTGTCAAAGGTTTTGGGTTCTAATCCGCCCAAAGATGTTCATCAGTGATTGTATATCAAGAGCAGGGACACATTGGTGTGCATTTTGTTTTGTGATTTCACCAAAAAGAATAGAGTCTCCGCAACGACATTAATAGATTGACACGCTCGTCTCGGCAAAAGAGAATGTAAACCCCGCCTACTTTGATCTGATTGGCCATCTCAATCACTTTGACATTGAGTGCTGTTAGACTGCTGAGGCAGACCAGACTAAAAGTTTAACTTTTGAACCTTTTTGTCATCCTAACATACTGTGTAATGAAGTGCAGCAGTGCAATAATTTAAAATATTGGGGGGGGACAATTTGTCCATTTCTAATTATTGGAGGGGACTTGTCCCCCTCAATGTCTATGGTGGTTATGGCCCTGGTGTACATTACATATGACAGAATGAGACTGTATATGAAAGTCAGCCAAAGCAGTTGAAGAAAGCTAAGTGACCGGCTGTGTTTATTATACTTTCATATGTAGAAGTTCAGAGCCATGTAGCACACAAAACATGCACTGTACTGAACTGTACTGCTGTTCACAACACGTTACGAAGTAACGGGAATTCATGTCGATGTTAACAGTTTAGTACAGTTTGTATTTCTGAGGGAAATAATATTCAATGGGAAAAGAAATAAACTGGGAATTGATTGGATGATAAAAAGTGTGTTACAGACCAGTTTAATAAACGTTTGCTAAAGCAGCTATTTTTCTGTTTGTTAACCTTATACAATAGCCTGCAAGGCATTAGTGACATGAGCAGCAAGGGAAAGTTAGGAAGTTTTAGAAGGAAAAAGTAAATATTACAAGGACAGTTTTTTTCCCTTTTGAATAATAACATGCTCTAATAAATCATTCATAATAAGACCAGGAGCATGCATTAAAAAACTAAATGGAATACATACATTATTCTGTCCATATTTAGACCTCTCTGGTTGAAGAGACATCTGGAATAGTTTGTTTCTCAAAATGCTTCCTATTTTCAGTCAGAAAATTTGACAGAATGTGAGACTGGAAACCCAACTCCCCTTATGACATCAATTGCAGGGGTAACTGAGAAGCCAGAATACCAGTAACAATGAAAGAGCAGTGGGATCTCTTGAACAGGTAAATGACTGAGGTGTCCGTTCTCAAGCCAGAAAGAGAAAGAACAGGTCTGGAATGTGGTTTGACTGGCAACATATATGTTGATACAGTTTCAGGACATCTGGCCACAGTTTCATTGAGCAACTCTTTGAGGGATATTTTTCTTCATTCCTCTTTTTTTTCACCATTAACTGGACATCTAGAGCCACAGAATGTCTTACTTGACCAAAAGATATTTTAGAGTACAATCAGTGTCTAGGATGGTTTTCCTATAGAACTGTTTTATGCGCTTGTTCTAAATTCAAACCTACTTCATTTTCAGCATGAACAGTGTTATATAATAGACATATGACTTCACCCTAATGGACAGAAATTATGTTTTTACTAGCGCAATAATTAGCAGGGGGTCCGTGTTTTCCCTGCCCGCTCAGGAAAGGACGGAGCCAAACATGTGCATGTATGTGTGTGTGTGCTGGCAGTGTCACATGGTGAAGGCATGTGTGTTTCCTCCCAGAGAGGCCTCCGCTGAGTGTATGTGTACGCATATGTGTACATATATGAATGAACTTGTTGCACTGCAGCAGTTTCCAGGGTCACAGGGTGCAGCGTTTTCAGAGCAGCACTGTATGTTTACAGTGCTCATGCACATACATTCAGAGACATACATTAACATACTCACCTACCCAGAGAGGCCTCTTAGGGTGGAAACCCAGTTCATTCCCTCTAAAAACCCACAGCCGTTTTGTGCAATTTGGTTTGTGTTGTCCAGTTAAAGGAATATTCTGGGTTCAGTACAAGTTAATCTCAATCACTGCATTTGTTGCATAATGTTGATTAAAAATGTAAACTTTTATTTTACATTACACTTTTGCATTTGAAGTAAGTGGGGCCAATTTTTTAGGTTTTAAAAGCAAAAAGTGATGTTTAATTTTATAAAAGCAATTCTTTAGTTAAAACGTGTATTATTTGAGCTGTACTGTTGTTGTTGTGGTGTTTACAGTCCTGTTTACGGTTTTAGACATATTTTTATTTATTTTCAAACTGAAATCATGTTAACACGCAGTGTTTACGTCTTGTGATCATGCTATTGAAACAGTGAGTATTTAATGTGGAAATTATTTTTGCGGTAATCAACATTGTGCAACAAGTTATGTCAATTGAGCTTAACTTATACAGAATGCTGAATATTCCTTTAAACCTACTTGTAGTGAGCACTTTCTAACATATCTAGTAAAGCCAAAAATAGGATCAAACAAGTGATAAATAAAATTCTCAAGTATGTGTAAATCTGTTGTAAAAATGATTTTTCATCTCTTTGAACTGATTTGAAACTAAAATATAATTGAACTATGCATAGTTTTCTGAAAATTTGTGGAGTAAAAATAATAACTTTTATTAAAGATAAATTATATGAAAGTCTGAGGCCAAAGAGAAAAATAAAGGACAGCTACAGGGAAAATGGAGACATGAGAGATAGACATTTAGACTGTAGTGAAATACAGAAACAGTCAGACTGTCAAAGGCTCTATTGTTTTTACTTTGCTCTGTGCTCAAGACATCCGCATAGTTGTACCTCTCTATGGGGCCTTTGCACAGCTGTGTGTGCATGCGCGGGCGTCCTCTTACGCAGTATGAGTTACAGTGTAACTGTGTCAGTGTTTTCTCTAGGAAGAGTGTTTGTCTTACAGGCTGCTGGAGAGGCCCTTTTTTTAACTTGGTGAAGAGGATTATCCTCAAAGTGAAAGCCTACACCATAGTGTAAGCGTACAATACTGTTGTGGTCAATGTGTAGATTATGTACGCTTGTGTGTGTGTGTGTGTGTGTGCGCGCGACTGTCACTATGTGTCTCTGCAAGTTTGTTTAGTGCCTACGCTTCAAGGAAAAGCAAGCGGTGGCCCTGCTCAGTTATTACAGTTATTAGCTGTGTTTACATCCAAGTTGCGAAATTAGTTTAGGTGAGAAGGAATGTCGCAAAAACTGTTTGCAAATGAAAAAGTGACATTTCATGCCCCATGCTCGAGAGAACAAAATCATCACTTCTGTGGAAATTGACTACTTCCTCTCAGAACTGTTTGCCAAACATTTTATGGACTGGCTTTGGCTCCAACATTTATAAATGACCAGAAAAATATATTTTCTCTGAGCAAATGATTTAGTTCCACAAACTTGTGGAGGCAAAGACACATGACTCTTGTGATGTTTATTTAGGAATTTATTCTGCAAATGTGTTGTCATCATGGTCAATATGCATATCTTCTTACTGAAAAATACTTTAACCACCTGAAGCAAACATATTTTATGTACTTTTAAATGCATTTTGGTATTTGCAATAACAATATTTTTAGTGTAGTATCCCTAAATTCACAACAACAAAAAAAAACAGGGAAACCAGACTGTCGTATTTTTTTCCCCAGTTTCTTGCCCCAGCCAGTTTCTGCTTATGCTAAATGTGGATCCCTTGAAGAGTTTTTCATTGATCATTGTTTCTCCCCAAAAGACCAAAAAACTGCCTTATTGTATGAATAATATTGTATGAACTTGTGTTTTATTTGCATCTTGGTATTTTTAACATATGGAAACATATAAACATATGGATGTTTTTTCCATAGTTTCTTTAATTTATGGTAGATGCTATTTTTGGTAAATGTGTTTGTTTCTCCCGAAAAATTGTCCTATACCTACTTGTTTTCCTGTGAATGATCACACATCAGTATCCATAAGCTTTTTTAATTTCTCACCGTAATAACTCTCAGCTCACAGTGACAAGGGCTACATAATCAATAGCGCTGAACCTGAAGACCTCAGATCCGTGGTCATAGTTCAGAATTCTGTGTAAAGGGGAGTCTGTGAAACAATACTGCCCTCTTCTGGGAAGAGAGAGGAGAAAAGGCCAGAATAAGGCCAGCAACAGATCAGAGACACTGCTCTAAGAGGAATAGAAAGCTTTGCAGCAGATGTGCTCTTATAATAGCCCCCAAATGGAAGCGAAACACCAAACCAGAATAGTGAAATCCAAACAGGTTAAATCCATCTTCAGGAAAGTAACACAAAATTGAGATCATCCCCACCCTCTTCTGCACACTTGCTTGGATTGTAGTCAATTTTTGATTGCCTTTTTAATCTGTCATTGAACTTTTGATTGTTTTAGGAAGCAAAAAAACTAAATGTAGCTCATGACTTAGTCACAGTACAGCAGAATGACAGACTAAGAAACAGACATTCACAATTTGCACAGCGTCTCTCAGACACACACACACACACACACACACACACACACACACTTTACTCATGTGCATTGGTAGAAATGGAGCTGTCTGGCGCCATGGCAACCAATGCGGATATCCACCCCGATTCCCACCCCCTTCCTCATCAGAAAGAGAGAGAGCGCGATAGAACGTTAATTAAAATGGAAGCAGGGAATAACTGGAGGGGGGGAGGGGGTGGCATAGCTTCTACAACATAAAAGGTTAGACTTTGCCTACAATGCAAATAAAAAGGAAATGAGACAAATCCGGATTTCTGTTCTGTGCCAGAAGTTGAATGAAGTTCGTGAAATGAAGTCTAACGTAATTACACAGGTTTTTCACAAATTTGACACAATGCCAAATAATGAAAAACTGCAGTTTACAAGTAGGGAAATATATTACCTACATTTATATATTTTTTTCTTTCTTTTAATATTCTTTCAATTTAATAACGATTGCCTTGCCCATTTTTGCTTTGGCAATAAAAATGTGTAAATATTTGTCATGCATGAAGCACAAGGAAAAACTGAAACATTAAGACGTACACACATACACAGGCACACACAGGAAAAGCACCAACATGAGCTAAACAGGGCGTCAGGCCGGGGCATCTGAGGACAACGTGGGAGGGAGGAAAGCAGGAGGGAGGGACTAAGGTAGATTTAGAACAGTAGAAAAGAATAATTCCAGAGTACACAGAGAAATAAATGAAGGGATAGAGTGAGAAGTAGAGAGGGGTGGGGTGGGGGGAGGTGGTAAAGATCATGACGTGCCTATGTCAGTCAAAGGCATTGAGTTCAGACATGATCCACAGTGACACTCCTGCGATGTGCAGTTTAAATTTTTTTTTTAAAGGTTTGACTAATATTCTTTCACTAAACTGAGGTATTTTTTGTATGTCCCTTACAGATGAACCTGCAAATTCAACATGGAATTGAATATTTCCTACATGAGAGGTAAGAGTGATGTGATATGTCCCTTGATATGCATAGTTGCAGTACTGCATTGAACTGGCAGGTGGCAGACTGTCACACCAGTGTCTTGTTGGAGCTGTCTGTTCAACAGTCTTCAAAACATGACCCAGCAGAACAGTGTTATAAAAAGGGAGTGGTTGGTGGCACCGCCCCTCTGTAGTCACAACTTGTGAGTCAACCAGATATCATCATAGTTTGGGTAAAAAAAACAGCGGTTTTGCACAGCAGGAGGCCCCTGTGTGATCCCATAGTTGGAAAGGTATTCCACATTCTACAAAGACCTCTTAAAGACTATGTGGACAGCATGAACAGGCATTCAATCACTGTACATAATTAGCTAAATCTTATAGAAGCTTTTTTCCACCTAAGAGTAAAAAATAGAAAGGTAATTGTGGGAAAGTTACAAAGCAAGATACAGTTACATTGTGAGATGGTTACATAACACAAAATGGATTGTGCCAATCTATCTTGTAACAACTGACTGTCAAGATGTTTTATAATCCCACAAAGTTGCGATTGCGAGATGGCATTAGTGAGAAACACAAGAAATAGCATGTCATATTGTGAGATATGAAGTCACATCACAAATTATAATGTTGGAATTATGAGAGAGTCACAGTTGCAACATTGATTTAAAAAAAAAAAATCACAATTGAGAGAAATAAAGATACATTTTGAAATCCAAATTTGGAATTATGAGAAACAAAGTTGCAACTGTACATTTTGCAAATGCAACAAAATTATATCTCACAGTCACATTGTGAAAAATAAAGTTGCAATTACAAGAGACAAAGTCACAACTGTGAGATATAAAGTCACAGTTTGGGAGAAATAGAGTTGGATTTATGAGAAATAAAGTTGCAGTTGTAAAATGTACAGCCTCATTTTGAA
Organism: Paracanthobrama guichenoti; assembly: GCA_018749465.1. Lineage (NCBI taxonomy): Eukaryota > Metazoa > Chordata > Actinopteri > Cypriniformes > Gobionidae > Paracanthobrama > Paracanthobrama guichenoti. The sequence continues at coordinate 18,006,539 of CM031947.1, forward strand.
ATAAAAAGTTGGAATTATGAGAATAATTAAATTCTCACTGACAAAAGTTGCAGAATCAGGCATTAAATACTGAGGTCTTAGTAAACCTGCAAAAGTATTTGCTTTCTGAAACAACAGTAATCGTGTCAGGATTCGGCACATCTGTGCATGAAGCAAGAGAAAGAAAACATGACTCAGCAGTCTCCTGGCACTCTCTTAGGGCCAATCTTTGCTGTGGGATAGCTGCCCATGGATGTGCCCGATCAAATAAACCTTAATCTCTAAAGGCCTCCAGGCCAAACAGGCCGGTCCGGCTCCATCTAGTCCTATCCAGGCAGGCCGCCAGTCTGCCTGGGCCTTGCTTGCAAAGTAATGCCCACTGCGCCCTCCCTGCAGCGGGTACTGGACCGAGGGGAATGACCCCCGCCCCTCCCTCTTTCTCTCGCCCAGGCCTGTTCGAGATAGCCAATGGTATAACCAACTCGGACAAAGTTAAAATGGTTCGAGACCAGCTTTTATCCAATCAGAGCACACTGCAGTAGAGCAAGCAGGTGGGTGGGGGTGGAAAGGAGAGAGACAAGGCGAAAGACAAAGGAAACGGAAGATGGAGGGATTGACTTGGCACAAGGGAGAAGAATAGAAATCGAGATAGATGGAGGAGAAAAGAACATGTTGTTTGTCGGAGAGGAAGCTACGAGTATCGACTGTTGCTGCACTTATTGATCGTTCTCAAACGCTGTTTGTCCAGCACAGTCACAGAGACATTTATCTTCAAAGTGCACACACCCAGACGTTATGCAGATTTTGAAACATCTGTGCAATTTTTGTAACAACGTAACTGCCAGTGTTCTTTGAATAGTAACACCCACATTGTGAATTCTGGACCTCAGGGCAGGAGACAGACACACTCCATGCATCTTCCTGCCAAGATTCGCCAAGTTCACTCACCAGTGAGAAATTGGTTAGTGTAGCAGACTGACTCCTCCGCCTCATATCGCTCATCCTTTTCCAGCCATCAATAGATGGATGACCCAGGCAGACCGGAGGTGATGGAGGAATGAGCAGAGAGCCGAGCTCCCACACACACTGAGAGTCTATCTATACTTCTGTCTCTTTCAATAGATGAAGGGAAGAGAGTTGATTGAATGAGTTCAGCTGCATTGCTTTGCATTCTGCTTCAAGACTGAAGAATCCTTCTGTCTGTTCATCTCTCCATCTTCTCATCTTCTGTCTTCCTTCCTCCTTCCATTTCCTGACCACTGTTTGTCTTCTCAAGAGTCCTCTCAGACACCACACACACACACACACACACACACACACACACACACACACACACACACACACACACACACACACACACACACACACACAATATACAGGAACACTGACTTAAAATAAATAATAATTCTCGGGAAAACAAAGTGGAAAATTTGCCCTTTTTAGCTTGTCACTGGGGAAGTACCCTCAAGGGTTTGTAGCTTATCTACACCTGGTGCATATTTGTACCTTACGATAATAAAGTAAGTATCTTTTTGACCGTGAAAAGCTGTTGCACCCCTAAAGGTAAGTTGGGTTTTTTTGTTTTGTTGTTTTTTTGACAGCTTTCCTTTTTTTATTTTTTTTTACTATCTCTAGGGTCATCTGAGAAATGCAGTCTTACCCGAATAGAATATAATTTTCATATACTCAAGGTTCTGTTTGTCTCCCATGGGAGAAATGTGTTTTGAATGAGAGAACTGCTGCAACATTAACCAACAAAACATACATAATACAGACATTAACAAATCATTACCTTATAAAAACTTATAAAAAACTTTTTAAAATTCATTAATACCTTAAAAACCCTTATTTGCATGTACACCAACATACAATCAGTTGATAGTACCTAGAATTATCTCAACACCCCTTACCAATCTCCCTATCCTACTGGAATGATCTGCATAATGGGACTCTGTCTCCTACCAGAGTTCATCAACATATACTCAGAATTCAACACATGCGAATAATCCAATAAAATCTTATTGTGCTGCTGATTCATGACTGCTCAAAAATACAAACCCAATTCCAAAAAAGTTGGGACACTGTACAAATTGTGAATAAAAAAGGAATGCAATAATTTACAAATCTCATAAACTTGTATTTTATTCACAATAGAATACAGATAACATATCAAATGTTGAAAGTGAGACATTTTGAAATGTCATGCCAAATATTGGCTCATTTTGGATTTCATGAGAGCTACACATTCCAAAAAAGTTGGGACAGGTAGCAATAAGAGGCCGGAAAAGTTAAATGTACATATAAGGAACAGCTGGAGGACCAATTTGAAACTTATTAGGTCAATTAGCAACATGATTGGGTATAAAAAGAGCCTCTCAGAGTGGCAGTGTCTCTCAGAAGTCAAGATGGGCAGAGGATCACCAATTCCCCCAATGCTGCGGCCAAAAATAGTGGAGCAATATCAGAAAGGAGTTTCTCATAGAAAAATTGCAAAGAGTTTGAAGTTATCATCATCTACAGTGCATAATATCATCCAAAGATTCAGAGAATCTGGAAAAATCTCTGTGCGTAAGGGTCAAGGCTGGAAAACCATACTGGATGCCCGTGATCTTTGGGCCCTTAGACGGCACTGCATCACATCCAGGAATGCTACTGTAATGGAAATCACAACATGGGCTCAGGAATACATGTCAGTGAACACGATCCACCGTGCCATTCGCCATTGCCAGCTAAAACTCTATAGGTCAAAAAAGAAGCCATATCTAAACATGATCCAGAAGCGCAGGCGTTTTCTCTGGGCCAAGGCTCATTTAAAATGGACTGTGGCAAAGTGGAAAACTCTTCTGTGGTCAGACGAATCAAAATTTGAAGTTCTTTTTGGAAAACTGGGACACCATGTCATCCGGACTAAAAAGGACAAGGACAACCCAAGTTGTTATCAGCGCTCAGTTCAGAAGCCTGCATCTCTGATGGTATGGGGTTGCATGAGTGCGTGTGGCATGGGCAGCTTACACATCTGGAAAGGCACCATCAATGCTGAAAGGTATATCCAAGTTCTAGAACAACATATGCTCCCATCCAGACGTCGTCTCTGTCAGGGAAGACCTTGCATTTTCCAACATGACAATGCCAGACCACATACTGCATCAATTACAACATCATGGCTGCGTAGAAGAAGGATCCGGGTACTGAAATGGCCAGCCTGCAGTCCAGATCTTTCACCCATAGAAAACATTTGGCGCATCATAAAGAGGAAGATGCGACAAAGACGACCTAAGACAGTTGAGCAACTAGAAGCCTGTATTAGACAAGAATGGGACAACATTCCTATTCCTAAACTTGAGCAACTTGTCTCCTCAGTCCCCAGACGTTTGCAGACTGTTATAAAAAGAAGAGGGGATGCCACACAGTGGGAAACATGGCCTTGTCCCAACTTTTTTGAGATGTGTTGATGCCATGAAATTTAAAATCAACTTATTTTTCCTCTTAAAATGATACATTTTCTCAGTTTAAACATTTGATATGTCATCTATGTTGTATTCTGAATAAAATCTTGAAATTTGAAACTTCCACATCATTGCATTCTGTTTTTATTCACATTTTGTACAGTGTCCCAACTTTTTTGGAATCGGGTTTGTATTTGATAGGAAATTAACAGCGACACAATAAGGTTCTGAAAGTGCTGTAATTGTGTGATCACTTTGCTTATAGAAGGTTGTGACAGACCCAAATCATCACTGCTGCATAGTTGCATTTTTCCAGTTGCCAAACATGTTAATTTAGTGATTACTTCTATTTCTGCACTGTGTCAGAGATGTTAGCATGTCTCCCTGATCTAATGTGTAGTTTCTTATTAACTCACTCATGCATTGTGTGCAACACATTTCTTCTCCCTCTTCGCGTTTCGTCCATTTTCCCTGCTGCTAAAGAAACTCTTAAGCCTCTTAATAGTCCTTGTCTTTACTCCTAACACTTTTGGACCTTAAGACCTCTTTTAAGGATTAAGATGCTTTCTGAATTATTTGTTTCTTTACTAAGATTTTTTTCTTTAATTTTAAGAGGAAACGCCCACCTTTCTTAGAATTTTCTTAGATTTTTGTCACTAGGAGCTACTCTTTTTGAAGCGACCGTTTTCCAACTGAATTAAATGTTTTTTATTTCCATAAAAACACGACAGTGGAGGGATGTAATGTAAACGTAGCGGTGGCATATATTCTATGCTAAATTCACCCTCACTTTATTGTCATGGCGATATCACGAGACAGCTTTTCACTCGACAAGCGATCTCGTCACGTTTGAATGACGTCACACCCCTAATAATATATAATATTTGTTTGTTTTTTTAAATCAAGCAAATTTATTTCATAAAAATTGTTGACACAAACAAGTACTGTCACACTTTATGTTAGAGGAGATCTTCAGATGGACACATGATGAAACACTGTCAATATCTGTTTAGTGTCCATTGTCACCAGCTTCTTTGTGGCAAAGTATTTCTTAGAATCACATGCTGTAATGTGATTGGATGGGTCTATGCAATTTCCTGGCATCGGGATGCACTGATTTTTATCAGGTTTCTCAGGAATCAAAGTCGTTGTGTTTACAAGGTACTGGGTACTTATAATGAGAACTTTGTCAAATCCAAAGTCTTTTTCAATCAAACCTTGAGGCTTTTGGCATCTTACATTTTTCAAAGATATTCAGAGTTTGGTTTGTATATCAAACTCTGTATATGATACTTGGTATCACCTCAAATTGTAAAATACACCGATCAAGCATAACAATATTGTGTTGGTCCCTCTTTTGCTGCCAAAACATCCCTGACCCGTTGAGGCACGGACTCCACTAGACCCCTGAAGGTGTGCTGTGGTATCTGGCACCAATATGTTAGCAGCAGATCCTTTAAGTCCTGTAAGTTACGAGGCGGGGCATCAATGGATTGGACTTGTTTGTTCAGTACATCCTACAGATGCTCGATTGAATTGAGATCTGGGGAATTTGTAGGCCAAGTCAACACCTCATACTTGTTGTGCTCCTCAATCCATTCCTGAACCATTTTTGCTTTGTGGCAGGACCCATTATCCTGCTGAAAGAGGCCACAGCCACCAGGGAATACCATTTCCATGAAAGGGTGTACAAGGTCTGCAACAATGATTAGGTAGGTGGTACATGTCAAAGTGACATCCATATGATGGCATGACCCAAGGTTTCCTAGTAGAACATCGCCTAAAGCATCACACTGCCTTCGCCGTCTTGCCATTTTCTCTTCTTCCCATAGTGCATCTTGGTGCCATGTGTTCCCCAGGTAAGTGACACACACGCACCCAGCCATCCATGTGATGTAAAAGAAAATGATGAAATGATGTAAAAGTGATTCATCAGACTGGGAACACCCCACAAGAACTGCAGTTTTGGAGATGCTCAAATCCTTACGCTTGCCCATTTTTCCTGCTTCTAACACATCAACTTTTAGAACAAAATGTTCACTTGCTGCCTAATATATCAAAACCACTAACAGGTGCCGTGTTGAAGAGATGATCAGTGTTGTTCACTTCACCGGTTATAATGTTATGCCTGATTGGTGTATAGTTACAAGATTTGTCTGTGGTTGATCCACAAAATGGTTTGTCTTACTTCGTTTTACTAAATTTAGTAGGATTGTCTCCATCATAGTTTTAGATGTTTTGAGTTGAGTTGGTATAAAGAACATGCAGAAACACACATCCTGGCAAATGCAATATTTTTGTGAATGTAACGTTTTTTCATTCTTTTATTAATTAAACTTTTCTTTTGGTTCAGTGCCGCTCATTATGTCAGTGTTGCGATGCTATTGGAAATAGTAGCTTGCCAAGTTATTCATTTATAGTTATTGTCTAAAGGTTACAAATAAGATCAGTGGTTCTCAGCCTTCTTGCCTTGAAGACCCCCCATTGTCTAACAAAATATTCAAAAGCCTGTCATATTGGCTAAGATATTTCCTCTGGAGTTTCTGCTGTAATTATGACAGTGCTGCTTGTTTTCAAACTTTTTTAATGAACAAACTGGGATTGCTGATTTATTAATTTAACCACAGTTAATTTGATTCCAGGGGATTCTAATTTTGTATGTTCTTCAATAAAAGCAATAGTTATTGAGGGCTGAAATTTCTGTTTATTTATAAAAAAAAATTTTTTTCATTGTTCTTTTTAATATAATCCTGTGGACCCTGTGGATCTGTGGAAGTTTGCTGAGGCACCCAGGTTGAGAACCACTGCCTTAAACGGTATTTTTAATGCTTCTGTTTGTATGCCCATGATGTCATGCTTCTATATGCCAGGCACCTTTATACTGTCACCACATAATGCACAATAATTCATATTAGTAAAGCACACTATATTTACTATTTGCACTAGGCATATATGTGTTTACTTGGCTAGTTCTGCATGTCTATAGACTTAAATCTAAAGTTGTTCTTATCTGGATCAGAGTTTTTATTATTACTTTATGATTCTTTTAAAGCAGCACTGGAAGCCACTCGGGCAGATCTCCGCATACTGTTCATACCAACACATTATCCCACTGAATGCCTGCTGAAGAATGCAGCACATCCCTCACCCTCCCCCTCTATATCCCTCTGCCTAACTTTCTACCATCTCTTTTTCACTAACCGCGAAGGAAAGATGGAGATAGAAATTGCGAGAAATATGCAAGATTGTAAATTCAAGCATAAAGTCTGTGAGTGGGAAGATATGAGGTTTGAGTGATTAATGACAGGTGTGTGCTGAATTTGATGAGTTAGTATGATTCTGCAAAAGTATGTGTATGAGTAGCACATTGCTCTTTACCATTTTGTGTGTGTGTGTGTCAGGGGTTCAGGTCAGCTAGGTTTGTTCTTCCTAATAAGTGTATGTATTGCAGGTATGACTCAGTGTCGGATATGAGCAAGCATGAGGTATGTGTGCGGGTTTGTGTAGAGGATGTGACTCAGGAGGCATGCACTGGGTGTTCAGCGTAAATCGCTCAATCTAATGACAACTGGAGTAATCACATTGTTCAGTAGTCTGAGCCAGCAGTGAAAGTGCTCTGTGACTCATACAGAAAGGCAGGATGAAGCTCACACATGCAAACAATATAACCCCAAGGGCTATCATTCGCTACACGTGAGATAATTTGCTATAAACATGAGATAATTCAGAGGGAAACGCCTTGCATGGTTGATTGGTTTTTCTAGATAGTTTCTTTCATCTGTAAAATGTGTTCGTTGAAGTTACGGCCACTCACTTCCAAGAGGCGATTACATAAACCTACTCGTATCTAATGTACACAAAATATTGCAACAAAATAATGAAAACATTCTGGCAGTGTATACACATTTTCAACAGTAAACTCAGATGGACTTTTTCAGTGTTTTGGTCAGTACTAAAGTATTTAATATACTTTATAATTATTTTAGTAAACGCTTTAGTTTCACCTCAAATCTCAAAGTAGTAAGCACAATCACTGGTTTAAATTAGTTTAATTGGTTGTAGTAGTTTTAAATTATGTATGGTATATTCATAAAATGAATCTATGAAATTTCAGTGACATTAAAATTGAAATTAGTTTAATGATCTTGAGGTGTACAAGCAGCAGGTTTTCTCAGTAAACTATTAGCAGACAATGTAGTCACCTTCAGTGTTTTTGACAGTAATCCTGGTGTAATTTGATGATTACTTTTCAGGCATAATAATTTGAAAATAAGCAAATTTGCCAAAAAGTTTACCATAAAAGAACATTTTTGATCAGAAGTAAAAGGCTGAAAACATTAATAGAAAACACATCTGAAAACAGAAACTTTAAAATAGAAAAAGCAGCATGCATGTACATTTTATTTTAATGTCAAGTTTTATCATATATGTATTATCTTGCCAGAAAGAGTCCGCTTTTACAGTTGATGAGACACACACCTGTATAATTGCTCTATATGTGTGATAAGATACACACAGAGAAATCCAGACGGGCAACAAGCACTCAGTCTGAAGACTAGCAGTAGCATATTGTCAATATTCAGATGTGATTGCAAACTCATTTCGCATTTGCATTGCTTAATTGTGCTCAAAAAAAAAAAAAAAAAAAGCGTTCAATTGTGACAATTCAAATACTTAAATATAACACACATAACAATTGCATTTCCCAAGATACTCCTTTTGGATACTGGCTGATTATAAAAGAATGTTTCCCGTTCTTGAACAGATTGCAGGCGTGCACTTGTCCGCCCTGTGCGTTTATATAAAGAGACTAACCAAAATTTTAATGTAATGTGTGCTGGGAACAGATGGACTTGTATTTGAAATTCCAGTTTTATTGAGATAGTAGTAGTTTAACACATGCAGGTATGATTAATTTATTTAAACTAATGTTTTTTTTACCTTTTTATTAGTGCTGGGCGGTATGACAAAAAATTATACCGGTTTCAGCGGTATATGAAGGTTTTTTTTTTTTCCTATGCATGACATGGTGTTAACCACATTTTCTACTGATTGAGAGAGGAAATACTGCAGTAGATTGACTAGAATGCCCTATTTTACTGTCATAATACAGGTTTGCAAAGCCCCACAAAATGATGCTGTGGGGAGACAACAACCAATAAAACGCAAGACCTGCAACACAGTCACATGAATATTAAAATATGAATTTGAGGGCACCTTTAGCATTTTAAAAATCTAACCATTACCCTATATAACAACAAACTGCCAAAACGATGGAGAAATGCAGAAGAACATTTAAAAGGATATAAGGATATTTTCAATACATTTAAGAGCACTACAGTCTGAACAAATGACACACGTACGTTTAACACAGCATTTTTCCCCATTAATATTTCCCCAAAATGTTATATTATTATTTTTCAATTAAAACAGTATTCCATGTTAAAATAGAGACAAGGCATTCAAAATCAAATTTTTTGAAGGTAGATTAGTGCCCTCTGGATGGAGTAAAAAAGAAAAACTGATGTAATGCCCTGTTATGACCACTAGATTCCTATATAACTCTATATAAAGTGGCTTATAAATTCTCTAGTGTTTTTAGACATACATACTTATTTTTATTAAGTTGTGAATTTGGATTTATACTTAGACATTCTCAAAGACTTTATTTGAAGTGTCAGTTTTTGCATTAATTTTACTACATTCAAACCTGAGCAGAGAAGAGAACATTTTGAACATAAAACTTCAAAATTCAAAAATCATGTTGGTTGTGTCTATTTTGCACTTTTGATATTTTAGAGTGTCACCCCTTCATTGCTGTGCACTTTTTTTCTGGATCATGGCTGATTTGTGGTTTGTATCACCAAAAGATTCCCTGAGTTTCTGTATTTTTGTGTATTTCCCATTCATTTCCTATGTCAGTCATTTTTGACCACGAAGGAGACAAGTGTTGCTATTTTTTTGCCGACCCTTTAACATAACTGAAACATCTCCATGATTTTTGTGTGTTCACATAGCTAATGTGAAGATATGTCATCCCATTCCGATGAAGCAAAAAAAAATTAAATTTCAAAACGTAAAATGCTTCAGTCATTTTTGACCGAAGAGGACCAGAGTGTTAACTTACAACATTGTCTTCGGTATAGCAGAATAATCCATTGTGTCATCGCGGTCATGATCAGACATATGGCTGTAGTATCTGTGTCCTTCTTCCATTTGAAGAAGACGTGATGAAATATGTGCACATACACGCTGCTGGTTCATGTTTATAGCAGTAGAGGATATGAAATATGTCCATAAACAACTTAAACGTGCTCGCTCCGGTCTGTATCTAATCTATATGATCTATGTGGTGAGCGTTGTCAATCTCATCGCGGCGTTCTGCGCAAAAAATTATCTTGCGCGTGCTGCGTGTTGTTTAAATTTTCCGTTGTAATTATAGGCTGAATCCGAAATCGTCCCCTAAACCCTCATTCACTATTCCCTACATTAGTCCACTAATATAGTTCACTTGAAGGAGTGAATGAAAACGAGTGTGTGAAGTTGGACAGCCGTTGATTGTACATCGGCTGTACACTCGTTATTGCGGTGCAATGTGGGATTGAATGAGTGCACTCAATAAAGTCCACTATGGTTTCGGACACCACTACAAATAGCTGTCCTCTCAAATAATGCCCTATTTGAGGGTATAGGGGGCGATTTCGGATTCAGCCCCGGGCTGTTATGTGATCTCAGCTGTGTCCTCACTACAGTGCAACAATGAAAAGGCACCCCTCTCACGCTGTGCCGCGCTCCGAACGTTGTTTAAGCGACATATACCGGTATTGGGGAATAATCAAAATTCATATCATGACAAAAATAAACACCAGTATTCGTTATGAACCGGTATACCGCCTAGCACTACTTTTTATTATAAAATGAAGTAACTGTATTTTAACATTTGATAGAATTGCTATTTAATCAAAGCAAAAGCTAATTGAAAAGGAGCATTTTTACTATTGGTTTTCAGCCCCATGAGTTTAGAATTTTTCAGATTCAGACAAGTTTTTTATTTTTTATTGTATTACTATTAACAAGTATACTGAAGGTTTTGAAAATTCCAGGGAATTCAATTAATTTTTGTTGTGCAGTGTTTTTGTTTTGCATCTAACAGTTCACAATTGTTATATAAGAGCATTTTGCAGTTGGCATTAAATATAACATGAATAAACACAGTAGTGATGTAAATCTTTGAAGTGATGGGGAATAATGTTGTCTAAATAATGGTACTCAAGTCTCTTGGCTAGATTAATTTCTTAAGTTCCCAAACCGTGCCAAAATTTGAAACCTTGAAACATTTCTTGACTACATCACTTGTAAGCTTTAATGAGAAAACAAACATAAGTGGCTTTTAGACATGAAATTCATGCCAAGATATGATTAAAACAGGACAGGCCATCTGTGAAGTGATGGAATGTCTCTTGCTAAATGATCTTGAAATGTTCTATATTTTTTATATTTTCAAAGATGTCCCCTACCCCCCACCCCATACGATCATGGAAATATCAAAGCATTTTGAAATTGTGCTTTCCAGGAATCGGAAAGTCATGGAAAATAAAAACGTGTTGGAACCTTAATCAAAAAAACAAACCAAAAAAAAAAACATATTGTTTCTTCTCACAGTGTAGTATGCAGAGACCATATGGAGAGGGTTGATTCCTCTGAAAAGTATAAACACTGAAAACCCAGCACATCTCAGCTAATGGCATGTGTTTGGGGCTGGACTATCTTTTTGTCAAACCAACTGAAGATGGGGCAGTGTTTAGAAAACCTGTTTGAGAATATTACATTAGGTGACATTTAAACTTTTCAGCTTTAAATAGTAAAGTTGGTCATAATGTGCACCTAATTTGGTCTATTGTTCATCTTTGCAGGATAATCTTTTGCTTGTTTCAGCAAGATTCATGTTGATTTGCTGCCAAAATGTTAATCAATTTAGTGCAGCTGTTTAGTCTGTCACCCTTCCTCCATTCATAATTGGTGAATGTGACAGACCTGTTAGAAGAGGGTGAGAATTCAGCCTGTATAATTGTTGAAGGTGAGTTGAAGGTGTGACATCCCCCAAATCACATTTTTGAGTCAGCTAGCGGAGTACGCTCGTGTAATGCTTCACCATTCAATTTTCAGACCATAAAATGCAAATGCAAAACTGAAAAAATATGCAACCAAAAGGTACATTTTTAGTACATTAATAATTGCTAATTTTTTTCCTTTTATTTAGTTTTACTTTTTCTAAATCATGACTTTAGAAAATATTTTGACATTTTTCTATCTTTCTAACCCAATACAAAATAGCTTTAAAGTGCCCCTGTTATACCATTTTAACGGGTACTGATTTTGTTTTGAAAGTTAACTGTAGATTTGCATACATCAAATGTCAAAAAACAAATTTTTTCCAATGATTCTCAAATGACTCGTCAGATGATTCAGTCCCCCCTTTTTCGAGAGCCTACTCTGCTCTGATTGGCCAGACGCCTAGTCTGCATACAGCAGGTGTCTGAAGCTAAAAGGCCATTATGGTTTTGATATTGAATTGGTAACTGAACTTCAGCTCCATCTGGAGGCTTCCTAAAGCTCCGTGATTGTACACACTGTAAAGACTGTAACAATGGCATTGATGATGAAACGATTGGAAGAACTAGTTATTCAACCCGAACCTCCATCGCAAGGACGACTTGAGCAGGACATTTCCCAGTGATAAGCTGGTCAGTTTGAGGTACATTTATGAGATGTTTCAACTGTAATTCCTCAGCATCAGCAACAAGTGTATATCCATCAACAAACCGATAGGGAACCATATCAATAACAGTGAATGACTGCATATTAAAGTTTGTCAAACAACAAATCTTGCTTAATCCTTCATTATTACTCTAAGTAGTGAGAACGATACGATCTGCTTTAATAGGCACAATTTTAGATAATAGTGGCCCACAACTGATTAGAATTAACTATTTTAGCAAGACAGCAATAACATGAGTTAGCTGGAGACATACACAATATAAAACACAAAAGTGCATATTTTGAACACCCGGTAGAAAGTATATACATCAATAGTTAATCATACTTATAGGTTGTGATTCTGAGGAGCAAGCTGGTCCAAATAAACTGGGTACTGTCCCATCTTTCAAGAGCAAGTGTTTTGTAAATCCCGTGTTGAAGGGCGGGTGAAGTTGTTTGCGCGTGGACAACGTACAACATAGGTTGGCATTATGCAAATGTGTTAGCTAGTGATGTGTAGCCATAACTGATTGGGATTCAAATTCCTGACGACCTGTTTAGTTATTTTGGGAGACAATAATTTTACTTATCGTGCATCGGAGCTTCTTCCCCCAGGCCATCAGACTCCTGAACTCAGTCACTTAACACCACGTGACTTCACTTCAGGATAAACATACTGACATTGCACTGCACTTTCTGTTCTCGTTGTTACTGTGTAACAACCTGTTATAAACCTGTTTGCACATTATACTCTTTATACATTTGTTAACCACATATTAATAAGTCTACAGTTTACTCACTGCACAGTCTACTTCAATTATTTTATTCCACTTATCCTTATTTTTACTCTTTTTCTTCTTCTTGACTTGATTATTTATAATTCTACAGATTATATATATATATATATATATATATATATATATATATATATATATATATATATATATAGATAGATAGATAGATAGATAGATAGATAGATAGATAGTACTTTTTATCCTATTTCTATTATAATTTCCTCCTTGTCTTTTTAACTGTGAATTTGCACTGTCCATGGAGCGGACCTGTTTACATTTCACTGCCGGTTGTATATTCTGTATATAAATGTGACAAATAAAACTCTTGAATCTTGAATTTTCGACTTTACAACTTTGCAGAACGTTTACATACACAGACAGCTGTATTACACCCTGCATGAAAAGGAATATTTGAGAAAAAAAACATAATAGTGGCATTCTAAGGCAAGTTTATTTATATCGAATAGTGCATTTTATACACAGTGGTAATGCAGTGTGCTTTACATGTATATAATTTAAGAAAAAAATATAGGTAAAAGTTTTCTTTCTTTCTTCTTTATCCTTTATCTTTTGCCACTTAGTCAGTCTCTCTCTCTCTCTCTCTCTCTCTCTCTCTCTCTCTCTCTCTCTCTCTCTCTCTCTCTCTCTCTCTCTCTCTCTCTCTCTCTCTCTCTCTCTCTCTCTCTCTCTCTCTCTCTCTCTCTCTCTTCATTTCTGTTGCTGAGGAACATGGTCCTGTCATAATTAGGCCCTTTCTGCCTGATCTTATTCTGAGGCCCATTAGGGGGACTGCAGGCACTTCTGCTCCCTCTCAGCTGAAACATTACAACTCTTTAGCCTGTGTAAACACACTCTGAGTTTGACTCTGGTCAACACCCCTACTCACTAAGATCTTAGAGTGGTACTGTAAGCACTGACCGCACTGGTGATTTAATCACCGTCCCAAAAATGTTAAATGTGTTTACAAATATAGGTTTCTTAATGTATTCCAACGTGTTGGGAAATGGTGTATCACTGCCCTCTATTTTCACTCAAGCTCTTTGTAGTGCACTACAGTGTCACTTCAAAACTCGCATATCATCCTGTTTTTTTCTTTCGTAGTTACAGCCACAGAAACACATTTTGGGGTAAATGCACACCCTCTCAACTTGTAAAGTCTTCTCACTTGTGAGTAGTGCTCAATGTTAAGGGCTACTTTAAGTAGATAGTTCATCATTATTATAGACAGTTCTGTCATTATTTACGGACCCTCATGTTGTTCCAGACCTGAATGACTTTTGTTCTTCAGTGGAACACAAAAGGAGAATTTTTAAAGAGCCTTCACACACAGCTCCTTTCTATACAACAATGATTCACAGGCTGTCAAGATCTAGAAATGTGATAAAACATCATATAATTACCATACAAGCAATGTTCCCTCTAATTTCTTTTCTCGCTGAGCAAAACTTTTCTCTATTGAGCGGACATTTTGGTCACTTGAGCAAAAACATTCTTTATACCAGACCTGTACAGCGTATGTAAACACACACAAAAAAGTGTTTTCATCATGCAGTTATAACTTTTAACGTTAATGTGCCATTTCTATTTTATTTACCTCTTGATGTAACTTAGTGATATATTAAATCATAAAAAGCAGTTAATTCAGTAGTCACTAAATTAAGCACATTTTAGTTTGACTTAGATTTCTTTTTACAGTGCTGTTAACTGTAAACTGTCTTCTTTACCAAGAAATACTATTAAAAAATCTCCCACAGGACAGTTACAGTCTTAATAATATAATATAATATGAAGGAAAAAAGCAGTTACACTGAGATGGTTTTTAATGTGTTTTTGTACAGTCAATTATTTGCAACAGGCAGCATTAAACCATCAGAATTAAATGTTTGTTTATTGCTTATGAATTTCCAAGATTTTCTATATCAGGGGTTTTCAAACTTTTTAATGGAAAGGATCCTAAACAATCCCTTATGAGATCAGTTCTTTATTAGGCTTACAATATAATATAATTATAATAAAGGTAAATGGCTAGATATATTATATCAGTTTAAATGCTTCTATTTGTTTAAAAAAACACATGTGCGCAGCTTAGAGGGAACATTGCATACAAGTGGTCCATATGATGCATCACTGCATCCTATTTTGAATGTGATCCTTCTATAATGTTATTGTATAGCTTGAAGACGTGTTTTTGGTTTTTGCTAGACAGTGACAGCTGTGGTTCTATCTATATGAACTGCCCTGAAATCTCTCCTTTTGTGTCCTTGAAAAAGCATTGTATGGTTTTGGAATGACATGAGGATTTTTCATTTTTGGGTGAACAACTCCTTTAAGATGTTTGAGAGTGTTGGTAATTTTCTCCAGCACTTTAATAGTCTGTTGTTCTGGTGTTTGTTAACTTGTTGGGAGATGTCCCAATTTGCCCATTCATTTACTCCATGTTTCCATTTGCAAACAAGCTTTTTCTTTTTTTTTTTTTTTTTTCTGAAGAGAAATTTGAAAGAGATTTGTCAAAATCTGGCAGAAATTTTGCTGTATAACTACAAACCCGATTCCAAAAAAGTTGGGACACTGTACATATTGTGAATAAAAACAGAATGTGGAAGTTTCAAATTTCAATATTTTATTCAGAATACAACAAAGATGACATATCAAATGTTTAAACTGAGAAAATGTATCATTTGAATGGAAAAATAAGTTGATTTTAAATTTTATGGCATCAACACATCTCAAAAAATTTGGGACAAGGCCATGTTTCCCACTGTGTGGCATCCCCTCTTCTTTTTATAACAGTCTGCAAACGTCTGGGGACTGAGGAGACAAGTTGCTCAAGTTTAGGAATAGGAATGTTGTCCCATTCTTGTCTAATACAGGCTTCTAGTTGCTCAACTGTCTTAGGTCTTCTTTGTCACATCTTCCTCTTTATGATGTGCCAAATGTTTTCTATGGGTGAAAGATCTGGACTGCAGGCTGGCCATTTCAGTACCCGGATCCTTCTTCTACGCAGCCATGATGTTGTAATTGATGCAGTATGTGGTCTGGCATTGTCATGTTGGAAAATGCAAGGTCTTCCCTGAAAGAGACGACGTCTGGATGGGAGCATATGTTGTTCTAGAACTTGGATATACCTTTCAGCATTGATGGTGCCTTTCCAGATGTGTAAGCTGCCCGTGCCACACACACTCATGCAACCCCATACCATCAGAGATGCAGGCTTCTGAACCGAGCGCTGATAACAACTTGGGTTGACCTTGTCCTCTTTTGGCCCAGAGAAAACGCCTGCGCTTCTGGATCATGTTTAGATATGGCTTATTTTTTGACCTATAGAGTTTTAGCAGGCAATGGCGAATGGCACGGTGGATTGTGTTCACCGACAATGTTTTCTGGAAGTATTCCTGAGCCCATGTTGTGATTTCCATTACAGTAGCATTCCTGTATGTGATGCAGTGCCGTCTAAGGGCCCAAAGATCACGGGCATCCAGTATGGTTTTCCGGCCTTGACCCTTACGCACAGAGATTGTTCCAGATTCTCTGAATCTTTGGATGATATTATGCACTGTAGATGATGATAACTTCAAACTCTTTGCAATTTTTCTCTGAGAAACTCCTTTCTGATATTGCTCCACTATTTTTGGCCGCAGCATTGGGGGAATTGGTGATCCTCTGCCCATCTTGACTTCTGAGAGACACTGCCACTCTGAGAGGCTCTTTTTATACCCAATCATGTTGCCAATTGACCTAATAAGTTGCAAATTGGTCCTCCAGCTGTTCCTTATATGTACATTTAACTTTTCCGGCCTCTTATTGCTACCTGTCCCAACTTTTTTGGAATGTGTAGCTCTCATGAAATCCAAAATGATCCAATATTTGGCATGACATTTCAAAATGTCTCACTTTCAACATTTGATATGTTATCTGTATTCTATTGTGAATAAAATGTAAGTTTATGAGATTTGTAGATTGTACAAATTGTGAAAAAAAAAAAAAAAAAAAAAAAAAAAAGGAATGCAATAGTGTCCCAACTGTTTTGGAATCAGGTTTGTATAACATAAAGTGTGCGAATTAACTGCAACCTTTTCTAAGTGACTGCCAAAGGGAATATAAAGCATACATTATTTAATTTAGATTGTTGAATGCTGTGATCACATCTGAATCACAAGGTTTTTCACACGTGTCCTTTTAGCCAGCCGATCATGTGTGAAAGAAATGGGTCAGAGATTGTTTATTATTCTGGGGTTTGCAATGGATTGCCTCAGTAGGTGAAATGATTGGCTTTTCTCTGAAACACTTTTCTCTCTCTTCAAGTGCCCATTCATTTCTAGACATGCACATAATCAGTCAACTAATCTATCTTGTGACTAACTCTTATCTTCTTGTCAATCATAACTTGTCATTTGTCAGTCAGACCACAAGAGCTTGTGGTTACTGTGTCATTAAAGTTACAGTTGCCACAACTTCTTTTGAAGCCTCTCCTCTGACTTGCATATTGTTTCCCCTTTAGTCTCAGTTTTTATTTAAGCTTTTTATTTTATTTATCTATCTAAGGTTAAGATTTGCATTGAGGCATCTGGTCCTGGATCATCGCAAAAGAAGCAGTTTCACTCAAGAAGGTAGCTGCATTGTTGCGGTAGACGCTGGGCCAGTGCTGGGTGTCTAAAAGGGTTTTATTGAAAAGGAAATCTGTCAGAGCCTGATAAAAGAGAATGGGCTCCTGGACATGAAGAATGGGTCAGAGGGTTCATTCTGAAAAGACTGCCTTTTCATCACTGCATGACTCATTCTTTGTGTGTGTGTGTGTGTGTGTGTGTGTGTGTGTGTGTGTCTGTGTGTGTGTGAACACATAGTATTCAAATACCCAAACATGTGTATCCAGAATGTGTGTCCTTGTTCTTTTGGTGTTTATTAAAGTGTGAGGGATAACATTTATACAATAATGCAGCAATATATAGATGGTCCTGGAGCTGAAGTCAGGAGAATATAGACATTATGTGTGCGAGACATTTAAATGAGAAGCATTGTGTGATTTTGTGTGTGTGTGAGAGAGTGAGTGCATGTGTTCTGGCTCACTGAGGTATAGTGCCCTCTTACCTCACCGCTCAGGCATCCCTGTGCAGAGCAGAGCAGTGTGAACAGAAAGAGAGAAAGTCTCACAGTGAGGGTATTCATATACTCCTAGCATTGACAAAAGAGATGAAGGGAGGGAGGGAAAGTGAGAGAGAGAGTACAGGGGATCAAACTGAGATTGTGGAGGCTTAAACATCAAACATTCATATTACTGTTATGAATGGCTAATCAGCAAAAATGGGTGTGAATTAAGCCCAGATTGGTTTTGCAGACTAGGTATTAAAAGTATAATTATCATCCAGCTATCCTAGTACCCTACTTTATTATGGGTTGGGAAACATTGTACCTTGATTATTTACCCTCAAATGGTCCATTGGGATTTTTACCTTCTAAATCATTGTTCTTCTGTCTCTCTTTCCCATATCATCTTAATTCCCCTCTCCAATTCTCTAACCCCCCTACTCCTCCATTTCATCCATCCAAACTGCCCAATCCTGCTCCTTTGGACACCAGTAAGCACCCCATCCTTCCCCGCCTCTTTCCATAATGCCGAGCAGGATTCCTAGAGTTCCAGATGTGGCGCTGCGTCCTTCACAGACCCCTTAACAGGGCCCTCTCCTTCATATCGGGTGGCCCGGTTCAACGTGTCCTCAGACAACCCGAGCTGAGCACAGGAAAGGGGCCGCAATCTGGGGGAGGCCCACCTCAGTTTCAGCTCGGGATCTACAGCTCTACTGCAAGCAGCCACAATATAGTTATATAGTGTAATGCCTCTGACAGCCATACAGAAAGATGTTTAGAAATGTTTTTGTGATTTATTGGTAATTTTTTCATATTAATATACACTTTTTAAAAATATGATTACTAGTAGTAGTATTAAAAAAAAAAAAAATAAATAAATAAATAAATAATATATATATATATATATATATATATATATATATATATATATATATATATATATATATATATATATATATATATATATATATATATATATAGTGCTTTTTTTCTCTTATTTAATAATTACTTTTTCTGGCCTATAGATGGATTCAATATCTATTTATTGATTCATCTGTCAATCTATCTATCTGACTATAATAAATATATAATACATTTAGTTTTATTATGTATTTTAAATGACTAGTCTCAGTTCTTTTATATATTACTTTTTATATATTATTATAATTACATAGAAAAAGATTTTAATATTTATTACAGTTATTATTTCTACAGGGACTAATATATTTCCCATATATATATATATATATATATATATATATACACACACACACACACACACACACACACACACACACACACATATATATATCAACCATTTTCTGTCATATATTGTATAAACTTGCAGTTTAATGACTGACATATCACATTGGCAGAGCCGACAAAACAAGGTACCTGAGACGGAGAAAATGGCTATGTTTAAAAGAGTTCTAGAGAGTAGGAGAGCTTGATAGGTTGATAGCATCTACTGTATATGTTACCAGACCAGCAGTCACATGATCAGTTATCTTCTGTTTGATTGGACGATAAAGCAAAATCCAATGTTGAATTAAATTAAGTGGCCTATGGCTATGAGCCATACCGAACAGGTTTCAAACCAGACATTGTGAGGCATCACCGCAGGTAGATGCGTAGATGCCACTTTACTTTTGTGACTCAGCGGATTTAACAATCTAACAGATTCTGAAGTTCCCAATTAGTAAAGTGGTCCAATAGCCTAGTTTTTATGAGCATGTGTGCATGTGGGTCTGTGTCTATGTGAGATGGTGCTCAGTATTCAGACCACACTGCAGACAGTCTCAGCAGCATAATGGGAGGTTGACTGTTGGGGGTAGAGGAGAGGAGGGGAGGCAGTGAATGAGGGCTGAAGGAGGGGAGGGAAAGGGGGTAACGGACGTGGCGGTGCTCCAGAATCAATTGGCGGTGTAATGAGATGGCACAACGCCAGGTAACCATGGCGCTGCCCCCTCCACTCTCCTCCGGAGTAAATTAAAGAGGAAAAGAGCATGGAGAGAAAGTGAGTTCGTTTCTGAGAATGACAGAGAGAGAGAAGGATGAGACGGAGATGCAGACAAAAGAAATCGAAAGAGAGAGAGAGAGAGAGAGAGAGAGACCAAAAAATAGAGAGAGACCAAAAAATAGAGATGGGGCACTGATAAAGGGTAGTTCAATGTTAGAAAGTAAAGAGAAAGAAGAGGGTAAGAATGCAAGCAAGAGAGAGAGAGGCACTTACCTCACACAATGAGCATTCCTGAACTCTTTTTCTCTCCAAATCTGAGCTGAACTCAAGCCCCTGCTCTAAAGAGAGGGGAGAAGGGAGGCCAAAGTTTGAGGCCAGAGGGGCTTTTATATTATTATTAAAATTTACTGAGACATCTTTTTTACAGCCCCTGGAAAAGAAACTGGCATGGGATGAATTAGTAGATTGTGTCCCCTTGAGTCCTAGCAAACACCTACTCAGCTCTCTGTCTGTCTCTAACCCCTTTTCTCTCTTTCTTTTTATTTCAATTCAAGCTGTTATTTATTGCCAAAGCACATGTAAAATCATAATACAATCATAATAATCTCTTATGTGTATAATTGTGCAATAATAATAATGTCAGTGGTGTAGCAAAAGAATGAAATGACATTGAATGAAAGCTCTCACAGTTGCCGCTGTTATAAAGACCGATTCAACAGTTTCAGAATTCAATGAAGAAAATGTAACCAAAAAGGTTTTCCTACAGCTGTAGTGGTTTTGAAGATAAATGTCTGTTGAATAATACACTCAGAGTTGCTCCTCGAGATGCATCCTTTTAAAATATTCACCACAGTATACAACCAACCCTTTCCCCACTTTGGCACACGCCACATATCTGAAAACACCCCTTCTCTTCTTTTCTCTGTCAGTGCTGTGCTGATTTTCTGGTTGAATGAGAGGCATCAGTCAGTTTGATTTCACTGAGACAGTAAGCATTTCTTCATCAGCCCCTTTCTCCCTTTCTTCCCATTCTGCCGAGGGGCTGAGATGTGTTAATACTGTGTAGTTGGCTGTGTTACTTGCTCTGATTAGTGAGCGTGTGTGACGGTTACTGGAGATGAATTGAAATTAAAGCTTGATTAATATCGTAATTACCCCCATTTCTTCCTGGTCCAACCTCACGCCTTCTTAAGAAGGACTGGCTGTTTTCTTTTTGTCTCCATTTTTGTGTCTCTTTAGCCACCTGCTTGCTTCAGTCTAAAGGGGATTTAACTGTTTATGAAATATTTTATTAATGCAGTTTGATTGTTGTTGTTTTATACTGTGTGATTATATTGATATTGAGCAAATATTACATTACATACTGGAAAAGTCATGTGCTCTAGTGTCCTGTATAGTGAGTTGTCTACATAGGCAAAATTGTAATATGTTCTAGACATATTCTGATGCAAAGTATGTTCCAAAAGATCTTTTTGGACATCTTTTTTTTTTTTTTTTTTTGTGATAATGGATGCTGGTTAAATTGTTGAATATGTCATAATCTATTGCTATCCCTTTAAGTTAGTGCTAAATGCTAATCTAAATTCTAAAATAAGCAGGAGTGATTAAAAGCCCAATACTGGTCAGAAGTGGTACTAAATAGCTAATAATGGCAATCAACTTTACTAATATGTTGCTGATATATTGTGCATTTCTACCCATCCCTTAAACTTTTCAGGCAGCATCATATGTATCCATCATGAAGAAGGCAGTCCCAAAATTGCATATCTCATCAACTTTGTCACTTAAAGTTGCAATGTAATGTAAGTAGCGACAGATCATTTCTTCCATTTTGTTCCATGTTCATTCAAATTAAATGGATTATTGAGAAAGAATACAAAAGATTAGAGAACCCAATCTCTGGCATACGTCACCAGAGAGAAGTCTGTTGCTTCACAGGAAGATCGAATTATGACATTTTGAATAAAAAAAAAATTGGAAGCAACTTATTAGATCTTGGGACAGAGCTACAGAGTTTTATGCACTGCCATGCTGATTGCAAATTCAGTTACTATCACTCTTTTTGGCTTTTCTGTGTGGAATATTATATTTACTTTGTGATCCCACATTAAAAATTTGTTGAGTTGTTGGTTTAAACCAGTTGAAATGTCATCTGTCCTAAAGTTTTATTACAAAAAAGGCAATAATAGGAGGTTACCTGGCTCTAATCAAATCATTGCTGTATATTTACTGCTGATCCAGTTTCTTACATGGCACAGCTTGAAATGCAACTACCATTTATCTACCAAAAAAGTGTACTGAAGGTACTGAAATGACGTGATGAGATTAGTATTTTATGACTTTGGACTAATGAAGTTTGCACTGTCACTGTCTTTTCTACAATGGTAATCTCCAGCCATTGACTATGTTCTGTGGCATTGCATCCTGGGAATGGAAGACAGTGACAACGCTGTATATCTGAGTGGTAGATTAATAGGGAGGACTGGAGCTGTGGGTGCCGCAGTAGCACATGAGGAGAATATCAGACAGAGAGACGAGAGTAAAAAAAAGAAAGAAAGAAAAGCTGTGGACAAATTCAGTACCAGCACAAAATTACAACTATCTTCAGAAGTGTTTGTATCATATTGGAAGCTGTAGCTGCTGCGTTTAATCTCTTTTTATTTTTTATTTTTTTTATTGTTGTATTAAATAGAAAAAGGAAATGCCAAAAGCTAAAAACAGGGAAATAGAAACCTGTTAACAAATGTTAAATTGTAACATAATCTATATTGTTAAAAGTGAAGAAGCTATTTTATCTGATCTAATTTATTGATATGTAAAAATTACTTCAACATAGTAAGGTCGATTCGTTCATAATATACAGTACGCATGTATATATGCTGTATGTGTGAGTGATGTGACATTTAATGTGTTTACTGAATACCAGATCATGAGGATATTTAGATCCCTTCAGCCAGCCACATATATATCATATCTGCTCTGTGGATTAAGATAACATAAATACATAACTTTTGCTTTGACCTTACTAAAATATCCATTTAAAACAGAATTGCTGGAAAAGCAAAACTATCTTGCAGAAGCACAGATTTGATATTTAGATTGACGTCTTGAAACTTACAACTTCTACTCAGTAGATTTTTTTTTCCCTGTCTTAAATGAACATCTGTTTTTTTTTTTTTGGTAATTGAAGCAGGAGCAGTTTGTTTTCTGAATGCATAATTACATTTTAATGTTACATATTTAATTCCCAATTAATTGTTATCTTTCTCTACCTAATACTGAATTATTTAAGTTTATTGTCTATAACAAATAATTAGATATTCTGAAGTAATCAATATTTCTCCTCTTCAAACTAACTTTTGTGAATTTTTTTTTTTTTTTTGTGAAAAAGAGATGCAAAAGCAAGCTTTTACCTCTTTATAAAATAGATGCTGCTTGTCATTTGCTTGCTAACTGGGCAGCTGGTTGGCAAGACATAGAATATTTAGTGCTCACCTGTGTTTTATTCTTATCATGGGGCAGATTCATATTTTTTGTTCAGATTCTTAATCTGTGTCTCTCTTACTTACTGTGTTTGTGCTGAGTGGGTGTTCTCTTATATTGCTCTCTTCTGGCTTCAGAGGATTTGACTCCTCAGAACCACTGCCAAGGCTCTTTCTTTGAAAACCAATAAGACCTCACCGGTATGTCACCATAAACAGGCTCGGAGCCATTGAGCACAAGACGACATTGTTCTTCCTGTTGAGGCTGATGATGCCCGATGGAGTCATTATAGGCATTTGTGCTTTCGAGTGCTTCTTAGTATGTCTCAGACCTGCCCTCTTGTTGAAAAGCCTCATAGCTTTTTATTAAAATGTATCCATAATGTATTAGAGCTTTTGCCACTGGTGAACTTGCATAGGGTTTATGGCACTTTTCTTTAAACCTGTCTGTCTAGTTAACAGGTGTTTTTGGGAGTGTTTAATTTTATTATGTGATAAATAACTGGCTGTTCTGTCATAGATTTTTTCATAGAACTTTATTTATTTTTTAATGGAAGGAAGTGGGGAAAACTTCTAGTAGTTGATCCAATTATGTGAATAAGCATAACAGATTAAATATAACTATTAAATAAAGATTTTAGTCTTCACAAAGGGATGACACAACTGGCATTTTGCATATCCCTGTCATAAGATCTTGTTGCACCTCTCTCTCACACTACAAGAAACATCAAACAACTGTAGTAGCAACAAACAAGCAGAAAGAAAAGCGATATGGCAAGTATGTATGTATATTGTATGTGTGTATTGTGTGTATTGTATGTATATATACTATACCTGTCTGTCAAACTTTGTGCTTTTCCGGACTGAGTGTAGCACCTGCCACTCTGCTTATCCTTCTGAAGAATCCCAGTGATATAAACGAGCGGCTGATGTTTATTTTTAACAAGGTCCATTTCAGACTATTCTTTTTTTAGCAGTTTGTGCAGGCCATTTCAGCACAAATAGTTTGAAAATGATCAAACTTTGACATTGTGACAGTTTTTGGAACAGGTATGTACTGTTTAATAACAGTATAAATGAATATCTTTTATGTTCAGTTAGTTAATGTTTCATATTGCTTACACTCTCTGACTCTCTCTTTGCATCCGTCTCTTCTCCCCCTTTGTTCCCCTGTGTTGGAACCAGCCGCGGCGGACACTACCCCCTATCCCAATGCCCTCTTTGTTCACCCTTATGTTGGAGGCCCACTCTTAAAGCTTGGCATGGGCTAAGGCAGGAGAGTGGGTTGAGGGGGGAGAGAAGAAGAGCGGGCACAGGGCAAACAAGGGGCAGACAAGGGGGCTTGGCAGACACCTGAAAGTCAAATCTGCTAATTTAGATTCAAGAGGAGCAGGATGTGGAAGAGACTTAAAAAGCCTCTTTGTGCCCCCCTCGACCCTCTTATAAGCTCCTACAGACAATTTAATTCTGTTGCAATTGTTTATGAGCAGATGTCAACCTAATTTATTGACATTTAACACAGAATAATTAAATGTTTTTTTTATTATTATTTATATTATTTTTATATTATATTATATTATTTTATATTATTTCTTTAAATGATGTTATTATTTAACATTAACTATATATTTAATATACATTACTGTTCGTTTGGTGTAGGTAATACTCACCAAAGCTGCATTTATTTATATATTATGAAATTACAATTTAAAATAATTGTTTTCTATTTTAATATATTTTCAAATGTAATTTATTCTTGTGATGTTAATGCTGAATTTTCAGCAGCCATTACTCCAGTCTTCGTGTCACATGTTCCTTCAGAAATCAGTCTAATATGCTGATTTTTCTTATTAGTGTTGAAAACTGTTGTGCTGCTCAATGTTTCTTTGGAAATTGTGATCTTACTGACCCTAAACTTAAACTCTAGTGTATATTTAATAATTTACTAAATATATCATTTTAAACTTTTAGTAAGACGTTATGGCACAATTGAGTGCAAGGTTTATCTTCAAACATTAGAACACTATTCATGTTTATTACTTATTAAATATATTTATTGAAATTATCCTATAAATTAATTAGACTTCTGTTATCTTTGCCTCGTAATGCAGTTCACATCATGCACGTTGGCACCTTTGGAAAGTAAAAAATGTGGGGAATGAATATGATGTTGCACCACATGCTGGCTGCAGAATGTGCACCCCTGAAATTATTCCCCTCCTGCCATGTTGCACACCATAGATGAGTTGGGCTGCATTGCAGGATAAAAGGGAAGCCATATTGAGATCTTGTGAACCATTTCATGAGTAATTCACATGTGATTCTGCAACTTCGCCAGATACACGCTTTTCTTCATGTAGAAAACCATTCGGTTTTGAAAATATTTTTGTCAGGATGCAAAATAAAGAAATATCAAGTGTTTTATTTAGAAAGAGAAGGACGAAAAAATTTTTTTAGGTGAATGATGAATAATGTAGGTGAAAGAGTCTGTGACAGTGAGGTAATAGCACTCAAATATGTTTGACTGTCTGGGGAGCGGCGGAACGCCAGCCAGACTGTGACCAACTGACACACTGACTCGCGCACACACACACAGGGAGCAATGGAGAGACTGTGCCAATGCCTGGATTAAGCAGCCATGTAAACAAGCAAATAGATATGGAGACAAGCAGACAGACAGACACACAGAGCAGAGATGGACAGAAGAGACAAAATGCTAATTGCATCCGATTAGCATGGCGGGCACAGCTCCCCGTCTGTAGCGGGCACTATATTTGATCGTGGGGCATAACAAAAATATTTTTCGCTGTCATTTTGTTGATCCGAGGGAGTTTGTGCCTTAAAAAAGAAAGAATCAAGACAGCATTCGGATTGCTGCCCGTTGCTTTTTCCAGAACAGGACAGTGAGCTGTGCTCCCTTTCGCTCGCTCTCTTTCTCTCGCTTGCTTGTAACTTTCTGTCTCTGCCATTTTGATGAGGTTGAAAAAAAGTGTATCTCTTTTTCTCTCTCACTACGTGGCGTGGATTGGACGCCGACTGGAAGGAAGGAGGGAGGAGTAGGAGCAAGAGAGAGCGCTCTGCTCGTGTAGACGGAGAGATGGCATATTTGCAGAAAGAGTAATGTGGTGTGAAAGCAGTCCTTTTCAGTCTTCACTCTTTAGACTGTTCTGTCACCGTAAAGCTGCTTTTTATTTTCTGCACTACGCTCTACCCCTCTTTCTGCATCTGCTTCTCTCCATTATAAACTTTTTTCTTAACGTTTTTATAGCTTTATTTCATTGCTCTGTCAGTTTGTTTCTGTTTCAATTCGTTCCTTGCTTGTTTTTAATCGCCCCTCAGTTGTTGGGAGTTCATGGGAGTTAAAGACAAAGGGAAACGTCCACATTTTGGCACCACTAAGGGGAGTCAGAACTGCAGCCAAGGACCCTGCTGAGATCCAAAAAACCCCAGTACAGCGAAGCGCCAAAAAAAAAAAAAAGAAAAAAAAAAGAAAACACCACCCTTTCCTTTGCATGGTCACAAATTCCACTCTCCCTGTAGCCAGGGCAGTGCCGCAGCTCCTCCTCGACCACATCTCACCGCATTCGACCTTTCCGCCTTCTCTTCTCAGTCTTCCACGGAACCTTTTCTGACCCATTTTTGAGGATTTTCATTTTTTCCACGGTAAATACGGATGGGACCAGCCGCACAGGAGGGCGAAAGAGGGGACAGGGGCTTTTTCAATGTTGTCTGCCAATGACTTGGCGATTTTCTCTTGTTGAACTAGGGATGCCGTTTTTGGCTTCTTTTTTTCGAGATTGTAGGTGCTGTATGTGTTCTTCCTTCATGTCAGGACGTGTTTGTGTATTAATGGTTTGAACGTGTGAATGAGCACTTTTGTACTTCCTTCTAACATGCTGTCTTTCTTTCCTGCTCCAGATTTTTTGCGGGCAACGGAATTGGCCTAGTCTGCACCCTAAGCCTGACTCCATATTGCCGCCAGGTGCAGGCTGACTCTGGTATGGACATCGAACTGGTCAGCACCATAGACAGACGTCCTCCACCGGTACGATACTTTCCTATGCCCTTTTTTCTTCTGTCCATTCTTTTCGTTCTTTTTCAGTCAGAACTTTTTCTGAATTTTTTTTTAACCTGCATCTTGTTTACCATCGAGTTGTGTCATTTCTTGTTCGTTTAAAAGTCATGATAGCTGTCCGCATGTAGCTGTCTTGATGTAAAACTAGTCTCCGTATCCACAGTTGTCCATATTCCGTTACGCTCCATAAGCAAACATTTTTGTTTTATTTTTCACGTTTAAATTTTTTCGTTAACAAATAGTAGACCACTAGTCTTAAGATCATATCCGAAATAAATGTAGGTCAATAGCGGTCAAATATTTAACATACTTACAAAAAAAGTAATAATTGTACTGGTTCGGTTGTTGTTAGATTTGTGTACACATATTGTTTGACGAGTCAACAGTGGATTGAAATCAGCAAATAACAGTTAACGGGTTCTGAGTGGTCGTACAATGCCATGGAAACACATCTGAAATGTGAGACTGTGTTCTGGATGTATGTTCAAGATTCGTTTCACTAACAACTTTTTTTTCACATAATACAATACACTGTGTCTCCGTGTAGACATGGGTCAAGTTATAATGCAGATAACTTTAACATTTACTCTCTTGTTCTGGAATAACCTTTGATTTCCCTTAGGGAGTGGCACTGTACCATGAATCATGGCATTTCTAATTGCAGCTTGTTGCACCTACAACTTGTAGTACAGACTGGGAAAACCCTTGATGCAGAGTCTGTGATTTCTTATTTCTGTATATTAAATGGCAGTAATGGGTAAACAAAAAGATACATTGAATGTACGCAATATATTTAACTAAAAACTAAAACAGTTTAATTGTAGGTTTATTTCAGCAAAAAAAAAAAAAAAAAAAGGATTTCTATACTTGCGCTTAAGTTGCATAAACACTAAATTTGTGTAGATATAAAAAATAAATAAAGCGCTCCCGCTATTGCTGCTTTCTCAAATGTCAGTCACTGCAGCATATTTGATCCAACAGTAGCGTTGTTGTCTGATCTGGGCACAGCAAACACCACCTGTGTCTTCTGAACTGACCTTCACTCTGAAGGATATGTTTTAAATGGCAGTGATTTCAAATACAAGGAATATATGGCAAAAAATGTTGGTCCGAGCTCCCATCTTAATCACGTGTCTAATTAATTATCAAACAAGTCTTTTTTGTTGAACCACACCCAATAATTCTGCTTCAAATTATTTGAATAATTACTTGAATTGCAGTGATATTTGGGAATTTGTCGCCGTTTGTCTTGTCTAATCAATAAGACTTATTCTGCATGTTAGTTCTTTCCTCAATTAATACATTTATACATTTTTAAAAAAAAAAATTCTAATCCCATAAGCCACATATATTTTACTTGCGTATGTTGTTGTATGTTGTTCAGCAGCTGTTGTAATTTTGCTTTACATATTTTTTTAAAAAGCCACTCATTTTACAGGATCAATACTTTCTCTGATTATGAATTCCTAATCTTATCTTTTATCTACCCTTTTCATGAATTTCAGGTGATGTACATAATGATCTTCTTCCTCTGTATTACCTGACAAGGCCATTATATCTATTCAAAAAAATACTTAACTTCCAATCATGGCTGCCTATGGCTGGCTTTTGTTTTAAATTGATTTGTCAAAGTGTTTTGAAATTGCATGAGAGGAAAAAGAAAAATTACAGTCATAAGAATTAGCTTTTTGTTATGCAGTGGATATTATTTTTGGTGTCCTGTGAAAGGTGGAGTGGGTCTAGCTGTGACGCAGTGCAGTGATGCCAGCTGCCACAAACCCGTAGATCCGAACTTGTGGTGACACTGTGCACAAGCTCGTGTCTATAGGTATGTGTCTGCGAGGTGAATGCAACAGTCTTCCCTGCAACCACTGCTGTTGACTAGAAACTTCTGTTCAGGGTTGGCACCTTAGCTGTGAAATGAGCAACCATAAGGATATTTTAGGTGGTTGCATGAATGTTTACATCTATTTATTAGCATGAATTTTTAACATTGCGTAAAGGAGGTTTTGCTACTTGCATATGCGCAAACTTAAGCAGTGGGGACATTCTCCTATCCTCCCCCTCGAGTTTTACAGCGATGTCTCGGGATGAGGTAGTAGGTTGTATAGTTTAGAGTTACAACATGGGAGATAACTGTACAGCCTCCTAGCTTTCCCCGAGCAGACGCCCTTTTCTGTACGAGCTACAGTGCTAATGCTAATGTATCTAGCATTGCAACTAACTTGCTCCTCTGACATGCTAAGAGCAGTGCAACAGTGATTATAAATGTTATATGTGTAGACTGATGGTCTTTGTTGATGATGTAAAGGGTTTTACAGAATTTCAGATATAGCTTTTTTTTTCTTTAGGCAAGTGTTTACAACAAATAAGGCCCCTTCACACCGAGGAGGATAACTCTAAAATGTAAAGTTTTAATAATCACTCTAATTTTATGGGAATAGGGAAGTCTGCACCACAACTATAATGATAACAACACAATATCGATATCGTTGGAATCACTTTCAGAATGATTTTCAGCTAATGAATGATAAAACGTGACAGCCAATTAGAATCCACCCGACTTTAAAGAACTGGAGCATTTACAGCGGCAGACGACATAACTGAAACATGCACTTCTAAGAAAACAGTATGTTGTCATCTGTTGGTAGGGACACTAATATAGTTACTATATAATACTTAATATCATTCTCTGTGAGAGCAGGCTTTTAGCCAGAATTACTATATTTGCTAAACCTCTAGTTTTAATAGAACCTATATGTAAATAATTTAACATTTAAACCATTCCTTACGTATTTAAATCACTCTCCATTTAAAGCTTCATCCCATAGCTGTGATTTTTTTAATTTTATTTGGTGAATCTGCTAACATCCTGCTAGCCCAGACTCATAGTAGTTGCACAACCCCCAAGCATATAGCATTTAATAAAAAACAGCATTGTGTCCCCACAGAGAATAGAAATGTTACATTTCTATCAAGAAGACCACACAGTTATTTCAACTACGTGTTTAACATGGTCCCCTACAGTTTTCCGCACCACAAACACCATGTCTTAAAATACACATGGAAGCTGTAAAAAGCCTTGTTTTTGTTACCATTTCATTCTGGATTTTTTGACCATCATTCGTACAGCGTTTCTCTCCTGCATTGAAGACACATTTGTAACTGACAAAATGTTTGTCTAATGAAAAAGTGACATCAATGACATCAGATACAAATTCTACCATAAAGGTAACTGTAGTGGATCGAGTATTAGTTAGGAAACCAGTTTAATTTTTTAACCTGCTTGTATGTTTTTTAAATTTTTTATTACAAGTTTTAGTTTTATTGGCATGCATACCACAGAGCTTTGAGAGTCGTAATAATATGGAGACATTAGGGTGTTACAATGGCTATTTTAGAGCAAATATTTGGTTTTGTGTGTTCATGCATATGTGTTAATTTCAAAAGATGTCAAAACATGGAAAATATATTGTGATGAGCTGAAAAGATTGCAAAAGCAAATTTAAATTAGGGGTTGGTACCGCCAATTTGTAGGAAGCAGCATCTGCAGTTCAGCTGCAGTCACTGCGTCAGACAAAATATGTGAGCGCATGGCAGCCTGTATGCAGATAGTTTAGAATGACACCCCTATCGTGTGCATGTTGTGTTGTTCCAGTTGATGTCTTTGGGTTGTGCTTTCAGTTTGTGTGTACCGTGGTGAGGTTTGATACAGGTGTGAGTGAGTGAGTGAGTGAGGGTGTGGTTGTTGTATTTGCTTGTGAATATTTACAATTTATATTTATTTCTCAAAAATTTGGGGTCAGTAAAGACATAATGATTTTATAACTCAAATAAATGCTGTTGTATTAAATTTGGTGTTCATCAAAGGATTGTACATTTTTTTAACACGGTTTCCACAAAAATATTAAGCAGGACAACCAGTTTACATTAAAGCTGCAGTCCGATTGAATCAACAGAAATGATTCAAAATACATTTTTGAGCAAGTACACAGCAAGCCTTCAAAACTATCTCCTTACCTTAGCCCCATTCACAACAGTAGGCTTGTAATAATGTGTTATAATTAGAGTGGTATGGTGGAGTTCTGCGGGAGATTCAAGCATGTCTTTGCGTCACATCTGTGTACATAAAGAAAGAGTCCGACTAGTAGTAGTATCGCATGTGAGCGGACCGCATGTTCTTCAGCAGATCATTTATAGCCTTTTCTCACAGAAGCTGGAGTAATTATACTTATCATTTTGATGGCGGATTGTAATCCAGAAAGGCCCAAATGACATCATCAGTGACAACTGGAGATTGACCCGTAGTCAAAAGCAAAAGATTAGACTGTGTACGGAAATTGAAATCTACAGGTAAAGCTAATAAACACTAAATACGTAGTCACGCAGTGCTAATGATGTTAACGTTAACAATTTGAGGACAAAGTATAACAATAATAATAATTTGCAAGGTTTGATGTTATACGAGCAATCGTTAGATTTAATCACTGTTGGTAGTGCGATTTATTGTAATGTTTTGTTCCCAAAAGTGGCAGACATGTTACTTACTTTTTCAGATTACATTTTCCTGTGAAAATTCTTATTTAGGTTATACTCCAAGACGTAGAATCTGTGATTCCGAAGAACAGTATCCACACCGGTGCGGTGACTGACAGCCACACTCCTCAAAATATTAGATTAATCCGCACTGAGGGGCTGTGCCGATGCACAACTCGCGTACATATGATGACTCCGCAAATAACTGCAAATGCAGGTTTCAAACATGGATGGCGACACAGAGGCAAAACTTACGGACTGCAGCTTTAATGATAATAATAAAAATGTGTCTTGATGAGCAAACAGGTATATTAGAATGATTTTTGAAGGATCATGTGACACTGAAGAGTGGAGTCAGGGTTCCCACTTGTCCTGGAAAGCCTTGAAAACCTGGAAAATTTATTATACATTTTTCAGTCCTGGAAAACACATGGAAAAATTAGAGAAAATGTAAAATGTCCTGGAAAATTATTTTAAAAACCTACACTGGTCTCACGGTTCGGTCCGATCACGATTATCATGCCATCGATTCGGTTAAATTTGATATCACGATGCATTTACGATGCATTTATGATGCACTGCATCCTCATCCAATTTTGTCATTAAATACAAGCAGTCAGATTTATGAACTGAACTTTTAATTTTACCTGCTCAAAGAAAACACACTTCTTAAATGTATCAAACAAAACTCAAGTCTGGGCACAAAAGACAACAGGAGCATTTAGAATAAATACACAAAAGTAAATACTAAAATACCTCGACAAAACACGTAGTACGCAACAAATGACGGCAGAAAAGAATCAGTACATTATAACCGGTTATGGTCTATTACTGAACCGATACCAAATCGCCCTCATCTGCATCGTGATGCATCGAAGAAACTATTAATTTCAGCACTCCTATTATCACTGGCCCAAAACAATTACCGTTTAATTACAATTACAGAAACTTTTTATCTCACAATTCTAAAAAAAATTCTCACAATAGCGAGTTTACATAATTGTGATATAAAGTCAGAATTGTGAGATATAAACTCGCAGTTGTGAATTATAAAGTCAAAATTGTGAATTCAAAGAAGATGAATGTTTATATCTTGCAATTCTTACTACTTTTCTCAGAATTGTGAGATATAAACTCGCAATTGAATCAATGCAATTGTAATTGCGAGTTATAAAGTCCAATTCTGGGGGAAAAAAGACTGACTTTTTGCGAGAAAAACATTCAGAATGGCAAGATAAAAAGTCACAATTACCTATTTTATTTTTTTATTCTGTGACGGAAACAAACTTCCATAGTCATAATGTATGATTAAAGAGCTCATATTAAAAACTGATTTTATAGTTAAGTCATGGAAATAAACTGTACACCTTTTAAAGACTTTGAGAGCAATATATTACTTCAGGGCGTGACCCTTGACTTTTATTCTTTTCTGTAGTAAAATTTAAAATGTCCTGGAAAATAATCGCTGAAAAAGACTGTGAACCCTGATGATGCTGAAAATTCAGCTTTGCCATCACAGGAATAAATTACAATTTAAATTATATTAAAATAGAAAATGGTTCTTTTAAATTGTAATAATATTTCACAATTTGACTATTTATTTTACTATATTTTTGATCAAATAAATGCAGCTTTGATGAACATAAGAGACTTCTTTCAAAAACATTAAAAACTTTTGTATCTTATCCAGAAATGATTTAGCACGCACTTTTTCATGAATTGTTTTAATACATAGTCAATACTGACAAAAAAATATATATAATATGAATGATATACAGTATTGATCTGGAGGTCATTTGTGTACTCATTTCCCAGTAGAAACTGAAATGTAAACAATAACATTAAGATTAGACAACAATCATTTATGCAACAATTTCAATAGCACAATGAGTTTAAAAACACACATAACTACTAGGGTTGGGTACCGAACTCTGTGCTTTTAAGGGCACCGACTGAATTATGTCGGTACTACAGAGTACCGATTCACATTAATTCAATCAGTACCAAATTTCGGTACCTGAGAACGCATCTGGTGATATATACTAGTGTCTGTGATTAAACAGCAAAAAGACTATTTAAATACGAATCCTGCGTGTTTGTGTGAATGAATGCCGCTGACCCGCAGTTTATTTACCTCACACACACACACACACACACACACACACACACACACACACACACACACACACACACACACACATAGAATTGTGCATGACAATCATGTTTCAGTCTCATACGAGGAAATAAACACATGTCCGTCATCTAGAGAGCCACTCTGAGAGTCACTTCATGAGCATTTTACCGTTTCATTTGAGAAAAACTACCGTCATGTCATAAACACACAGAAACACACAGGTATTCATGGCAACCCGTCAAAATAAAAATTCGGTTTAACTTGAGAAATATTTTACTGTTGTACAGTAGAATTTAGATAAGTCTCAGTGTAATAATAATACTAACACTAATGTAATAATTACAAACTATCAAAACTTTATTTTTTTATGTAATATATCACAATTTTTATTTTTATTTATCTATGTTCCATAACCATGTTTAACAGTATAAAGCTCAGTTGTGCAGCTTTGTTTGACAAAAAAGTTGAATTAAATTAAAAGATAAATTAATGCTTTATGTTTTCATTTGATTACCAGAAAACACACAACACAGAAATTGTGGGAAATCTTTTCATAGAAATTGAATTAAAATGAAAAAGAATAATGTTTTTTTGTTTGTTTGTTTTTTTTTTATAAATCAATCAATTAATTAAGTAGCTAGTCGCTTACTACATACTGGTAAATATTACAGTGGGCAAACATCACAGACAATGTCAGACAGAGACCAAGGCAGCTCTGGCATAATGTCAATAACACTTCTATAAATGACTTTATAGTGACTTACAGTTTCTTTACAGTTATTGATGTATCCCTAAAGTACCGAAAAAAGGTACCGTTGGGTACCGGTACCGAATTTCAGGTACTGGTACCGGTTAAAATTTGAACGGTACCCAACCCTAATAACTACTGCATTATGCAGTGATTTGAGGGAGTAGTCAATTCAATTCATTTCAAATGCACAAATTAACCTTTGACTTATTTAATGCGATTTTGTAGGTCAGTAGATAAATGATTGGCTCAGCGTGTGAAAATTAAGTATGACTTGGTCAAGTGGTAATATTTTCGCTTTTAATATGGCGGGCTCTAAACCACCACATATGACCTTATTTAATAAATCAAAATCGCAGCTTACAGTCAGTGTGTATTCAGGAATGGGCTAAATGGTTAGCATTTTGATTCATGATTTAACTAGAATGAGGCCGCAGAAAAGCGATATGTGTCTGAAAACTGTGTGCTGGTCAGAACATTATGGCTGATGCGTTCCATTACCGATAAAACCACAACTACATTTTTTTTTTTAAACATTGGATTGCCACTCATTAATATTTGTGTTATTTAAGGTATTCTAATATTTGTGTTATTATGTACATAGTTATTAAGATATGCATCTATATTATCTGTATACATTTCCTTATGCAATAGTTTTCAAAAATGTGCTAGGGACAAAACTGACAACCGTAGGACAGTAAACAACGTCTGGTTAGTGCTGCTTCCTCTGAGATGGCATATGGTTAAGTGCCTAGCCTTAATAAATGTTTGAAGCCAGTTTATTATACATAATATACAGTTTCCTGCTTTGCTAACAATGTGAGTCAGCAGACTTCTAACGCAGCTTAAGAAACAGAGTGTGGATAAATAATGTTTTGAGCGCTCTGCCACCCAGAATGCCTTAGGGAGAGAAAACGGTGCACTGAAGCCAAATGTGTACAGAGTTCAGCCTCATTTCACCAAAAAATTGTGCCGTCAATGTGGAGAAAAAAGCTCCAGAAATGCAAGTCTGCAGCTAAAAAAGGCTGAAAGGACCAAACCACATTTAGACTAGCACAGTTTAGAATGCTCTGGAGTACCAGATCAGATTTGGATAGATTGATTTGGACAATTTTTTTCACCATTCGCGAATGAGGTCTCAAGGTCAAACCCTGCTAAAATATTATGAGCTTGAGCAATTTGAGAAATGTATATTGAGAATATATTTATGACAAATTGCCACTTTTGTGAAATTAATGACTTCAGATTATTAGATAATACACATCTTAATTCAGCCCTTTCACTGCCAAAACCTTATTTCTGATAGATGTTTGGGCTCAAAAATAGATATTTTTATGCTCTCTTTCTCTCTTTATATTTGTCTTACTGTCGGTCATGTCCTTAAGGCTGCTTATACTCTTGGCAAACAATAGTGCTTTTGTGTTAGAGGAGATGGGACCCAGAGAATGTGTTTCGCTGATGACATCATTTTCTGAGCAAAGAAAGGTCTAGGTTTATTGTGTCTGAATCTGAAATGTCAAACAGTACCGTCTTTTTTATGGTGTTGTGAATGGTTTCCATAGAGTGATTATTCCACATTACAGTTGTGTATTTATGTACACTACCATTCAAAAGTTTAGGGTTGGTAAGAATTTTAAATGTTTTTGAAAGAATTCTGTTCCATAGCTAAAATTCTCTCCACAGCTAAAACTACTAGACTAGCTAATATAAATGTAAAACATTATTAAAGTTACAAAAGTTATTTAGTCGAGCAGTGAGTGATTTTCTTTTTTCTTAACATTTTAAACACAGACAGCAGCAGGAATATTAGGTCCTGTCACTATAAGACCAAATACACGGATGACGGATCGGTGTAATATACTGATACGGTACACATGCATTTACTTTCTCAAATGTTTACATTCACTTAAGATATAACAGACTACTCACTACTTTTTTACATAATTTTGTGTGAATTTGTCCGCTCAAGTGCAAGACGTGAAAGAAGACGCTTCGGTTGTGAGTGCACACAAAATTTTCCACACAGTGTGTAAGTAATGGAATGAGCTTCCTTTTGCATCTTCTTGCTCTTGAATATTTAAATTGTCAAGGCTTAAACGTCTGTGATTATACAGCACTGGTCCTATCAAATGTCCCGTTCACGTTTGTTCACGTTCATGCATTTTTCATAATTTTTTGCGAATTCATAAAAACGTTACTGGCCAACTGGTGAGTGACACTGTTTCATGTGTTTCAACACCGATTTTTACTCGCATTTGGCGAGTGTTCATTTTAGGCCCTGAGTATAACCTTTTAATAATAATACATTTTATTTGTAATGCACCTTTCTCAAGCTCATGCGCTTTTGACCGTTGCTTCTCAAATCTCTGTGAGGTCTAATTTCTAAATGGGGTTTACAAAATGCTTATCTATTAAAGGTCACCCCATCCCCCCCGTGGAAACCTGTGGTGTTGAAATACTATTGGGTAAACTGGCAACTTGAAGTATCGCACAGACCAAAACAAAAACAGCACATTTCAAAGTAAAATGACTGGCTCTAGCATTGTTTTTCAGAGAAACGTGTATGTGAACTTATAGCATGTTTCCTAAATATCTGCAAACATATTATGGTATTTTTTAAAACTTGCATACAACACCTTTAAAGATGGGACCATACCCACTTTATTTTGTGCTTTATTTTTGTGCATTTTGTGCTGTAAGCAGTAGACCAATCACAACAGACTGGGCTAGCTGGCCAATCAGAGCAGAGTAGGCTAATGGAAAGGAGGGATTTAGAGAGACTGAATCTTCAGACAAGTCATTTGAGAAACATTGAAAAATGTGTTGTGAGGTGCAATGTATATTATGATAAAATTAAAGTGTTTTTTGATCTTTGATGCATGTAAACCTGTTATAGGAGACCTCCAAAACATTTCTTCTTCTTATTATTATTATTATTATCATCAGTGTTGAAAAGTTGTGCAGCTTAACATTTTTGTGGAAACTTCATTTGTTTCAGGATTTTTTGATGAATAGTCCAACATCCCAGAAGAGCAGCATTTATTGACAATTTTTTTTGTAACATTGTAAATGCCTTTTACTGTCACTTTTGATCAATTGAATGTGTCCTTGCTAATTAAAACAATTAATTCTTAAAAATAAAAATCTTATTGGCCCTAAAATAATATTTATCTTTATGACCTGCTGCACTGGCTAATGCAAAATATTTAACGGTACGAGAGAGTGTTTTATAGTGAATTTGATGTGAATTTTGTCAGACAAATTAGTCCCAAGTAATTTGACAATCTGAATTTGTGTGTGTCTGAATGAGAACTGAGACGTAACAATCTTGTTCCTTCACATTGTGCCTTTGAGTAAGATATTATGAACCATCCACATGTCACATAGACTTTCTTAGATGTGTGTGTGCGTGTGTGTGTGTGTGACCTTCACCTGCATGATAAAGTGCAGTTGGGGGCCCTCTGTTGGCTAATACTGGTACCTGAGTTATTAGTAGTAGTAGTAGTAGTAAGCATTTACATGGATATAAGTCATGAGAATGCAGATGGATAGAGTCGAAAACAGGAGTGTGTCTGTTTAAAACAGCACTGTAGCTTCTCTTAGTGAAGTATTGCAAGCAAGCAAAATGGGCCAAAATGGATCTTGAGGTGAAGAATGTGATCCAGTACTATAAGATAAATGGCTGCTTATGTCCAGGAGAGGGAAGTCTAACACCATTTCCACATGAGGGACACCACCATAAGTGTGTTGCGGGCATATCAGGATGCCAACATGTGCCAAGCTCGCAAACGTCAAATTTGAAATAGTCTACATAAAGAATATCTAGAGTGTTAAGCCTTGAGATTATTATGAAGGTGGACAGGAGAGAATATAATGTGTGAAAATAAAGTGCATGTGAAATTTTGTTTGTCGCTGATTAGAACCCATCAAAGTGGCCTGTCGAAGGTCTCCTCCACCGCCATCTCCCTGTGTCCCCCCTTTTCTCTCATCTCCCCGATTCCTTTGCCTTCTGTCATTCTCGTTGCTCCTTCCCTCTGTTTTCTTCCTCGTTTCCCTCTGTTGTGGCCGCAGCGCTAGCCAGGCGGTATCGAATGTAAGCCAAGCACATCATATTTTCATGTGTTCATGCCTCTTTTTATACTCTGCCCTCCCTTTCTCTATATTCTCTGTCTCTCTCTCTCCCTCTCCCTGTGCTTGCTCCCTCCCTCCCTCCCTCTCTCTCTATTCTTTCTCTAGTTCCCTCCCTCCTGCTCCAATCTTCAGTTTAGCTAGGGAGGGAAAGAGAGGGAGTGAGAGAGGGAAAGAAAGAAAAAGAAAGAAAGAGAGAGTGGAATAATGGTGAGCTACGAGGGAAATGTCGGCGCTCAGAAACGTCTTCTTCCTCCGAAACAGAGAAAACATCACAGGTAAGGACATTTGTGAGATGAAAATCTCCTCTCTTTCTCTGTCTACCCATCTCTCTCTCTGTTCCTTTTATTTCTTTCCCTCTCTTCTTTCTCTCAGGGGGTAGTGGGCCTCTTGCGCTAACTGGTGTCAGCTGTTGCAGGAAATGAAGGGATCACTTCTATCCCAGTCTTTCTCTACTGCTCTCTCTCTCTCTTTCTCTCTCTCTCTCTCTCTCTCTCTCTCTCTCTCTCTCTCTCTCTCTCTCTCTCTCTCTCTCTCTCTCTCTCTCTCTCTCTCTCTCTCTCTCTCTGAGCTCGATTTTTCATTAGACCCGTATCCCGATAAACACACTCCGAGTGAGAGCGGCCCACTCAGACATAAAGATGATTGGGACTGAGGAAGAGTCATTTTGTCACTTTTTTGACCCGTAGATCAGATGTTTTTTTTTTTTTTTTTTTTTTTTTGCCACCTCTGGATGGAATATGTACCCGTTGCACATGTGACATGGGGTGAGAGACGGTGCATGCGTGTGTGCGAACGCCCCCAACCCCTATGCTGATCTCTCATCTTATAGCCCTCTGGGTAGAAGTCTGGTGTGCGTTGCCGGTGTTGTGGCCCTGCCTCTCTCACTTTCTCTCTTTTTTTTTCTTTCTCTCGCTCTCATCCCCATTCAGTTTTCTGTCCTATAGGCTGATTAATCCGGATACCTTTTCTCCCCAGATTCTTTGTTTCCTTTGTTCATGTTTTCCTTTTTCAGCAGCACTCTGCTGCCATTTGAAATTCCCACCTTTTTTTGCTCTCTCTCTCTCTCTCTCTCTCTCTCTCTCTCTCTCTCTCTCTCTCTCTCTCTCTCTCTCTCTCGCTCTCGCTCTCGCTCTCACTCTCTCTCTCCTCTGCGGCTCTCGGCTCCAGACGGCTGGCAGACATCAGCCTGTCAGTGTCCTCTTGTGTTTTTTTACATCCTCTCTTCTTTTTATTTTGTATTCGTGGTGTGTTGCATTGCATCATGGGATGAGCAACATAACAAAATGTTCTTTTCTCTCTGTCTCTCCTTCTCTGTCCTCGCAGGCGTTTGGAGGACCGCAGCACCCGAGGCACGGTCAGTCGCTGCCACCAGCTCGGTGAGTTCACTCCCCTTCTCTGCATGTGTGTGATTTATACAAGAGCTGACGTGACCCAATAGTATCTGTATATGAAATAGCAATGACAATGTTGCGCTGTTCTTGTGGTTTGACAGCTTTGGTTTCATGTTAATATCATGCCTTTATCAGCCTTTTTATAATCGACTCTGCTGATTTATACTGTAAAACCTCATTGCAGATGAGTGAATGTCTCTTCTGCAGTAATTCATATCGGTGTACAAAAAGGCAGGTGCTCGATTCATCTTATGTGTGCGTGGCCGGCGTGAGGGGTCTGTGTGTGGCACCACTTCTCCACGCATGTCCTCGTCCGCCTGTGCGCATGTGTGTTTGCGTGTGAGACTCAATGTCTTTGTGTGCAGTCCATGCTGATGGGCGTGTGTGTAACTATGTTGTGTTGCTTTTAAGTATCGGATTGCAGTAAATATCGAAGGGATGGCAAATTAGAGACAGCGAAGGAGAGAAGGACGAGACAACAGCAGAGACACAATGGCGATTGCTCGGTTCTCCGCGCCGCACCGTGCCCCTCTCCTTCCCTGAGACCCTAACTTGTGACGTTCTGCTTCGATGTCCACGGGTTGGGTTCTCGGGAGCTGTGAGAGGCACTCAGTCATCCGCCCATCCGGGAAGAACCAGGGGAGAGGACGGCGAGATTGAGTAGGGAAGGAAGGACGGTCAGGAAGAGAGACACGAGGGGATGAGATAGGGATGAGTGAAGTGAAGGTGGCGCAATGTGGGCCTGTGGATTGTGGTTCAAGAGTTTAAAGGATTGAAGATGGAGAGAGTGAGGGTGAGAGATCTGTGTTTTTAGGTTAGGGTGACGTTGGGCCATTGAGGGTTTGGCCCAAACAAAGCGTATGTTTAGACTGTGAGTCAGTACACTGAAATGGCTGTGTGTGTGCATGTCTGTGCCACAGCATCTGTTACGCCCTCGCTCCGCACCCATATTTGTGTGCGTCTTTTTGTGTGTTTTTTTAATCCAAATTCTTCTTTCCATACAGGAAGTCCTCATAGATGGACATGTCCAGTGACTTCGGTTCATGTATGCATGTGTGTGTGCTTTATCCACCAATTTGAGAGCAGCACAAAGTACTGTTGAGAGCGTGACATCGATAGCTCGGTACACTTGTGTTTGACCTCATACAAACCTTCATCGACATTAAAAATAAACGCACGTGTTTTCTTGTTATTTTCAACTATAGGCTATATTTTTCCTGAGTGTGTGTGGGGGGGGTTAAAAATTGCGACATGTTGACTGTTATACCGATAACTTGGCATGAGTATAGCCCACCTTTACAGCAAGACATGTCTCATTATTTGGATGTTAATGGCATAAAATAAAGTAGAGGGATACCGTTAGTGTATCTGCAGCAGAAGCGCATTGTGTGTGTATTCAGCAGCATGTGTGTTCCAACAGACATCGTGAGTAAGACAGCCAGCCATCTCTCTGGTAGTGCTCCAAATCTCGCTCATCTCTCTCACTCTTCAATGGTGCTTGATGTTCTCAGAGTCAAACAGAGGCTACACATTTTGAACGGAAGCAAGAGTACATCCTGGTCTTAAACAGTCCCGCAGACTAGATTTTTATCTGGAGGACTGACTGTGGTGTTTCAAATGGTGGGGATTATTTTATCAATTTATTTTGAGTTCACCTTATATTTGTGCATGTTGCCCTTGAAGTGAAGAAAAGCAACATTTTTTTTCCCCTGTCTTTGTGCTTTCTCTTACCCCGACAGTATTTGTCAAACAGTGTAGAGCGATGCAGAATGATGTTTATTTTCAAAGATTGGTTGCCATAATAAGCTGCTAAAAAGGTCATTTAAAGGGAGTTGCAATGAGCAAAATGAACAACCCATTTCTTGACATCATTACGTGCCTCATTAAACTCAATTTGAACTATAACCGGAATACTTTGCTTGTATTGTTTAGTTGGCACTATATTACATTTTATGGATGTCTGTGGATATTTATATCGGCTTTAGAGGGCATGTCAGTTATGAAGTAGATGAATACTTTTATATTCACCTTTACCTCTTATAAAACTCTTCTCTGCTATTCTTGAAATATAGTTAAAGATTATAATTTTGATTTATTGACTACATCGGTAGATTATATGTAGTGTTGACCGGGATAACCGTATTGAGTATATAGCAAATTTGTGTTTTAAATGTCATCTTGTTCATTGTATTTGAATATGTGTGTATGTGATGTGTATGTGCTGTGTGGTTTGTTCTTAGATGAGCAGTGTTTCAGTGTTTTATTACACTGTAGAACATATAGTCTATGGTAGGTGCATCAGGTCACGAGAGGCAAGGAGAGAGAATATAGTGCATTGATACAGTAGATGCGTATTAGGTTTCTCAGATAATATGGGCCTTTATTGAAATATTAATTTAAATACAAGTTGTGATTATTTTGTCAGGAGGTTATAATTTAAGCTATTAGTTTAATGTGATACCATTGATTTACTGAAGGCAATAAAAATGGATACATATTTGTTTTAGATGATTTGATGTTTACAATAGACTAATACTGTTCTTCCAATATAATAATGCATAAAGACTGCCCCTGAGCTAATACTCTATATAAACAAACTGTGTATACGTCCACGGAAACATTTTAATAAAGCCTTGCCAGATTAGTACATTTTATTACTGACTAACATATATGATTATTGTTGCACCTTTGAGTTCATTTTTTAAAGTGGAAATCTTACATAAACGCATCCTTAAATATAAGACTAATCAAATATAGTAAGCATTGTCTTTGTTAATGTCATTTTAGAATAAAGTAGCTGCATGTAATCCTTTCTGCAGTTATTATAACATTAGGACAGATTTTATAATACAACATTATAAAAATACAACAAATGTCAAATATATAGTGAGCAGCTCTGTTTTGATTGGTCAAGGCTTATTTATTGGCCCGTGAAGCCAATGAAGTAATAGTAACTATTATCCAGTTCAGGTGAGAATTT
Source organism: Paracanthobrama guichenoti (assembly GCA_018749465.1). Lineage (NCBI taxonomy): Eukaryota > Metazoa > Chordata > Actinopteri > Cypriniformes > Gobionidae > Paracanthobrama > Paracanthobrama guichenoti. The sequence continues at coordinate 18,050,034 of CM031947.1, forward strand.
TATGAGGGATTGTTCATGTAAATGTTTCAGCATTTGCTCTCAATGTTTGTAATGGTATGTTGTGTGTATTGTGTTGTCTATCTTCGGCGAGATCATGCAGGAACCCCTCCTCTCCTCTGCAGTGCTGGATGAAGACTATTGTTCTGGTGCCCTCGTCTTCCTCTGGCACCACACCTCACCCACCATGCCAGCCCACCTCGTCAAACAAGTGTGTGTGTGTGTGTGTGTGTGTGTGTGTGTGTGTGTGTGTGTGTGTGTGTGTGTGTGTGTGTGTGTGTGTGTGTGTGTGTGAAACTGGTGCAAGGTCAGTGTGAAAATGCAGGACGGTTATGATGGAAGATATTTGCTTTAGTCACTGTGGGGGTTTGGCATGGAAATTTCGCCTCTTATGTTTCTCAGCATCTCTCATGTGTTTGTTGCAGTTGTACAGTGGAGGAATGCTGCTGAAGTTACAAGCTTCTTAAAGTGTCACTCCACTGATAATATCCACACACACCATTCCTCCCACACACACACACCCTGTTCCTCTTCCTCACTGTCAGAATCCTGGTAGTTGGTCTGCAGTGCCAGCACACGCCCCAGGAACGCCCAGATTTACCGCAGTACCAAAGTATCCTGAGCAGTTTCACACACATAAATCTACTCACTCCACCTGCAATATGATGATTGAGGCTAACTAATCAGCTCATATTGATGTATGGTACAATGCAATCGAAAGTCGAAATGTAAGTTATGCTCCGATACGTTTTGAAAGTCTGTGTCATCTGCTTTAAAATCGATCTTTGGATCTTTTTTCTCTTGTATTTATACTTTTCAGGGAGTATTCAAATTGTGAATTCCAGGGCTGGAAAGTCATTGAATATAGGGAAATCTTAAAAATGTAAACAATGTTAATTTTCCCTCTTTTTTGATCCGACTTGAAATTCATATATTGTTAGTGCTTAAAGAGTGAAATATCAGTCGATATATTGAAGGTTTAATCTGGAGACATTTGTATACTGAAAGGTATGTCCATTTAAATTGAGTTATTCAAAATGAGATCCGCTAAGCAAACTCTATGAAAAAATATCTATACAATCACAAATGGTTTGAAAAGTCATCTTCGTTTTGTCCTTGTTTTATGTCTGGCCATGTGTGCCTGTCTGCGTGTTTTGCAGTAAGAAGACACCGTTGTCCCTTTCTCACAGACGTTGTCCCACACGGCCATATGTTCAAATCTGGCATAAAGCATCCTACATATTTCTCTATAGTCTGTCCATCTGAGTACGTCCACACAAACAGAAAAACACACTCACTAATAATGGTGAATTACAGTTGTCAGCCGTTAAACAAGCTGCAAAGACATGCAAGAAGAATACATGGAGAAAACTCAAGAAAGAGCAGGGAGAGAGTTGCAGCTCAACAGTTAAAGCTTATTTGTCATTTAGAATGTGAAACAGCAGGAATGTGACTAAATAGCAGTTTTTCGCAGACATGCCTGACTGCAGCTCACCCCCTCAGCCCAGCTGATTTCTCTAAATCCAGCACAATGGACCAACAGATCAGTCGGCCACAGTCACAGGCCCCTGAATTACTGTAAAACTGCATGTGTATGTATGTAATCTGGAGGGAAAATGTATTTGAGTCCGTGTGCTGCATTTGAGGTGGATTAATCGCATGCAGTGTTTTTCAATTTTTCTTGTTCATTTATTCTCGTTTTCAATCTCTGGCTCTCGCATGTGCCCTCTCTCTTTCCCTCCCTCTCTCTCTGTCCTCAGATGGCTTTCAGCCTACTTTCCTATAACAGAAAACAGAGCAGAGTGGAGTCAGCATTCACAGTCAGAGGCAGGCACAAGCACCAGATAAATGCCCCCTTTAAGTGTGTGGGTACTGTATGTACATGTGAGTGTGTGTGTGTTAAGTGCACCTTAAGTGTGCTTTGTGTTTCTTTGTTTATCTTTCTGTCTTTTCCACAATGCACTGAGTAAAGCAATAACCGGGCCCAGATGGAATCTGCAGACGTTTTTCATATTTGCAGCGCAGATTTTTTTGCGGGAAAATGTGTGCAATTCTGTGTAATGAATTTAAACATTTAAAAAATACTCCTGTAGTATTACTGTCAAAAGGACATTCAATTTAGCCAGAGTAAGTAAATATGCAAAGGACAGTGAATGTGTGCAAGACCAACGTTCCATTTCTATGGAAATCTGTGATCTGTGGGTGCAGATCGCAAGTGGAAATCAGCATTCTGTGTAATATAGTGCGTCTACGAAGCCATTTATAATGTTTAAAAAAAGTTTATTCTTCTGAAAGATGAATAAGACATTTTTCTTTTCTATGCATTTCTTTTTCCTACTTAATATATATTTTACATCTGTCCTCTGAATCATCCTTGCTGTCTCACTCCATTTCCCAGCCACAAGCACTGAGAATATTCCTTCCTCTCTTTCTCTCTCTCTGTCTGTCTGCCTCTTTCTTTCTTTCTCCCTCTCTCTCCCCCCTTCCCAACCCTCACTCTGTCAACTAAAGCCCTTTCATAATGAATGGCAAGGTACGATAATAGCCTTTCGGTTGCTATAGTAACCAGACAGGAGCTCTGTTCGCACTGTATTTTTTGTCCTTTTTTTTTTTTTTTCCAAGGGGGCAAATGACAGTGGAATGTGAGGCGAAACCCTCCCTCTCACTTTCCCTTTTTCTCTTTCTCATAGTCACAGCAGATTCCCTCTGTTCTTTCGCATTTGCCCATCCTCTTCTGCACCCGTAATATGACAAACAGGTTCATCTGAGAAACAAGTTACATATTCTATTAGAAACGTAATATAAAATGTTTAGAAATGTAATATAATGCAAAGTAAAATATATTTTATATATTTAAAAGAATAAACATAGATAGATAGATAGATAGATAGATAGATAGATAGATAGATAGATAGATAGATAGATAGATAGATAGATAAAAACACAGTAACAAGTTTTAGATTGCATCTGTTTTATGTTCAGCTGTTCTTTTTAAGTCTTAATTATTATTTAATAGTCACTTATTTTCGGATCATCAGTCATTAAAGCTTGGTAAATACTGCAGGTGTCATGGTCACAGGCACAGACATGTACCTTTAATTTAACCAAGCAGATTGCTCACTAAAAAGCACTCAGTTTTTTCACGTAATTTCAGGTGATTTTGTTGTGACATAAAGTGGTGATATCTAAGTGGGTGAGTTGTTTACTTACTTTTTAATTGGTCTTCTCATTAACTCTTATTTCATTCAGACTGATTTGCCGACACGAAACAAAAACAAGAGACAGGATTTATTGCAAGAACAGCCAAAGCGTGATGGAATTATTCAAGATTCTTTATTGTCACTATACAGGTACAGTGAAATTAGAGCAATCCTTCCAGTGCAGTCACACATACTTGATGCAGCTAAATCATCTATTTGCCAAAAACAATACACATAAAACCAGTACAGCCAGGCAAACAGTCTAATATCACACAGAAATGTCTCCTTTAACATGACTTTTCCCCATTCACTCTCAATTACCTCAGTTCTGTTAAAACTCAAATGAGGCTAGATGCTTCCCACCGTCACTTTAACCACTGGTGGTGTTGTTGGACAGTGTCAATTTGAAATTATTGAAATTTGTAACACTTTAAATAATGGTCATTAGTTAACATTAGTTAATGTATTAACTAACATGAACTAACCATGAGCAACACATTTGTTACTGTATTTGTTCATCTTTGTTAATGGTAGTTAATAAAAATACAGCTGTTCATGGTTTGTTCATGTTAGTTCACAGTGCATTAACTAATGTTAACAAGATTTTAATAATGTATTACTAAATGTTGAAATTAACATTAACAAAGATAAATAAATGCTTTATAAGTGCAGTTCATTATTAGTTCATGTTAACTAATGTAGTTAACTAATGACCATTATTCTAAAGTGTTACCTATTTTTGTACTGTGTATTATTTTCTCATCCAATTTTTTGAGGCACTGCCTTTCTTGCCTCCTTCGACAAAACACCCCTGATGTATGTGTATGTGTGTATTTTTATAATTTCATAAAATATAAAAAATATTGTTTTTAACTAGCAGTGCATCTTTAAATATATGTTTTAAGCTCTAAAATGCCCTAGCTTATTTAGCTTCATTGTAAAAATCATTCAAAACTTGATTATATGAATCATTTCTGTGATGCTTTGGCTGATATATCAAACCTAATTGAATTCTGCTAATTCTGTTTTCTACTCATGACACATGATACACAATGGAGGCATTTATTTTTAATTTGCATTATAAGTTACAGTGACATAAACATGCAAAAGTATACACTTTCAAGGTGCTGATGATTTTTGTTGTGAATGCTGTGCCCTTTTTTTCCATTTGTCTATACAGATCACATGTTCAGATGCAGCAGTGTATAGTGCCCATGGCCTTAGCACCTATAGTAGGGCGATAAGTGGTGGACACAGATTAATCATCAACACACAAGCAAACATGCGCGCGCACACAACACTCTCTCTCTCTCCGTGCAGCTGTTGAAGCTGGTGGTGTCACCATAGCGACAGCAGTGTGCTACTGAAGATCCCAGCCAACAGCTGCTCTCGGTAGAAACAGTATTGATTGAGTCTGCTCCACTCCCACTTCAAAATGTGTATGTCTGTTAGCTGTCAGCATCTGCGCATGACACCGTATCCAAAGATTTGGGTTGCAAACATATTTTTGTACAATAATTACGAGTCTTTGAAGTGTTTATATTATAGCATTATGAATCTTAAGTATGGATGATGCATTCTGTGTGTATCCGAGCATGTGCAACAGATGGATCGGACAGCTCATCGTATTCCCTCTAAAGAATGTCAAATTGGTCCCCGATACTCTTATTGTCCGTTTCCTTTCCTCTCTTTGGACGTCCCAGAGGACTGGTGCACTCTAAGACTTCCTGCTGCCCTTTAGAGGACTTCTTGCTCCCCTCCCCCTCAGTGGTTCAATGTATCATCAAAGAAAGGATTAGTGTGGGCCAGCCCAGGAGACAGACTTGAGCACCTGACAAATTTAAGCTTATTAACTATAGAAAAAAAGGGGGAAAACCTGCCCAGGAAGCACTGAGGGATGGAGGGCGAACTCTGGAGATTGCTGATCTGTCAGCATATGGCTTGATGTTAGGTGCTAGTAATGCTGATATCTTTGCATTGAGTGTTGCTGTGTCTGAAAATCGCATACTGTATAGTAGGTACCACATTTGGTTTGAAACTTACTTGTGACCGTTAAAAAACTATGAATGTGTGTAGTATGAATGAAATTCATACATACTACATCTGCCATGTTGTCGCAGTCATGTGACCTACAGCGTCAGTCACGTCGCTTCACTTCCATTCACAATTCCTCTCCTGTGGCCTCAAGGGATAGTAATGTGCCAATCAAATACGTACTACAGAATCTTGCCGGAAGTAGTAGATCATCTTGGTACTTTTCACCTACTGTTTAATGAATATGAATTCGGACGAACTACTCGGCTCATATACTGTTTTTCGCCTACTATATAGTCATGTAGGCATATTCAGATGCAGGACATGGTTTTTGTCTTCACACATTATTTCCCAACAGTGCTAGAGATGGTCATGCCTCTATAAGGATGGAAACTGAAATGTAATTATTCTGATTCCTCTTAATGATTCCTGTTCTGTTAATGATTCATTTGAATATTTGGATGTGGCACAGAAAATGCAATTCTGTGACCAAATGTTATCATTTCAATAATAAATGCAAAACAATAAATAATAAAACTGTAGTCGCAGACCCTCTTTAGTGTGTTTCTTTAAGTACACATTATCATGTGTGCGCTTTGAGTGTTTGCGATTTCCTAAAAAGACTGATTCATGAAGAAGAACCAGATCACATGAGTCATTTACTTGAGAATCAGACTTCATGGTCACACTGTATGTTTCGTTCTGAATTGTAACACAGGGAACACTTTCAGTTTTTTTTTTAGTATTGGTGGAAGAATTCATATGCAAGAAATATTAACAGAATCGAATGTCATGAAAATCACTTGGTTCTACTATTTTATTTAAGTGGTTCTTGGTTCACAATCCTAAACCTCTATTATTCCTTATCAGGTTTTAGCTTATCAAACCTAAACCAGATGTCACCATAGGACTCAAATTCCCCTGTTTATGCTTTGTACTCTGAAGAATATTTCAGAGAATTAGATATGTCTGCTAAACATGGATGAATCTTTTCTTCCCTTCCTCTAAAGGAAGTATTTTTGTTAAACCCATTATATATGTTTCCCATCACTCATGTGGTTAACTTGTGGTTTGTCTTGTCATTCAGCTTCCAACTTCAGATTCATTTTCTAAGGTTCCCTTGGGCGGTGTATTAATAGCACTAAAAAGTTACTCAAAGCTCAAAAGTTGAGTGAATATTGCTACTTAACATTTTTAGATCTCAGAGCAAATTACTGTAGCTAAAACTGTAGAGCATGGCACTATATTCTAAGGTCATGGGTTTGATTCCCAGAGAATGCATGAACTGATATGTAAAAGCGTCTGCAAAATGTAAGCTTTCTAAAACATTGCCACCTTTAGTGTTCTTAATGCTATTTTATGTTTTTGTCTTTGTGCCTCATTTAGGTTTGTTACCTCGTGAATTGAAAATATATGGATGGACATACATTTACTGCCAATAAAATCCATGTAAATGTTAATGAACTCCAGTGACTCCATACCCTTATACAAAACTCTCGCCACACCCTTGAATGAGAGTAAGTATAAAGGGGAATGGATGGTCCTGAGTTTTTCCAGCCCTCATAATTTAATGTTAAGCTTATCATGGCTGAGTGGCTTTTTATCCTGACTTGTTCGCAGTTGGCGTGGTTTCTAATCCTCTCCACACGTTGGCCTGTGTCCCCTCAATGTGCGTTTCTTTCCGAGGAAATTTCCATAGCAATACTACAATAGTGCAGGGTGTTTTTTTTGTTTTTTTAACTGTCAGAATGAACAACAGGGAAGTATCACAGTGGAGAACAGTATTTGATAGTAAAACACTGATAATCAAAGCCATATGCTTAATAATAATTTGAATGTTAAATATATGATATATGGATTATGATCTGTTGAATGCTTTCAAATAGGAGGCAAGATGGCAGTATGAAAGGGCTTGAATATGCAGTGTGGAGGCTGTTCATATATGAGGTAAAGAATTCAGCTGATAGAGTCACTTGCCATTGCTTGGAACAATAATATCACTGTTTACTGAATCATATCCTGTTTAATTTTAATAGCATGACAGAGTGAGTGAATCACAATGAAAAAGAGAGATTATGAGTGCACTATGCAAGAGTCTCTATAGTCATATCACATTGCCACTTAAAAATAAAATAAAAGTGACCATGACATGGATTTGTTTGTTTATTTTGATATGTTCCTTTGAGGTTCACTTGTAATGTGAATACATTTTTTTATTATTGTGAGGGTTGAAAATGACTGTCTGAAATGATCCGTTTTTAAGAGGCTGCTCCTTTAAGGCTTGTCAGTAAAAAGCCACTGATATGATTAGCTAATGTGAAATGAGTCAGATACAGACAAGGTATTATGAAACCATTTACTTATGGTTTGTGATGTAGCTGCTGTCAGGTCGAATACAGTTGGCTGCTTCATCTTTCAAAAAAAGTGTTTTGGGCGAACTCTCCATTAAACTGTGCCTCAATGATAAGACAATCTTCAGTCAGATGCTCCGAACAAACATACAGTGCTGCTTGAAAGTTTGTGAACCCCTTGCAGAATCTGAAAATGTGAATAATTTGAACAAAATAAGAGGAATCATGCAGAATGCATGTTCTATTTTGTTTAGTAATGTCCTGCCTGAATAAGATAATTTGGTAACACTTACAATAAGGTTCATTAGTTAATATTGGTTAACTACATTATTTAACATGAACTAATAATGAACTGCACTTATACACTCACCTAAAGGATTATTAGGAACACCATACTAATACTGTGTTTGACCCCCTTTCGCCTTCAGAACTGCCTTAATTCTACGTGGCATTGATTCAACAAGGTGCTGAAAGCATTCTTTAGAAATGTTGGCCCATATTGATAGGATAGCATCTTGCAGTTGATGGAGATTTGTGGGATGCACATCCAGGGCACGAAGCTCCCGTTCCACCACATCCCAAAGATGCTCTATTGGGTTGAGATCTGGTGACTGTGGGGGCCATTTTAGTACAGTGAACTCATTGTCATGTTCAAGAAACCAATTTGAAATGATTCGAGCTTTGTGACATGGTGCATTATCCTGCTGGAAGTAGCCATCAGAGAGTGGGTACATGGTGGTCATAAAGGGATGGACATGGTCAGAAACTGCTCAGGTAGGCCGTGGCATTTAAACGATGCCCAATTGGCACTAAGGGGCCTAAAGTGTGCCAAGAAAACATCCCCCACACCATTACACCACCACCACCAGCCTGCACAGTGGTAACAAGGCATGATGGATCCATGTTCTCATTCTGTTTACGGCAAATTCTGACTACCATCTGAATGTCTCAACAGAAATCGAGACTCATCAGACCAGGCAACATTTTTCCAGTCTTCAACTGTCCAATTTTGGTGAGCTTGTGCAAATTGTAGCCTCTTTTTCCTATTTGTAGTGGAGATGAGTGGTACTCGGTGGGGTCTTCTGCTGTTGTAGCCCATCTGCCTCAAGGTTGTGCGTGTTGTGGCTTCACAAATGCTTTGCTGCATACCTCGGTTGTAACGAGTGGTTATTTCAGTCAAAGTTGCTCTTCTGTCAGCTTGAATCAGTCGGCCCATTCTCCTCTGACCTCTAGCATCAACAAGTCATTTTCGCCCACAGGACTGCCGCATACTGGATGTTTTTCCCTTTTCACACCATTCTTTGTAAACCCTAGAAATGGTTGTGCGTGAAAATCCCAGTAACTGAGCAGATTGTGAAATACTCAGACCAGCCCGTCTGGCACCAATAACCATGCCACGCTCAAAATTGCTTAAATCACCTTTCTTTCCCATTCTGACATTCGGTTTGGAGTTCAGGAGATTGTCTTGACCAGGACCACACCCCTAAATACATTGAAGCAACTGCCATGTGATTGGTTGATTAGATAATTGCATTAATGAGAAATTGAACAGGTGTTCCTAATAATCCTTTAGGTGAGTGTAAAGCATTTATTTATCTTTGTTAATGTTAATTTCAACATTTACTAATAAGTGTATAGGGGAATGGATGGTCCTGAGTTTTTCCAGCCCTCATAATTTAATGTTAAGCTTATCATGGCTGAGTGGCTTTTTATCCTGACTTGTTCGCAGTTGGTGTGGTTTCTAATCCTCTCCACACGTTATTATAATACATCCTCTCCACATGTTATTATAATACATTATTAAAATCTTGTTAACATTAGTTAATGCACTGAGAGCTAACATGAACAGCTGTATTTTTATTAACTACCATTAACAAAGATGAACAAATACAGTAACAAATGTGTTGCTCATGGTTAGTTCATGTTAGTTAATACATTAACTTATGTTAACTAATGAAACCTTATTGTAAAGTGTTACCAATATGTTACATAAAATGTTTACATATAGTCCACAAGACAAAAATATTTTGAATACTTTTTGAATTTGAAGATCAAGATGAATTGTACTTAATTTGTCTTCCGGGAAACATAATGCTTCCGAAGGGCAGTACTAAATGAAAAGAAGTGTACATTTTCATCCTGTCCAAAAAGTTTTTACCCCCGGCTCTTAATGCGTCATGTTTCCTTCTGGAGCATCAGTGAATGTTTGAACCTTTTTTTTGTTGTGTTTGAGTCTCTCAATTGTCCTCAGTGTGAAGAGATGGATCTCAAAATCATACAGTCACTGATGGAAAGGGTTCAAATATGCAAAAGGTGCTGGAAAACTGAAGAATTTGCTGGACCTGAAGGATTTTTCTGAAGAACATCGGGCAGTTAAACTGCTCAGGACAAACAAGAGGCTCATGAACAACCATAACAAACCAAAAAAAAAAAAAAATGCTGTGGATCATCCAGGGAACGATACACAGTATTGAGAATCAAGAATCAAACTTTTGAAAGGGGTCATTTTTATAAAAATAAATAAATAAATAAAAAATTGTCTTGTGGACTATATGTAAACATCTTTATGTAAAATATCGTATTCAGGACAGCACTAAATAAAAAATAACATGCATTTGTATGATTCCTCTTATTTTGTTAAAATTATTAAAATTTTCCCAGATTCTGCAAGGAGTTCACAAACTTTCAAGCAGCTCTGTATATGAACTTTTGTTTGGGTGTTGTTTAAATCTTATCATGTTCTCGTTCTTACTGTATTTTACCTTCAGAAGGGTTGCAGACTGTCTGGCTGAGCATCTGTCTGGACTCTTTTTCACTCTGCTGCAGATTTTCCCCATCAGCTCCATATTTCTTTGTAAATGCAGTTAGTAAGACATTTATTTTGAATTCTTTACAATCATTGTACATTATCCCAACCGTTACACTACTGTTCGTTTGTTTTCAATTTGTCAGTTTTAAAGAAATTAATATGATTAAAAGTGACAGTAAAACATTTATAATGTTGCAAAAGATTGTTTACTTCAAATAAATGCTGTTCTTTTGAACTTTTTATTCATCAAAGTATCCTGAAGAATCTCAGCTTCTAGAAAAAGAAGCGCAAATGTTTTTAACAGAAATATTTCTTGAGCACCACATCAGCATATTAGAATGATTTCTGAAGGATCATGTGACGCCAAAGACTTGACCTTCACTAAACGAATGTGCATGTGCCAATATATCAAACCAGCAATAGGGAAATGAGCAAACAATCATCTAAATTAGACTATATTTTGCTGTTTGGTGATTGTGCAACATCAAACCACATTTACAGTATCAAACTGATGTGTCTTCCGTAAATATATGCCAGGTATAAAGCGTTTTAGGTTACTTCTCATCATGTAAGCACATGTTATCACTTTGAGAAAACCAATTGAGAAAATAAAAACATTTACAGATGACTAATATATACCAAAAATAATGCTGTATGAACCATTTGTGTTAAATATGGTCTGAAAAATCATTTGGCAGGAAGTTTGGAAATTTTAGTCTGGAAAAGTATGAATTTTGAAATGTTAAATGTGTAGGAACCCTGTACCCAAGTGTTGTATGAAGTATGTAGCCTGGGCTGCGTTCAGCCCCGACAAAACGTTTTTGAAACGGAAACGGTGGTGCGTTGAACACCCTGTTCTGATGACGCAAGTGTTGCAACTATGGCAGCTGAGAAGGCCATTCTTTGTGTTCTTTTGGAAAACAATTCGGAGCCTGATGAAATGGGTATAAATACTTGTTTAATACTGCAAAAAACGCTCAATGTTACAGTCACTGCCCTTGCCATCCAGAATAAAAGAGAACATCCCAATCAAGTGAAGGGATTTGTTTATTGTGATCCAACATTTGCCTTGCATTACACTTCAGGTGAAGGATAATCCACTTCTTACCTCCGAGATTGTTACGATCTATATGACCTTATTTTTATTGTAAGTATTAGGCTTATCATTATTGCTGAACACTGTTGTGCTATGATATTGTAATATTTTCCATTATATAGTCAGGAGTATAGAAAAGTTTATGAAAGTGTCACTCCACAATACAATAGCAAAATATATAAATATGTATAGTATTTTTATGGACCCATTGTGTGAGCTGTCTCTTTAATACCGCGTGGTTTATATACATGTTGCTGCTGATTGGGCTGACATTTTTGGCACACCCACCAAACAAGAGAAAACATATCTCGAACCCGTTGCACACCGTTTCCAGGAAACTTGTTGTTCAATCCGGAAACCGTATCAAAAGGTTACGCACCGGTTTGAGCTTGAACGTGCCCCAGGTCTAACAGTCAATTATGCAGCGATTGACCAATCAGAATTTAGTATTCTGCCTAGATTTATTGCAATATATATAGGTGTAACATTAAATGGTAGAAGCCATATTGCATACATACAATCAGAGCATCACAGATCTTTCTTACAGACATGAGCAATTATTAATAGTTAAACTTTTGACCTGTATAATAGTTAAATGTGGCCTTCAACCTGTGGCTGTTAATGCATCAGGATATTTCTCAAGTGTAATGTAGACCTGCTTATGTATCCATAGCAACAGGTCTTAATGCACCGTTATGCTGCAGATGTCACAAGGGTGATGTTTACCATATAGATGCAATGCTCTGCTTTAGTTTCTCAGCTTTCAGTCTTGATGTTTTGATTGTGGCTTAATGGGGCTGTTTTCCTACAATGCTTAATTTTTCTTGATGCTTAAAAACAACTCTTTGTTTGCATTTGAATGTTACTGCTTTTTGTCAGTTCTGCCAGATGAAAAGCTGTTATCTCGGGCCAATAACTTAAAAGCAAGCACTTATATCTACTTCAGTTTGTACAATTTTATTTAATTTCAAAGCAACAATATTACATGGGATGCATTTCATAAGTTAAAAATGAATCAACAAATTATTCAAAAAACTAATTATTACTATTATTTATGACAACCGAGAGTGCTGATGTTTAGGGGTGAGGGGAGAGTGTTGTAACCACTTAGAAATGTGCTGTCTATCAAACATGCATACCACCCTCCAAAAGACAATTTGACGAGACGTTAATGCATGTTAGAACAAAGGTGAAATGGGACACTGCATAGAGCTGCATTTGCCACAATTGTGAGATTGACTTGTGCACACAAGCACATATATTATATTTTTAATTGCAAGCTTTTTAAAATGCATAAAATCAAATGTGGGGTTTTGACAAAATTTCCCCACAAAGATGGCAATACCTGAAATCCTTATCCTGGTGGAGACATGGTCCCCATGAGGAAAACAGCTTATAAATCATACTAAGTGATGTTTTTTTTTTTTTTTATTATTTAAAAACACAGAAAGTGTTCTGTGATGGGTAGGGTTAGTGTAAGGGGATAGAATATACAGTTTTTTTGTTTATGGAAAGTCCCCATAAAACATGAAAACAAACGTGTGTGTGCGCGTGTTTTTGTGACATATCAGGACACATATGTGTATAATGACATAGGTATTACAAGGAGAGGGTGACTTATGAGGACATTACCCATGTCCCCATTTTTCAAAAGGCTTATAAATCATACAGAATGAGCTTCTTCGGGAGAAAGTAAAAATGTGCAGGTTCCTGTGATGGGTAGGGGGATAGAAAATATGGTTTGTACGCTATAAAAACCATTACGCCTATGGAATGTCCCCACAATTCACAAAAACAAACGTGTGTGTGGAAGAAAATGGAAAGGAAATGAAGGTGACTAACAGTAGGAGGAGAGAATGGGAATGAAAAAAGCAAATTAAATTTGCTGTACATTTTCTATGTACTACTTTTCTCTTTAACACACAGACAAACAGACAAAACATATTGTACATGAGCACGGTTAGATAACATGCCTTTCATTAAGTGGGCTCTAGTGGCACTTCTATTTCCTATTAATGTGTTCAACTTTTGATAAATCAAACAGTCATAACAAACCCATTTTTAAGCCATAAATAATTGCAGAGATCACAGAAAATATAGTGTTGTTGACTTTAATAATTAATCCTTTACTTTACGTACATGCATATTTTATTGCCAAACTAAGTTGTGTTGTTCTAATTAAAAATATTGCCGTGTGAGATTTACTTGAGTAGTTTGACTAGTTTTCTTTAAACACAACATTGAGTAAATATTTCTGTAAAATTAATGTGCCATTCACTATACATAATATACATCAAACCCTTTTATGCACACATCCAATGGTCTCTTGACATGAATATGAAGAACTAAACCTTGTAAAGTACTGGAGTAATAGTCGTTTCATCAAGTAAGCTATAAGCCTGATATAGTGACGCTTTCATTTTAACATTTAAATGAACCACACATTTCTATAGAAAACTAATAAATAGTAAAGATTTTGATTATGCCTTAGTATTACTTGAACAAAACCATAATGTGTTAAATATGAATATGAAATGTAAATATGAACTTTTGCTTTGAATTCATTGATTTTAATAAAAGCTGTTTAACAGTTAACGTTGTAGGTAAAGTGTAAATAAATATATCATTTAATTTCTTGTAAATGTATCATCACCCACTGACAAACACTAAGCACATTAGTCATACGTTTTAATGCTGCAGGCTGTCACGAAGCATGATCAATAAAATATTCTGTTAAGGTATCATTCGGAAGATTATGCAAGTGTTGCATATTTTATAGCTTTATTCTCATCCTCTCAACAAAGCTTTTTTCTTACAATACCCTGAAAATGTGAGCAAATGGTCAGGAAATATTGAAAATAATTAGTTATTGATTAAATAAAAACCCATAGCGGAAGTAAATACTTAAAGGTGGTTGGGATGGGTTGGCACAAGTTCAAAGCAAAAGTCTCTTTTATACCTCTACCTTTGTTTCTTATTCCTTTGCATACACTTGGGTCATGAACATTTTTTCAAAAAGTCAGTTGATATGTTTGTCTGTTCTTTGTCAGTGGTATTCTGGTAAATGTGGTATTTCTGACTGTATGTTCAGGCATCCATTCATCTTCAGCATTCACACGGTATTTCACATGGGGTCATTGGTTCAGATGCATCATGGGACTGAAGTGGGTGGGCAGGGGTGCACATTATGTGCTTTTGCCTCAGGATAAGTCAGAGGTCACTGTGCTCTCTTGACACTTAATCATTTCTGGCCATATGTTTAATGCACTGGATAGGACTACATATATACCCAAGGACTGTACATTTGGCGCTTTCTGGAATATATGTATGCCTTGCTCTATTTTGTCTGCATTGCCATTATTAAAACTAAAATAAAGTTCTAAAAATATTTACAATTATGTTTTTCATTTTCCATTGTGCTAAAAGAGCTAAAAGTTTATTCAATATAGATTTTTCTTTCTTTTTTTTATACAAAGCATTAATTTCTTCAGGTTTTATACATTGTGGTATGAAATGTATTCACCTTTTGGAATGGAATTCGAACACTGTCCTCAAATAATATTATGAAAAGTGCATTTTGTAAATTGTGATGTTGTCAAATCATACAATGGTTCGAAATTCCTAACTCTCAGAGTTCTGTGTACTGGTATGTTTTGCGTTATTACATTTTCCATTATCAGGTATGCGTTTATTAATTTTTAAATCAAATTGCTGGAGCGTTTCTTCATGGCATGATAAAGATTTGAAATACTTTGTAACAATGCAATAGCAACCATTTAAAATCTACAAATCACATTTAAATATGCTAAGTGTTAGTCACCAACGGTTAATGAGACCACCATAAGAGACTGAAATCCAGCAAATGGAATAGTGTCATTAAAACAGGCTATAAAAATACTAAAGAAGGACATTTTGCTGCGGAAAGTAGATTTTGCCCTGCCCTTAGCTTTACAAAGCGTGGTCATTTGAAATAGTAAAAACATGATTAGCATAGTTAAAAGAGTGGAGCAGTGGCGATACAGGAGGGGTGAAGGGGTGAGACCGATCAAACAATTACATTTGTTAGTGCTGTGGCAAATGTTTGCATTTGTTTGAGGTGAAATGGCTGTGGTAATGATGATGCTCTCTCTCTCTCTCTCTCTCTCTCTCTCTCTCTCTCTCTCTCTCTCTCTCTCTCTCTCTCTCTCTCTCTCTCTCTCTCTCTCTCTCTCTCTCTCTCTGTGTGTGTGTGTCTCTGAAAACCTTCCTTCACGCAATGCCCATTCATTGCAAATGAGATGCAACTATATAGACCTGTTACAACCCATCTGAACAAATATGTAAATCTGTTTATTTTCAATGTCTCCAAGGTAAAAGACAAACATTTGCTACGAATGAATAATTTATTCTATTATGTTTATTTGCAAGGCTATGTAGTATTTACAAATTCATTTTTCTTTTGGTACAAGACATTTTAAAGAAATATTTTTTTTCTTGATCAAACTAAGTTCAGCCTTGGTTAGCATAAGAGACATTTTTCAAAAACATAAAAAAAAAAACATCTTAACCCCAATTTTTTTAACGGTAGTGTGTATGCACTACAATTATAGTTTGTTCCATCGGAAAAAGAAAAAGTTTGTTTTTATTTTTTATTTTTTTATGTAAGATTCATGTTCACTGGAGTTTATAAGAACATACATTAAGTGTGTTTTTTGTAAACTGTTATCGCTGTATTACTGTCACGAAACAGAAGGGAACAGACTGTGAATGTGAATATAGGTAAAGGTTTATTGACAGAGCTGAGACACGTAAACACAACAGGTGATGGACTGGCAGAGAATGGATGATCTTCAACTTAGCTGACAGATAGACAAGGTGAGTACAACAGGTAACCAGGTTTCCAGTTCATGAACAGAAGACGAGGGAACAGGAACTCTGGTACGCATGGCGGGTCTGTGTGTCGTTGACGCGATCAGACAGTGAAGTGGTGTGAGTGCAGGCTTGATGTACTGTGATGGTGATGAGGATCAGGTGCAGGTGATCAGAACTCCGTATAGATCTCCCCCTCTCTGGCCCCTTTGTGCAAGCTTTTCATTCCCTTGATATCCCTCTCATTTTACGTTTCCCTTCTTTCTCATATTTGCCTAAAATCCTTTTTGTACCACAGTTGATTGAACAGCTGTCCAATGTTCCCAAATACATCCATTAGATTCCTTCGATATCTTCATCATCCTCTCATAACCCCAATTTCTTTTTCCTTTCCTCCTCTACCTTTACTCTACCGCCACAAGCTTTTCAGTTTTGCAGCATCCCTCAGACCTACAACTGCTACAGAAGACAGCTTTTTCCTATTGTGTGTCACTTCCCTCTCTTCTATACTTTCTTTTCTCATTCTTTTCTTTATTTATTATATTTCTAATATTTAATTTGTCTTGTTTCATTCTGTGCTGTAATTATGCTCATACATACTCTTTTTCTATATTTATAACTATGTCTAAATTAACTCCTTTTTTTCTTTGATAACTGAATTGTGAAATATTTGAGGTTTAAAACAAAACAGAAATACAAAACTAATAGACACATACACCTGTGCAGTCCAACACTGCCTTTGAGGCCCTGGCAAAGTCTTGGTGTGTTGCCATGGTAACCCTGACCACCAACAAAATGCCAGGTGTCTGAAGACATACTGCTGGCGCCACTGGGTCTCCAGCCCCTCCCTGCATGGGCCGTCTCACTCTACAGTCTTCCCATGATGCCTTCTTGTCTCTGAGAGGCCAGATAAGCAGGGGGCTGAGGGAATTTTTAACTTGCTGAACTTTTCATGAAAAGGGAATTATTCTGAGCGTATTGCATATTGCAAAAATGCTTTTGATAAATCAATATGACATGTCAAAGATTGCTGTTTGAGTATTCAATATTTGGCATTAGTTATCACTCTTGCCAGCAGCTTATTAGCAAATTCCCCATGCCATCTTCCTGTGGCTAGCTTGAGGTCATCATTAAGCAGCTGACAAATTAGGCTGACACCTCCCAACCAGGGCGACTGTGGGCTGTCTGCAGCATCTTTACTTCACTACTCTCTCTCTCTCTCTCTCTCTCTCTCTCTCTCTCTCTCTCTCTCTCTCTCTCTCTCTCTCTCTCTCTCTCTCTCTCTCTCTCTCTCTCTCTCTCTCTCTCTGTTACATGGCCCTTTGCGTTCTCTGTTTCGCTCTCTTCTCTTCCCACTCTCCTTGTTTTCTGAGATCTCCTACAGTCCGACCTGGCCAAAGGCGTTTAGTTGGCGGCTCTCCACGTGGCACAAAAGCGCCGCGGCATTCCTTCTGTCTGTGGTTAATCTGTAGTGTCAGCCTGCTTTGGCCGGGCCGCACTGAAGCACAGGGAATATTAAAAAGCCCAGCGGCAGAATTCCTCTGGAGCAGAGATGAGGAGGGAGAAAAAGCTGGGAGAAGGGGGAGAGTGAGGTCAATTAAGGTTGGGTGGTACGGCCAACAGCAAAGCGTGAAGTTTCAATCGTGAGATGAAAACGAGGAATGGATCACTGGAAGGAAGATGGCCGTAATGGGTGCTTATGAACTTTTAAAGTTTACCTTTTTTTGCACTATTCATGGTAAAACCAGAAAAGGTATATTTTTAGACCATATTTATTTACCTTTATCCCTAGTTTACTTTTTGTTTCAGTGAGACAAATGAATTTTCAAAAGTTACATGTACCGTAATCTCTCAATTGATTTTATAACATAAATCTGCGTGCGTTATTATATCAGAAAATTATTAGAAAAATAATTTGAGAGCATGTCAATTGGTGGGACACCGCTGTCAAACTGCAGGACACTTCACATTAAGTTATTTTCACACATGGTTGATAACAGTCAGACTCCAGGGTACTAGAATTTGCACAACAAAAGTAAAAGTACTTTTTAAATTTAATGTTGAAAATTTCCCTTTCTAATACGCTGCTGGACTGAATTAATTGACATGGAGTATTAAATATTAACCTCGTTTATTTTAGGTTATGTAAATCCATTATTAATCATTTAAGAAAACTGACCCTATTTAGATATTGACAGTATTTTAAAATTTGATTTCATGATATGTTCAGTTAATGATGAACTAAACCATTTAACAATGTTAATTTTGTGTATAAAAAAATCTTTATGGTTTCCATCCAAATTATGAACATGTAAGATAAAATATACACTATATTGCCAAAAGTTTTGGGGTGTCTGCCTTTACATGCACGTGAACTTTAATGACATCCCATTCTTAATCCGTAGGCTTTAATATGAAGTCGGCCCACCCTTTGCAGCTATAACAGCTTCATCTCTTCTAGGAAGGCTTTCCTCAAGGTTTAGGAGTGTGTTTATGGGAATTTTTGACCATTCTTCTAGAAGCGCATTTGTGAGGTCAGGCACTGATGTTGGACGAGAAGCCCTGGCTCGCAGTCTCTGCTCTAATTCATCCCAAAGGTGTTTTATCAGGTTGAGGTCAAGACTCCGTGCAGGCCAGTCAAGTTCCTCCACACCAAACTCGCTCATCCATGTCTTTATGGACCTTGCTTTGTGCACTGGTGCACAGTCATGTTGGAACAGGAAGGGGCCATCCCCGAACTGTTCCCTCAAAGTTGGGAGCATGAAATTGTCCAAAATGTCTTGTTACGCTGAAGCATTAAGAGTTCCTTTCACTGGAACTAAGGGGCCACGCCCAACCCCTGAAAAACAACCCCACAACATAATCCCCCCAAATTTTACTCTTGGCACAATGCAGTCAGGCAAGTCCAGTTCTCCTGGCAACTGCCAAACCCAGTTCCGTCCATTGGATTGCCAGACAGAGAACCGTGATTCGTAACTCCAAAGAACACATCTCCCCTGCTCCAGTGGCGGTGTGGTGATGTGAGGCTTGAATGCAGCTACTCGGCCATGGAAACCCATTCCATGAGGCGTTCTTGAGCTAATCTAAAGGCCACATGAAGTTTGGAGATCTGTAGCTATTGACTGCAGAAAGTTAGTGACTTTCTGCAGAGCATTATACACCTCAGCATGCGCTGACCCTGCTCTGTGATTTTTATGTGATCTACCACTTCGTGGCTGAGTTTTTCCCAATTGCTTCCACTTTGTTATAATACCACTAACAGTTGAATGTTTAGTACTTAGTATTTAGGACTTATTGCACAGGTGGCAACCTACCACTGTACCACGCTTGAATTCACTGAGCTCCTGAGAGCGACCCATTCTTTCACAAATGTTTGTAGAACATTCCTAGGTGCTTGATTTTATAGACCTGTGGTTTATAGCCATGGAAGTGACTGGAACACCTGAATTCAGTGATTTGGAGGGGTGTCCCAATCATTTTGGCAATATAGTATATATTTTATAGTATACATATATTTTATATGCATACTTTTTGGTTGTTTTTAAGTAAAGTAGCATATGTTAACAGAATAAATTAATTATTTCTCAAACTTAAGAGGCTTAATTTTGGCACAACTATCATTTTTGTGAGCAGAATAATATGATTTCTGGCATATTTTGGTAGAAGGGAGTTGTATAATCATCAATTTACCAAATTGTAAATTAGTTAAATCACTATCATACATGACCACCATCTACCTGAAGTGAAAGTTTCCATGTAAAAATGGAAAATATTTAAGTTGAGTCAAGTCACCTTTATTTCTATAGCGCTTTATTCAATACAAGGACAAAAACTAATTTTGAGGTAAAATAATGATTGTTTCATTACTACATTATATTTTGATTTGTGATAGATGGTTGATAGATGTTAAATTAAACATTTGGTATCATCTACTGTAAACTAGTAGATTATCTTCTTTAATCTGATAACATCATATATTATTTATTTATTTTTTGCTCTGCTGTTTGTCTGATTTACATTCTTAACTATACATTTTGTGTTCAGTTCCAGGCAGTGTGCAGTTTTAAGTGTGTGTGTGAGTGTGAGTTTGGCGGGATGTTTGCTCCACAGCGACTGCCTGTGTAGAACCTCTCCCAGGGTCAGTGAGTGCATGCTGTTACCCAGAATCCCTCAGCATATTCCTTCAGTGAAACGAAAAACATGCTGCTCCTTTAAGAGCATGAAACAGGAGCCGGCTGTGTGCCCCTACCAGAGACACACAGTCAGCCAAGAGAGAGGGTGAGGTGGGGGTGGGGTGGGGTGGGGTGGATAGAGAGATACAGCCTGAGTGAAACGAAGGTAATGCCGGAAAAAAATGAGGAGAAAGAGTTCGATAGATGGAAGCCAAAGATGACAAGGGGATGACAGAGAATGAGCATGAATCAGAGAGGAACCAACAGGAGTTAAAATACAGAGCCAAATGACAGAAAAGAGAGAAAATATCCTCCATAAAGCTGTGCAGTTGCCATTACTCGTATTATAATGTTACTGGTGGTAGTTTGCCTTGCTGAAAGGAAACAGTTGATGTTGTTGCTAGGAGAAAAAAGGTGCCGTCCTCTCTTATTGGCTACGAGAAGTAGCTCCATTATCCAATCAGAGAGCTCTGGTATCAGAGAGAAGAGAGAGGCCACACTACAAGCCCTGATTAATATGTTAGCCATGTTTTATGGGTTAAAATAAGTCTGGGTGTAAAATGTATTGATAAAACAATGGTAAGATTGGAGTCTATGTTGCTGTTTGTCTTATTACTTTTCAAAATAAGTGTTGTATTTTCCTAGGATTGCATCAGCAGCACATGCAATATCCAGTTTCTGGTTCTGATTATTTTTACATGCTTGACTTTGGTGTGTTACAAGCATGTTTCTTTACAGAACATTCACTAAAATACAACATACCTTAAAAGTCCTACAATATACAATGTCACAAATCTAGGTTTAAAGGGTTATTGTCTAGAGCGCTGGAATGTCTTGTCCTCTATAGTTGTTATGGTAATCATATGTATAAGCAGCAATGTGTTGTTATCATGTCCCAGTATGTTGTGTGTTGTTTACTAAATACATGTTTTTTTGTGGAAAAAAATATGTTAAATCCACATTTTCACTATTGGTTAATTATGCAGATGCCTAAAGGTTGGTGTGGCATTAGACTTCATGTTATTGTGCATTCAAATACATTTGTTGCCAACTAAATGGAAATATATACACTCTTCGGAAGATATTAAGCCACAAACACCCTTGTTTATTGTCCTCTTGCTTCGGGCACAAAATGTAAGACATAGAACACTTGACTGAGACATTCTTTTGTTATCTTTAGTTTTCAGCACCAGGGGTCTTCAACCTTTTTTAGGCCAAGGACCCCTTGGTGGATATGAGAGATGAAGCAGAGACCCCCTGTTACACATTTTATAAAACTGCCTTATGCATTTATGCTCATGCATTTATGGCTGTGCCTTTATTTGATCTAAAATATTGTTCAAGTCTAATATTGTAATGCATGATTATATTAAAGAATATTCTAATAATATTTCATAATATTACTGTAGCTTTGATCAAATAAATGCAACTTTGGTGAGCATAGAACTTTCTGACCCCATTCTGTTAAACAGTAGTGTACAAGTAAATGTGTACAAGTTTAATGTGAGAGCATTTAAATAAAATTGAGCTTCTTAACACAAGCTTTTGTTGAAGTTAACTCAATGTAGTTTTTTTATGTGCATTTTATTATGCATTTTTTTACACAAAAAGATAGTTTGAGATAAAACACCAGTTGTAAAGAGGTGAAGACCATTGGTTAAGAAACTTGTGAATAATAAGAAAAAGTATATTATAATTTAGCTTGTAAAAATTAAAAATAAATTGAACCAGATATTTATTTTCTCTCAGCATCACAGTAAATTTTTGGTTCATATTCATATATTCTGTATAAATATGATTAATATACACTATATTGCCAAAAGTTTTGGGATGTCTGCCGTTACATGCACTTGAACTTTAATGACATCCCATTCTTAATCCATAGGGTTTAATATGGAGTTGGCCCACCCTTTGCAGCTATAACAGCTTCATCTCTTCTAGGAAGGCTTTCCTCAAGGTTTAAGAGTGTGTTTATGGGAATTTTTGACCATTCTTCTAGAAGCGCATTTGTGAGGTCAGGCACTGATGTTGGACGAGAAGGCCTGGCTCGCAGTCTCTGCTCTAATTCATCCCAAAGGTGTTTTATCAGGTTGAGGTCAAGACTCCGTGCAGGCCAGTCAAGTTCCTCCACACCAAACTCGCTCATCCATGTCTTTATGGACCTTGCTTTGTGCACTGGTGCACAGTCATGTTGGAACAGGAAGGGCCATCCCTAAACTGTTCCCTCAAAGTTGGGAGCATGAAATTGTCCAAAATGTCTTGTTACGCTGAAGCATTAAGAGTTCCTTTCACTGGAACTAAGGGGCCAAGCCCAACCCCTGAAAAACAACCACACGATAATTCCCCTACACCAAACTTTACACTTGGCACATTGCAGTCAGGCAAGTCCAGTTCTCCTGGCAACCGCCAAACCCAGACTCGTCCACTGAATTGCCAAACAGAGAAGCGTGATTCGTCACTCATCTCCCCTGCTCTAGAGTCCAGTGATGGCGTGCTTTACACCACTGCATCCGACGCTTTGCATTGCACTTGGTGATGTAAGACTTGGATACAGCTGCTTGGCCATGTAAACCCATTCCATGAAGCTCTCTGTGCACTGTACTTGAGCTAACCTGAAAACCACACAAAGTTTGGAGGTCTGTAGCTATTGACTCTTCCAGAAATGCGACTTCTGCGCATTGTGCGCCTCAGTATGCTCTGACCCTGCTCTGTGATTTTACGTGGCCTACCACTTCATGGCTGAGTTGCTGTTGTTCCCAATTGCTTCCACTTGGTTATAATACCACTAACAGTTGACCGTGGAATATTTAGTAATGAGGACATATCACGAATGGACTTATTGCACAGGTGGCAACCTTTACCACGCTTGAATTCACTGAGCTCCTGAGAGCGACCCATTCTTTCACAAATGTTTGTAGAACATTCCTAGGTTCTTGATTTTATAGACCTGTGGTTTATAGCCATGGAAGTGACTGGAACACCTGAATTCAGTGATTTGGAGGGGTGTCCCAATACTTTTGGCAATATAATATATATTGTATATATTGTATTGTGTATATCATACATTTATCTGCAGTAAAACAGTATTGCTTTTGCTTTATATTCTCAGAGAAATATATAAACAGTTATTTTACTGTCTTCAGTTCATAGACAGCACTTTAATTCCAGGCGACTAAAGCACAATTGGACAAGGCTGTCCTTTATAGTGAACTGGTACTTCACATCTGGTGTTTTGGTCTGTGACATCTAGTCAGATGGAGGTCATTTTAAAATTTTACATGCATTCATATGCTCTGTAATAATATACATATGCGCATTTGTTGACATTTTAGTACTTGTGCCTGCAGTGATTTCTCTTTGAAAATCAAAACAGTGTTGTATGATCAGAGTTGTTTGCATCAGAAAAGTTTAGCAAGAATCCTGTTCTTTACTTTCTTTCTCAGTCCTTTGTTCCTTTCTTCATAGATATTTGTTTCCGCTCAATGTGTCGGTAGTTGTTTGAAGTGGAGGTTCAGCAGTGGGAAGCTTTGAGTGCAGGTGTCTGAGTGGGATTTGCAGGGCAAAAAGGCGCGCACACACACACGCACACTCGCACATACACAGCTGTCTTTGTTGTGACCACCTGGTTAGTGTATTGGTTTACGTCCCGCCGCTGCTTTCATTCACTCACTCACTCACTCACTCACTCACTCACTCACTCACTCACTCACTCACTCACTCACTCACTCACCACCACTCACTCACTCACTCACTCACTCACTCACTCACACTTTTTAAATGTATCTTTCTTTTTCTTACACTCTTAAAACTAAAGGTTCTAAAAGGAAGGTTCACCAAAAAACCTTTCAGTGAACAGTTCTTAAAAGAACCATTTATTTCTTAATATGAAGAGTAGTTTAATAATCTGAAGAACCTTTTTCCAATTTAAAGTACCTTTTATGCAGTGAAAATGTTCCGTGAATGTTAAAGGTTCATTATGAATCCATTGATGCTAATAAAGAACCACTGCACCAACATTAAATGCATTTTTCTAGAAGAAAAGCTGAAGTGTGGATGTGTAACATCAGTGTCTCTGCTTGCTACCAGTCAGAACAGTGTTTAAACCCAAAAAAGAATGGGATGGAGAGACACAGGGACAAACAACCCATGCTGTGTCTCTCACACAAACACACATACAGATACAGGGACAATAAAAGCACTGTTTATGGGGAAAGAAGATCCGGCAGGTCGAGATACCACAGGAGAGCAGTGCCTCTGTCTGTCTGCATCTGCTCTGCTCTGCCTGCTGTTTGATGTGCAAGGGATTAGGGGAAATCTGAGAGCTCCCAATTTAGCCGAGCCACGGAGATATTCATATGCAAGAGCACATACACTCACACGTTGCACACGTCTCATGAACTATATGAATGTACTATTGGGTAATTAAAGTAATTCAAATATATAATTTGTTGTATAGAATGAATGTATATGGTTGTTTTTATATCAGGTTTATGACTAAACTCAGGCATACCTGCTATGAGTGTTTGCTGCTACCTAGTGGACAAGAAAAATACAGCCATCCGTCTCTCTGTAGGATGCACGTGTTGTCAAGATTGCCTTAAACGTGTATTAGAATGTGAAGTGGAAACAATTGGACACTTTCCCGTTTTGCTTGCTTTGTGAGCGTTTTTATAAAAGTGGACTGTATGAATTAAACCATGCAGCAGATAGCATACAAAGTATTGTGTGTGAAAATATTTATCACAGTAAGTGTGCTCATCAGCAAGTTACAAATGAGACATTTTTATATAAAAACACTAAATTAAATCAATTTAAAACGTATAAAAGGTAAAAGGCATAATACAAAAGAAAAGCACTCTTTAAAATGTTACTTTGCAAAGAGTAGAGAGTAGAAAGGTAGAAACTTGATGCAATGTGATACATATGCTGTATGGTGATAGATAATAATCTGTCATTTAACCAAAATAATAATTATGCTTATTATGGCACGTCAACATACATTCAATGCAATGAACTTGTTTTCATAATGGAGGTAAAATAATCCTATAACAGCAAGCATTAACCATAGCTGCACAAGCATGCACCAGTGTTATGCTCACGGTTGCTTTTAGAGTAGAAGAGAAGAGCCTTGTATGAAACACAGTTCATAACTGATTCCATATTGAGCAAATAAAATCAGTTGCAAAGGTGTCATATTGTGGCATAAACATACAGTCCACAATTAAAAAAATAAAAACAGAAGAAAAAAAACTGAAAATGTATAGAGAAATCAAATATGTATCAAAACTATGTGAGCTT
Source organism: Paracanthobrama guichenoti (assembly GCA_018749465.1). Taxonomy (NCBI): domain Eukaryota; kingdom Metazoa; phylum Chordata; class Actinopteri; order Cypriniformes; family Gobionidae; genus Paracanthobrama; species Paracanthobrama guichenoti. The sequence goes on from CM031947.1 coordinate 18,075,839, forward strand.
TCAATACTCTCAACTTGCTGATATCAATAGGGTCATAATGTGTATGTATTTTTAGTATTTAGTATTTCTCTCTTGTGGTTCACCATAATGTTTAGTAAAGGTTTGCTTGCTCCAAAAACCATGATTTAGTGTTACATTACCATTAACATCCTCTTTCTAACCAAGGATTCAACAAGCTGTTTTTCCTCGCATATAAACGCCTCTTTGGAAAGCTTATATTACATTCTGACAGGTCTACAAAACAATCCACTCATCCTAATGCTGGAGCCAGAAACAACACAATGTTTGCGTCTCCCCGTCTTATTATTCTTATTGTTAAATACAAACAATAGCATCTTCTGCTGCTGTTTAGAAATGATAGTATCTATTCTACTTCCTCCTCATTACATCACTGACTGGGGGAGCCAAGTTGCTGAACACCAAATAGGCATCAGTAACGTGTAAGCTGTTTTTGAGACTGTGCATGGTCTTTTTTGAATTAAAGTTGTAAAATTGTTCATTTGAAATTAAACTATTGTTTGTTGTTTTTTAGTTAAGGTAGAATTTCTCGCAGAGAACTAACTGTTAAACTGTTAAAAATATGAGATAAATCTGTGGAGGATCTCTTGGGCCAATTTCATAGACATATTATTCTGTTATCTCTTGCTTTCAATAGTAGCAGCTAAGTGGTGTATTAACTATTTTGAAGAGCTACTTGTCATTTGTTGTTCTTTTATTGGAGGGATACCAAGAGCTTCATTCACTGGAATTGAAGACGCCATGGAATCCATAAGGAATGTTGACAGGCACTTCAGCTCTTCCTAGCTCTTCAAACGTTTTGGCATCTAGGACTAAGAGAAATGTACTCTTATCCTGCAGAGAGAAGAGAAAGAATGGGTTTTGACAAAAGATGCATTTATAACAAATGTAATAACATTTTATTTCTCTACTGACTTTTCTCAACACACGAAGTATAAAGTTTATTTTTATTTTTAAATGTATTTTTTACACACATTCAGGGTACCTTAACTGGTGTGATGATCACAGACAGGATGACTCCTTCGTCCTCTTCTTCCGCATTGGGTGAAGGAATGAAGACAGGCTCTGATGGGTAGAGATCAGGTTGGCGCCACACCTGTAAATCAATTCATTTAGCAAACATACAAACACTCTTAACATTGTTTGCAAAATGGACAAGAAAAGTCTTACTGCTGTCATATATAATACATTTTGGACTTTGGTTATTGTAGGTACACTGCATCAGGAAAGTATTCACAGCACTTCACTTTTTCCACATTTTGTTATGTTACAGCCTTAAATTCATATATTTTTTTCCTCAATTCTACAAACAATCCCCCATAATGACAATGTGAAAGAAGTTTGTTTGAAATCTTTGCAAATCTATTAAAAATAAAAAACAAAAAAATCACATGTACATAAGTATTCACAGCCTTTGCCATGACACTCAAAATTAAGCTCAGGTGCATCCTGTTTCCACTGATCATCCTTGAGATGTTTCTAACTTGATTGGAGTCCACCTGTAGTAAATTCAGTTGATAGGACATGATTTGGAAAGGCACACACCTGTCTATATAAGGTCCCACAGTTAACAGTGCATGTCAAAGCACAAACCAAGCCATGAAGTCCAAGGAATTGTCTGTAGACCTCCGAGACAGGATTGTATCGAGGCACAGATCTGAGAAAGGGTACAGAAACATTTCTGCAGTATTGAAGGTCCCAATGAGCACAGTGGCCTCCATCATCCATAAATGGAAGAAGTTTGGAACCACGAGGACTCTTCCTAGAGCTGGCTGCCGGGCCAAACTGAGCAATCGGAGGAGAAGGGCCTTAGTCAGGGAGGTGACCAAGAACCTGATGGTCGCTTTGACAGAGCTCCAGCATTTCACTGTGGAGAGAGGAGAACCTTCCAGAAGAACAACCATCTCTGCAGCACTCCACCAATCAGACCTGCATGATAGATTGGCCAGACGGAAGCCACTCTCAGTAAAAGGCCGCCTGGAGTTTGCCAAAAGGCACCTGAAGGACTCTTAGACCACGAGAAACAAAATTCTCTGGTCTGATGAAACAAAGATTAAACTCTTTGGCCTGAACGGCAAGCGTCATGTCTGGAGGAAACTAGGCACCGCTCATCACCTGGCCAATACCATCATCTACAGTGAAGCATGGTGGTGGCAGCATCATGCTGTGGGGATGTTTTTCAGAGGCAGGAACTGGGAGACTAGTCTAGATCAAGGGAAAGATGAGTGCAGCAATGTACAGAGACATCCTTGATGAAAACTTGCTCCAGAGCGCTCTGGACCTCAGACTGGGGCGAAGGTTCATCTTTCAACAGGACAACGACCCTAAGCACACAGCCAAGATAACAAAAGAGTGGCTATGGGACAACTCTGTGAATGTCCTTGAGTGGCCCAGCCAGAGGCCAGACTTGAACCCGATTGAACATCTCTGGAGAGATCTGAAAATGGCTGTGCTCCCCATCCAACCTGATGGAGCTTGAGAGGTTCTGCCAAGAAGAATAGGAGAAACTGCCCAAAAATAGGTGTGCCAAGCTTTTAGCATAATTTAAAAAAAGACTTGAGGCTGTAATTGGTGCCAAAGGTGCTTGAACAAAGTATCAAGCAAAGGCTGTGAATATTTATGTACATGTGATTTATTGCATTTTTTATTTTCAATAAATTTGCAAAGATTTCAAACAAACTTCTTTCACATTGTCATTATGGGGTATTTGTAGAATTGAGAAAAAAAAATGAATTTAATCCATTATGGAATAAGGCTGTAACATAACACAATGTGGAAAAAGTGAAGTGCTGTGAATACTTTCCAGAAGCACTGTATCAGTCATAATCCCAAGTTATAGCAGCTATGGTCATAATTTGATCTCACCTTAAATTTTTTGCTCTCCAGATCCATCTTAATTAAGGAGTCACCCACTAGGTGGCGGAAGCCACAACCATAGTAGTATCTATAAGGTTTGGTGTTATATTTGGCATAGTTAATATGGGGAAACTCCAAGCCACCATAGTCTTTCAGGTCTTCACCATGGAGATCCTCAAACGTGCAAAACACCTGAGAGAGAGGCATAATGTAGTCCTAAAAGAGCTGAAGTCTCTACTTAATACACCAAGTCTAAGTGCTGTTGTTACAATACCATTCAAAAATTTGGGGTTGGTAATATTTCTTAATGTTTTTGAAGTAAGTACTTTATGCTCACAAAGTCTGCATTTATTTGATCAGAAATACAGTAAAACAGTAATATTGTGAAATATTACAATTTAAATGTTCTATTTTAATATATTTTAAAATGTGAAATCCTGTTTTTTAGCAGCCATTACTTCAGTCCTTACAGTCACATGATCCTTCAGAAATCATTATGCTAATTTGGTGCTCAAGAAACATTTCTTAATATTATCACTGTTAAAATGCCTGTGCTGCTTAATATTTTTTGTGAAAGCATGCACATTCTTTGAGGAATAGAAAATTCTAAACGTTATTTATTGTCCATTTAAAGTGTCCTTGCTAAATAAAAATACTAACCCCAAACTTTTTGAACTGTGCTGTATGTGCCAGTTGAAAGGCTGGCAAATATAAGCACATAATGCTATAGACCAAATTCCTTGAAGGGCTGTGAAGAAATAACAAGCACATAACGCACACATAGTGCTGTTGTAACCAGCACAAAGAAGACACCTGTTTTTTAGTACGGCAGACAGCGGTGGCGGTGCTGTCCTGCCGTGTGTTGAGATTCTGTTCCATTGGTGTTTCACTGGTGATGTTGAGAGGAAGCACAAAACGACGAGGAAACGGCCGGCACATGGTGTTATACATCTGACAGTAAAAAAGAGAATGGGAGGACAAATGAGTGTCACTTATGTAATAATAATAATAATAATATATGTATTGCATAATACTACTACTAATAGGCCTAATAATAATAATAGCAGTAGTATTGTTAACTATATGTTTTTGTAATAATAATAATACACCTGACATATGGTGTTATACATCTGAGAGAGAGAGAGAGAGAGAGAGAGAGAGAGAGAGAGAGAGAGAGAGAGCAATAGGACAGACAGAATGTAATTTATGCTAGAATGATAATAGTTGTATTAAGATAGACAGAGAACCTCATCCAGTGCCTCTCCTGATTGACGCAGGTTCTGGATGAGGAAGTTGTTTATGGCCTGGCCGTCATCAGAGCAGCACATGTCTAGCATGAGGAATCCATCCTGCTCAAAAGCATTGATCTGATGGAAAGTGGACAAGGCCTTGGTGTAGTACTTCACTGGCATCTCCTGCAGAGAGATGCAGAGTAGTTGGCTAAATTGTTAAAGAAGTCTTTAATTATATTATTTATTAATTATATTTATGTTCTCCATCAGCTTTCATTGAACCATATGAAGCTAGTGAACAAATATAGAATAACCTCATAAAGAAGTCCTGCTCTTAATTGTTCAGTGTCTCCGTGAGACTATTGTCATGATTGTTGTCTCACCTTTCCAGTTTGTTTGTCAATGAGGTGGAATATGGTTTCCTGGTTGGGGTCCCAGTAAACGCCCTCATTTAGCGATTTCCCCCTTAGTTTACCAGTCACTATCTTAAACAGATCCATCTTAATGGGCTGCTCGATGAACACTACATAGTTCTCTGACATGCCTGAAAGAAAAAAATGAAGGTTTTTCAGTGCTGCACATTCATATAATCGCTCCATTCAGACTATATGATTACACCATTCTTAAATGACTGCCTGTCTGTCTAGGAGATCTGAAGATAATGAACATGACAGATTTTCTTCTTCACTCACCAAAACTGTGATAATAGGAGGGTTTGGATTTGTCATGAGGGGCGATGGAGCATAATATCTTGGCTCCCTCTAGAGTATCATTTGAACCGTCTCTTTCTGGGGGCACCCTGATGATGTTATAGAAAACCCCTATAAAACACATCACAGCGCAACATCATGCCTCCTAAATCCTATAAGGTCATATTGCACTTACATTGGTCAACATATAAGAAAAAGACTGGAATCTAACCTTTGTTTCTGTATGAGTTGCCCATGTTGTAAGCTGTGCCATCTGGATCAATGTGTGGATGAGCAGTAGCACCGTTCACAGCTATGAAGTTGCTCCAGTCCACCTACAAATAATCATCCTCCTTAAATTAGACATGTTAGACTGGTTGGTTTAGTTTTGTGACAAACATGTTTATTCTTCATACCTTCTGTTTGGACTCCAGAGTATCTGGATCCACTCTGTGTATGTAGTTGGTCTCTGTGCTGACGTAATAGTCACCATTGTATTTAACAAAGTTGACGCTGGCATTATCCGTTGGCTCTGGAATTACAGAGAGGAAAATAAGTGTAACAAAAACATGTCATTTAACTGATTTAAAACCTTAACTTTTTTTGTAGTGACCCAATTTGTCACTACACCGGTGTTACAGTTTAACTGGTTACCGTGTTAAGTTGTAACCTTACGATAGATGTGAACAATCGGCCGTAGATTCATCAATTACGAAAGCCTGTGTAAATACGTCCATTACAATTAAACAATTGCACTACATGATGCTGGTATTATTGTAAAGATAAAAAAATGTCATTACTTGTAATGGCAAAAGTTTGTTTAACATATACGCCAATAAAGTCATACTGGTTACGGGACTAGAACGGTATCAAAAAAAGCTGTGAATTTCGTTAAAACGGAAAAAACGATCACATAGCGACAGAATGCATGAGGTTATTAATGGGTGACTTGTGAAGTAGGCAGGCTATTTTATTATTTATTATGTGTATGCGCAGCAGTCGTCTGTGAGGAGGCTGCCGTTTTTACTTTCAGTTTATGTATTTATTAAAGTTTGTTGAACGTTTGCCGGTTACCGCCTCCTCCTCCCCATCGCTACGAACTTTGTTACAGCCTGTAATATTTGGGGGAGCAGCATGCATTTTGACGACACAATGTCATTCAAGTGTCATACAGTGTAATGTGACTACTGTATCAGCTTATGAGCGTGAGTTAACATGAGCCCAGCCTGACAAAGAAGACTTTTGAATGATTTGTACATCAATAACCTCATGCATTCTGTCGCTGTGATAGCTCATCGTGATAGGACGCTTTAACGTTAAGATTGTTTGTGTTTTTTTAGACGCAGTTCGAGTTTCGTAACAAGTATAACTAATATAATATTAACAAAAGAAAGTCCCGCACACCATCAGTATCAAAATTGCATTATTTGACACGTTTCAGTCCCATGCCTGATAAAGGTCATGGGACCGAAATGTGCCAAACAAAGCAATTTTGATATTTTTCAACAATAATTTTGAATTTATACATCAATAATTGTGATTCTGAGGCGCAAGCTGGTCCAAATGAACTGGGTACAGCCCCATCTTTCAAGAGCAAGCATTTTGTAAGTCCCGCTTTGAAGGCCGGGTTAAGTTGTTTGCGAGTGGACAACGTACAACATCTAGTGACGTAGAACCGTAACGCAGTGGGATTCGAATTACAGACGACTCGTCTAGGCGGTTCAGAGTCGATTCTTTCTTTTTGGAGACAACAACTTTATTTATTGTGCACTTTCGACTTTATAACTTTGAAGAACGTTTACATTCACAAAAATGTGAATATTCGAAAAACCATAGTAGGGGCACTTTAAGTCACACTTCCACCATAATGACATCTTAATGGATTTTCTCTCCAATTTGTTTATTCCTTTTTTAAGGCATTGATCCTAAAGATAGTTGTGCAATATTTTATCATTTAAAAGATCCATATTTCATTGTTTAATTATCTTAGTTATAGTGTCCAGGATGTCCTGCCAACTCCTTTTAAACACTTTAGTTCATCCTAATTGAGTGCTCATGGTGTCTGATTTAAATGTGTTCTCATGATTACAGACATAGAGTTGTTTGTCCAGGACACACTTTAGACACACTTGGACGCTTCCACTGACCACTCCTGTTGTGCTCTTGAGCAAGGCCACTTTACTCTTTCAGAAACAGAATGAGCTTTTTTGTAACCTGTTTAAAACAGTCAGCTATTCCTGATGTTTACATTTTATAAACCAACTGAGATCACGTTTCACGCCAGCACAGCTAGTAAACCACCTCATTCACACATATATTCACCATCTATATTACGTACTTATCATCTCAAATCTGGACAGGAAGCGCTGAAAAATGTTCTTGCAGGGATCAGGTAGAGCCAAAGTGCCAAACTCTGACACCATGATGCGGTTCCTCTCGCTGTTCTGCTTATACGAGTCGCTACGCAAAAAACGGCTTCTGTATGTCACCTGACCGTCCTCGATCCGAAAGCGATGCATCAAGGCCATGCCATCAAACCAGTGGTTATAGCTGAGGAAAAATGCATGTGAGCAAGACTGAGACTGAATATGCATGTTAAAAGTTTGAATGACATATTGTTGAAATCAAACAAATCACAAATCGAAATTTAGAAAAACAGCCTTGTGTGAATGGTTTCCATTAGTTGTCCCTAGTTTGGTCACTATCTCCACCACAGCATATCTCAAATTACTGAATTACACCTTTCCATATGTCATTAGCTGTATAGCCAATTACTAATTGCTAACCATAGAAACAGAGATTGGTTCATTTCTTTTACTATCCCTCACATTTCAGTGATGTTTACTAAGATAAATTTAATCAACATATATTAACAATACAATAGCCATACTCACTGCTGATTCCCAAACTCAAACTTTCCTGGACCATTCCGCAGCAGACTCCCACGGATCCAGGTTGGGATGGTGCCTTTAACAGTGGTAGGGATGGGGTCAGGCGTCTCTTCTACTGAACTTACTAAGGGAGTAATGTTTGGCAGCCCATGTACTTTTGTGAAGTATGTTTTCTGAGCGGCAGCTGTAAAAATCACAAACCGTGATTTACATGATATACAAAATTTGATCATTTGGCAAGTTTACAGAACAGAAACTGTTCATAAAAATGTTCTGAATAATGTTATAAAGATGCAATTGTGAATACAAAGGTTCTAAAATTATATATATATATATATATATATATATATATATATATATAAAGAGTACTGCCACTTTTATATAGAGTTCCTCTGCAATCTAAATCACAAGGTTAACAGCCTGAGTTATATTAAATTATATAGCCGTGGTAAGTAACAGATTTGCAGACATACAACTTTGTATTGACTATCACTATTTAGGTCAGCTAAAAGAACAAAGGATTAAAGTCAACAAATGACAGAGCTGAAGTGGCAAAGAGTCAGCGATATTACCTTTAGAAAAACAGTCTCTCTCTTCTCACTTACATGTACTGTGATACACTAATGTATAAATAATGAAGAAACTACATGGACATGCAGAGACGTCAAAGTTGTGAGAAATGTACAATTCAAAAGGAGTTAAATTCAGTTATTCATAAGTAAACTGTGTTTGCAGCTAAATGTAAACCTATGATAAAACTCAAAAGCCATCAGACTCCAGTATATCTCACCCTGTCTCGTATGAATACACAGGCATGTGCACTGCCCTCATACACTGCATTGCTTCACACAGCCACAAAGCCTGTGCATTAGCGTACAACAGAAAGTTAAACTTGCAGATGTGCATGCATGCAGAAGAGCTCTCATTCTTACCAACTGTTTGAGGCTTTCTGCAGGACATCCTGTAGCGGTGGCTGCACCCTTGATCAGAACAGATGAAGAAGAGTGTATGACAAATTGTATAGAGCAATAAAAAACTGTGCACGCTGAAGGGGGGAGAAAAGCTCACTTTATGTAAGCCCGATCTTATGCCAGCTCTGTTACATCATCACACACATTTACATGACACAGCGGGGAGGGGAGGGGAGTGGAAGGCAGTGCGAGCCGTGTGTAAGAAAAATTACATGGCTGAAATGAATAGATATCAACTGGACAGAGTTTAAGAGAGGACTTGTATAACACTACAAAATGCTCTTAAACTGTTATATTTATCATTTCGAAAATGATAAATATGTCTATTTAACTATCATCATTCCATGCAAAAGTGCATATAATACAGGGTTCGTATGCATTGTTCACATTAAAGAGATGAAAATTAATGGAGCATTATGCAACCATGTGCAACATATCATAGTTATTGTGGTCATTGTTAATTATGTAAATATTTAATGTCATATAGACTTAAAAAACGATGTTACAATAAGCTACTACAAACCCGATTCCAAAAAAGTTTGGACACTGTACAAATTGTGAATAAAAACAGAATGCAATGATGTGGAAGTTTCAAATTTCAATATTTTATTCAGAATACAACATAGATTACATATCAAATGTTTAAACTGAGAAAATGTATCATTTTATGGCATCAACACATCTCAATAAAGTTGGGACAAGGCCATGTTTCCCACTGTGTGGCATCCCCTCTTCTTTTTATAACAGTCTGCAAACGTCTGGGGACTGAGGAGACAAGTTGCTCAAGTTTAGGAATAGGAATGTTGTCCCATTCTTGTCTAATACAGACTTCTAGTTGCTCAACTGTCTTAGGTCTTCTTTGTCGCATCTTCCTCTTTATGATGCTCCAAATGTTTTCTATGGGTGAAAGATCTGGACTGCAGGCTGGCCATTTCAGTACCCGGATCCTTCTTCTACGCAGCCATGATGGTGTAATTGATGCAGTATGTGGTCTGGCATTGTCATGTTTGAAAACGCAAGGTCTTCCCTGAAAGAGACAACATATGCTCCCATCCAGACGTCGTTCTAGAACTTGGATATACCTTTCAGCATTGATGGTGCCTTTCCAGATGTGTAAGCTGCCCATGCCACACGCACTCATGCAACCCCATACCATCAGAGATGCAGGCTTCTGAACTGAGCACTGATAACAACTTGGGTTGTCCTTGTCCTCTTTAGTCCGGATGACATGACGTCCCAGTTTTCCAAAAAAAAAACTTTAAATTTTGATTTGTCTGACCACAGAACAGTTTTCCACTTTGCCACAGTCCATTTTAAATGAGCCTTGGCCCAGAGAAAACGCCTGCGCTTCTGGATCATGTTTAGATATGGCTTCTTTTTTGACCTATAGAGTTTTAGCCGGCAACGGCGAATGGCACTGTGGATTGTGTTCACCGACAATGTTTTCTGGAAGTATTCCTGAGCCCATGCTGTGATTTCCATTACAGTAGCATTCCTGTATATGATGCAGTGCCGTCTAAGGGCCCGAAGATCACGGGCATCCAGTATGGTTTTCAGGCCTTGACCCTTACGCACAGAGATTGTTCCAGATTCTCTGAATCTTTGGATGATATTATGCACTGTAGATGATGATAACTTCAAACTCTTTGTAATTTTTCTCTGAGAAACTCCTTTCTGATATTGCTCCACTATTTTTGGCCGCAGCATTGGGGGAATTGGTGATCCTCTGCCCATCTTGACTTCTGAGAGACACTGCCACTCTGAGAGACTCTTTTTATACCCGATCATGTTGCCAATTGACCTAATAAGTTGCAAATTGGTCCTCCAGCTGTTCCTTATATGTACATTTAACTTTTCCGGGCTCTTATTGCTACCTGTCCCAACTTTTTTGGAATGTGTAGCTCTCATGAAATCCAAAATGGCATGATTAATGCTTATACAAGAGAATGCTGTAAAGTAGCTTAAAATTCTTATTTACACTCGACGGAGCAGTAGGACCCACTTTACATACACTTTAACCCTGAACTCATTCACTTCCTGATTATGAGCCAACATCATTATTTGCCTCACTGATTACATATTAACTGTTCTGAGACTATGAAGTATTACTATGCACAACATTCTAATGAAAGTCCATATTTATAATGTTTATAATGATATGAATTTATAATGACAAGATATTTGCAGTGAATGTCTGCAATATCAAAGATTATAGGAGACCATATTTTTGACCATATGGTCCAGAGGCCAGGTTCTCTTACAGCATTCTTTAGAAAGAATTACAAGTATTATAAGTATTTCATTATTATCAGTATAAAAAATAGTGGTTAAGATTGTAAACAGATGTGACTATAACAGACAATGTGACTACAATCATGCATTCCCAATAAAACTGAAAAACACTGACCTCTGCTGGAGACCAACAATAACTGCTGAAATAATAAATACCAACAAACCATTGAGTCCTAAACATGCATACTGCTTATGTTCACATATACCAATAAGAAAAACTAATTATTAACAACCATGGTGGTCATCTAAAATGCTCATTAATTACAGGCCATCAACAAAGCAATATGCTTTATTATTTCACATTTCTCTTCGTTTAGCCAACAACTAAAATGTGAAAATAGCACTACAAATATTATTCAAACATGTAACATATGTTAAGAGACCGTATGTTGTTTTCTGCAAAGCTGAAGGCATGCACATCAAAATACCGGGACAAGTACCCAAAAGAGCGATAAATCCTTCATAGTCAGTCAGTTCTGGACAACCGATTATATTTGCCAGAGCAGGGCGACTGCCTTGCAGATGCCAACATCATGATAATTGAAATAGCAGAGACCAAAGAATGTGGCTGTGGACAGCATAAAAATGCCAGCTTTAGCCAGCTTAATCTTAGCATCACTATGGACATAGTCGGTTAGGACTTGACCAATCCCCCTGCAGAAGGAAAAAAACACAGAAAGAGTGTAAAAAGTATGTTTACATAATTTAAATACATAAATTCACTGATGAATGAAGTGTATAATCCACGTTCAAGAAAACACCTGATACAACAAGCAAAACAGAGCAGGGTTCTTCAGATACACGAATGTGACAGTCACTTACCAGTGTCCATGCAGTGTGAGAGCTGCAGCAATAGAGTAATCCACTACCGGACCAGGACACAGGTATGCGGCTGGAACCATACCTAGCAGAACTATACTCAATACCCGTTCACTTGTCCAGTGCTTGGAGGCTGCCCTTGAAGCTAAGACAGCTGAAAAACAATTCGAAAAAGTAATTTAATTTGTTAATGTCTAATTGTGTATGCAAACTAAGAGTTCAAGAAACTGCTCAGTGTCCACATTTCAAAAATATAATGCAGCAAACTCATAGTTCAAAATTCACAGTTCAAATTCATAGTTTTAAAACAGCAAACAAAAATATCCAATAAAAAACTACACAAAAAAATTTCAACTTATTTTATCTTAAAAATGTAAGTTCTGCTGCTGCTTTAAATCAAGTATCATAGAATTCGCTGTACAAGTCATTTCAAATTCAATTATATTAAAACTGACTTTTAAGTTGAGTTGAGTCTCGTATCACTTATAAAAGAAAGTTGAAATGTGCTTATTGATCATATTTTTTTTTTTTTACAGTGCATGAGAAAATACAATAAAATGGATCTTCTATCAAGTATGTCAGTATAAACAAATGAATTAAAGGTAGGGTAGGCAGTTTCTGAGAGGCTAGCAATAGTAAGCTAGCTCTGAAAGCATGCGATCGCACCGTCCATTCAGAGCGTCTTCAAAGCCGCGTCACCTTCAAAACACAAGAACGCACACAGCGGAGTCTGCAAAGCATCATGAGACGAGAGACGCCGTTAAATTAACTTGTGCCTCAAAGCACATAGCGTTACATTAATAATGAACGCAAACAACTTACAGAGCTCTTGTACCACCTGACTGCTGCAGTTTCATTTCGGCGTTGCGTAAATCCGAGTCTGAGGACGTTAACAGCTCAGAGTAGAACATAATGGGTTGCCATCTTGTTATTCCAATTACGACATGGCGTGAACACAGCACAAGCTCGTTGTTTTTGTTCAGGAGGAACTGTAAATGTCGGCTGCTGTTTGTTTGCAGAGCTTGTGACTGTCTGTCTACAACTCCGCACAGCCTGTCCTTATTTAATGTACTGAAGACGTGTGATGTCTGTGCGAGCAGGGTGTGCAAAGGTATGGAAATACATATATTGACAGGCAGGTAGGACATTGTATTATTGCATTTGGACTGAATGCAATGATCGGTCCTTTTTTTGGTCCTGAGACTTCCACAGAAGATATATGTATGTTTTAAATTTAGACCACTTTTATTATTGATTGCCATCAGGATATGAAAAGAATTTCAACCAAAAAGTGTTTATTAAACAAATTGCCTACCCTACCTTTAATGTTTATAATTTTATTAACTATAAACATTGAGAAAATGTTTGTACTTACCTTTACATGTACTGCAATGTGGTTAAAAACGGAGATGAACTCATTATAATCAAGTGTCTCTGTGAGTTCGCGTTTAAGGAATCGCCCGGATTCATTGCTAGACTTGGTTTTTTGCAGCAGTACAATGGGGGGTTTAGTGAGCAGTCAGCTTGGGGAAACTGAAGGTACATATTTGTGTCTGTGAACCGTGTTTACAAGCTTGATGAATGTTGAAAATAAGTTGACTATTTAAAAGAAAGCTGAACATTAGTTCACAAATAATATACATTGTTTAAATTGTTACTGCCTTTAGTTATTCAGACCTCCTCTCCCGAGCATTCTTCTAGCAAATGTTCAATCCTTGGATAATAAGATGGACGACCTTAGAGCCAGGATAAGTTTTCAACGGGACATGAGAGACTGTAATATCTACTGTTTGTCCGAAACATGGCTCACGCCCGCGGTCCCGGACACAGCTGTGACGCCGTCGGAGAACTTCTCTGTTTTTCGGATGGACAGAACAGCCGAGGCCGGTAAATCCAAAGGCGGTGGAGTATGCTTCATGATCAACAAGAAATGGTACGATCCCAGGAACATCACCATTCTCTCGCGGTCCTGCTCGCCTCATCTGGAACATTTAACAATCATTTGCCGCCCATTCTATCTGCCGAGGAGTTTTCTGCGGTTGTCGCGACCGCCGTTTACATCCACCGCAGGCAGACACAGCGCTGGCTTTATCTGGCCTTCATGATGTTGCCAGCGGCATCATAAACCAACATCCCGACGCGGCATTCATTGTCGCGGGCGATTTTAACAAAGCAAACCTAAAGAAAGTCCTGCCAAACTTTCATCAGCACGTCTCCTGCCCCACACGAGGAGCAAACACACTGGATCATTGCTACACCCGTTTAAGAACGCCTATAAAGCGCGGTCACTTCCAGCGTTTGGCAAATCGGATCATGCCGCCATTTTCCTCACTCCCGAATACAAACAAAAGCTCCTCCAGGAACCCCCGGTGAGGCGGGAAGTTAAGCGTTGGTCGCCCCACTCAGAGACCGCGCTTCAGGCAGCTCTTGATGGCGTTGACTGGGACATGTTCGGCGAGTTCAGCTGGCGTCAGTGAGTTCACAGATGTGGCGCTTTGCTTCATCAACACGCTTACAGAGCAAGCCACGCAAACAATAACAATAACGTCCTTCTCAAATCAGAAACCGTGGGTGGACAATTCAATCCGCGCGGCAGTGAACACACGCACTGCTGCTTACAACGCCGGTCTCCATTCAGGGAATATGACTGAATACAGAACGTCCTGTTATGCTCTGCGGCGTGCAGTTAAAGCCGCAAAGCTCCGATATAAAGACCGAGTGGAGTCTCATTTCCAACTCAACGACTCGCGGCGCATGTGGCAAGGTCTGAGGTCCATCTGCTCTTTTGGATCTAAATCCTCTGCAGAGGTGAACGCTGACCCGTTGCTCGTGAACGAGTTAAACTCTTTCACGCCGCTTTGACTGTAACCGCGTAACGCGACTCCGCCAAGTGGCGTTAGAGGAAATTACTCAGAGCAGCAACAACCACGTGATCTCTGTCTCAGAGGATGAAGTTCGGAGAGCACTCAAGCGTGTGGGCGTCAGGAAAGCTGCCGGGCCAGATGGTATTTCAGGTCGTGTTCTGCGGTCCTGTGCTGATCAGCTCGCCGGGTTGTTTACATCTATCTTTAATGAGTCCCTCGCTACATCTGTGGTCCCCACCTCCTTCAAAAATCCACCATCATCCCTGTCCCTAAGAACAGTAAACCCTCTTGCCTAAATGACTATCGTCCAGTGGCTCTCACGTCTATAGTCATGAAGGTCTTTGAGAGACTCATTAAAAACACCATTTGCGCCTTCATTCCTGGCACTTTGGACCCTCTTCAGTTTGCCTATCGTCCCAATAGATCGACTGAAGATGCCATCTCTCATGTCCTCCACTCCTCCCTCACTCACATCGACAGCAAAAGTGGGAACTACGTAAGGCTGCTATTTATTGACTATAGCTCAGCCTTTAACACCATAGTTCCCACCAAGCTAACCTCCAAACTCCTGGATCTCGGCCTGAATCCTTCTCTCTGCCACTGGATTGAGGACTTCCTCACTGGCAGGCCTCAGGTGGTGAGAATAGGCCAGTCCACCTCCACCTCCATCACCCTGAGTGTGGGAGCTCCACAGGGCTGTGTCCTGAGTCCCCTGCTCTACTCTCTCTACACGCATGACTGTTTGTCCACACACAGCTCCACCTCTATCATCAAATTTGCTGATGATACTGTTGTCCTGGGCCTCATTTCCAACAACAATGAGGCGGCATACTTGGACGAGGTGGAGCATCTAACATCATGGTGCCAGGACAACTGTCTCTCTCTGAATGTTGGCAAGACCAAAGAAATGATTGTGGACTTCAGGAAGAGACAGCAACGGACATACTCCCCCTCATGATCAGCGGGTCACCAGTAGAGAGAGTGAGCAGCTTCAAGTACCTGGGAGTAAACATCTCCGAGGACCTGACCTGGACTGCTCACATTCAGACACCGGTGAAAAAGCCAGGCAAAGACTGTACCACCTGCGCCAGCTGAGGAAATTCAGGGTTTCACCAGCTATCCTGAAAAGCGTTCTATTTAGGGGCGATAGAAAGTGTTTTAACTCAGTGCATCACAGCGTGGTATGGGAACAGCACCAGTCATGACCGCAAAGCCCTGCAAAGAGTCGATGCGCTTATCTGAGCGTATCTCAGGGTCAGCTCTCCGTCTCTGCAGGACGTCTACACCAAACGCTGCAAAGGTAGAGCTACCAAGATCATCAAGGACTCTAATCACCCTGCAAACCCTCATTTCATGCTGCTGCCATCTGGTAAGCGCTTCCGAAGCCTGATGGCCAAAACTGAGAGACTCAGGAGGAGCTTCTTCCCCAGGCCATCAGACTCCTGAACTCAGTCACTTAACATCACGTGACTTCACTTCAGGATAAACATACTGACATTGCACTGCACTTTCTGTTCTCGTTGTTACTGTGTAACAACCTGTTATAAACCTGTTTGCACATTATACTCTTTATACATTTGTTAACCACATATTTATAAGTCTACAGTTTACTCACTGCACAGTCTACTTCAATTATTTTATTCCACTTATCCTTATTTTTTACTTTTTTTCTCTCTTGACTTGATTATTTATAATTCTACAGATATAGACATATATATATATATATATATATATATATATATATATATATATATAGATATATTTTTTTATATCCTATTTCTATTATAATTTCTTCCTTGTGTTTTTAACTGTGAATTTGCACTGTCCATGGAGCGGACCTGTTTACATTTCACTGCCGGTTGTATATTCTGTATATAACTGTGTATGTGACAAATAAAACTCTTGAATCTTGAATCTCTATTATTCTGTAATAAATGTAAAAATGCGTAAAACACCAACTTTATTTATACACTAAATTTATACTTGGTTTTAATAAATAGAAACTTACAGTAATTATAGCAAAAAATATAAAATAGAATTGTATTTGGGCTCTCTTTTTCTCTTAAGTGTAACAGACATAAATTTACACTTGATATACAGTATATAAAAAGATGGAAGGACTTTGCCTCCTCATTTTAAAACCACTGATATGCACCTATAGGCATAGGAAGAGGGGAAACTAGGATATCGCCTGCAGGTGACCATGTAAATTTACATTTAATAATTTTTAACTAAATAAATAACGTTATAGCGTGATAAGACGTTTATTTTAATTATTATTGTTTATTAAATTATTTAATATAGCTATCTATTTGGAAAATGACCAACTTTGAATTAGGTGGGCCACAATTCAAAGTGTGAAGTGCCCATGCCCACCTGGGCTCACTCGCAGCTACGTCACTGTTCGGGGTAAGAAAACAATCAATAATCAGAGCCATCGGAGCCTGCGTGGATCCTCCCTGCGGCCAATCGGAAAGTCTCTACATCTCCATTCTTTTGATAGGCAACTAACCCAAGACCCAAGAGACAGATGTGTGTTGCAGAAAAGCACAGCTGCATAAAGTATATTTAACATTAAATCAAATTTTACAGTATACAGAGCACAAATATCAGCAACTTAAAAGACAAAAAATGTTCCGTGACTAATAGTTTGATGCTACTAAATAACTCTGTGTTAATGATCGCAAACAGCATCTCTGTGCCATATCGTGTAATATAACTCATATTAATTCGTCCGGTTAAAATGGTGACTTACGTCTTATTCCTCTGACAGCGCTCAAACGAATCAAGCTCGCCATGACTGTTTAATTACAAGGTCAGATCAGATACTATTGTGATACGCAGCTGTTTCATTTTCATTTTCCCATGAGTCCGTTAATGTTTCACTATAGCTACTCGATTACGCCGTCTATCGCTCTGGGGTAGCTAGTAGCTACAGTAGACACACACACACACACACACACACACACACACACACACACACACACACACACACACACACACACACACACACACACTTTAAATAATATAAAAGTGTTGAGCTAATTAGAAATATATGGCAAATTGTTCTTTAAAATAAAAATTATATATATTTTCTTTGAAAATGTGCCTTTGCAAGTGAAAATAAAAAAGATAAACTTAATTTAAAATTATACAATTATTTTTTTTTACAAAATTAGAAAAGTTAATCCACAACACTTTGCAATAAACACAGTTCAAAAAGTAAATGTTTCTTCAAAGTGATGCCAAAAGGAGCAAATGTCAGAAATACTTCCAAAAGTTTATAATTTAATTATAAAGTTTATAATTTAATCTTTTTACTTTAAAAGAAAGTTTGGTTTTAAAGAAATACAAATACAGTCAGGAGTACACTGGATAAACAAAGGCATAAATACAACAACAAAATGAAACAGTGACAAACTTAGCTTAAATAAGAATATGAAGATGTTTACAAGTAGAAACACGTGTTATAGCTTTCTTATTTTGTAAACATAATATTGCATTTAGGTATTGTTGCACTTTTAAAGCGAATCTTGTCATGACGTCATATTCCTGCGGCGGAAGTAGTTCCCTTTACGTCTATCAGCGAGCGCCGTGGCTTCATCCTTCACATGTTCCTGTCTTTATAATCTGTTAGTAAAGTCTTGCTATGGCTGATTTTAATTCTAGCTTTGATATGCCGTCGGCTAGTTCATCCGACACTGCCGAATCTGCGGAGCTGCAGCGTCTGATTGCAGTGGAGCAGCAGAAGGCTCAGTTTCAAGCTCAGGTAACTGCAGTACCGCTTCACTGTCATTCAGCACCAGTGTTAGAAAGTCTGGCAGGTTTTAACAGCGTCTAACGCTCTATTCATAGGTTCACAACTTTACGGATGTTTGCTGGGATAAGTGCGTGGACAAACCGAGCTCCAAGTTGGATTCACGAACTGAGACATGTCTCGTTAGCTGTGTGGAGCGTTTCATCGACACGACGCTCACAATCACCAACCGCTTTACGCAGATGGTCCAGAAGGGCGGGCACTGATTGAAGGACAGTCCTCAAGGACAATTGGCACACATTCTTTATGTTCCCGCTGTACTTCCAGGAGACTATTTTACTGCTTTTTAAGGGTCCGATGAGCCCTTTTCCTATATCGGAAATCAATGTTCCAAAGCCCTTCCTCATAATATAATGTGCATAACGTTAGCTGATCTATTAATACAGCCTCAATGAAGGACTCTTGCTGGAAAGGTCAATACTGGCAGTTTCCAGTCACTAACCACATCTGTAAACCTGACTGGTTTGGTTGTGACTAAATAAATTATACGTTTCAAATTAATAAGGTGATCTTCTGTTTTGCTTATCATTATTATTATTATTTATTTATTTTTTAAATAAATGTTTTGTTGGGAATCACTATATTGGCAACTTGATGCAATATTGGAAATGTATTGGTTAATACATCCTGTTTGAAGATTTAGATCATCTAAATTAAAGTGATTGCGACAGACCATCTAACTTAAAGGGGTACTTCAGCAATGGGAAGATTAATGTGTATTTAAACTGGGTCATTTGTGTAGTAGAAATGTGAAATAATTTTTTTATTTGGTGCCTTCTAGACTGAGAAAAGACAGAAAATGTGTTTTTTGCTCATGTGGATAAAAGACAACAACTCCCAGAATGCACTTGCTTCGCTGCCCTACGAGGCCACTCCCAAAGCCATACTGGATCACTTGCCTACCGATACTACTGATACAAAGCTTAATGCTAATCGCTGAAGTATCCCTTTAATGGAAAATCGATCCCTTTCACTTAAGTGTTTTTTTTTTTCCTTTTAAAGTCACCATGAAAACCAAAGTTTATTTATTATTATTTTAAAAAAAATATAGAATATTGCAGTATTATAAATGAATTAACGTGAACGTCATTTGCACTTGTAATCTTTAATCACAATAACGTCCCCTACTACTTGCAGCGATATCTCCTCTTTGATGACGTGTTTACTGATGTAAGGACGGGATAAGCTGTCACGGAGATCTCAGCAATAACAAATCACAATCATCCAGTCTATTCCATAGATATGTATACGTAGATACCTCATTCGACCGCTCCAGGCACGTCGACGCTCCGCCATTTTAGAACGGTCAACACTTCAGAAGCTGTCAATCATAACTCGCATTAAAAAAAAAAAAAAAAAAAAAAAAAAAAAAAAAAAAAAAACTGCGCAGCCTTTGTAAAACCCAGCT
This sequence comes from Paracanthobrama guichenoti, assembly GCA_018749465.1. Taxonomy (NCBI): domain Eukaryota; kingdom Metazoa; phylum Chordata; class Actinopteri; order Cypriniformes; family Gobionidae; genus Paracanthobrama; species Paracanthobrama guichenoti. The sequence goes on from CM031947.1 coordinate 18,095,696, forward strand.
CGATTTAAATTCCCGAAGAAAGTGGATAACCTTTCACAGGTGAGAATGTGTTGGGTTGTGTTTAGTTTAGCAATTATAACGTTTGGATCTACACAAAAACACGTAACATTTGTTAGTTAATAACAGGCTTTGTGGTTCTTGAATTTCAGTCAGGGTATGCAAGGACTGGAAAATATGCGAAAAGTGCTTAAATTAAACTAAATTTAAGAGTAGTTAAAGAAGAGAAACCGACATATTTCATTCAGCGAGTCTGCTGTTGTTCAGATGTGCATTCAAAAATGTAGAGTAATAAAGCTAGAATATTATATAATTTAATATTTTAAATAAACGTATAATAATTTATAATTTTGACTCCTAATTTATAATTTCTCTTTTCTAAAAATAAAAAAATGGTTTAAATTCAGTAATGTGATGTTCATAATTTTATAAAGTTTTTTTAATTTTGCAATATTATTTTTAATTAATTGCAAAACAGGATGATTTTTGAAAATTTAAGCTTTCAAATAATACCTAGTTTATGGTGATTAAACATGGTTTAAAATTAATAAAGAGGCTATATTAATGTTTATCAAACACATTACTAATTTATTACTATTTTTATCATTTATTTATTTTGATGGCTGATAGGTTGATGGTTTATGATTTATTCCCAATTAACTTTTGTATAATGAGATAACTGCTTTTATTAAAAGCTGAGCAATGTGTCTGTAGGATTCTCTGATGATCAATAAAATTAATGATGTTAATATAATGAATACATTTTTTTTTTTTTTTGAATATGCAGAATTATCCACCATTTATGATAAACTAAATCCTATAAAATCATCTGCTTCAGTCTATTGCAGATATAGATATTCATTTATACATGCATGTGTATAATTACAGTCGCAGATGCACAGGCGACTTTTGAATGTTCACAAATCACAATGCGCGTTCATGACTGGATTTGACCGTTGGAAAATGGCGGACGGCTAACGTATAGCGGCCCATAGAAACAGTCGCTAATGAGGCATCTGCGTATACATATCATTGGTATATTTCCCCACGGACAAAATCAAGTCATTCCCAATATTTCTCTCGGATATACGTCACAACAGGATAGAATATACTTGTAACTTCTGTTTTATGGTGACACAGTGTCTGTGTGCATCTGATAGCTAATACCTACTTGTAGCATTAAAGTTATGTAGTTGTGGTTGGTTTCTTTGTTTTTTGTAGCAAAGCAGTACAGATTAATAATTTATTTATTAGTTATCTACTATAACATGAAGCATACTTATTGGTATTGGCCAGAATTTTAAAGTTTTTATTAAACAGCTATTTGTATATATATTTTAATATTAAGCAGTAATAAACATCAAGAAGAAACAAAGCAGTGATAATGGCATCCTGCTCAACTAATGTTTTGTGTTCACCTGGCACAAGCGTGACTTCCAGGGAATGTCATAATTTCATAATACTGATAGAAAAGTTCAAGATCCTCATTGCAGCAAGACTTTGTTGATGAAAATCAAAGAGACAATTTCTGTAGGAAAGTATTTTTCCAGCAACACCAACAGTCTATTTGACACACAATGGCACAAGATAATGAAAAAAGCTCATAATTACACTAACTCTTCCAAAGCTAAAATCAGTTTAATCAGACTCTGGTCTACTCTTAAACCCCAAATCTGGTTTTGCCTTCTAATCCAAAACAATACCATATTGTAAGAAGACTCCATACGGCAGGATTAGTCTTAGGGCAGCAGAGGTCTGCTTCTTGGCTTTGAGGCGATGCCCTTCTTTGTTGTTTAGTGTGCTCAGTACAAAGTGTCCTTTGATAGAGCTGTGTGTGTAAATCTTGAAGGCAGGGCTGCTTTCAGCCGTTCTAATTAAAGTCAGGAAGCAGATAGGTTAGCTTAGCGCTCTAACTTGATTATCAGAGCATACAGGAAGCCTTCAGGGTCCTCAAACAGAGCCTTTGATGCTTTGAAGGAAACTGACCGGACGCTTTACCCACACTCTTGGAACAAAAAATCTTAATATTATACAATAGCAAAAATGCATTCGAAATCCATCCATCCATCCATTATATGGGATCAGATTTATAATTTGGACACCATTATGATTAAATAATCTTTACTCAACCAGGAAAAATATAATACATAATGCAAACATAATGCTGATCATGAAAATTGGATAAGAACAGACATGTCAAATACAAAAGCACTGTATTTGCAGTTTCAGCATGTTTTTTATGCCCTGATCATTATGATTTTTTGTTGTGATGAGAGGAAAAATAATGGAATTCAAACTTTGTGTTTCTGATGTTATTATCATTTTAGTTAGTAGTAGTTATATATATATATATATATATATATATATATATTATATATATATATATATATATATATATATATATATATATATATATATATATATATATATATTTATTAAAGGTGTCTTTCATTATTCAAAGCATATGCAATCAAATATTAACCATGCAAAAGATCGATTTTCATGTTTAATCCTTAATTTGAACACAAATAAAGGCCATCACTTCTATGTGACTCAGTGAGAGACAGAAACAAGATGAGTTTGTTAGCTTTGATGGCTCAATCTTCAGATGCTTTAGTTATGTTCTGATGAAAGAACACAGTCTTGTGATGTAGGATTCAGTCTCAGTCTTATCAAGGATGCCCACTATGCCTCAGTTCTCTCTTCAAACGCTTTCTTCAAAAGAGAACCCTTTGAAAGAAAAATACCAGAGACGTTGTGGCAAGATATGCAGAAGAGTGATCAAAGAATATTTTCAGAATGGTTGACTCGTATTAAAAAAAAAAAAAAAAAAACCTTTCCTCCTTTTCCATTTTCTGCCTCTCCATGTATGGCCACTTTTATATAGTGTCATTTTGAGATCTACTGGATTAATAATAATAATAATTAAAAATCTGGATATAATAGGTTAATGTAGGAAACATTATCTGATACTGCAACAATCCTCATCTTTTTAATTATATGGAGAAAAAAATCCCTGTCCCTAACCTTCACAAAGACCCACTGTAAAATTATGCCAGGCTGAAACTTCAAGATCAACAACTTCTTAATTAAAACTTGTGTATAATAGGATCTAAATCTGCCATGATCTGCCATCTCTCTTCCTGTGTCAGTCTGACAGAGTCTGAAAGAGCCCTAGTGTCTGAAGCTTCACTGTACACGTTGAGCCTGACACCTCAGGGACAGTGGGACCTGTGTTTGCTTTGGACAGCAAAGGGGCCGTCTGGGAAATCCATCCTGGTTTGGCCGCGCTCCATTCTCTGTCAGAGTGCCGCTGTCAGTGATACGTTCATTATTTCCTCTGAAATCTGTGGTACTTAAAGAGATTAGGAACCCTGTGTCAACGAGGTCACGTAACATCATGAGTGCTTCACACAGCTAACAAAATAACGCTAATAATATCAAATAAATGTTGTGATTATGGTTTCAATGTCACACAGAGTTTCCCAGGTTAAGTTTTTTTGTGTCTGTTTGTTAATGAGGGATTTGTTGACACATCAATGTTTTTGGATTTGTGGAGTAAATGCTAGCCTACACTTTTTATTTTGAAGTAAAAAGATAATTTTCTTTACTTGGCACAGACGGTGCATGTTGTTACTTGTGTTATTACATTTCAGACATCTTCGCTTTCATTCAATTTGATTTTCTGTTGTTTCTATTGTGACATATCTTAAGTTAAAATTACATATGTGCAGGCACTTTAATATTTACATAAGTCATAGGATAATTTTACCTTTCAGATGAATCTCTTTTACTGGGATTCTGCTTTGTTTGTCATTGGTTATTCAGTTATTCAACTAAGTACTGGTAAGCACTTATAGGGAACGTACTATAGAAGCTATGTACTTACTATATGGTTAGGGTAGGATTAGGGTTTGGTTGAGGGTTAGTTGCATGGTTAGTACTAAGTACATGTAACATATAAGGACAAGGTAAAATAAAGTGTTACCTTTTTTTTTTTTTTTTTTTTTTTACTTGTATTTAATATTAAAGCAAAATAATTTATATTACATCCAGTTTATTATCAACAATGCACATGAGCGTGATTCACGATCTCTAAGGAGCCTGATGATGACTAGCATTTCAGTGAAGGAGCCAGCTGTGAACTCAGACTGAGTGGGTCTTATGATTCAAAACCGCTAACTCACCAGTGGACCATTTGAGTATGGGGTCTCTGTGGAACAAAAGTGGGCATTCCTAAATGTTTGGGTGTTTTCCATAAACGGATGGGTGTTTATAAATCATACAATGAAACCTATACCTATACTTGGGGGCCATTTCATGAATCCTTTTTTTTTTTTTTTTTTTTTTTTTTTTTTTTTGACGACTGAACCGGTTTATAAGATCCGTTTGTGCGCAAATTGGACATGGCAGCCCATGCAGGAAACAATAACAAGCACTCTGAATAGATGACATGACGAAGAACCACTTATGGATGCACACAAAACTTTCCTGACTAAATTTCAAGTTATTGTCGTTTTTAGTCTCAGCTTGGAGCCCTGTATAGTGACAAAAAAATAAAACAAAATAAATAAAACTAACTGCAGCGGTTTCCTTTCTACACAGTCATTCTTCTAAAGAAGATGACATGATACATGATTTACACTGGCGTCATTGCAACATTCATCACCTCATGTAGGCCTTCTTTCTGACATCAGATGACAGACAGATTCCCATGATATATGGCAACATTTCCCTTACTGAAAAAGACAGCGTATGCCCTGAGGGCGTGCATGCTTCATGCATGCTGGCAAGATCCTAAATACAGTCGACAAACCCAAGCAATGACGGTAATGTTGTACTAGTCTAGAGGTCAGATTAGGGCTTGTGTTTATCTAGGGCAGATGCTCATATCCCTGACTCGTTTCATTTTTTTTCGTTTTTGCTGCAGGTGTCTTTGCTGTGGATGACCTCACCTGAGTACATGAAGGGGATGAAGTCATTATTAAAGCCATTGGTTGCTGCAGGGCCTCTCCACCCAGCAGGTGAGCAGGATTTGTTTGACTTTGTTATGTGTTTCTATGTGTTGTAATGCCTCTCAGCATGAATGTCTTGAAGGTACTGACTCAGGACTTCTGTTCTCCAGTCCAGCGAATTGTATTTATTGTAATACCTCAGAATATTTTACCACTAGGAGTCACTGTTCCTGCAACCATTGGTGTCCTGCTAGGTTGTAAAAACCCTACTCCGACAGTTGTGTTGACAATATAATCCACTTAAGTTATGGATATTTAGACTACAGACACTGTTCAGATGGGACAGCCATGTGGACTATATAAGGAGCAGCATGAATAACTTCATCATTAGTCCCAACAGTGCAAAAAGTGTTTTTTTTCCCCCTTCTATTCTCTGCATATGGCTCTGTTTTATTTCGTTAGTTTATTTTCATTCAAATAGTTTAGCATAACAGTATGGAAAGGATTGATGTCTCGGCCCTGGTGGCTAATATAATGTGTTTTTCTTGTTAAAAACAAGCATTAAATATTAATGACATGGTGCTTTATGATGCAGTTATCATGGTCAACCAAGTACTTACAGTTTAGAGTTTAACAACATTCCTTTCATTCCTCAGAGCAGATATAAACTTGTATGACATGTGTAGAACACTTGATGGTTTTACCATCTTTACTTGCAAACATGTCGCAACCTCTAAATGGTCAATCCGAGAAGAGAGGATGCCCAAAAACAGATGTCTATGGTTATTTTTATTTACCGTAATATGAAAGAACGTCGGCACACCCTGGGGAAAAAAGGAAGTGTGGGCAAAGAGGTATATATATACTGCAGTATATATCAAAACAGAGCGAAGTGCTTTGCACAGGGACACACGCCAATGTTCAGAAGACATGGAGGAATTAGAACTTGCTGCCTTGTATTGCCTTAAGCCTTTGTTTAAATCCACACTGTTTCTTTTAACCATCATCATGTCATCTCTCTCTCTCGAAGAGGATTTATGTTTTGCAAGTCGTAAACAACTATCCTCTTCTCTTTCATCGCTCTACTCTTGTTCTTCCTCTCACACAATTTTTTTCCCTCTCTGTGACTCGGTTTTATTCCTTTTATCTATTTTATTGTCATAAGAGCCACACATGGTACTGTGATGGGAAACAAAGATCCATGGCAGTTTACGTGCATGTGTGTGTGAGAGAGAGGGATGATATTTTGGCTGAATGAGGCCGTCTGAACTCACTGTTCTCTTGATACAGTTCACTCCACTCCACTGTGTTTTGCAGAGCCTGGCCATGCGGGTGATTGAGGATTGGTGTCCAGATGTGAACTATTTAAGTAGAACATTGTCCAGCATGCATAAACGTGTCTGTGTGTGTTAGATCCAGTAGCACATTCCTCATCTCTTCAATTTTTATGCAACCTCAGAAAAAGAAAAAGTCTTCCCATAAGAATCTCTTTTCATCTGTTTATGTGTATGTTTATGTGTCTGTATTCAGGCATTAAACAGCTTCTATCTTTCCCTCCTGTTTAATCCTTAAAGAGCATTGATATTTATGTAGTATTCATTTTTTCCCCTTAAACATTTTTCTTTTTCTTTTTTACGGTTATGAAAATCATGATTTTTATGCATATTTATTTTTGGGGGAAAGTTTAGAAAAGTGTCATAAAAGTTTACCACTGATATAAATAATAAAAATACATATGCGTTGACATTTTTTAGAAGCTTTTCCAGCAAGGAAACACTTTTTTTCCTGGAATATTCCTAGACCTCAATGATCTGCCTCTGAAATACCTGAAAATGCATATGTAGAGGTCTGATGCAGAGTTGTATTGATGACCGCTATAAAATCATTTAAAATCCAAATCCAGTGGTTCTAACTAACACTTAACTTAATTGTAAAAATCTAGCAATCTGTACTATTCACATACTATTCCCTGTTTACTCAGAAAACCCAAGTTAAGATTAATTGATTGGTTTGAATGCCATTCTGTCAAGCAAAACAACAACAACAACAACAACAACCTCACCATTATGGTGATCAGTGTTCACTTTGGTTGGGCACTTGGAATATTCATATTGTTATAACTCTCTTCCTATTGATGCAGCGATATAAGAAATCACAGTTATTTGGTTTCAAAGGAAGACAAGTAATAAATAGGTTGCTTTTAAAAGTTGACCTAGCTTCTGACAGAATTATTAACTATAGTTAATTTAGTCAGAAATTAAGGTCACTTTTTAAAATTAACCTATGTAATATTTCACTTTATGTTGTATAATGATCGTTTACAATTTTAGTGCTAACACTTACGTCATAAACACCTTGTGAAACTTTGAATTGGGTTGATATAATCCTTCTATATTTGGGACAGTATCTTAGACTTCACATTCAGCATGCAAAACACAACAATGGTAGCTATACTATGTCAAGAGTAAATCTAAAGTAAAAGATCAAGTACTCTCTACTGTCCTTTTTGAACTTGTGTAAGTGAACTATACTTACAAAGCATACTATTCCTATTTCACTTTACTTGTTTTTTTAAGGCAATCGGTTTGGATGCTTTTTAGTATGCTTTTTTTAGTAACTAATTCGATTTTAGAAAAGTAGAAAAAGCTGAAATGTCAGTATATTCTCGAGGTATATTCAGTCAGAGGTTTATTAGACTACATTGAAAATCATTTGGAATATTTACTGTAGCTACATTTTACTAAATGGGTTCTCTTGTGTGAATAGCATTAAAATGGTTAGAAAAGTACCTGTTTATTTATATTTCATGATTATATATGTAACATTTAATTAATAATTTTTAATTAAATATTTTTTCTGTTTGGAATTTTAGATGTTTATTTGTGGGTAAAAATATTTTAGATGAGAATTGTGGATTAAAAAAAAAATCTGGTCAAATACTCAAAGGATTGGTAAATTTGACAGCATATAGCACAGTATATGGATTAATATTTTCCTGGCAAATTTGTGTGAGCTGCTGTTATACAGTTTCAACTCTTTAATCGTGAAGAACAGGTATTTTATTGCTAAATACAATATAAACCTTTTTGCCCCATTGTGTCTTAGAAGGTTAAAACACTCATTTTGTCATAAAGATCTTTAGACAGAGGGACTCTGTGGAGTTTTCCTTCATCACATAGTCACATAAGAAGCAAGATGTGTATTTAGGGAAAACATTTGAAGATAAAATGGGGATGCAGCAGTTTGTAACTCCTGGTAATTGACTCATTTTCTGTCATGTTGCACATATATTTGTATTTAACTTCTATTCTACACCATTGTTCTGTTTCCTGACATGTTTCCCCTTGTGTTTATGAGTGTAAAATTGAGGTTTCCTCCCACAGCTGAGCTTATATAAAGGTCAGACAGTCGTTGGGTGGACTATGCCTGGGTTTTGCTGTCTGTGAAAGCAATCACAATGGCTTTAGGCAACTAGGGAGGAAGTGAACACATGCTAGTGTCATCAGTCGCTCCTCCTGATGGCTTTAGTGAGGCCTTCCTTTCTCCTTAAACGTTTTTCTAATTTATGATGGGAAGGACCACACTTGGCTGGACACTGTTTCGTTTTTTTTTTTTTTTTTTTGAGGGGCAGGCTGATTCACTTCCTTGCGTGACGTCATTGGGTTCTGCTCCAGACACATGGGCCAGTGATGGTTATCACAGGGCAATAGTGGAAAGCAGGAATGAAGACGGTTTGCAAAGACAGAAGAGGTCTGATGGATTTTGTTACTGAGAGGATCATTTGTTAGCAATAAAAGTCACCGCTTTTTTCCAAGAAACTCTTGGTTCTACCACGAAACAATCCGAATTATGACTCCACATCTTCAAAATATCAACCATATGCCTTAGTGGTAACACTTTACAATAAGGTTGTATTAGTTAACATTAGCTAATGCATTATCTGCCATACACTCGGTTTCTGGTTTTATTTTGCAGAAACGCTTTACTCTTACTGCAGTGTGCAATAAGTGTCATAACAGCCGCTGAACGAACGCCCAGAGTAACGTCATAACATCATTTTAAACACACTCAAATGTATCTAATATGATAAACAGAGCTGCGTTACCTCATACTCATAACCGGAAAAGCGGAAATCGCGCCAGCGGCTGTGTCCCGTCATAAGGTTTGTGAGCCGTGTGTTGTGTAGCAATCGCTCCAGCGGCCTTGCTCAGCTCCCACAACACTCGGTCCTGCTCTGCTTCATACTACAGTAACGTTAATAACTGCATCCATGAACATGATTTCTGCCCTATCCCGATTTTTTTTCCACCGGCTGTGAGGTCAAGACCACATGTCCCAAGATTCTGCGCTCAAACTTGGCGTCATCAAGCTATGACTTTCCGCGCCCTCTAGCGGACGGAAAAGTTACATAGTGCACCTTTAATATATGTGTGAGTTAAGATTAATGCTGAACAGAGGTGTTGTTCATGGTTAGTTCATGTTAACTAATGCATTAACTAATTGCACTGTTAATGTGAATGGATGCATTAATATATGTGTGAGTTAACGTTAACCAAGATTAACTAATGCTGAACAGAGGTGTTGTTCATGGTTAGTTTATGTTAACTAATGCATTAACTAATGCTAACTAATACAACCTTATTGTAAAGTGTTACCGACTTGGTTTACTGAATGGCATATTTCTGTCTGCTGGGACCCATTTCAGATTGATGAGAAATGTCAAAGATTTCTTGTTGTCTCCTCGTCGTTGTGTAATGAAGAATGCTCCTCCAGCATTTGGCTGCTGTGATAACAAACATATCTTTGGAAGGGAGGAGAGATTCCCAGTTTGCGTCAAACCTGCTGGATCACATTGAATAGAAAAATATCGCCTCTTATTAAAGTGACTCAGCATACGTGCTGGAATTGTTCATGCGTAGGCTATTCTGCAAAATTACTTTATTACAACTAAGGGAGCTTTAAAACTCATTCTGGACATTGTGTAGAGACATTGGTTTTTGATTTTCTTTGGAAAATTGGGGTTTGGGAGCATTGTTTTATGAAGCTCTTCTTGTAAAACTGTGACCTCATAAGAAATGATCAGTTTAGTGTGCCAGAAGTGTGCTTTTGACTTAATATATTTCTGTATGGTAACTTCAAGCTTAAAATGTCATTCTTTAGTCGTTCTGTATCTGTGCTACTGTCACATGGACACTGAAGTTGTCTTTTCTCCTCCCAATCTACTGACACTTTACCCTTCTGGAAAATATCACTCTTATCGTGTTATGTTTGAAACTTTGTCATTTGCGTTAGATTGAGTTTTCCATCTGCTTTCCAACATGCAATGGAAAACTGCAATAAAAAAACTGGACTTATTCTCATGAAATAATGGAACCCAAAGAAATGAAAAGAAAAATGATGAACTATCACTTGAAGGTGACGTGTGTAATTTCTGTGCCATTTGTGGCACCATGGAATGGCAATCTGAGCAACATCATAATATTTGATCCACCAATGTTATGAGTTTGGGTCGGGGTTAGCCTACTTGTTTATCCAAGCAGTGGCAGACTGGGGAAGTTGTTTTTGGTGGCACATGTGGTAAGAAATGAAACGCTTGACCATTCATTTTATAACACTTGCTTATATAGTGAGGAAATGTGCACTACTACTGTGTATTGGTGAGCCAGATCTCACGAAAATGTGTATAAATAATACAAGTGTGCAATGTCGTGGAATGTATACGCCAAAATGAGTTTTGGCGTGCAAATGGTACGCAGTTGTTCATGTGCATATGATACGCAGTTTATGGCGTATTATATGCACGAACCCCCCACCCTCAACCTACCCAAGAGCGTGTCATATACACGCCATGATGTGCGTATCATATGCATGAGAAAAACTGCGTACCATTTGCACGCCAAAACTCATTTTGGCGTATACATTCCACGACATTGCACACTTGTACTATTGATACGCATTCTCATGTGATCGTGTTGGTATTGGTACACATGTATTTAATGTACATTGGTACATTAAAAGAAATAAGTATCAATTACAGAAGCCAAATGTTATGTTTCAACTTACCTTTAGGCTTGTTTTCCTGAATGACATCTTTAAAAACCTGAGCTACAGTATAGCAGTTTTGAACTTGTTTGTCAGTTTGAGTTTGTCAGATCTATAGGATTAGCTCAGTATATCTAAATGACGACAGAATGAACTCATCATTTGTGACAGGTAGCGCTCTTCATCATTTCATCTGTGGGCTGCTGCTTCAGTGACATGAAGGAGATGAACTCCTGCTTCCAGACTCTTTCCACTCACTCCAAAGCAGAGCTACGTGGACTGTTTCCTAGGCAACAGCACCAAACATCAGATGACAGTATGTCTGAGTGTATATTACAGTTTAGTGACGTGCCAAGAAACTGCTCTGTTGAGGCAAAAACATTCTTGGGCTCAGAATGAAAAATGAGTCAGGGGAAAACGTTATCTCTGTGCGCCAGTTCCTTGGAATGTTAATTTCATCATATCATACAGAGGAGAAAAGAAAATCTAACATTTCTCTGTCATTTAATGTGTTTAATATTAGCTGCCTTTTAAATCCAGATTCCGTTTCAGCAGACAAAGTGTGGAGAAATAGCTCAACAGGGCTCTGTGTGATCATGACGTACCTTTCATTACACAATCTGTTGGTATAACACCCCATTCATTTTCAGGTCATCCCTAATTGCACCTGAGGAGTTATATCAATTTCTTGGCTTCATAAAATGCTGCAGCCTGCCTGGTCTTGACATTTGATTTGTTGTACATGGCAGTGATCTCAATAGAATAGCATTATAATCCCTGACAGTTTGGTTTTAACTTTGTAAGTGTATAAAGTGTACTCAAACATTACATAGTACTTTACTTGAATGTTTATATGTTTTACTTCCGTTCTAGTACATTTCAGTGGTAAGTATTGTATTTGACTTAAAACGTAAAACTAATAAAACATGCCTGAACTTGTACGCTTACTTTGTTCAACGAGTGAACAACATTGTGCATACGTTTTGCCAGCGTCAGTGTTGATGTCAAGAGAAACTGCCACCAGAAACATTCAAACACCTTCTGATTAACTGAATTAACTAAAAGGAAAATAAAATGAAACTAAACTGCATTTTAATTTGATCAAATCTATACCTTCCATAAGTAATAGTAGTCGGCTACAAAAGCGTTAATCCACAACAGTTGTTATTATATATGTTTTTTGAGTTGCAGTTTGTTTTTTGAGCATAATCGTTCAATTGCAAAGTATTTTTTTCTTTCTTTTTTTCTTCCTCTCTCTACCACTAGGGGTTGTTGAATAAAGGTTTCCAGTGATGAGTTACAAAAGAGTGTTTGCTTTTTAAAAATGAAGCTGAAACATTTGTCAAACCTTTTGGATAAACATAATTTGACCTCTGTTTCTTTCCCATTACAGTTATGTAAGTAGTTACTGGTAAATTGCAGTGTGTACACACAAAATTATAGTTCTGATATTTTCAAAATTATATTTGATAACTCAAGTGTGAGTGTGCACTTAAGTGCTATTATTATACTTCTTTTAAACACAATATATATATATAATTTTTTTTTTTTTGAAACAGTCTACTTTTTATGTACTTCTCAGAAATATACTTAAAATTGCACTTAAGTATATATGTCACTTATACTGACAGAAAAGTCTAAGTATATTTAGTGTATACTTGCATCTAATCTTTTGATCCAGATATAGCATACTATACTAGTATAATTAAGTATTCTAAGTATAATTGGCTTTCAGTTGGTTTTACTCATTTGATTGATACGTATTATTAATACTTATTATTAAATACCTATTAAATATTTTTTTACATACTGTCTTCTAACCATTGTTTGAATATACTGATTTATAAAGAAAACAGTATATTAATGTGTGTGTAGTCCACTGATAGTGTACACAGGAATTTAAAACTCAAAACTACTTAAAGTACAGTTAAAGGTATTTCAAGCATAAAAATGTATGTTACCTGATATAATCAAAAAATATCCAAGACAAACTAAAATATTTTGTCAATAAAATACAATTATATATATATTTTTAAATAAAATAATGGGATTTTTAATAATTAAAAATAAACTAATTTGATCTAATGTTTGACAACAAACACATCACTAAACACAGCTATACAGCAGAGTTCAAAACATAATGATGAATAATTTCTGAACATTGACTCTCTGTCATTATTCACCCTTTTTCTCATGGTTTCTCAAAAGAATTCATAAAAGTATAGAATATTATAGCATATTTCTAATAGGGCTCATAGTAACGCAGAGTTACAACACACCCTATCAGCGCAACTGGGATTTAACCCCGGCTCGTGTCTTCTGCTGTTAGATCAGCATTAAAGAACCAGCTCAACTGTTAAATAACAGATAGAAGATTACAGTAATATCACATTTGTCTTATTTTATATAAACACAAAACAGAGATGAAAAATAAACTTAAGAAATGTACTTTTGCTATGGTTAAATAAATGTTCAGTGATATGTTCACAAAGTGTCGTCATCCTGGCATGTGTGGAAAGTGTTAAACCATGCGTGTTACAACTAACTCTGCGTTAGGTTGTGCCTCGGGCTCCCCTACATTGAAATTACATACTACATGAAGTATACTTAAAAATATACTTCAACTTTACATGAAGTAAAAAGTGAACATGAATAAAATGAACTTGAAGGGAAAGTTTCAGGGGCAAATCTCTTTTATGACCCATCTGTTTTGGAATCAGGTTTCCATCAAATTTCCTGCACGATTTGAGGCTTCATTGTTGTTTTGACATTACAAGAACAGAAACTATACAGCATGGCCTAATCCAACACAGAGTGAAAAATACTATTAAATGTATTAAAAATGTACTTGAGTATGTTTTTAGTACAATACAAATATATTATAATGCATTTTTAATAAGTTTTTTTTTTTCACCTGGGGGACACTGATCACAAAATCACCTCCAGACAAAGATACAATCATAGACTAGACTGTGGCAGACATTAGAGAAAAAAATGGGAGCGTCCAGAATTACAATCTTCATTTGGGATAAACTCAGTCAGTATACCTTTCCAATGACAGGCTGTGTATTCCCATTAGACACATTCTGTTTGTAGTAAATGAATACTTGCTTAATCCTCTTCGTCCTGTGTGAGACATAGGTCTGCAGTAATACAATTAAATCAAGTAAATCAAGCTCGCCGAGGCATCACAGTTCTGATTATGAAGTGCTGTCCACATCTGAAAGACTAATGGTACTTGCTAATGGTCTTGGTCAGTGGTCTTTTGACAAATCTGCTGTGTAAATCACATCAGCGCCAGATGTTAAAACAGACTCGTATTTATACATTATGCGATCACTCCGCATCTCAGATGCTTTTATATCATATTTAGACAACCTCAGCGGCATCTGGAGAACATTTAGCATATATCTACTAGGGGACCCTGTTTGATAAATAGGATTTTACTGGTGCTGGAACTATTCTTAAATGTTTCTACTTGACTAAGAGGCTTTGGCAAACAAGAGAAGAAAATTGATTAAGGTGTTTATAAAAAAAAGGAGGCATTATTTGAAATAGCAGTCACTGGAACAAGAATCACGTTGAAACACTTTCCTGTTATTCTCTTAGGATTGGCCATTACATAACACTGGTGACGGTGGAGCTCTCCATGCCATCACTGACCAGTGTGGAACAATTTTTTCTTTTTAAGCCTCCACTCAAAAATCATTTGAAATGCCATTAGCATTGAAAACATAAAGGTGCTGTAAACTAGTTTTTGGAATACAACACATAAAATCTCCTTACCTGACAGATCATCCTGAGAAATTACAGGCCAATCCTGGGCTCAGCAGCAAAAAAAAAAAAAGATTCATTGGAGTGGCCTGTGCTTTTTCAGATAGTCAGAAACCAGAAAGTCTCTTGCATGTGAATAATTGTGTGCATATGCATTTGATGTGTCTTAGAAATTGCAGGAATTTGGAAAGAAATGTTGAAATTAGCAAAATGGCAGAAATAAGTAATGTCTGAAATCGTTTTAAGACTCAACTAGTTCTACTTTAATGAGTTTGTTTGCCCATATAATCTTAAGATTATCCCCCCACCGTGACTATATATATAGTATATGATTATGTAGGGCAAGATACCTAAGATAAAGGTGGAGTTTGGGGAGGTGGTGGGATGTTGGAACAGCTGAGACTGAGATACTCTGGCTGTTGGCGGTTGATTGGAAGATTAGATGGGCTCGCTCCTCCCTAAATTACTTTAGGAACTTCACTTAATAAATCTACTCATAATAAACTTTATAACATGTCTGATGTTATGTTTTTCCTTCAACAGTCCTCAGGTAAATTAGGGAAAACGTTTAGGAGAGTAGCTCCCTTGTGTAACTAAAGAATAGGTTTATAAATAAATGCCATGTAAAACTCAAGGTTAAGAATACAGAAAAATATCGGTATCTACAGTGAAATATCGAATTGTAGTTAGCGAAATGATACATTACATGTGCGTGTTCACAACTTGAATAAAGTTTACACAGAAATACAGTAGTCTATATTCGATATTGATGTGTTTTGGTACAGAATAAAAAAGGATTGTGGGGCCATATTGAAGAACTCCAATCCATCACCACAAAATATCATCTAAGCTTTTCAGAGAAACGCCAGACAAAAGGTGGTTGTTATATAACTCTATTTGACTAATGTTTGCAGGTGTAGGAGTCAAAAGGTTTGGCACAAGACGTGCCCTTAGATTTATGCCCATTGATGTCTCTCACACAGTAAATTATTGAGATGCTAGGTCATTATGCTAGGCGTGTTGTCTGAAGTACTGATGTGGCCAACAACAGTGGAAAACTAAAAGTGGTCGATGTCACGGACATGGATCAATTTTTGACATTTTACGATAGTAGTTCAGTTACAATGAATCAAAACCATTAATTTTGTGAACATTATCTGACTTGACCCATTTTGAGGGCTTTCTTTAACCACCTCTCCAGAGTTGATGTGGGTCAGACAGCCGGAGGACACCAAATCACAAGCAGGTGCTTGGAGTCTGCAAATACTGTGCTGTCACAAAAACTTCATCTAGGAGGCCAAAGCAAAATTAAAAGCCTATCGTTGTTTCCTTTAGCATGTGTTTATTAACCTGGTTGCCAAGGATTTCCTTATTACCATCCCTTCACACACCAGAGCTTGTTAGGCTTTCTAGTTAGAAAGCCATCGTATTCGCATAAAATGTCACGTGAGATGTGAACTAAAGTTCAATAGCTCATAATGTCCTCAACATGGTGTCATACATATATACAGTAAGAAGTTGAATGGTAGTATATGCACAAACTCTACACTACAGTTGAAAATATATTTGCAAATGTAATTTATTCCTGTGTATAAATTGTTTTCTAAAAAGTATTTAAAAAAAAAAACTCTTTGAATGAGTAGTGTACATGTGTGTAGAATTATTTTAAGAACATAAACCCCAATGACTATTAGCAATAAGAATGGAAGCAATGAATTTAGGCAAACATGGAGTGTCAGGCTGTAACCATTTACTGTAAATCTTAATGTACATAGTTTTTACAAAACATCATTCAATAAATCTGAATTGGCACAGAAACGGATGATAAGAACCACTGAAAGGATACAAAATGACTAATACATTTGTCTTTATGAAAATAAACACAAAACATACAGTTTAAACTGTGTCGAATAGCACTTCAAAAATATTTTTAGTTTCAAGCTACATTTGAAGTCTACCAGCATTCTGTCTACAAAACATTATGAATTCATATCAATGCACGTTTATGCCAATTAAAATACAATACAGATCCAATATCCAAAGGCACAAGATACGACTAAAACTATAGGCTTTAAAAAAAAAAGAATATAGAGTATACCAATAAGACATGGTCACAAAAGCGAACACTACAAGGCTCAAGTCAAGTAACTACTTACACTCACATAGATATTACAAATGTACAAATTGACACTTTATAAGGTAACCGTCATCGATACAGAATCTGGAAAAAAGCATTATGACTACTGAAATATCACGTTTTCTTTCTGCTCAAACAATTGAACACCAAAGATTGAATATTGTATACAAAATGGTAGTTGCACACATCTGAAACAACATCCAACAAACGAATCAACCCATGCTATATTGACCCCATATTTCTTTTTGCACGGAAAACATGCAAGTAGCACAAAGAGCAATCTGGGACAGACAGCCAATATTGTCTTATGGATAAATGCGTCACTACAAACTCTCAGACTATGAAGTAATTGAGTTCGAGCAACAGCCCGCGGTTGCAAAAATGGAGAGTGAGATAAGCGGGAGACCGTCTCAAGGGAAATGACATCAGAGAATGATATTGCAACCTAGTTTTTTTTTTCGCTGTTTGTACACTAACAATTCATATGAACTGTTTATCGAAGCTTTAGCTTATTCCCTCGACTAACCCCCTTCCTGTAGTTCATTATCTTCAGTCATTCGGCTCATTGTCCACTGCAGTATAAAATGTTGTAATTCACATGATTTCATTTTGGAACATGTGAATCATCCAAAACAATATTGCACAAAGCCTATTAAAATGTTTGTTCCCTACAAATTCATGTTGGAATGGAGCAGCTTCGAGACTGATTGCCAGGTGCAATATCACACGGAGGAAGCGGATTTGTACGCAAGATACACGATCATTACAATCACCAAACAAAACAAATGCTACATATTCCAAAGTTGCAATCAAGTTACATCTTCAATCAAGGCTCATGCCGTAGTCACAAGATGTTCATAAACTTTGTTTGGGAGACTGTTAGGCACATACAACTATGGCATCAAGTTATGGAGAAAAATTCCATAGTATAATTCCAACAGCAATAAAATGGAAAAGGCTATGGAAATATCACCTTCCACTCTATTAACTCGTGACCCATTTCATCCACATGTCACAATCAAAAGAACAATGTTAAACCAGAATTCACGTACAGCTCTTTATATCGAATTGACGAGTGGTTCGGAGAGCTGGGCAAGAGGCACAGTTTACAAAATTTAGCAGCATTAGACATACAGCAGAAAAGAGGGCTAGGAAAACAGGGCTACTCTTCACATATACACTCATTAGATTAGTCACCATCCACACACAACAACCCATTAACAAGGTTTCATGGTTGTTTCGTGCCAGTCAGGTTCAGTGTTTTGTTTCCGCTCTGAACACACATGGAAGTAGTAAGTCTTTCACATTTTTAGGAACGGTCCTCAGAGGGTCGAAGCTTCCCAGGTTTGTTTACAGTCAGAAGGGGCAGTTTGCTAAAGTTAAGGCGCAGAGATGAAATCGGACAAAAGGAAGTCAAACAATAAAAAGAGATCAGTCATAGTTGAACGTAATGAAAATAAAAATAAAACATCACATTTATACAATTAAGATTTTTTTCAACAGACTGCCACAAAGTGGTTACAAAAATCTATAATAAAAAAATATCTAAATGAAGAAAATGTTCCATGGAACAAATTCATTCTAGTCACAGATATTAACGGTTACTAATAAAAAAGTAATGCTTTGTTTTTTTAATTTAGAACTGTGATGTTCTTTCAGAAAGATTTGCATGTAAATCCAAATCAAATGTGATATTACAACAATTAGAACAGACAAAACAACAAATGACTGTTTACTATTGTCTTTTCGGAGCTGCTTTACAGCAGAATTGAATTCTGTTTGCATCATTGAATCCTAATTTTCCTGTTTATCACTGTAAATCTGCTTTAAATAAAGGTGACTTGAATTGTAACCTCAACAAATCAGAATGACTAAATATCAAAAGGCATTATACTTTTTGATAATGGAACACATCAGATTTGTAAGCTGTTAAAACATAAGACATCAACAACAGAAGTATTGAGTGTGCAACAGGACTGTTATTATACATGTTTACATGTATGCAACTTTTTCACTCAATTGTAATTGATACAAGTCTTTTCTTCTTTCTCCCGCCTCTCTCCTTCTCTTCCTCATCTTCCTCTGGGTCTTGTAGAGAGGTAACAGCAGGGGCCTTTGGATGATCCCCTGGTACGCCCTCCCCTCCGTGCCCTGATCTGGGGTTTGGGGTTTGGGAAGGAGGTGCAGAAGTGTGGTTGTCATAGTTCATGGTAGAGGAAACTTGAGAGATAACTGGTGTTTGGACTGAGGAAGAGGAGGAAGAAGCTTCAAAGGTCTGCTCACTCATCTCAAAGTGTCCCAGCCCCTCTTCCTCTTGCATGTGACTCAGGTAGTCTGGGAGGAGGAACTCACTAGGGCAACAAAAGGAGAGAAGTGCCAATGTTCAGAAAATCATCACTGCCATCAATACTAACTCAACAATGATCTTTACAATCATCTTTCATAAACCTTCATTGGCTTTTTAGAATAAAAGCTTTATAATACTTGCTTTATGGGGCTAAAACACAAAAACTAGTTATTAAAATGTTAAGTTATTGCTTTCAATTTCCTCTGTGAAGCCACAATCAGAGGATGTCAAACCACTCAGGCGCAAGTTCAAAAAGTTATTTGTCAAAAAGAAAAAAGAAAAAAAGTAAATTCTTATGATTAACCCAAGATTGTGTTCCAAGTTTGTTGTACGAGTCTAAGGATCTTTTTTTCTAGGATTTTTTTTTTTTTTTTTTTCACGAACAGCCAGTCCTAGCATGTTCAAGTCTAGCAATAAACTTTGGCAAAATGTCCTCTGGCAAAACACCCCAGCTATCTAAACGAAAAGTCAAATTTGAAGCTTCAAAACAAAGATTGTGGATTGTGGCTTGGCAGAAAAAGTGATATAGCAAGTAATCACAATTCAAACACTGATAGCTTAATCCATGAATAGGATTTAGATACTAATGACATCATTTCCTATTTCTTCACAGCAAGTCATTGCAGTCTCGACATTGATTTCCGAATTTAAAGTCCTTAGCACAAACTTTAAAGCTAAATATTGACACGTATTAATAAAACTAAATGTATTCAAAATACAAAAAAATGTAAATGTCATGCGAGATATCTAATTAACCCAGTTAGCACTTTCCAATTTGTACTTGTTTGTTCATCTTAAAATGACACTTAAAAATGAAGTCCATTAAAGATCTCTGCAAAGTATGGCTGCAATGCCGACTGTTTCTTGTAATCACAATAAATAAAACTTCATCGGAATACACTTCATGACCGCTCCCTCTCTTAATAAACACACGGCAGAGCCAAACTATTGCCCAAGCACTGTAGCTTTCATAGACACTGTTTATTTGTGCCTGACAAAGATGAATAGACCACAGAGATCCTAAGAGCGAGAGGACTTAAATCAAATAAACAGTTGGATGAAATAAGGGAGTCTATGTGTAGTAGGAACTCAATGCATAAAGGCACCTGACTCTCTTCCCTCTGCTTTAATGAAGGGCTACCGTCATGACGATTAACTCAGAATAACGTCTCTTACGGTCTCCTCAAAAATATAGACAGTGATTCCACCAAGCTTTTTTTTTGAGAACTTCACTTAAAAAACCTATTCAGCTGACATAGGATTGATTTCCCTGCCCGCTCCAAATGTTTACATCTCAGTGCTTCTTTTCCTAAATCACATTCCAACTCTCACTACTTCCAAAATGGAATCAAAGCAATGATTATTTCATTTAGAAAATACTTTTTTTCAAACAGGAAAGTCACTTAGATGGTTTTCTCTGGAGAACACATCTAAGAGAAATACACGTGCAATCTTAAGAATAGAATGCAAGAAAAACTGAAGGGTGTGCCCATGTGTTAAAGCCATTCAGAAACAAACATTTTACTCGGCATAATACTGATCAGGACAGTCAATAGAGGAGATTTCAGTGATTTCCTGAAAGCTCTATTCAGTAATTAACGTTCTTCCAAATAAAACACAATGGAACTGGGCGTTAGCCTGGACTGGGGTAAACCTGTTAAAACTCAGCAGGAAAGACATTTAATCTGATAGAAACATTTTGTCAGTCACACCTCAACGGGAAAAACCTGTCATCTTCAGCTGTCTTTAAAAAGACACAGTGTTTCATCTGTAATACTTTATAATAAGGTTCAATTAGTTAACATTAGTTGATGCATTGAGTGTCATGAAATTAACTAACAATAAGCAACAATTATTACAGAGTTTGTTAATCTAGGTTACTGTTCATTTATAAATATGCTATTGGTCAGTGTTAATTCATGTATGTCCATAATACATAATGTTCATTTATATAATTTGTGTGTACAATTAAACTAAATATAACTTTATAACTAAAGTTTACAATTCAAGTTATATAATTTAACATTGGTTTATGTATTATGAACATACATTAATACGGTTCATAATTTTGGGGATATTACTTTTTTTTCTTCCTCAACAAATTAATAATTTAATCACGGATTCATTAAACTGATCCAAAGTTACAGTAAAAACGTTTACATTGTTACCAAAAACATTTTTTGACCGATTTTGACCGATTTATTGCGGTTTCCACAAAAAATATTAAGCAACATTGATAATAATAAGAAAGTAATTATTCTAGAGCACCGAATCAGCATACTAGAATGATTTCTGAAGGATCATGTGACACTCAAGACTGAAAATTCTGTTATATTTTAAAATATAAAACGGTTATGTTAAATTGTATAATTCTTCACAATATTACTGTTATCATATTTAATCAGCCTTGTTATGAATGCAGCCTTGTTGAGCACAAAACGTTTTTTTCAAATTAATAAAAAAAATAATAAATGCTACAAAAGTACTGATCTTTGTTCATTCATGACACCTACTGCATTAACTAATGTCAACGAATTGAACCTTATTATAAAGTGTTTCACCTAATACACATTGTTCAATACAGTTAAATAATTTCTTATAAACGCATCTGCTACCTCAACATGAGATGAACGGCCGACCGTACAAAACTAAATTTGTACTTCTACATATTTTCTTAGAATGTTCAACTCCTCCTCACCTGGTCTGGAAGTAGTTTGCTAGTTCTGACGCCTCATGGTTGAGACTCCTCAGGTGTACGATTAAATTGCCGGAGTTGGTAAACATGGCGCCGCACGTTTTGCACTCGTAAATCCGAGGCTTGCGGATGATGTGGCGAGACACCCTCATGTGGTGCTTATATTCACCGAAGGAAGTGAAAGTGGCGCTACAGATCTGGCACCGGAAACAGCGTTTACCTTCGTGCTTCAGCCGGTGCATCTTCAGGGAGTAAGCCCGCGTAAACTTTTTCCCGCAGCGGTCACACTGGAATGGCTTAATACCTGTAGAGGGAAGCCATGAAAGATTACTGTCTACCATATCCAGAAAACAGGAGATAATTAGCAAATAAAGATGATAATGAAGTTCATTGAGACTGAAAGGAACCTGCCCGTCTTGAATGTTTGTCGTGTGCTAACTGCTAAATAAAATAAAAGACAAAATAACCAAACACATCGTTCTACTCATGCAAATAAGTCAGGATGTTTATTGTAAAGATTGTTGGTCACACAACCCACAACTTAAACCAATTGCATACAATCACTTTCACCAGTCCATAACTAATCGCTGTGATGAGGAGTTCTGCTTGGACAATCAACAGCAAACAAAACGCCACCTCTGTATAAACTAACAAGTCGATTAGGGTGAATCATGTTGTACTCTTCTGCAAACAAGACATTTATGTAATACAGAGCCCGACATTAAGTCTTTCCAGGATCTTGTCTGAAAGGTTAACATTTTAACAATAAAGCTCAAGTACATTACTCATTAGAAAAATGGGATGAGGCCAATTTGTAAAATAATTATTGCAGGATCCAAAGCAACAATTAAAAAGTGCTGTGACTAACGCTGACCATAAAACTTCAGTTTTCCTGGAACATATGATAGCGTCACTAAACGGTCATTCAGATCATTCATTTGAGCAGTGATATTCTCTCTATTCACCAATTAAGTTATTGCCTCTTTATTACATTGATTTCTGTGACTGATCTAACTCCTGTTGTTTGTGTCTCCTGCTATCCTGGTTAGCATTTGCAGAATTGTCCAGGGGTGCAGTTCCATTTTCTCTGGATTTTTTATTTATTTATCCGAAACACCATCAGCTTTAAAATTAAAATAAGCTTGACTGTCTTTTTGACATTTTGGCAATATTAACTTATTTTTAACAGAATAATATGTCAGGTATACACACTCTCTCCAAACTTTCCGTTGGCGCACGCTCTGTCTTATGCACGCAAACAATATCACTATGCAGTGCACCTGTTAATGTTGGATCGTTTAAAAACAAAAAATAAAAATCTGACATTTTCCGGAACAAGATCGGACAGGACACGGCTCAAATTAAGCACTGGATGAAGCATCAGGAATATAAAGTGAATATAATATAGTGTTTGACGGAAGAAAAAAATCTCTGCATTCACATGCACTGTCCTGTAATAGCGGAGGCTCTCTTACCAGAGTGGATGAGCATGTGCTGCTTGAGATTCTGTATTCGAGTGAAGCGGACGCCACATGTAGGGCACTGGAAGGGCCGTTCAGGGCCATTGAGTCCTGGGCGCGTGGAGGGACTGATGTACAGGTGGTATGGGTACTGGACATTCTCCAGCCTGGAGAAAGAGCAACAAGATAAAAAAGAAAAGAGATTAGATGAGCCAGTTGCACACTGATTCTTAGTAGTCACTAATGAAGAGACATTTTTCTATAAAATTTTTCTATAAAAATCTGACTTACATTAATTTTTTAATAATTATTTTAAGTTCTAAATGTCTGCATTATATAATCATTCATACACTGAATGAAAATGGCTAAATAAGGTAACGTGTCTCCATCTTCCCAAAAGTTTGGGATCACTAAGAATTTTTGTTCATTTGATTTAGTAAGGACGTTGCAAAATAAATTTCTACTTCAAATAAATGTTCTTTTGAACTTTTGCACTCATCAAACAATCCTGAAAAAATGCAGTGGTTTGTTTTTCTACAAAAACACAATAATTTTCAACTGTGATGATAAGAATTGTTCCTTGAACACCAAATCAGCATATTAGAATGATTTCCAAATGACATTGAAGACTGCAGTGAAAATGTAGCCTTGCATCACAGGAATAAATTACATTTGAAAATATATTAAAAACGAAAAACATTTATTTTAAATTGGGATACTATTTTATAATGTTACATTTTTTTACTGTATTTATGATTAAAAACATAAGAGACTTCTTTCAAAAACATTTAAAATTTGTACCGACTCCAATCTTTTGAATGGTAATGTACCTGTGATACAGGTGTCCTGTTAGTCGTCACAAGATCTAAATTTTAAAATCTGTTAAAGGGGTCATGAAATGCACTTTCAAATCTTTAAATTATATTTCAATATTTTTTCTTACCAAAATCATTCAGTTATTTGTAAAATTCATTCACTCTCTTCACACTCTGTTACAAGGGATGGTTACCTCTTTCAGGAATGTATATGCCCACTGCCCACTTTTTAAGCTCAAGGTAGCCAGTGCTGTAATAGAGCTGAATATGTTTGAGCATGAGTCCGAAAAAAAATCAACCAAGGCAACTAAAACGATTGCAACCGTCTGTTTCAGCATGCTAATTGTAATATGCTTATGTTGTAGAGTAGCCTCTTATATGTGTAAATATCAAGAACATTTTGATTTTCCATTTCATGACCCCTTGAAAGGAATGCATGTAAATTTGGGTGGGAATATAAAGAAAGTATCACACCGTGAATTGAGTATTTTCTATTTCTATTCACGATACTGCTACACAATTTCCTCTGTCTACATATTTACAGAGATCACCCCACAAAGGTTTAAGGCTAACATATAACACATTTAGTCAGGCATATCAAGGTGTCATATAAAAGCCTACTCTTGAGATGGACAGCAGTGGCTTTTTTCCCCCTATCCCATTTGTTTTGCATCATACCATTTCCCTACTCTTCCAGTATTCCAAAAGGCAAATTCATGTCCAAGAAGTTTCCAGAAAGCCTGCCAACTAGCTTCTCTGGCCTCTTGGCAAGAAATCTTCATCCTAATAGCCACTACAATATCACAAAAGCCTCTACTGCTTATAAATAAATATACATGAGGAAAGACGATGATGAGAAGTCAAAAAAGTTATGTCCCTCCTCAGAGGGGCCCTTTAGTTCAATCATAAAAGTGAGACGCCATAAAAGTATACTCTGTTAAAACAACACAGACACCCAAAGGGGTCTTACCTCTCATCCTCCTCCATGTGACCAGTAGTGTTTGGAGTGCCCTGCATGGACTGGAGACCCTCCGTCACCCCCTCATCCATGGAGCCTGAAGACAGCAGAATGTTATATAGCAGTATGCCCTCAATTTGGCTCTGAGGATATTGGATGATCCATCCCACCCACTTTGCTCAGAGTTTCCCCCCTCCCCTCTGGATGTAGATTTAGAATGCCCCTAACAAAAACCAAATGTGCCATTACATCATTTGTGCCAAGGAGCATTCAGTTATTGAACAGATCGGACACAGGCACATAGACATTTTAAAATGTGCACTACTGATTATTTATTAAATTACTTATGGATTCATTTTAGCTACTGGACTGATGATTGTATGTTACCACCATTGCTGCGTTGTTGTTGTTTGTTTGTTTTTCTGTATCCTTTATGTCTATAATGATGTTAGATGTTTGGTGTGGTTTTACTTTTATTGTTAGTTAATGTTACTTGTGCTATTGTTCAATGTGGCTCCCTTCCCTCGAGGGTAAAACAAATTCCCCTCAGGGCAATCAATCAATCAATCAATAAATCAATAAATAAATAAGGAAGGAAGGAAGGAAGGTAGGTTGGTTTCATTCATTCATTCATTCAAGTTGTTTTTGAACCTCTTCTCCGGTCTTAACATTTTGTGTTTATTTTAAACAGATACTGCCTCGGTAGTTCTCCAAAGTGCACAAAATAATCAATGCAATCAAGAAAAAAGATGTGTATATGTAACAAGACACAGTCAGAACATATGTAAGACAGTGTACAGTGTTCTTGTTCAATAAAAGTATAGTTTCTTTAAGAAGGGGTGTCTAATGCCATTTCATGCATTCTGACTTATTTACGCTGTTAAACAGTTGAATTCTCATGCTAAACATGGCCAAAATAAAAATAAAAATAAACATTTATTATTAATATTATAATAAAAAAATATTAATACAGCCATTAAATACATGCTCATCACAGAATAAGTGTATTCAAAAAATTGTATGAATGTAAGGAGTCTTACCAATGGATGAGGACTGTGGGCTGATGAGTAGATCTTCTTGGGGGTGTTCATTGCCAGGAACCGTCTGTTGGTCACTCAGAGAACTGTGTGGAGCACTGACCTGCTGAGAAGCCTCTTCATGCACTTCTTCATCACTCAGCCTCTCCACCTTCACCTGCACATCGTCTTCTTCCTCCTCCTCTACCCCTGCTGCACCCCCTACACCCAGGCTGCGTGGGCCCTCGCAGGCGAGATACTCTACCAGTGCCCGTCCACTAGAGTCCTGCCCCGACGCTCCGGATGGTTCCAGGAGACCTTCAGGTAGTTTTGACTTCTCTGGCGTAAACCGCCGGTCCACACCGAAGGGGTATGTCCAGGAGAAGGCCAGAGAAGGTTCCAGAGCCTGTGCTGAACTCTCTGGGAAGGATGAAGAGGAGGGAGAAGGGTTGGGAACTTGTGGAGAGGTAGAAGATGCTGGTTGCGGGCTCGCAAAGCCTTTGCGCTTGCGCCTAGATTCGCGGCACACAGGGATAGGCCGCTCTGGTACGCTGCACTCAGATGAGACTGGAGACGGTGAGAGGGCATCTACAGGAGCGAGGGTGCAGCTTGCATGGCCTTCAGGGGGCTCTTGGGGCCTGTGTAAACCTGGGGCTGGGTGCTACCAGGACCTCCTGCTCCCGAGGATGCAGAGTTCCACAGGATACTGGACTTCATGAACTCAGAGCAAGTGTTGGCTACCGCAAACATCTGCATGTAGCTAGCCGCCGCCAGTACGTCAATGATGTTCTCCGTACTAATGGACAGGGTGGATGTGTAGGCGTATTCAAGAAGAGGAGCAAAACCAGCAACTGTCACATGTTGAAGATCCAGCACATGTTTGTTATCTTCACCTACAATTACAGTGTCTTCTTCAGCCGGCTTCCCAGACAACTTCGCTCGAAGGAAGTCACTACAGCAGGCTAGAACTACCTTGTGGGCCGAGAACAGCTGGCCCTGTACACGAATGGTAACGTCACAGAAGTGACCCTCACTGCGCAGGGTGTTAAGCTTATCCAAAAGCTCCTGGCTGTGGCTGGGGAGTTGTGAGTGAAGGTTTTCACACCCATCCTTCACAGTGGGACGAGGAGTCTGGGCTGCCTGGACAGAATAAGATACATTAGTCCCACAAAATGGCAAGTACATTTATATGCAAGCGACAAGAGGTTTTAAAGTAAATCGTAGTCAAATATTTAAAGTTTGGATGTAAGTTTGCAGAAATATACATAATTGCTTGTCAATAAAGTTAAAAGAATACTCAATCCAACAAAAACAAAAAAGCTGTCATCATTTACTCTTTTTTTTGTGTGTGTGGAACAAAAAATATATTTTGAAGCCTTATTCTGGCCTTATTTTATATAAACCCTCTTGGACCAGTGTTACTTCCAATAAATAAATATAAATGTGGCAAAAAATTACTTTATCAAATTGCACTTTTTATAAAGTTAGTTCATCAATCTCACTGTCACTGGCAAGGAATATTCTTCCTCACTTCTGTTCTAGCAGAGCTAGATATATAGACAGAAGACACAAGGCTTTACACCTTCAGCACTTTTTCAATTCCAGCGATCCTTATGACACAAAGCACAAGCACATACTTAGAATGATTCAGAGCTGAAGAATCCTGATTTTGTAACTTTTCCAAGCCCAAATAAACTCCCTCAAATAACATCTGCCGAAAATTGGTTTAGAATTGCTTGGATCCAGCTGACAGCTAACAGAGTGATGGCAGATATGTCTAAACTATACAGATGTCCAAATGAGTCCGTCTCGGTTTAGAAAGAAAGAGATCATCTTTGGTCCTTGACTCATATTGTTAAACATTTACAACTGCAGCGTCTAATCAAACAAGGAGATGAAGTAAGCTGAGAAACATCTAAGAATTTCACTTAATTCTTAGAAAGATAATGCTTTGAGTTCTTAGAACGGTAAGCTGCATTCCACAGTGACAAAGACTTTACAAGATTTTTGGGACAAATTAAAGCGTAGAGCTATAAAATAGCCATAAACCCCCTTTGCCTCTGCAAGTTTCTGATTTATTGCTTCAGCAGCAACTGGACGACACGGTTAAAATACCGATAAAAACACTACCACCACATTTTAAGGTGTCAATGCTCTGAGCCAATGTTTTTTAAAACTGTGGTCTAGGAACCCCCAAGAGTTATTGGTGGATCATGAAAAATTTGAAGAAGAACAAAAAAGATTATTTTAACAACGCACAAGTAAACGTGGTAACTTATAAATTAACAGTAAACATTTTAATCCATGAAATCAGTTTATTTTAAAGGTTTATAGGCTGCTACATCTAACATGGTTCTATAAAAATAGTAAAAAAAAAAAAAAAAAAAAAAAAAAAAAAAAGGAAATGTCTAAGAAAGTCCCTTTCTTTGCCAAAGCAAAGGCACAAAACACAACATTAAAGAGCTTGTATGTTATTACAAGAAGATTACACGTATTTCCGGTTTATTGCCAGGCCACCAGTCTACTCTAGTTAATGAATTAGAAACACAGAATTATAACTTAGTATCTAATATTTTTTTTGTTCATGAGTGTTCACTAAAATATTTAAATAATTTTAAACGAGTCACACAGTATAAACTTGACATAGCTACCGTTAAGAAGGGATCCTTTGCACTAATATTCTTTCTTCAGTTAATATCTCTGTTCCCCAGAAGAAAATGGGAAAACACGAGGGTGAATATGAGTCAAATTTCATTTTGGGTGAAGGCTTCTCAAAACAAATAACGTTATAAACATGTCAGTTTCGAAATGTATAACGCTTAAAAGTTGAATTATCCGTGGATTATCCATGTACATTTTTTTAGTTCAGAGAAAATGTAGCAAAAGTAGATAGACTGAAATCTTAGTCATTATTAAAAATGCAAAATACAGGCATAATTCACCCATAAGTAATGAATGGAGAGGACATTGCATGACATCTTGTTTATGACTGTCAAACTCATCCTCGGAGAACGTTAAAGGGGCGTGGCTTCACACACGAGTTGCTTTTGTTTGTGCAAGCATTCATTCTATAGCAGCCGTGACAATCATTACTCAACCCCCATATTAAAAGTTTAGATTCACGCATTTGACGCACACTCAATTCCTGATCCCCTAACGCTGCGTATTTTTACAGGTTGGATGTGGCCTTCTATTGTGCAGTGTGTAAAGTAAATTAGAGAGTAAGGTTACGATGTATATATAAAAAAACCCAAGAGTTAACAATGTGACTACCAGAAATCTGTGCAGAAAATGCACTCAAGAAGAGTAGTAACGTGCTTTACCGTTTACAGAGTCAAAAAAAACAACAACAACGTCCAGCTAACCTGCAGCATTCATTGGCTAGCTCGCTAATCCCTGACGATGACTAAAACAGTGTCGTCAGTGTCAACACAGTGTACAAAACATTACTCGAGTTGAATGAATGTCTTTGCAGCTCACCGGTAACAAAGAAGAATGGACGAATCCGTTGAAATGTTACACAACTATGAGCGCATGAATGTGGTCCAGCAGCGAGCTAACTAGCTGCTAGCATTCTGACACTTGCACAGAAGTACTGAAGCTTGTTGAAAGCAGAGTCACATCCCGATAAATCACGAAGTCGAGTGCCCCCCGTTTGTATCAAAAGGCAAAATCATAAAAAAGAAGCCTGTTCAAAATTGCATTATGTATAAAATGCATTGGTATCTCCTCTGACAGGTTTGAGGCTGATGTTTACATACTGTATCCCAGAATGCTTTTCACGGGGCTTGTGCGACTGACCTTTCATTTTTAGTGCTGACCTCAAAAGCGCTGTGATGACGCATTAACACAAAATAAAAGCATGATTTTCATTTTTGTGGACCATTTGTAGAGCATTTAAGAGTTTTGTTTCGACTACAGCATTATGTGTTACTGGTCCTAGAAAGCTCTTCTGTCAAGTGTTATATCCTTTTTTGATAACCAAATAACTTAGAGTCAATACTGACTGTGTCTTGTTACATGTTACGTGTTAGCATGTTATGTTTTATGTTACTTGTGTCAAGTCTGTTCTTATTAAAATAAGATTATATCGAAGTTGAAAACTTACCTTCCTCCCTGACAAAACCTACTGAAATAACCAGACAAGGACACAAATCTCTAACACAGATCCTTATATTTTACTACATTTGCATCTCCTCTGAGTTTCCATTGGCGCTCTGAGGTTTAATAGTTCCCACTCTCTGCACAGCCTTTTTGTTCATTGCTGAAATGTTCATTGTCTTTATGAGATAATTGACTCTTCAATATGTTGACATATGGAAGCCTTACAAAATGGATCAAGAACAATTTTATTGTAGACACATATTTAATTGATTTAAATTCATACATCAATCATGTATAAGACAGACAGCAGCATCAAGGGAAAAAAAACATTAGGTGTTAAAGGTAGAAAAAATAAATAGCTTGTAAAAGGAAGCTATAACAATAGCATTGTGCAGACCTTCATTGAAGGGATAGAATGCTTTAGTTTCAAATATGCACCATTTAAAAACTTGCATACGTTGACTCAAATGGAATGCAAATCTTTTCTCTCATTTTTTTCTTTTCAGGCCCTATTCAGTTAGATTATAGGCTAGGTAATTTTGCAACTACATATCAAATTTAATCTCATTTCACCACATGTGCACTTATTAAAAATATCAGTGTTCTTCTGGCTAAAGGGAAAATTTCTGAAATATCAACATTTAAACAAACTCTTGAGCTATGTGTCATTACATATACGTACATACATACATATATATATATATATATATATATATATATATATATATATATATATATATATATATATATATATATATATATATATATATATATATATTATTATTTCTTTATTTTATGTAATGACATACAGAACAACATTCAGATTATTTTCATCTTCATTCTTATGATGGGTGTGAGGGTGATGTATGTTTAATGTATTTATACAGTGTCAACTGAAGCTTGGAAGCGTAAAGACAAATAAACATAATATAGATTGCAAGGATGCATGCAATCTCAATGTGTCTTTCACAGGAAATGTATTTTCTTTTTGGATGTTTTAGTAATCATTGAAATTATCTTGAGGGCACATGTGTGTCCAGTAATATACAGTAATTATCCACTTCTAAATGAGCATTTAGCAATAAATAATTTTCTCCTGTAAACTCGCATATGCCGGTATCGGTTATATTATATGATCCCTTTTAAGTAATGTGCACCAGTGGATGCTAAGAGAAAAAGTAATTCATTTAAGGCACACTTTGTTGCACAACTTGTTGCCTAATGGGTGTGTATAACAACAGTGTGTGAGAGATGGCAATTCCACTTTGATTCTTCATTACAAACTGAAATCATTCATCCAAATTAACAGTCGTAACCAGTTACCATTTTAAAGGTAAAATTAGCATATTTGTATCTATTCCAACAACTCTTATCTCTGTGCATGTTGTTCAAATACAGCTATTATGTGGCCAGTAAAGGACTGTACTTCCAAATACTGTTTCTTCCAGTGTTGTAATATGAAAAATCTGAAAGCCTTCAAGGGTAATACCAGTATTAAAAGTAGTAGATATTAATACAAAACAGACTCAATGCTACAAATCTGGCAATTAAAATAAATGTGTGAATCAATTAGTCTAGCACGTCTAGCAAGACACTAAAATGCAGTCCATTCTGGATGTTTTTTTTAAAGTGGAGTCTGGTAACTCTGACTTGAAAAATATATGTGACCACCTTCAGGTATATCATTCAATTTGGACTCATTTCATATGTGGAGGGAACTGTACTGCATTATGGAGGTATTTCAGCAGGTTTGTTCAAAGGTTTTGCTGTTTTCCAAAGGACTCCTCTCTAAACAACTGTGAACATTATGAAGCTTGTATTGGCTGAGGTAGATCTCCGTGGGAGGTTACCTTTGTGGTTAAAATTAAACAAAATAAGACACAGAGAATTAGATTAAACCATGATATAGGTAATAATTCATAACAAATGCCCTTGTTATGCCTAAGAGCTCCTTTGATTGCTTCTGAAGCTTGGTAGGGCTTTCTCAGTCACTACAGACACAACGGATCCCACCACCTCCTCATTCTCTACCACTGTACACAATGTCAGCTTTAGCAGTCCTGGTAAAAACATTCCCCTAAAACTACCTCTGGCCTTTTATCTGGGTTGCACTTTTCATGCCCTAGAACCTTGCCCATGTAGTCCATGCAGACTACTGTACGGTGGCGCTCTCCGGGTCCGCAAGTCCGTGAGCATGCTGACCACGGCCCCATTTGCCATATGGGACAGGGCAGATCCCCACATGGCCGGATGTCTGCAGGTCGCAGGTCTGCATCGCAGAGGTAAGACAGGGATCCCTGGCCATCTCTACACTCCACGCTTCTCCTGGACCATCCAGCACCACAGCTCTTAGAGCACTCAGACCACTCACCTAAGACCCAGTCAGCTCCCCCAAACGGCAAGATAACATGTGCTGAAATCCTGCTCTCTGTGCTAGGTTTGCTAAACGGCACATCTCTCGGCAAAAAGAAAGTATACTTGATCCTAGGTGGTGAGGTGTCCCCAGCAGTGGACAGCAGCTGGACAGTGATGGGCTCCTGAAGTGTGTGAAAGCTGAGGAGTCGCTCCAAGGTGGTGGAAGAGCCACTGTAGCGAAGCATGGCACCAGGCACTGGAATATCTTGCTCTGCCATAGACACTGAGAAATTTCCATTCAGGATGTAGGTTCCACCTTCCGCCTTTACCGCCAAGTAGTTACCATCATGTGCGATGCCTCGATGGCTGCGTTGCTTTATGTCAATATTAGTAGCCCCAGCCGGGATGGTAACAATATCAATGTAGCCAATACTGTGAAGATATTATAAGCAAATAGCAGAGAAAAAAAAAGTCATAAACTAGGGTGATATGCATGATATATGTCAGTACCATATTGGTTTATTGGCTGACATTACAATCTTAAAAATAAAGGTTCTTTATTGGCATCTATTGGAAACTCTTAACATCCATGGAACCTTCCCACTGCACAAAATGTTCTTTATAGTGATAAAATGTTCTTTAGATTATAAAAAAATAGTTTTCTTCACTGTAAGTGTCACAGTTATGGACTATCATTTTGATATTCTGTTTTGTTTTCTTTAGTTCTTGTTTCCCCACACAGTTTAGTTTTGGTTTCCCTGGGTACTTAATATATCTTCATTTGTTCCTTTGATTACATATGATTTATGATTTATCATTATGTTCGGCTGGTATTTATACTCCCTGCTATGTTCAGTTCACTTGTCAGTTTGTTAAATTCTAAAGTGTTCTCCTGTGTTATTCTCCGTATTCACTGAAGACTTTGTTTGTTATCTCTGCGTCCCACATTTTGGAGTACTACACAACATTACACTTAAGACAAAAATGGTTCTTTTAAGAACTGTTCATTTAAAGGCTCTTTGGGGAACACCCGACTTAGACCAGTGGTTTTCAAACCTGTTCTGGAGGCACCCCAGCCCTGTACATTTTGTGTGCCTCCCTCATTTATCACACCTGATTCAACTCATCAGCTCATTAGTAGAGAACCCAAGAACTAAATTGGGTGTGTCTGATAAGGGAGACATACAAAATGTGCAGGGTAATTTTTTCCTACTGTACATTATAATGTTGTGATACCTAAATTCACTTGTAACACTGATTTTAGTGTTTTATTTTTCATTTGTTCAGATAAAATAGTATAGAATTTTTTACTTACGTAGCTTTGTTTAGTGAGCCACTTATTTTCCTACAGGTCGTACCATCGCCTCCGCAGATACCACACTTATCCAGCTTTTCATTTGAGCCTATCACCTGGTCACAACCGGCTTTGATGCACTGGCCCTGAACACAGATAGATGTGGTGTCTGGCCCACAGGTGGTGCCATCCACAACCTGCCCAGAACATATGAAAGATTAGCATTAGAATAGACACAAACACTAAACAAAACAAAGAAATAATGTGCCTTTTTATTGCAGTGGCAGCTTATGTGCTCCAGTGTATTTCTGTTCTCAGATAATGGCTATTCCACATAAAGCGGAATGGCCAAAACTCTGGGCTGATGACGCAAAACCAACTACATTTCAGCTGTATCTGAAATATCAGTTACAGAGGTGCACTCAAGAGCTTAAGCATGTAGCTGGACTGTAGGACTCGGGTGCTCAGGTTTCACATTTTACAACAGGGAAAATATTTCATGCATGAGAGTTTAGTGGGAGTGTAAAGATATCAATGGGCCTATGGAAAGAGGGAAGTCTAAGAGAGAGATCATCTGACATCTTAGTAAAGCTTTAGAGCAGGCAGATACACAGAAGAGACTAACATTTCTTTCACATATTATCATTATTGCTGATCAGATTAGATTAAAAAGAAAACTGTTTCAATGGATGTGCACCTTGGCTTCAAAAACTTTGAATTCATTGCTCCCTTTGGCTCGGCAGACGAGTTTGCAGCGGTCTCGTGGAGAGACACCAGAATATTTGGGGATCCACTGCTTTATGTTCCCTTGAATGTCCAAGTAACGGTCACTGTTATGCTTCTCACACTGCTCCTCTCTGAAGCTTTTTCCTGTGATTAAAAAATAAATGTAACTGGTGCTCCACTAAGAATAATGTGATCATGACAAATGCATGGTTTTTTGACCTCTTGACTTCATTCATGTGACATGTTACACAAAATGTGTATGGAAGTTTATTTATAAAATGTTACCATGGTCCTCTGGGCAGGTCTGAGTATTGCAGGACTGGTATTTGACCCTCTGTCCCACACAGTATGATCCCCCATTCTGTGGCACTGGAGCAGTACACTCACGGTGAGAAAACTCCACACCCCCACCACATGTCCGTGAGCACGGCCCCCAAGGGCCCCACTCTCCCCAACCACCGTTGACTGGTACCTGGAAGACAAATAGAGGCTATTAGATATATATTTCACTGTAATATGTAGCACCCAGTAGAAAATAATCCAAAAGAGCACAGTAAAAAATATAGTAAATACAGTGAAATATTACAACTGTTTTTAATACATTTTCAAATTTAATTCCTTTGATGGCAAAGCTCAATTGTCAGCAGCCTTTACTCCAATTTCAGTGTCGCATGACCCTTCAGAAATCATTAAATGCATATTGTATTAATATGCTGATTTGATGCTCAAGAAACATTCTTATTATTATCATTGTTGACAACAGCTGTGCTGCTTAATATTTTTGTGGAAATTGTGATTGTTTTTTCAGGATTATTTGATGAATTGAATGTTCAAAAGAACAGCATTTATTTTAAACAGAAATCTTTTGTAACATTATAAATGCCTTTACTGTCACTTTTGATCAATTTACCCCTGATGTAGCCTTGCAAAGTGCTCCTAAACATCACTTCCAGTAAGGGTAGTGCTAACGGAATGTGAGCATACCACACTGCATTTCTGTCAGGGTCTTTTTATGAGTTGGCTGAGGTATGCCTTCTCACAGCCAGGCCGTCTGGGATCACGTTTTTTACACACTACACCAAATATAATCACACTTTTTAAGAGGCTTTGCTGAATACATTGCAACTGCATCTTAAATGGAAGGCTCAAAAATAATTGAGCTTTTTAAAGGCTCCCTCTATATAAACTCTCTTTCTGGCATTTAAACTCTGGATTTAAAGTAGATTGATTATTTTAAGCTGCTCAGAGACGGGGCCCGGTTGGGATCCAAGAGGAGGAATAAGTTTTATTTAAGGTGGAAAAAAAAAAAAAGAGCAGTCTGACTTTTTCAAACATGTAAACAGTATGGTGAAAAGAATGTGTCATAAAAGTTTTGAATGATCTGAGAGAGACAGAAGAGAAAATTGGGACAGTATGTGCAAATGTTTACAGATTTTAAAGGGAGGGTAGGGTGATGCACAAGGTCCTATAAGCAAGTTGTCACCTAAATTTAATAGTGGTGCCCGTAAATCTGTATAGGGGTGTTTCCAGTCGTTTTTTCCCCCTCACTTTAGACGTATACGTGTTGACAGGTGAAGTGTGATAAAACCGGATGACGCACATACACATCCTGGCCATGCATACCTTCTCCTCTCTTGCCTCCTCCAGTGCACTTGACATACACAAACCCTCACGACATTGCCTGTCCTCCCCGCAGGGAGTACCGTCAGCCCAGGGGAGGCTTCCATTCCGGGTGGTGCACTGTATCTTTCCTTCCTCTTGACACCACAGCTGTGCACATGCCTGATCTTCAGGAGCATTGGGACACTGGGTGTATTTGTCCCCAAATGCCTGCTGGCACTGACGTTGTAGACCAAATGTATGGCCAGGGAGCTCAGCGGGTAAAGGGATGATCTTCTCAGGTGGATCCAGCAAACAGTCACCTGAGGAATACATATGCAGGGTCTTATTCAGCTGTGTGTTTGTAGAGATCTTCAACTGCTAGCTCTTGCAATGATGCTTTTGAGGTGGTTTGGGCTGTTTTCTTTAAGCCTGTTGCCATTGGCAGAGTGTTTACTTCAAATAAAAAAAATCTCTTACATTCATCGAGTCTAAAACAGGTGTGCACGTTAGCTTGAGGGGACTATTTTCATAGCAGAGAGATCTCACTGTACCTCCTCTAATCCCAATGTGCGTAAGACATAATAGCATCCCATCTGGATATTTCCATTATGTAACCTATTATTTTGGAGTTAGCTCACTCTAGAACAAAAAATTGAATCAGTAACAAAAGAAAGTATAATTTTACTGTAAGGAATGTCCACCCTGAGTCCTTCCTAAACATAGTTTTATCCATATGGATAAATATATGGAGACAGTATAACACCTTGAAAAAATTATGCAGACTTCTTAGCTCCCTTGTGTTTTTCCAAGATTGATACTGTGAAATCTAATCAGGCTTAAAGTATTGAGGACACCTTAATTTCATAAGTATTAAGAATTTGGACAGGTTTCAATATAGCTTTGCACACCTAAATTAATGTTATGAATGCTTAGTAATGAAAGGCTTTTGTTGAAACGGATACAGGCATAACAACAATGGAAAATAACAGCCTTGAAGTCGTATCAGTTCATAGTCTACCTGTGGCAACAGTACGACCGGTAAAGACGGCATGTGCTTGGCTACGCATACTGTTCCTGTGAGGGAAAACAGTTGTTAAACCTGGAATGTGTGAGTCACTGAAGATGAGTCAATGGAAGAGCGGGAACGAGAGAGTGTAGACTGAGATATCGATGGAGATAAATCAACAACTGGAGAAAATATGTCTACCATATTTCCTGACCTGTCACTTTTTCTTATCTGAGCTCATCTTTATTGTGAATTGTTCTATTTTATTTGAACCACAGTTAACACTAGGTATCCTTAATAGGCAGTCTCAACAGATCCCCCTCGGCGTTGTCCTTTCTTACATCTAAAGTCCCTTCTGAAATACCTTTTGAACTTCACAGCTTCATAGATTGTAAAAATATAAATGCAAACTAACATTCAAAAGTTTGGGGTCCGATTAATTTTTTTATAGTGATACTTTTACTTCACATAAATGCTGTTCTTTTGGACTTTCTATTCATCAAAGAATCCTGAAAAAAAAAAATTGTTTCCACCAAACATAACACAGCACAACTGCTTTCAACACTGATAATATGGATTGTTTCTTGAGTATTAAAGGTAGGGTAGGCAGTTCGGAGAGCAATAGCAAGCTAGCTTTCAAAGCACGAGACCCCTCCTCTGTCATTAACACAAAGATGCACACAGCAGTGTCTGCAAAGTGTCACGCTCATGCCTCAAAGCACATAATGTTACATTAATAATGAACACAAACAACTTACAGAGCTCTTGTACCACCTGACTGCTGCAGTTTCATTTCGGCGTTGATAGTGTTGACATGCATAAATCCGAGTCTGAGGACGTTAACAGCTCAGAGTAGAACATAACGGGTTGCCATCTTGTTATTCTGGTTACGACATGGCGTGAACGCAGCGCAAGCTCGTTGTTTTTGTTCAGAAGGAACTGTAAAAGGTGGCTGCTGTTTGTTTGCGTGTCTGTCTACAACTCTGCATAGATTTAAGGAATGCGCTGATGATGTGTGATGTGTGCGGAGGTATCGAAATATATATATTGACAGGCAGGTAGGATGCAATGATCAGAGGAAATTTTTTTGGTCCTGAGACTTCCACAGAAGATATGTACATGTTTGAATATTTAGACCACTTCTATTATTGATTGCTATCAGGATGTAAATGCATTCAAAATGCCTACCCTACCTTTAAATCAGCATATTAGAATGATTTCATCATGGATTAAGTGAAACTTAACACTGGAGTAATGGCTGTTGACAAGCTTCAGCTTTTCAGCTTTACCATCACAAAAATAAAATACATTTTAAAATATATTATAATAATTTTTCAATATAATTTTTACGATATTTCATTATATTACTGTATTTTTGATCAAATAAATATAGCCTTGGTGAGCATAATAAACATTAAAAATCAGGGTCTTACTGATCCCAAACTTTTGAACAGTAGTGTGTATATTCATTCAATACAGTAGATGAAGTGAGTGAGAGTGAGCTCGCTCTGCTAAGACTGTTAGTTTTGACACTCTCAGCAAAATTACACAGTGTGGTCCCACCAGCCCATTATTAGTGGTTAGGGAGTAAGTTCAGACAGAAGAGGCATTTAAACAAGAAACGTGCAAAACACTGAAAGAAAGTAAATTCATAAAACACAGGCATCTACATTATAGAGATTTTTCACCGCACATTAAGATCAAAATTATACAGTAGATTCTCTGTGACATGTTTCCATTAACTTTAGAATGGCAGATTTACAATTCAAGCCAAATGTCTCAAAACTTGAATGTTATTATCTTTTTCTCTGGGTCTCTGGGAAATATGCACCATTATGTTCTATGGCCAAAACCAAACAAAACTGAAAACCTAATGTTAACCGAGAGAAAACCAGCTGTTAATAAAAGATACACTCAGTAAGAAAAGATAAAAACAAATGGTACTGCTTTTCTGGGAGTACTTTTTCACTGACATAAAACTTTTAAAGAAGGGAAATGATTAAAACAGTATCCTGACAAACAGAGAAGGATCATACCGTGGCCATTGTCGAAGAACTCTGTGATGTATAGTGCACTACATGGAGACCATGGAAGAGTTTTGTTGAGGTGAATGAAGAAAGGAGCCATCATATGATGTGCATTGAGATGCCCAAACCATTTCTCACAATTTTTTGAATCATCATGTGGCATGCTGAGTACATGGCCTGAAAAAAGGAGAGGAAAACAAAAAGATGTACCTGTACAGTGTAATAACTTTTCCACATTGCTGTGCTCCTCCATATGACTGTGCGCTATATATCTTGTTATTGGTTCTCACTGTGTAGCTTTTGACTTTCTAGAAAGTGTCACTTACAACCAAACATTCAAACAGACAACAATACTGCAACAAAGTGCTTATTCAGTCCATAAATGTACCTGTATTTTGAACACCTATTTGTGTGTGCATATTCTGTATGGGTTGTTTAAGCTCACTCCTGAGAATATGATTAAAGAAAATAGCACAGATGGAATACAAGAACTTGTCCTAGAACAGGTTAAATAATTTACTGGTCTACTACAATAATGTCATGTCTTTGAATTATCTTAATTTTGTCTCCAAAATATTGACATGTGATTTAGCATTTTATAACCAAATACTGACTTTAATCAGAATTAAAAATCGAAATCGTTGAATGGCCCTAATAATCACACAAAGCTCTCAGTGTACTTTAGCTGCTGAAAACAGCTGGTTTACATTAATTAATGACTAAGTCTGGAACACATGCTCTTGTCCAGACAGTTAGGGTGAGATGTCCAACTATGGTCATGTGTGTGAACATACCGAGTTCATGTGACACAGTAAATGCTGCCTGAATGCCATTGTCCTCTATAACTGAGCAGCTTCTTTTGGGGTCACACATAGTGCCAACATCAGCTACACCCAGAGTGTCACAATCCTTATATCCACAAATATCCTGAGGTCAAAGAGAGAGAGAGAGAGACAATTGGGCACATGAGAAAGAGAGATGTGAGACAAAATAGGAGAGGAGAGGAGAGGAGAGGAGAGGAGAGGAGAGGAGAGGAGAGGAGAGGAGAGAGAGAGGAGAGGAGAGGAGAGAGAGAGAGAGAGAGGAGAGGAGAGGAGAGGAGAGGAGAGGGGGACACATCTGAGACACTGATATCCAGCCATCGCTCCATTAGTTCCAGACAGCCCTTTTTTCCCCAAGCAGGCTCTTGCCAGCAAAACATATTTGTCAGTGTTTCCATCGTAAAATGAAGCAAATACATGGCAGACTGCGTACTAGAAAAAAACAAGAGGGGGGAAATTAACTGTGAGATAGCTGGACCACACAGCACAGGCAGACCAATAGGTCTGTCTAGCACTTCCAAGTGTCAGACAGGGATTAACCTTGACTGTGGAAGATGTCTCAGTGAAGCCATGTGAGACGACCAGAGACACACAGATCTCCTCCACTAAATAAAAACCACCTGTTTCTCCATCTAGCCACAGCAGGACTGAGACCTCCATGAGTTCTGTTGTGTTGCTCTCAGCTGGATGTCCAGCCAAATTTTGGTTTCTCCTACATCTACTTAATGCGGTGCTAACCCTCTGGTTTTGGCAGTGCTACAAACTCATGTGTGCTGTCTTCAAGATTAGACAAGGGGCTCCCTGCTGAGCATTGTGATCATGACCCTGTCATTGCCTCAATGAAATGATGTCTTGTTTTGGAAAAGTGGTAGCCAGGTGAGTTAATCAAAAGCTGTAAAATATGTGTGGACTGGAAATTGTTGGGGAGAAACAGTTGTCATCTTTTTTGATGGAAAAATTAATTAACGAATTATATAATGATAACGATATAATGAATTATATTTCTAATTATAATTAAAAGTAAATCTGCTATTAAAAGTCCAGTTGTGTCATAATATTTTGATTGCAACCACTGTAGGTTACTTACACGGTGCATGAGATGATGGGATCTCAATTAATGTTGGTGTTTCACTAAAATTCTTGATTATTTTGTGTTCTCACCTCTCTAGTGAACAAGATGGCGGTGTCATAGTGTTCAGGATGCCTCTGGCTGCCTGGGCTGAAAAGTTGTTGCCACAGGCAGAAGTTGCGCAGGGCAACACCGCCATTTCTTGAAAGCTCAGGTCCCACCTCCTCATCCTCAACAACCACCATCTTAACTACCACCAGACTAACAGCATTTTTCAGACTGGGATGTGCATAGATCTGTGCTGCCATGGACATCACTGCCAGGAGGTAGTGCTGTAGAAATAAAAAGAGAGAATATAAATTTAGTAATGAAACAAAAATGGTCTGTGGATACACTGCGTAAACAAATCTCAAAGATACAAAAAATACAGCCCTGGATATATAGTACCAAAAACACCTCTTTAGCATTAAAACTAGATGATTGTCTGATTGTCTAACATGGAAACTTATGCCTGTTTTTAAAACTTTTGTGAAGTCATAGTGTCCAAAAGTATAAAACTGAATTAATGCAGATGCCACAAACATCATCGTAGACTCAATAAAGACAGATATTATTAAGTATTTTCTTCATTAAACTTGACACTACATTTTGGGGAAGAAAATAAAGGGGTAGCCCAATTCTGAAGGCATATGGGACCAAAATATTTAAACATTTGTTCTTCTTTCTATCAATAAAATGGGTCAAAAACAACTCCTGGCTGTCCTTCTTTTCCAGATGGCCCTCTCTATTTTTTTCTCCCACACTGATTCATAGACAACTTTCATATTTTGTTACACTCAATATAACCAACCCCACAGTCACCCTCAAACCACAAGTTTTAGTGGTTTGCCTGATTTATGTTACTTTTCATATGTAAACCATAGACCAAACATTAAGAGCTACTTCGTTTTAGCAATGATACTTCAACTGACTTGTAAATGCAGCTGCAAATTATGTTTTAAGGGGACCTATTATGCCCCTTTTTACAAGATGTTAAACAAGTCTCAGGTGTCCCCAGAATGCATCTGTGAGGTTCAGCTCAAAATACCCCACATATCTTTTATTATACCATGTTGTAAACGTCCAGTTTTGAGTGGAAGGAAAACATGCTATTTTCGTGCAGGTATCTTTAAATGCAAATGAGCTGCTGCAGCCCACCCCGCTTTCCAGAAGAGGGCAGAGCCTACAGCTTGTGTGATATGCTGCCAAAAACTAACAAAACATGTTTGGCTTTGATTACCATCTCTATTGTGGTCATGGTCATGTGACATTGCAGTTCTTCATCATCATGAAAGTTTATTATCTGTATGCGTTTTTAAGCCATATCAGTCTAAACTTCTGATATATGGTTTTCTGAGCGCACACATTGGAAGCACGCGCACAGAATGCTAGATGTCAGACGGCGAGTCACGTAAGTCCTCTTTCCCGTGTTATTCTGCTTAAACTGTCAAATACACACATGGTTATGTCAAAAATACACAAGTTCAAATTCAACAAGTTTAAGTTCATATAAACAGTTGGTTATGTCTGTGAATGTAAACAGCAAGTAAAGAAATAACATGTGTATATTAAATCTGTGTAATAAAGTAAAAGCAGCGTAATATACAGTAGGCTACCTACTGCTATATATGCTGTTAATATGAATCAAACAACACAAGAAAAACAAAATCACTCACTGCTCTTGATTGAATAACTTAATAGCTTTAATGAGAATAAATTTATTTCTCGAATGCTGCTGTTAAATGCTCTGGTGAGGAGATAATCATGGCAGACTGTGTAGCTTACAGCTTACTCACAGTCTATGCTAATAGGGCAGACCAAAATAGTCTGCCCTATAGTCTGCAGCAGTTTTGGGCAGGACCTAAGCATTTGTGACGTCACAAAGCTACAATTTGCAAAGTCTTGTTCTGAGACACTGCTGATGATTTATGGGGATTAAAAAATATATATACGTAGACGACTCATCTATGTTCCTATATGCTTTTCTGCATCCCACCGCACTCTCGACTCCTCGCTCTCGGCTGGTTCCATATCCCAGCCAGGTATGCAGGAGGAGTACTCTGGCTTTGGGAAAAATTACGAGCTCAGAACCCCCCTCTCGGACAGCACGCCAAATACTAATGCATACTCTTTACTCTATCTGATTATTTGTGAGTCGGAAATTTCGTGAATTTTACATAAGAATAAAGGCTGCAATGGAAATGTGTCCCTGGATGATAGTTTTGCCCTGAAATCCTTGATAATGT
The DNA here is from genome assembly GCA_018749465.1 of Paracanthobrama guichenoti. NCBI lineage: Eukaryota > Metazoa > Chordata > Actinopteri > Cypriniformes > Gobionidae > Paracanthobrama > Paracanthobrama guichenoti. Next base: position 18,139,181 of record CM031947.1, read on the forward strand.
GAAACAGCTATTTGACAGCTGTTTTGAGTGCACTCATATTTAGTTAGTGGCAGCTAAAGGGATAAACACATCCCCTACTTTCAGTGTTTACTTCAGTACAGACCTTGAGGGTAACAGAGTCCACAAAATGTGTTTTTCATATAGTTCTATAGCCTAATTAATATCTAAAGACTTGCATCTCGGATTCGCATTTCTCCTCCAACCAACGCAAGTGGCACTCACTGTAAAGCCAAATGACGTCCAACTCCACCTCTCTGGACGATCTAGTCACCTCTATGCAACGTACAGACTGAAAAACGGACTATTACAGATTTCAACTCCACTCCTGGTTTTCTATTTCAATGAGAGAAACCCCGCTGCAAGCTGCCATGGAGAAAAAAAGAAAACACTGACGCTTTGACTTTCCAAAACACATCCCTTGTTGCTGGCAAAATTATGCCAATCCGCTACCTTTCGCGACAGAAACCATGCCTCGACTTTCAAAAAGCCCGTTCTTCGCTCCAGGGTCTTTGCTCCCTACAACACGGCAGTATTGGCCGAAAGTATTGCGTTTGGTTTTACGCTTGCACAATTTTCTGTACAGGTTTCTTTAAATACCCTTACGAAAATTAACCATGGTTTACAACAAAAAAAAAAAAAAAAAGGTTATTTTAGTTAAGCCATGGTAACCACAAATTAACCATGGATTTGCTACACTAATGATATTTTAACCATGGCATTTGTAGTTAAACTGGTTATACAAATGGTAGGTTAATCAATAAAAAAAAAAAAAAAAAAAAAAAAAAAAAAAGTTAATGGTAATGGAAAAGAAATGGTTACTACACTTTTATTATAATAAAACCATGGTTAATATTTTTTATTTGTGAAACGAATAGCTATTTAGGTACCTAAAGCCTTGGTGCAAATAAGTTACAGATAGTTAAAACTGAACATTTCTACAAATATTCCATAAATAGGCCTACTATAAATATTGCAGTTTGCCCATTGCCAAGGGAAAGTAAATGTATTATTTAACGATAGCTTGTAAAACACACACAAAAAAAGTGAGTGAGTGAAATATTTGTGTAAGACAGCCACAACGCATGCCATTCAAAATAAAACGACATTTGTAAATGAAACATTTGAAATGAGCAATTTGCGACTTCAAGACACAGTTGACTAACCTTTATCTCATCCCCATAGAAACGTGTCATGGAAGCGTCGGCCACTACCAGTGTCTCGATGTATCTAGCCGCTGACACAAATCTTTTTGCGCGTCTCATTTTGCCGTCTTCGTCTTCAATAGAGTTCAGCTGGCTCTCTTTCACAAAACGGTCCGTTTTTATCTGGTCAAAGACCATACTTGACGCTCTCCGGTTGTTGGAAAAGACTCGCCTTTTAACTACGTGCACCTGCGTGAAAGATTTCCCGGTGGTCTTGACACTTGCTTTAGGCTGAATAAAGTACTCGTCCCCTTGCGTTATGAAACTCCCCTGGATGCCGTGACATAAACTGACTGCAACTACAGATTCCTTTTCAGAATTGATCGTTCCTGTGTAGAAACAGTCTCTGAGGTCCGCTCCGCGGTCTTCATACTGGGTGGCACCCCTGAGAGCACCTCCGCTCCTGGATGCGTCCAGAACCGCGGGGAGATTCTTTGCAGTAATGCGCTGGACGCTTAATGCTGGAGACACGAACTTGCTGTCCGGCGTCAGGTCAAGCACAAAAACGTGGCCAAAGGCATTGATCTTAAAACGCGGTCTCTCTTCATTTCTCCAAAAAACACCTTTTCTGAATGCAAGGTTTATTGGCACAGTCTCCTCTTCCTCGTTTAGCTCACCCAGCGCAAACTGAGACATTAGATTTACTAATAAAACTATGTAACAAAGTATTGTGGATGCCATTTTAATGGTGAATTCGGAAATATTCAAAACTGTATGTTGTAAAATAGGAAACGGCACTGGACGCACAGATTTTCTAATTTAAATAGTTATATTTTAAAACAAAGATGAAGATAATGAAAATCCTATGAAAATTAAAAGAAAGAAAATATTAATATTGACTTAAGAATTAAAATGAAGTCTCGTAAGTTCATAAAAACAGTCTTGTAAATACTCATCCGGCTAACTGTATAAGCGAAGAATGTTCGCGTTGCTGGTATTTATACTGTCTTGGGCTTCTCCAGCGTACGCGGTTTATTTTTGATATTCATTCTTTCTCCTCCCCCTCGTGCGCCAAAGCAAGAAAAAAACCCTGTTTGATCCAATGGGGCTACCGGCACGCCCCCTTTTCACTACTGCGGGTCTTACTTTCAGCTATTATTATAACAGCCGGCTGGAATGCTGCAGGACACTCAAAGTATGTGTTGAGAGTCAACCATGTAGATGCTAGAGAGCGTGTTAAACCAGTTAAAATCTTGGAAGAAACGCGGTGTAACCACGAGCGAGGTGACATCTGAATATCTTGGCAAGGTGAACCAAAATTAATAAACCAAAAATAATGTTTTGTTCCCAAATTTCCAAACGTTTTGGAGTGCAAAACCCTGAGCTTCTCTCTCTATATGATTGATTGATTTTGATTGATTTAGTTAAATGTTTGATTGATTTAGTTTAAACTCATGAAACCTCTAAAGAACAAAACAGAAAGACAACATAACAGAGGGACATCTCTTAGGTGATTCACAATACATCCAGTGAGAGTTCTCTTCATTATCATGCGCGTAGTGCAGCCTGCAGTGACTGACGTCAGGTTGATTTCAAAAACACCGCTGAGGGGCAGCATTGTATCATTCGCAGTATAAAGTTGGAAACATGAGCGTTTTTTCTGCCAATATAACCATTTTAACGTATGGCATCCTACGTTACAAAACATTGTCCAATGCTATAATGATTTTTGCATGGGATTGAAAGAGATTATTCTGAAATTATTGGTCGTACTTTAAAGGTTTCTAATATTTACTAAGTTGTGCTGATATTGTCTCACCACAAGATGTCGCTCTTACACCTGTGCATAACTGAATAGGGTCCACTGAACAAGTAGAATATATCAAATTGACCGTTTTTAGATTCAGCAGTAATGACAGAGACACGATTAAGAAATTGTATCTTTAGCATGCCACCGGGACAGCACCCCCAAAGGTACCTATCTGTACCTTAGCTACCAAAAAGGAGCATATTGCTATAATGTACAATGCAGCTGGAAGGTAGACTACTAGGCATCCCGAGGATATGTGTAGCTACATTTACTGTCCCATTGACAAGTTGGTGTACCCCTAATTTTCCGACATTTTTTTTTCTGACAGTGTATTGTACCAAAAATATGTTTGGAAACGTCGAGCACACGCAGCATTGATTGATGCTTTCCATTGAATAATTGGAAACATTATGGAAATAATATACATTTTAAGGTACCATTATAGCCTATAACCTCTCCTCAATTTATGGTTATATCACTCACTGGAGATATAAAAAAAACTTTTATAAATAAATGCAGACAAAACAGATACAAGCTAAGACTAAAAAGGTTTTCTTTTTCTTTTTTAAGTATTATTTAGAACTTTGCAGTGCAGTATAGATACGTAATCCATGTGACTGCTTGGATGCTGTAAATGAAGTGGGAGGGAAACCCTGCTCTTGGAGCGCTGCAGGCTGATGATGCGAAAGCTCACAGAGCCACAAGTAGTTGCTGGCTTAACCTTAAACCGAGAGGCATGCCCAATGAGCGCACTCGAGCACCTCCCCAAAATCTTCTGATTACAAGCGCTAGATGTTTACACATGACGCGCGCACATAAAGGCGACAGATGAGCAGAGCCGCTTCAGTATACAGGTACAAGAAAGGGATGGATCACAGACCGGTGGATTTCACACTTTGTGGATGCGCAACGGCAACATTTTAGTGCAACCGCATCCTGGAATATTGTTGCATCCACACCTCACTCTTTACCAATTTGCGATTGATCAATCTATCTTCTCGCGCACAAACATGTTTTTGTTGCTAAGGTCAGTTCTTCTTGTTAACGTGTTCTATGCTGAAATTGTGAATTCAATGCAGAGTCAGTTTTGCGTGCCCGTCAGACTGGATCATGTCACGAACAGTTTAGTAGGTGCTGAAGACAACACGTTGGCTCAAAAAACTGTATTCAAAATAAGTGCATTTGAACAAGATTTTGTACTCGAATTGCAGTCAGACTCCAGCTTCATTGCTCCAGGTTTATCGACGCGCGCCGACTCAGCTGCTGAAAATTCCGCGCACAGTGAAGATCTAAGCCGGTGTTTTTATGCCGGTGAGGTGAATTCTGACCCATATTCCTATGCAGCGCTCAGCTTGTGCAATGGACTGCAGGGCGCATTCGGTTACGGTGGCTGGGAATATTTCATCAAGCCGGCTTTTAACGACACCGACCTAGAAAATGTGGATGCGCATGTCATCAGACGCAGATCTAACGCCAATATGAGTGGAAACTCAACGTCAAGGTGCGGCGTGGACAGCGATGTGACCCACACCGTTGCACAGTCGTTGGCGAAGTTTAAGCACACGAAGGAACACACGAGTAACATCACTATGTCAGTTCTGAAAAACCGCTCGAAAAGATTCGTCTCCATTCCGCGTTATGTAGAGACATTAGTGGTGGCCGATGAATCCATGGCCAAATTCCACGGTGACGACCTCAAGCATTACGTGCTGACCTTAATGTCCGTGGCGGCTAAGCTTTACAAACACCCCACCATTCTCAACTCTATCAACATCGTGGTTGTCAAGTTTATGGTGATTTACGAGGAAGAGAAAGGACCCAAGGTTTCCGGGAACGCGGCGATGACCCTGCGTAATTTCTGCACCTGGCAGAAGAAGCTTAACAAAAACAATGACAAGCATGAGGAGTACTGGGATACGGCAATCCTATTCACAAAGCAGGTAAGGTGTAATGCGCGTTTAGTCAATAGGGGGCAGTATGAGAATCAGCGAATAGAATGTATCTTGTGGTAATTATATCAAGATGGCTTGCAACATGAAACAAAACTGAACACCACACAGGCGGCTCCAATTTACTTACCCAATAATCAAACCAATTTAGACATGATTTATGATGACATTGTAATCACAGCTCTTAAGTCCAAAGGTGCACTGCATAGGTATACATATGGTGTTTTAATGTTTGTAAAAAAAAAAAAAAAAAAAAAAAAAAAAACAATGCACATGCTTGCATGAGTTTTTATTCTACCCTAAAAATACTTAATATCTGAACACATATTGGTATACAAAGCTTTTTACACAAAACAAAACTTTGAAATATGTTTTGTGTCTCAGAGTAATGGGCAGGCTACAACAAGAGCGAAGCAGTTAACCTGCAGTTGCCATGGGCTTCCCATCATGTTTATAAGTGCTGTTAAGGTCATGGGTCAGGCCTGCCTCGGAGCTACTGCCCTGCATTGGCACTGCGAGTAGGAATGTGCGCTCTGAATCAGCAGAGATACAATTCACATATGCAGAATAATTAACAGAGTGCATTATTTTTAATTGATAGCAGATTTTACGTAGAGCAGGATTAGCAATGATAACTGATTTGAGACTGGATGTACAAGGTCTAAAAAAAAAATAAAAATAAAAAAAACGTTCAGATGGCAGGTCAAGTTAGTATTTGCATTATGTCACATCTAAAAGTCATATCAACTCTTGGCAGGTCTGAGACGATTATTTTGGGAGAAAAAAGAAAAAGTATGATCGTTTGGAGGTAAATGGATAGTTCACAGGACACAAAGATAAAAGCTACTCACCCTCATGTTGTTCCAAACCCCTATGGCTCTTTTTCTTTCATGGGACTCAAAAGGTAAAGAATATCATGGCCACAATTTTTCATACCATTAAAATGAATGGGAAAGGGTGCTGTCAAACTCCAAAATGACAAAAAGGCACCATAAATGTGACCTCAATACTCTTGTGTTCTGAAGCCTATGATATTTTTTGTGATTTTCAGCAATATTTTCAGTGAACAATTCTTTAAATTTCAGTTTGTTTCTCATACAAAACTATTAGTCCCAGAATATTTGGAATATAGTGCGCTAGTCATATGGACCAATTAAATTATCCTTTTATAATGGATTTTTCCTTTTATAATGGATTTTTCAACATAAGCTCAATGGAAAAACTACCTCTACCTAAATTGTCACAAAATTCCAAAACCGTACCTACCTGTATAAAACACCAGGAACCTTTATTCTGTTTTACATAAATTATAATGACATGCAAATTATTGATTAATAAAGACTTATTTGTGCATGTTTTGACTCTTTATTGGTTACCAAACCTGTATGAAATTCTGCTTGTTCAACTTCCTTCAACTTCACATCTTCCTGCCCTTATTTAACCCCACTGCTTAATAAAAAATTCTTCTCACAAATAGAGCATTGTTTCCATTCATTTCAGTTGTTATCAACTGTTTTCAATGAGATTGACCAGGGCAATATTAAGGAATGGCTACATAAAGTTTAGCATTCAGTCCCCAGTCTGTCAGGTTATGCTTTTACTCACACATTAATTCCTACTTTGCACAGACTCACCCTTACTAACCCACATGATCTCATTTTAGGCTGTCAGCTGTTTTTTAGGAACACTTGTATGTGTGAAAACAGCTCCAAACATGACAGATGAGTGCAACCATTGTATCCTCTGGAAATCTTCTGCAGTTACACATGACCTGAGCTGGACATCCATACCAGTTATGTCTGCCTAGTCTGGATGACAGCTGTAGTGGATCATTCTGAGGGGAGTAAATGTTTTATTGTTTCTTCTCTAAAGGGAACTTATGAAGCATTTTAGCAAGAGAGCACAGTCAGTTACTCCCTACATTCTTCCACTCATTATGTTCATTACTCCCTGTGGACAGAGAGAGATTGTCGGGTTTCTCCGTGGTCTTGGATGAGTCAAGATGATTTGGAGAGGGGTTAGACTTGTACATCTGCTAACCTACATAAAATAAAAAGAGTAGGTTGTGATTATGCAAGTCTGCATAAATAATACAGAAAGAAATATGAATGAAACGACAAATATTGATTGATAGACAGATGAATGAAGGAATGTATGATAGATGAACACTATAGTGGTTATGTGTTGAACATATAGACATACTGCAGATATAAAAATGTAGATTCCCCAGACATTTAAATGGAGATAGTACAGCATAGTTAATGCATTGTCAATCCATCATATTATAGAGCTAAAATAGGGAGATTAGCAAACCCAGACATTTTTTTTAAGTGTGCTAGTTGCTATTTTCCATTCCGTTAAAAAGAATGGGGACTGGAGCTTTCAAGCTTCAAAATGAACTAGAAAAGGATCATAAAAGTAGTTCATATGGCACAATATTTCCTACAAGTCTTCTGAAGCTATTCACTTATTGCTTGTTCAGTTTTCTGCTCTGAAAGAGTTCATGAGTCTTTTTTAATGAATCGTACTTTTGAGTCAGATCTTTTCAATGAATTGTACTTTATGGTTCTTTTGCACTCTCTTTGAAGTTTTAAAGTGCATTTACTTGAATGGAAAAGTGTTACCAGTACATTATGTTACTCTATTTTTTTCTTTTGTGTTCAATGGAAGAAATAACTAAATAAAATGGGTTTGTAACAACACAAGGATGAGTAAAAGATGACAGAACAATGTTTTAAGCTGTTCATTTCAACAAGGCCAATGTATACAAAAGAGGTAAAGGGAATTTCATACAGGACTTTTGGGAGATACACTAATGGGAAGTGTCCAGTTTCGAGGGGAGCTTCCCCTAACCACAGTCCCAGCTGTGAGCGATCTTTACCCCTTTCTCCTCCCACCCCATTTCAGTCTGTTCCTCATTTCTAGTATTTAATGAGGGAGAGGCTGAGGGTGGTGAAGAGAAAGAAAAGCAGAGGAAGATAGAGAGAGAAAACCTACGTTCCCACTGCGTCTATGCCCACCTGCTGCAAAGCTCCAATCCCAGCCACAGCCTGGAAATGAAATGACATATCTTTCTATCCATGCTGTTCTGTTGTGACCTCATTTTCTGTTAAGTGATGTTGTGGCATCAAAACCAGCAGTGGATTATTGTACGTATTTTTAATCACCAATTAAATATTATGACAGCAAGTATGTTTTTTTTTAAGAAGTACATTTGTTGCAAGAAACAAGAAAAGTCTCAAAATGAGTCATTGTTGGCCAGCCATGCAAAACTGCAACAGTTTAATAAAAACCAGAGAAAGAATTGTAACTAGGCCACTGTTGCAAGAGAGACTGAGAGTCATGCTATGGCAACATGAAATGTAACCATTACACTAGTGACATAAGATGGATTTACAAAGCTTTACATGCAACTTCAGCACATGAACTAGTTTACAGTGTGCACGTTACAGTTATAGGACATTGAGGCAATTAGTATACAGTCAGCTAATGCAATAGCATTAATTACAAGTTTAAGAACTTGTTTCAAATAATCAGATGAACTACCATTGTTAGCCTCCCAGAAAATGTTTACTTCAGTGTTAAACAAGGTGATGTAATTATACTTTACATCGTAATGTTTGCTTTTTGTGTACATCCACAATGCAAACTGCACACTTTGTTGAAGGAATTATTCTTGTTTGTACATATATCTGTATACTATTATACTTGACATTTCATGTAGAGCATTACTGTTATTTTATAATGGATACTTTTGCTATGTAATTTGGGTAATTGGTTAAAGCAAACCAGTTGAAAAGTTTGACTCAGCAGTTCATCATGGAGACAGAAAGGCGCATCTAAAGTCTATTTGCATTTGCTAAATGCAGCCTCCATCAAAGGCATTTGTCCACAATGTGTGGCACTAATGGAAAGTGAAGGATTTGTGCTGATAGCCAATGCATTATACCTTTTAAATAACTTTGGCACTTTTTTAAAGAAAAAGGTAGGTAGTTTCGCAAGTTGCTTTCAGTTAAAGCAGTTCAAACATGCATTTTAGTCTTGGACTAGGTTTAAGTCATGTCCAGGGGTTAATAATCTACAAGCATTTCCCAAATTACTATGTACAGTAACAATATAAAACTAACCCTAACTTTCAGTACATCATAGTTATACAAATGTACTAGATATATGCATTTGTTTCCATTCAAAAGGATGTAAATTGCTTTTTTTTAAAAACTTTTTTTTACTTTTTTTTATATTGAGAACACAAGTAAACTTATGTCGAGATCACAAGAAAATTAAGTCGAGATCACGAGAAAACTTAGGTCGAGACCACTAGAAAACAAGAAATAAAAAAATAAATGCATGGCCTTTTAAGGCTTCAATAAACTATTGCTAAAGTTACCAGCATTATACATTTGCACAATCCTACATCTGCTTTCTCAGCTATGTTCCTTAGTTGGCAAACTAAAAGTAACCAACAGCCTTGGGCTACATAGGCCCATCTCCTATTTTTATATAACAACATATTTGGTTTGAAAATGATCACTAGCTTGGAGCTTGTTGACTGCCATGTGAGCTTTTTTTTGCAGTTTGTGGGGTTCTCAAGTTTGTCACATGCTACAATTCAAGAGAAACTCTTTTATTGAGCTTGTTGGGCAGCAAGGGAACAGAATGAAACAACAAGATGTTGAAAACTAAATGCCTCCAATAATAATTGGGAAATACACTGTTGCATATAATAATAATAGTAAATTATGCATAATTACAAGTAACTAACCCTAAACCAAACCGTAACCATAACTATATAGTATGTAGTGAATTAATATTACTCAGTAATTATTTGAGTAAGTACAATGTAATTATGTAACTAAAACGTTATCTCAATTTTGTAATTTTGAAGCATTACAATTTGATTGTCTTTGGCCTGTATTTAATTATGCGCTTGTTTGCACAGACACTCTGCTGGAAGTGTACATCTACTCGAGTTGCTAACCATATAACCACTACCGCCCTGCAGGGCTAGAGTTAGATAGTTTATCAGAGAAAGTACAACAATGAAAAAGATAGAAAGTGCGAAGGAAGGCAAGAGTTAGTGCGAGAGAGAAATGCACATATGGAACAGTTTGGATTTTATAAAGGCATAATGAAAGTCGTATGTTTGCAATGTTGGATGCCAATTGGGTCAGCGCTGCTTGTGGAGAGTATGGGCAAGTCCCCCCTGTTTTGCAGAGGATAAAGAGGTTTCTGGCCAAACATAGAGGATGGATAAAAAACACTGGATAGATAAGTTACTTGGAAGTCTCTGCTCTCATTGCTTATCTAACATTGTGAGAGCACTGGACCATTAGCTTAACCAGGACCTGAAAACGTCTGATTTGTTTCCTCCACCTGGCACAGGCAGATGGCTAGAATCCAGTGAAAAGCCCCATACCTTATTTTATTACCAAAGCGTGTCATCGGCACTTGGAGTCTGAACTGGGGGTAGGGGGTATAACTGGGTATAACGGTGTAACAAGAAACGGTGATAATAACAGATATAATGGTGATCAGATAATATCTTAAATGGTTTCTGATAAATAATGCATATAAAAAATTAAACCTTTCACCTCATTTGCTCTTTTCTTCATATTTCAACCAGCAGACCAACAGATTCTAGATCCAGGCCAGTACAAGTTTGTCAGAACAGGGATCTGGTCTACAGTGTTTTTATTTCTAATCAGATGTTTCATATATTCCCACTGAACAAAATATATATTTTATAAATGTGTTATTTTACTCATGTCATTTTCATTTAAGTTTAGAAATGCAAATATTAATAATAAATTCATATAAAACAAATTCTCACAGCTGAATTGCTAGTCATTATGTGTAAGATTAAAGGAAATGTTCCTTTAATGTTTGTTTGTAATAGATTGTGTTTAGCAGTCTACCTTGTGGAATACATATGACCAAAGTAATAACCTAAACACCATAATTGCGAACGACTATAATTATTCATGCTGTTTAGTATCCAATCAGCAAACCGTCTGCTTTCAGATAGTTTGTGTATACTTGTAACTAGAGCAAACTGGCTAATTTAAGCACTAATGTAAAGTTAAAAACCCTTGTGCATAGAGCATCTGGTGTTGAGGTAGTGGTGAATGGAATGATTTAGAAAGAGAGGTTACACCTTTCCTGTTACATGCATTTGTGGGAAGAGGCCATGTTGCCTTCATTTAATAATAGGCTGCATTTGTATTTTCATCCTGAGTGTAGAATCATGTCTCAGAGTTGTTATCTGTCTCCAAGTGTGGGTATCAGCAGGTCGAAGTAATGGACGTGCAGAAAAGTTTTTACAACTGGTCGTGAAATCAGCCTGTTAGGGTGTGGGGTAGGGTTAGGGTTTAGTTTCTGTTGTAGCATTGTGTACCTTTCTGCACGCCAATTACGACCCATGTCTCACAGATTAGTTGTCACACAAAATTATGACTGAAAAATACACTCCCAACCACTTTATTTCTGGCAGATGCTTGACTACAGGGAAGTTCTTTAACATGTTGAATGTTTGAATGAGGCAGCTATCGTCAGAAGGTCTAAAAAGATTCAGGGGACTTTGTTTATGATTAGTCCCATGATGATCATTGGAAGTTAGCAGCTGGATTCTCACACATCAAGAATTGTAGAGAGGATGTGAGAACTAGGTCAAAAAAAAAAAAAAAAACCCATAAGAAAAACCATAAGAAACCTCCTGTCCTTAGGTAGTCTTGACCTTTTACTAAACAATTTTATGTTTATGTATAAATATGAGCTGTAGCCTAACATGTCACACTGATTTGGGATCGCTTCAACTTAGACAATGCAATTTAATTTGTGATCAAAGCTATCTGGGCAAAAGTTAAGTATTAAAGGAGTTGAATAAACATTGAAATGTGTTGAAGCTTCTGTTCCCTTTAAGCGTGTTGTGGCCATAAAGAAACTCTACTTTTTGCAAAGGTTACAACCGCAGTCAAAGTTATTCCTTTTTTGGGAGTTGGTATAGGGTGTTGCACCATGGGATAAGGTTGACCAGCAAACCTACTATTATGATGTTGAGTCAGTAGGGCTCAACAGATATTTTGAGAAAATTCATATTAAACTGTGGAAACACAATATAGGTCAGTCGGAAATTCCTTTGGACTGAGATACTGTATTTAACAACAATAAAAATGTGAGATATTTAGGGTATCTGAAATATTTCCACATCAATCAAAAGCACATGCTTCTAGCTAACTATGTCCTATTTTTCACACACTTTCCCTTTCATTACGATCTTTTTATTCTCACTAATATTATAACTTTACAACAGGATTCATGCACAAATGATTGAAACCATATGCCATTGGGTGACTGCCTAGCAGCATCACCAATTTGTATATTAGCTAAATAAGTATTAGATTCAGGTAACATTTAATTTTAGATATTTACTGAAGGATGAATAAAAACAAAAAGTAATAAACATCCTTGTATGGGTTAAATATACGAAAATGAAATTTGTACTCAAATTGACTTGTAATTACGAATCAAATTAGCATTTAGAATGTGTTAAAAATTCAGATAAGGATAATGACCACAATTTGATTATATTTTGCTGATCTAGGACCTGTGCGGAGCCTCAACATGTGACACACTGGGTATGGCAGATGTTGGCACCATGTGTGATCCCAAGAGAAGTTGTTCTGTGATTGAAGATGATGGGTTGCCATCTGCCTTCACTACTGCCCATGAGCTTGGTAAGTGTAAACAGATGTATAAAGCGCAACAGTAGGGTTGTGGCATTTAAAATCTCATTCATTTTCTCAATTGAGAAATTGATTTTTAACGACAACATATAAACCTTTAAGAGAGACCTACAGTATCATAAGCTTCAAGTTTGTTAAACAGTGATGTATGCTTCTGTAGAAACCACAAGCCAGTGTGACTGACTTTAATAATAAAAAAGTATTTAATAGCTAAATGTTCAATGAAAAAAACTGCATTACCCAGAATCCCTGGCTCTCCTCAGTGGGGTCACTATTTGACTCATTAGCAATTTTCCCCTGCTGGCAGATGTTGTAACCACCATTTGCTGGAAAAAAGCTTGTTTCCCTTTCAAGGGAACTCCACACTGCGTCTGATGTCGACACAATGGGGAACGCCTCTGCGTGTCTACATCTGAAGTGCATGTGATTGGCGCATCGTCAATACGTGACGTGTGATGTTGCTATAAAGGATACTCAGAAAAATACGTCTTCAACAAGAAGCTGGATGTCATGACCATCGAGGCAGAGGATTTACCACCTCTATTCCCTGCTTACGAGGAGCTAGTGGAGGTTGTTACTTGTGCGGTAACCAAGTTAAACAACGATTGACTGGCCGAGAGGCAAGAATTGCGTCGTAAGAGCAAGCTGAATGAGTGCTTCCTGCCAAGTAAAGCTCAACCTCCACATTGGGCCTGCCTTTTTTTCCAGACCTCCACACTGAGATGTCGAGGTCCAGGAAAAAGCCATTCTCCTCACGTATATATCCAGCCCCATAATCTCTAACTACATTTCATTTGTGGGGATGAGGGAGCGCAGCTATGGGGCAATACCCAGGGTTGAAGGGTATTTTTTTCCCCTGAGGTTGCACCGTATCTCAAGGCCCGAATCCACAAAACCCTGTAGAACAGCATAATTTATTGTGGGCAAGGCTTACATGGCAGCAGGTCAGGCTGGTGCATGCCTACACACAATGGCCATCCTCCAGGCGTACCAGGCTGACCTGCTAAGGGACCTGAATGAAGGATAAGGGATCGGGTATGACGCGATTAAAGGGACCATGTCTCCGGGCCACTAAGGAGAGACTGCCCACACATCTAGGAGGTTAAGAGACTGCGGCATTACAGATATTTATCCCTTGCTGGCCCCCTCTTCCTTTCTGTCCTTCTATCCGTGCAGACGTGTTTTCTCTCTGTTCCCTGCTGGCTCTCGCGCTGTTTTGTTTTGTCTAGTGTTTCGTCTCTTCTCTTCTCTGACTGCTGCTTTGCTGGACTCTTGAAAATACTGAAATGGAATTGATTAACTGGTCAATCAGCGCAATCGACAAGATTTTCTCACTAAGGAAGGGTGCCCCGGGAGAACCCACCTGCCCGGACGGGACCTTTGCCGCAGGGTACGTGAGGGACGCATGGAACAACTGGCAAGTCCTGTGCCTGGAGGCTCTGTCCGTGGAGGATGCGGAAGATTTATACATGATTGGATTATTGATGGCGGGGTTCCTATTCTTTGGCTTTGGGATTGCCCTGACCTATCGGAAGATTGGTAAGACAGCTGCAAGCAAATTCACCCAGCCGCTGTCTGTGGAAATTAAAGAATGCTTCGGGGTTGTGTGTGACCGTCTGAAGGAATTAGATCAGAAAGTGATAGGAATTGAGGAACTGAACCGTAACAACGCAGTCCGGACTGCGGATACGCAGGGTAGAGTGGGCTCTATCGGGGGTCAGATCGGTGAACTTTTACGGACTGTAACCGGTCTGGCCATGAGGCTGGACGTAATGTCTAGGGAAACTGCACAGACGGACGCGAATGCTGAGGACCAGATCTGATTGATTGATTATGATCCGGACAAATTACCGAAGATCATCAAATGGATTAAAAATAATAAATTGTATTTGCCTGACCTAATCAACTAGCCCAACGAACCTCACTTGGTCCCTATCTCTCGGTTGGGATTTCAGCCTGACAGCTTTGTCTGCTTCCCCTGTGCACTGCCTTATCTCCCTTCAAGGACAAACCATAGAACTGAACTCGAAAACATCTGAAGTTATGGCTAACATTCTCACACAACACAATCTCAGACTCACTCGCACCATACACAACCTACCCGATCCCACCCCCCCCTCCAACCGTCTGCCTGTTTATCTATCTCCTCTCCCACTCCATACAAAAAATCCCATCACGTGACCACGTGTACTGTGTCATGTTTATGTTTATGTTTTGTTGTGTTTGCTATGTAATGCTTGCTAAATTGCATTCTTGTATTTCTGGAGAGCGTAGGGCGGCGCCTGAATAATCGGCTGCGGCCCGGAGGCTTGCTCCAAACTTCATTTCGTTATACTGTACTTGTACATGTGTAATGACGAATAAACTTCAACTTCAGCCCCTGCCAGAGAGCAACCCCAGCCATCAGCTTCCAGCTCCTACAGAATCCAGTTTGGTACTGGCCCACCAAGATCCATGTATGTAAGCCCAAGCAGGCTCAGGTGCCAGAAGGGATTCCGGGTTCTACAGCTGATACTTCATAGTTCCAGAGAAGGATGGGGGGGTTATGTCTCATCATAGATTTGTGTCAGTCAAACCATACTCTGAGGACATACAGGTTCATAATGTTGAAGATTTCTCTTATCGTAACTCAAATCAGATCTGAGTACTGGTTTGTCATAATAGATCAAAAAGATCTGTACTTTCATATTTCCATCCTTCCTCAACACAGGAAGTTCCTAAGTTTCATGTTCGGGGGTGAACCTTACCAGTATCGGGTACTTCCTTTCGGCTTAGCATTACCCCCTCACACCTTCATGAGACCATTGCAGTGGTGGCTCAAGACCAAAGGGTTTTCCCCAGAGGGGCAACCCATTTTGCATTATCAAGGTTATGGACTGATGCCTTTGTTCTGTGATGATGTGGAAGAAACCTTGGTTTCTGTCCAGGGACCTGGGAGCCCTGTTGTGGCTGGCCAGAGTGTGGTTTTTGGACCTGATGTCTCTCCTGGACAGTTCTCCTTGGAAGATTCCTGTCAGGAGGGATCCTCAGTCGCAGACCAGGGGCATAATCTACCACCCCTGGCCGCAGATGTAGAAGCTTTGAGTTTGGCCTGCAAGGGGGACCGACTCTTGAACCATGGTCTCTCAGCTGAGGTTTTTGAGACCATCCTACAGTCTAGAGCTCTCTAAAGTGGAGACTTCCCTTTATGGTGCAGAGAATGCTAGTTTGACCCAGCTAACTGCCCAGTGGATTCAGTGCTAGAGTTTCTTTAGGAACGTTTTTCTGCTGGTCTGTCCCCCTCCATGCTTCAGGTCTACATGGCGGCCATAGCTGTCTTCCATGAGACACCATTTAAAAACGAATTTCTTTTGTGGCACTTTGAGGTTAAGGCTTACAGTTCATGTGAGAGTTCCAGGGATTTTGCCCTGGTTGTGAAAGGGTTGTCTTGGCACCTTTCGAACCCCTAAAACTGGCAAAAAAAAAGTTGGCTATTACATCCCTTAAGAGGTTAGGAGATTTGCAGGCCCTCCTCCTGCCTAGAATTTGCTCTGGGTAGGGTCAAAGCCATCTCAAGACTGGGCTACGTGCCTGAAGTACCTACAAATATAGCACATTATACCATCTTGCAGGCTTTTTATCCTCCTACTTTCGTTTTGGCGGACCAAGAGAAGCTCAATCTGCTTTTCCCAGTTAAGGGCCTTGAGACTTACACCCAGTGTCACAAGTCTGACCAGCTGCTGGTTTGCTTCAGTTCACACAGACAGGGTTCCCTGGCTAAAATATTGATTTAATACATTGTGCACAATATCACTGACTCAAACTCACAACAGTTTTTCCTTAACTAGTATTCAGATTATCACTCCCAGCACAAACATAATGCTCCAAACAAGCCTATTGCATCTTTGGAGGTACTAAAATCACTTAACTGTATGCTTGCTTTTGGAGGATCTCCACAACACTGTCCCAGAGATGATGTTCATTCAGATAAGATTAGCTCAGTGGAGCAGCTGAAGAAAGATAAGCTCTATTGAAGTGGCTTGTCCCTGTAGGAAGCCTTATAGGTGGTTTTGCAAAAGTTTCCTCTCAAGGCCAGGGAGGAAATGTGGGGAGCTGGAGGTATTGTAGAAGTGACTCAGCATAGCTGTGGTCTGATTGCTGACAGGAAAATTGTATGAAAATGATTAGTGACTTAAAAGGCAAAAATCTAAACGTACATTTGTATAATTTCTAGCAATGGTTCATTTACATCAACATGGAGTGCTGGCACACATCGCATTTTGTTTTGTTTTTTCTTCTCTCTTCTGTGTTTTCATAACTTCTCACTCTATCGTTCTTCCCTTTATTCCTTCTCCGCTGCAGGACATGTATTCAATATGCCACATGATAATGTTAAGGCATGCGAGGAGGTGTTTGGCAAGCTGCAGGACAATCACATGATGTCTCCCACTCTGATCCGAATCAACCGCACCAGTCCTTGGTCCCCATGCAGTGCTGCCATTATCACCGACTATCTGGACAGTGGACATGGTAAGTGATTACTGTGCATTTCCTGTAGGCCTAGACTTAACCTGCTATGTTTCAGGGGTCAGAGAGTGGTGCATGAATTTTGAAGCAAACTGAGGTGGCCTGAATATGGTTTGCTTGTTATGTGAATTATAAATGCAACTGTGTTTGCACTTTTGCATATTGCCTAACACTGTGGATTTGGCCTTTACAGGGTTAACATACAAAGGTAAAGCCACATGAAATTGAAGAAATTACAACACTATTGAAATATAACACAATATTTTGACACAGGATCACAAACTGAATAAGTTTAAATGTGCCTTTAGAAATATATATAAATATATATATATATTTATATATATTTATATCAAAATGTAGTGTGTTCAGTTTAAAACATTGTTTTTCCTAATTTAAGCTATAGAAAACAAAATAATATTCACTAAAGATGTTATATATACTGTATCCAAGTTATAAAAATGACATTTTAAAAAATATTATAAAAAAGTATTTTTAAATTGTAGTAACATTTCATATTATTACTGTTTTACTGGTTCACTGGTAGTGTACATGAGTGAGCTCAGGGCTAAACAGAGCGATGAGTGAGCCTGGGTTTAACACCTCAGTGTTGGTGCTTTATAAAAAGCTGTCTTCAAAGAAATAGACATCCCAAGGTCAGCTTAAGTCACAGCTTGCAAAAATTCTGTGATCAAAATTTTTGTTTAAACAGTGTGGCAACTGACGTAACTGTTTGACTGGAGTGTTTCTGTGAAGGTTTACAGTGGGGTCACTGTAGGATTCAGAGCCCCTCTCAGGGTTGGTATTTGCCCTCTGTAGGTTAAGGCGTGTGTATATATACTACATCTCAGATAAACATAAAAATCTAAAGCAAATATATAATGCCCACATTCTAGATTCAAACTTTAGTTCCTTACTGTTAAAAATAATACTTATTGTATATATTAATAAAATAATTATAAAAAATACAGGCAAAATTAGTGCAAACATAAGTCTCTAAAGTGCTGTAAATTAAATTTCATACAACTGTATATATGTAACTTTATTATTTGACATCTTTGCAGGTGATTGTCTGCTGGATCAACCTCAGAAACCGTTAGCTCTTCCAGAAGTGCTTCCTGGTGCATCGTATGGTTTAGAACGGCAGTGTGAGCTTGCCTTCGGTGCTGGCTCAAAGCCGTGCCCATTCATGCAGGCACCATGTCAGCGCTTATGGTGCACAGGGAAGACCCGTGGGCAACTGGTGTGCCAGACAAGACACTTTCCATGGGCAGATGGAACTAGCTGCGGGGACGGACAGCTCTGCATGCGGGGCACATGCATGGAGAAACAGGAGATCTCCAAAACTATGGTACCTTCACACATGTCAGATACTATACATATAGCACACACACTCACACTGCCCGGCCCCCAAAAAAGTTGCTTATAAAGATTTAAATAGGCAAATGCTTAAGAGTCTATGACTGGATCATTATTGCAGTGATTGTTATGTTTCTAGCATGTTATATGTTTGGCAATAATTCTTCTAATTCTAATTGATGGATTGTGTAGCTTTTAATTTCTTAAACAACCATGTAGGAAGGCACATCATGGCCATATTATGGGAAGACAATGTCAAGATTCATCAGGCTAAAAATGTCAAAGAATGTTTGGGAGGGAGCATGAAGAATTATTTTCACACATGAGTCCTGACCTTAAATCCATTGAAAGTCTTTGGGATGTGCTGGAGTAGACTTTACAGAGTGCTTGACTCTTGCATTGTCAATACAAGATCTTGACCAAAAATGTATGCACCCCTTGATGGATATAAATGTTGTGAAATTATATATACTGTCGCTGCTGTTTTGGTTATGCTCACATGCAGAATTTTGAATTTTAGAAATGGGGATTTACAATTTTTTTGAATTAACTAATTGAACACATTTTAAAGGAACTCTCACTGAATTGTGAAAGATGTCATGTGACAGAACAGAGCTTTGACATATTGATGTCAGCCTGTTAATCATACTCCACTTGACCTGTTACTTTGTTTATTTGCCCTGTTACTTATAGAGAACTTGCACATAACCTGGAAATGTGTTGTGTTCTTTGTGGCAGAGTCCTTTGGAGTTCAGAAGTAAAATCGTCTGTTGTCAAGGGATGTTCAATGTTCAAATGTCAAGTGAGCTGTGATAACCCCCTCTTCCTGTTCCTCTCTGTTAGGTGGATGGCAGATGGGGTAAATGGGGGCCATTTGGTACCTGCTCCAGAACTTGTGGAGGTGGTGTGCAGCTGTCTAAGAGAGAGTGTGACAACCCTGTGCCAGTCAACGGAGGCAAATACTGTCAGGGAGTGAGGGTCAAATACCGGTCCTGCAACCTTTCCCCATGCACTGACACAGGTTTAAAAGCCATTTCAAAATGTTTTCTATCCAAAAAAAAAAAAAAAAATTCAGCATCAGTGGATAAAGTAAACAAGATTAATTTGGAATATTTATTTATTTATTTTTCTATGCATTGCATATGGAATACAATAACAATTTCAAGAATGTGCTCCTCTTTCATCTGCCCCATTTTTAGGCAAGAGCTATCGTGAGGAGCAGTGTGAAGCTTACAATGGGTTTAGTCTGAACACTAACCGGCTCACCCCTTCTGTGGTATGGGTGCCCAAATATTCTGGTGTTTCAGCCAAAGATATGTGCAAGCTGATCTGCAGGGCAAATGGAACAGGATACTTCTACGTTCTTGCACCAAAGGTGAGCAATAAAAGTGTTAATAACCATCTACTACATTTAGAAATTATTTAGAAAACAATTTAACATGAAGTTGGGTTCAAAAGCATCAAATATAAATATTAAATATAGCCTAAGGTAATATAATATATAACCTAGTTTGTGTCTCATGAAAAAGAGCTTCTCTCACTGGGGATTATGGAGCTTGAGTGCTTTATGGGGATGTGGAAAACACATTACTTTATAGGGTCTCCTACAGTATATATCCTGTCAGTGAGTACAGGAGATTATGATATAAAGTGAACTTAAGACACCTTAACACCATAAAATACATTTGCAATAGTTTGGTACATGAAAGGCTATGCATGCAATATCAGAACAGTTACTAGACATTCATCTAAGAATTTATTGAAAGGAAAAGAATCATTAAATTAAAACTGTATATTACTATACGCATGTAAGAGAAGAAAGTATGTGGTGTGCTTACCTGCTGTTTCATGGCTGCTTTACACTTATGTCAGATGTCACTGCAGAGTTGAGTGGTCAGAAAGAGGAAAGATAACAAAGGTGAAAGGGCCTATCTTTTGTGAGATAGTGTTGTGTGAAGTGAAACTGTACAGATGCAAGTTACGTCATAGCTAGAGGTATGTTTATGAGACTGACATACTGTTTTAACCAGGCTTTGACACTGTACAAACTATTCAGAGCTTGAATTCTTAAGGAGACTGAAATAATAATCTGCTCATGACATGTTTCGCCAAAGGCAAGGCAAAGGAAAACAAACAAACAAACAAACATTTAAATACCAAAAACTAGACATTATTCACTAACCCCAGTTCACTTACTGTCTACTATACTCTATCCTATCATGTCGCAATAAAGGCACAACACACACACACACACACACACACACACACACACACACACACACACACACACACACACACACACACACACACACACACACACACACACACACACACACACACACACACACACACACACACAAAATAGCAAAGCAAAGCTGTTCTGAAACTGAGCACTTGGAAACATTTCATCTAAATTTATCTAAATGTCCTGTATATGGATCCACAAGATTGTTGGCATTTAAATTTCCCTCTGCTTTTTATAGGTTGTTGATGGTACACCATGTTCTCCTGACTCCCCATCAGTCTGTGTCCAAGGCAAATGCATCAAGGCAGGCTGTGATGGAAAACTGGGATCTAACAAGAAGTTTGACAAGTGTGGTGTCTGTGGAGGAGATAACAAGAACTGCAAGAAGGTCTCAGGCCTTTTTACCAAGCCCATGTAAGTGAAGTTGGGTCAGACAAATAATCTTAAAGGGGATGAACTGCATTTTTGTTTTAATTTATAATGTTCTCTGAGGTCTACTCAAAAATGTTTACATCAAAAAGCCTTCTAATTTAAAAGTAATAAGCTATTTTCTATCCTGTTTTTCACTCTCTCTTTCGAACACTCCCATTTTGATGAGCGTGCCACATTCAAGACTTGGAATTAAATGGCCAGTGCTATGATTGGGTCACAGTTTTGCATATTAAAATAATTAGCAAAGTTCCCACCATTACACATGTGAATTGTTTTGAAAACTTCCAATGTTAAAAAATATCTTGTTACATAGTTGAAACATTTATTAATGTGTATAATGTGAAAAATAATGCATTACAATAATAATGTGACAAAATCCGAAACTAGCCGTTTTCTGAACTTGGTTTTAATAAAGGCTGTTTTTGGATAACAAGGAAGTTTTGAGTTCTTAAACTTACAGGATATTTTTATAGTACAATGCCCTCCTATATGTCAAAAGATCAATGAAAACTTGATTTCTCAATTCATGACCCTTTTGAAATAATTAATGCATTGTTTATTACCTTAATGCTTTTGGTAGGCCTGGAGATTAGAGATTTCCTGATTTGATTCTGATTTTGAATTATACAAGGCAGTTCTTGCCATTATTATTATTATTATTATTATTATTATTATTATAAATGTGGTCACATTCAATACAGCCTACAAACTCACATTCTCATTATTTGATATAATTGATATACAGTACTAGGAAGGAAAAGATTATGCCAAAAACATTCTAATACTTTTTCTGACCTTTCTCTTCTCAGGCATGGTTACAATTTTGTGGTCATGCTTCCCATGGGAGCCTCCAACGTTGACATCAGGCAACGTGGCTATAAGGGCATCACGAGTGATGACAACTATCTTGCTGTCAAGAACAGCCAGGGCAAGTACCTGCTGAATGGAAACTATGTGGTTTCAGCCATGGAGAAGGATATTCTGGTGAAAGGGAGTCTGCTTCGCTACAGTGGAACGGTTGGGTCTTCAGAGACTCTACAGGCTGTGAAGCCTCTGGGTGAAGCCCTGATAATTGAAGTTCTGTCTGTGGGCCAGATGACACCTCCACGCATCCGCTATTCTTTCTACTTGCCACGGGAGAGCAAAGATAACAAGGTGCAAAAGAAAGAAGTAAAGGCACGTGCTGAAAACAGTGTTCTTAGGGAAGAGGACGGAATCAGTAAAGGTGGAAAGGAGGCAGATCTTCTCAAGGACAAAATTTCACCTATGTACGTCAAAGATATCGCACCAAAACCAGGGAAGTGGGTGGTGGCAGGGTGGGATGTTTGCTCGGTCACTTGCGGTAATGGACTCCAGAGGAGGATGGTGCAATGTCTTGGGGGAGATGGTGGGCCTGGGGTGGACTGTGACCCTAACCAAAAGCCAAGTGCTATTCGGGCATGTGAATACCCTTGCCCCATGTGGGAGGTGGGCAACTGGTCCCCCTGCTCCAAGACCTGTGGGAAGGGCTTCAAACGGCGCCTGCTTCACTGTGTTACAAATACGGGAAAGTTACTTCCCAGGGAGAAGTGTGCAGACAAGAAGAAGCCACAGGAGCTGGACTTCTGTTCATTAGCCCTTTGTAAATAATCTGTATCTCCCTTTATTATTGCTCTACATGGACCTTCTATTTTTGTCGAATTACATATTCAACAGAGAAAAGAACAAAGAAAAAAGACTATGTTCTGGATCATAGTTTTTATCTTTTCATCTGCCTAACAACGGGACAAAAAAGGACAACGAAAAAAATGACAAAAAACAGACAACTGAGGTCATGAGATTAACAGGCTTGAACACAAATGCAAATAGTACTGTACCTCCAATTGTAACACAATTATTAAATAATCCATCATCTGTAAATCATCCAGATGAGACCAAATTCATGATCATGAATGGCATTCAAATTCATAGGTATTCATACATAATATCTACACATAATTTTGTATGTTTCAATAAATGCCATTAAGACGTATTGACAGCATCTAAAATATAAAAGTATTTAAGTATGAATTTAAAACTAAAATCTTTATGAACTCTTTATATTATAAATATATTTGTATAGTTACATTTCACTATTATACCCAAATCCTGAAGCTAACCACTTCTCAACAATACAAATAATAAATTATAAAATATATAAAAGTAGGCAGATAAATAATTTCAAATCAGGTAAAAGCAATAAAATGTGATGACACTGAACATATTAATGTCATTGATTATATGCAGTATAATCAACATATTACATCAGTTCAATGTTCCATGAACCTAAAATAATTTTTGTATGAGATGATATGAGATGCTGTTAATATGTCAGTAATGTATGCATCTATGCAAACATATGAAAACTAATGTGATAATACCACGCTTACATAGGAATACCATGTGATTATTAATGAGATGACATTGGGCATTGACATGCGAGGCCAATACAACAGTGTAATTATTAAGCCTAAACTGCACAAATACATTGCTTTTAACGGAATGGATTTTTTTCTACAGACATCAGTGTAAACATCTCTATTTGTGTGAGCTAATTGATGTTTGAAATGGCCATTAATGAATGCCTACAGTGGAGGCCAAACCAAGCACTGATATAGTCCATCTGGGCTAACAGAAACATTCCACAGGGTATATAATAAACTTGCTCAGAAATGCCCTTGCACTGCATGGAACTGGCTGCAATCTACCATTTGATGTACCCTTTTTTCCCTGGGGAGCAATTCATTATTAACCAGAAATTAAGATCAACAACCAAGAAGGGGGTGGGGGGATGGTACTGGTTCACTAGTTTTTCAATTTTTCACATTGCTTAAGGACTGAGAGGAAGCACAGGCTACATTTCTATCAGCACATCCTTTGTAGCAACAAACAGGCCTAAATATTAGCATTTTTTCACAAATAGAGCGAGGAAGCCGGTTATCCCAATGCTTTACGTCATGCAAATAAATGAAGTCATCCGTGTTGTAATGTAACTGGAAATCTTCTCACTACTTTCCACATGGCTTTTCGTGCTATCCAGTGATCCACCTTTACTGCTGCAAGATGATGTGCAGTAACTCAGAGGGTTCATTTTGACAAAGTACAGATCATGGAAATGTTTAAGTCTTCACCGATGTATTAGCCCCCTAAAACAAAAACAGCAATGAAAAAAGCCTTATGTACACAAGGCCTGTGTTTTATCAGTACACATGTGTTAGCATGTTAGCCATCTGACTCTTTTTGTATGTACATTCATCTCCTTAAAGTCACTGTTATTTAGCTCAGCAGACCTAAATTTTTTTCTGGCCAGCATATTTCCTGCTGTCAGCCATGTTCTGTACTGCCAAACACATTCTCTCCTCGTCCAGCTTTCAACCAGAACCCTTTTTTGTTTGTTGTAATGCTGTTTATCTCCTCTCTTCTCCTCTACCTACCACTGAGCCAGAGGTGCAGCTGCTATAATCATGCCCTGTCTGGTACAGTTGCCATTTTAACTAAGTTATTATTACTATTATAATGAATTTTAAGAACTGGTGGCTGGTGGCACAAGGTTGTACAGTGTCGTGCCCTGTGCTTAAGTGGCAAGTCGTTCTTTGTACACAGTAAGTGAAAATCCCTGTAATACGCTAAACACATTACGTTTGTGATCAAGGTTCTTCAGAGTGACCATATCGTCCATCTAAAAGATGGTTTCTGTATTACTTTAATGCATATTTTTCTTTTGCGCATTCGTACAGCAAAAGATTTCAATGTCCTGCATGGGCTTGTATACCATGTATACATCCATCTGGCTGTGCACAAACAAGTCATGTAAATACCTATTATGTCTTGTTATACATATTTTTTTTTCCTCATCATGCTTCAAGGTATTTATTCCAAATAAAACATTTAGAAATATTTTGTGGTGCAGTCTGTCATTTTTTGTTATTTTCTCTATTAAAGGCACAGTATGTAATTTTCGTCGTAAAAGGTTGCATATTCAAAACGGTAATAAAGATGTAGCTTGATGACGCTGTGAAGGAGCATGGAATGATGGGAATTCTTCACCTCCACTGCCGATGGAAATCAATCTGAGAGGACTCACAAATCATGTACATGGATGAGGTAATGAAAAAAAGTTTTATAACTGTAACATTTTGATCACATGATTTTATTTCATTTTAATGAATTTGCCACAAGTAACGTAATGTTTAATGCTAAATTACTACTCATACATGTCTCATACATACTTTATTTGTCAAATTAACGGTGGGGTAATGCAGCGCAGTTTTTCGTGTTCAGAACAATCAAACTAAAAGTACATTTGAACGTACCCACAGCATTTGCAAAAAGGCTGACTTACAATTTATGTATAACACATCCTGTATTTAATTACACTGCCATAGACTTGTTCACCAGACTTGTTAGTGCTAGAAAATGCCACACCGATATTGATCCTAGTTTTATTTCTCCTCTTGTCCAAAACTCTTCTTGGGTCATTTGATTCACTCATCCGTTTATGTTTCTTGGAGTTATCTTTGGGGACAGAACCTGCTGAAAATCATACCAAATAATTTTGGTCCATGACGACATAAATAAAAAAAATCAAATTTCAGAGTGGCAAGAGTGCAAGCCGCTACAACTACTCCTTGCGCAGTTTTTCATGAGACTTACTGTTTTGCCATGGTTTCTATGGCAGTAAAAGAGGAAACCAAGGATAACGCAGACATGACGCCGCTGACAGGCGACGCAATGAGGAGGGACGTTACACTGGTTAAAATTGCAAATGTCTCTGGATTTAAACATTGTTGGAAACATTTGGGATAATGCAAGTACACAACTGAACAAAATACATAACACTGAGGTTAGTGGTTAATACTAGTGGTTTTTGGATATTTTAATGCAAAAATCGTATATATTGTACATTTAATAATTGTCTCAAAAGTCTTGTTTGACCCAACTGCTACCTTAGTTTGACAATATAAATGTCTACACGCAGGAATTTAAGACAACGAAAAGGAGAGAAAGATGGAAAAAAAGAGGTAATATTTCAAGCTGTTGAATGTAACAGCTGCATGCTCGCCGTTTCTGGCCTTTTAAGGTAGTCTGACCTCGATCGGATGAGTATATAACTTGGAAAGCGGTATCAGGGCTGTGCATTGTGGGTAGTGAGACAGACTAGTGCTATTACATCAAGCAGAAAGCATTGTTCTGTCAGTGGCCAAAACAGTCTGATTTCAACTGACCTACATAAAGACCAGCATGGACTATAAAACAAGATTGAACAACAATGAAAGATGATTTACCCTCTTCTTCCTTGCTCCAAGTCTTTCCTCCTTTTTCCTTTTTTGAATCCTGATATGAAACACCGTTTGAAGTCCTCTCTTGAGCCTTAAAAAAGTATGCCGGTATCAAAAGCTCTTTGAATGCCTTTCTCATCTTTTAACACCATAACAACATGTTTTGGAGTTCTTTAAAACTTTTGGGGAAGGATGGGGAATATGATGTGTTATTTTTTTTTTTTTCGCTGTTGGTCAATATTCCCTCATGACCACCATCTTTTGCTCCCTTATGTTACAGATCATTAACAAACAAGAAAAGGAAATATAGTCTTAACAGTACAACACTGTCTTAATATCCTGAAACCAAAAACCGTTGTCCATAAACAAATCTTTGGTGATCTCATTCTCATCCACATGTTAGATGGACAGGAGAACATAGAAATAGTTGGGGAAAGTTCTCTGTGGAAGCTATGGTAGAAATTCACATTTCAGTTGGAAGAACTGATGTTTTCCTAATAACGGCCATAGTAAAAACCACAACCAAAATAATTTGAAAAGGACATATGTACTCAGGAATTTCTGTGCTAGAACCACCACAAACACCTCAACAAAACTGAAATTAACGATTTAATCATTTAACAGATGCTTTTATCCAAAGTGACTTACAAATTAGAAGAATTTAAAACCCGCAATTTACAGGAGCTAATAATATTAGTAGTACCACAATACTGAGTTTCCATCGAACAGTAAACCATGAATAAGTTTGAGCAGAGAAAAGAGAGAAAGGAGGTGCTATGGGGAGTGTAATTTATAGGCAGTGTTCTTGTTTTTTGGGTATGGAAGTATTGTGTTCTTCAGCAAATTTTTAAAGGTTGTGAGGGCCTGAGAAGATCAGCAAAGCAGATAATTTATTTATTTTTTTTGGGAAAAAAGTTAAAAAAAAAAAGTCTTCTGTTAATGTGTCCAAAAACATTTTGTTTATAAAGCTCTGAAATCAAATTTTGGCATTACAACAAGCTAAATGCCAAATGTGTTCTCAGCCAGGTCCCATATGGTGAGTCATACTGCTCTATGAGAGTACTGAACTGCAGGAATCTATTTCACTGTACAGCCACTACAGCTGCTTGCTAAACATTTGCACCAAATTCACAGTACAAACTAAACTTTGTTCCTTCTTTCATTCTGTAGGAGAGAACAACAATAAAACTTGACTGAATAAAAGCTATTATCAGCCCAGTAGAGTCTTATCATTGTCTTTCTTAAAGCAAGAACAGTTCTTGCATAACTTTGTCCCAACTAAAGGATGGAATACGCTACATGACTTTTGCTTCGATTTGTTCCTGATTTTGCAGTCTGGACAAGTCGACAATGGTTGTGGAAAGTCTGCACCAGTCTGCAGATTTTGGGCAGTTGACAGACAGATAATTGTGTAGTGTATGATGGGCACAGATCCAGATCTATGATTCCATCTAGTCAGAGGATATCAAACCATGTTGATGCGTCGCTACTGAATACATAATACAGTAATAATACGCTGATCAGCTAATAGAAACCAAGGGCACAAAGTCACAAAGCTCGAAAGGGAATGTACAAGAATACAAAGTGGAGGTACGCCATGAAGAAAAAATTCAGCTGTGGCAGGAACATGAGTGTCTTTGCAATGTGGATGACAACAGTTACCACAACCGAACAGACAATTAAAGAGAAACGCTTAGCGGCAATCGAATCAGAGATAAACGAACCACGCTACTGAAGTAGCTATTGTACTGTTAGCTTCGTCTCGAGATAGTTAGCAAACAAAATTATGAGGTAAATCTTGATTCATTTATTATTATGTTAATATCATTATCCAGGACATGTTTCTGTGTGCATTTGTTGTGTTTGGAACGATTTGGAATGGTCTAGCAGTGTATGATGCCCAGTTTTTCACTCTAACCATTTAGAAAGTTGGAAAGTCTATGATGACTATAGTGTTTTAAAATTTGTTCAGACTCAAAAAATCATGTAGTGTATTACAGCCTTAACTGGATAGGAAAATAAAAAAAGCTTTATAGCAAGCTTTATAAAAGTTTATAACATTAATCTCTGTATATAAGCTCTTTAACTTGGTAGCAAACTTTTGAGCGCATTAAGATGGACAATTCACACCTTACACTTAGTGTTTGTGGGTCTCATGATGTTGCAGAAGTGCTGTCATAGATCCATCATAGAGCTATCATAGATCTGATGTTCTATGATATACACTAGCATTAGAGTAACACTGGAGTGATGATGTCATACTTTGGTACTATAATGCAGATGTTTTAGTTGTGTGAGGTACTTGGGTCAAAAATTGAGAAAAGTGAAAGTAAAAAAAAAAATCTCTTGCATCATGTTACAAAGTGGAATGTCAGAAAGAGTGTTTCATGTGGTGTAGTAGTAGTGCTTTTCATCACTATCATCCCTTCATTGTCAATCAACTTTAGTCATGTAACAAACAGATGGTTTACAGCTAAAAGTTTCTTAACCCAAGTGCAGCTCTTTATTAAAAGTGACAAAATTACAAATATATCCAAACATCAAGGGGGGAAAAGGGAAGACCAGAAAACAGACCTCAATATGGAAACCATCTAACAAGTTTATATTGGACAATGGATTGGAGCAAACACATGGCTATATATAACATGCTAATCAGGTTAAACAAGACACAGGTGCTAATAATTACAATAATTACGGAAAAAGGAAACACAAGAAACAGGAAGACCGGGCAGAAGAAACAAGATAAACACTTCAAAATATGAGTCCCCCTAAAAACACTAACACGATGACCCCTTACTGGTCATTTGAACTACCAAAAAACATAGTATTTTATGGCATATGTATGCCACATGCCCATTCTGTATTCTACCCCACTCGCACTCACAAGCACTTGAAGCGGCGCTGTGCAGACCGATCGGTGTATGACATCAGAGTACCACCAGAGTGATTAGAGAGCAGATGGCCCTGTATGCTTTTGAATCGTTCTCGTGGTACTTTTATGTCATACACCGATCGGTCTGCACACCCGCTCTCACTCTGATCACACACACCTGCAATTAATCACCTTCTCGATTGGATTTGTATTTAAACTGTTCACTTGCACTCAGTCGTTGTCTAGCCTTGTTGTTTGTTAGTTGGACTTGCCTTTTTGCTATTGTTTGTTGGAAAAGACTTAGCTGAGTGTTGTGTTACTGGTCTATGGACTGTCTTCCCTGTGTTTATGAGATCAGTAACTCTTTAAACTGTTTGGATACTTAACCGAATCGCTTACCTGTGCTTTGTTTTTTGAATTTTGAAGACCTGGGGCCTATACAATGAAGCCGGTTTAGGTGGATAGCCAGGTATATGTTTCAGTTTATTTTGCACTAATCCTGTGTTTTAGGCACCACGAAAGTGCTTTGGCTTTTAGCTGTGTTCATCACCATGGAAACTTGCACTCCACGGCTAATCTGCTCCGTGGCAGGTTATGTTCTGGGTAATAAATCTCAAACCTATATTGGACCAATCAGCTGTGATCAAAGTGACATCTCTGACACAATTAAGTAACTCCCCAGTTTCTCTACTCCAAATTAAAGGTCACCACATGGTAAAAAAAAAAAAATTAGCAAATGATTATTTATTATAGTTATTTTATATACATACATGCATACATGCACCCCTAAATCCATTACACATTAGCAATTTTAGTTTAACAAATATTATTAAACAATTTTAAATGAACATAAATATTTACAGATAATGTGTAATATAAATAAGATTTGTAATCGGTAGATAAGGCTTTAAATATGACTACATGTGAGCTTACATGTCTGAGTCTCTGTATACCTATATATTATCAATTATTTAAACTAACAGATTTTACTTGAACTGATATTTTCTTCTTGCTGTTTAAATGCATTTATGTACTTCATATTCTTCTATTTATTAATCTTTGGCAGAGGAGAGAAAATAATCTTGCTGATTCTCTCACGAGAAGTGAATCGCAGTTTCTCTTTTCAAGGCATGTGATTGGCTGTTCTCTACTCATGTCACACTTTCATGTGCACTCGCTCCATGAACTGAGCCTGAGTTGACAGAAAAAGCTGATGATTAGCGTCATGGTATCAACAAAGCCTAATTGAATTGGTTTGGTTTTGTCAACTTGAAACTAATCCTCTAACCCTGAGTTTGCTCATCTACCATCATGTTATAGGCCCCCGTTTCCTGCGGATTAAGTTTTGTTGACCTGTTTTCATGAAGATCCTGATATTCTAAGTTCCTGTTTGAGAAAGATTTGCCTGTGAATACTTGCATTCCTTGAAGGACCGTTTAAAAGACTTGTTAAACTTGCCTGCATACTTCATGCTACTCACCTTTATCACCTTGTTTTGCAATAAAACAATGGGTTCTTCTCCATCTTCTGTGTTAGTGTGTCATTACAATGTACTGTTACATTGTTTAAATGACAATGAATCTACACTGAAGCAAACCCTAAACTGTAGCTACAAATTGCATACATTCTCAGGATTTAGTCAGATTTACTGACTAGAAAGTACTCTGTGTTCCTGAAACTGCATGTGGAACTTTATGAAGCCCAAATATGTGTTCAGACACATTTGGTATGAATGGCAAATATAGTCAGTATTACACAGCATTGTGCCACTAATGCTTGCAGTGTAAATATTTAATATGGCTGTCAAAATAAATATGTGCTGCCTTTGTATCTGTTGTGAAACAGTCCTAAGGCCACATCAATAAAATACAAATGAATAAAGACTGTGTTCCTTCCTTAAAGGTTCCTTCCTAACTCCTCACATGAAAGTTTGACTTCTCATTATTTTTCCATGCTTTAGTTTGCATTCCTGGAGGTAGTAGAGAACCTTACAATTGCTTTGAAACAAAAAGTATTGTGAAAAGCACTATGCAAATTGACTTCTCAGACTCAGCCAAATGTCTTGTATCATGTTTATTGGTCCTTTTAAAATGTTGCTGAAACATCTCCAAAGGGTGTGTGAGCTTTCACAATGTATGAAGTGATTTTAACAACAAGAGAAAGAAATGATTTTGTTATCAGATGGAGACGGCAGTAAGGCAGTAATTTGAGAAGGCAGTAAGTCCTTATAATAAAAATCACTTTGTTTAATCTCCCTAAATGCAGAGAGATTTGACTTAAGATCATAACAAAAATATGCTGAAATCATCCAAAACATATCCATAACGTCCTGCTGTTTGAAGTACTTCCATTTGTTTACTGATTCTGAAAGAAATGTGAACTTATACTATACTGTCATCTAACTGTTTCGCCTCATAGCTTGGCTTTCTTTAGCTTGCGGTTTGAGAGCAGTTGGGTTCTGGCCATGTCAATTTGCCTGCCAGACCTTGAAGACTGGCTTGATGGCTCGCAATGCAGGACATCATAAGAGAAGCGTACCACAAAATAAAGAGGGGGTTTGGGTGGATGAAGTCATATGTGCTATAAATCCCTACAAGCAGAGCTCTCTGCAGGAGTGAGGTTCATTACAACCTGCCACAGTTAGGGGATTCCTGCTTTCTCAATTTCTCTCAGATGGAAATCTGGACTCTAAACACAAACATGCAGTTTTCATTTTGAAGATCTGAGTCATGCACTTTTATGGTGAACAAACAACAACCAGCTAGACTTAATAAACCTGGACCTGGGGGCTACATTAATAAAGTTAATGATTTTTACACTGATTGGATGTTGATTGATAAAGGTCCAAAAGCTCCAGAACTTGAACATAATTAGATGCTAAAACATAGACTATAAAGAATGACAGATATTAAATGAAAGGTACAAACACTGAAGAAAAATAATTAAAAGAAAATAGAGGATAAGCACTTACATGGTTATAGAGAAAGTAACAGTAATCCGACAACTCTTTAAGAATGCTCAATTCTGATTGGTCAGTCAGCAAATTCAGCAATTGTCTAATATTTGCAGTTGGCTATGTTAACGCTGTATATAAGTTGGCTCATTTGACTCATAGTTGGCCCTACTTTCATATCTCGCACATTTGTGCTCTCTTACAAACAAAAGTAGAGTGATCCTGATTGTAGTGAATATATGTAATATTATTTTAGCGTCTTCGGCAAGTTTCGATCATTGTATTAGAGAGTTGTCTTTATAGCACTTTGCTGACTATAAATTTCTCTATAACCATGTAGTGGATTTTTTCTTAGAGGAAGATTTAAGAAAATAGAGGTAAAATTGCAAAATAATTTCAGTTCAAATTAATGTTTCATATCCATGTTTTTAATTGGGTAATAAGTTGGACAATGTACAGTCGTTGTTGCAAAATAAACCCATTCAGGGTTATACAAGACACCTCAGCTTACATTTATTTGCTCATGCCGTTTAATGGTAGATATTCTTCTAAAAGGGGGTTAAATAAGCTATTTCCAGTAACAAATCCATGATCCAAAAAAAAAAAAGATTTTATGCCTCAACTGCACTGTGACTCTAAACAAATGACCTAATACATCTGGTTTAATAAACTTAGAGGGGTAAAAGTCTCATTTAAATAAGTCTTGTTAGAATAAGGATGAATTTCATTTTTCATTTCGGGATTTTGTTTATGAAAGTTAAAAGCCATAAATCATCAGGAAATCCCTCATTTTGGGATGAAATAAAAGAGAGGAGCAGGATATGTACAGCCATTAATTAAGTGCAGGGATGCTGACACAGACGATCAGGGAGGTCTCAGTCAATGAACTCACCTCATCAGTATTTACACACAGTTTTCTTGGCACAAAAGTTTATTTGTTCCAGACATACATTCATATAAGCCACTTGACTACTCTTGGAGAGAATGGTGTGGCTTACACAAGATCAACCAAAAAGCAAATGCAAACAACATTAATTAATTAATTAACTCATGCCTCGTCACACGAGAGGCTGGCGCAGTGGCGCGAGGGAATTCAGTTTTCTCGTGTTGAAGTACATTCTCGCATCAGCTCTTATGGTGAGGTAAAGAGTCAGCTTTTTCTCCATTACTTTGGCCAGTGGAGCGATACATTACATTTTCTTATTGATGAATTAGACTGATTCAAAGAATCTCAGCTAAGGCAGACAAAATTAAAATTCAGTCAACTGTTATGGTGTAACGTTTAGTGTCGTAGAACAGGCACGAAATAGGAATATATTAAAAATTTACTAATCATGAACGCAGGAGATAAACATATTACAAAAGGACTGAACTGAACGGAGGATGCAGGAGATAACAATGAACTAAGACACAGCTGATGATTATAAGACACCATAGAAACTAACAGGGACATTATCAGAAACCGAAACCTCACAAAGTCAAGTTTAGTTAGGAGTTATAAATACTATTGTGTGAGAATTAAACTGCACAAGTCAATGAAAGCACACAGCTCAGACAAACCATTGACCACTGCATATATGTAAATTTTACTCGTGATAAAAACTAAACATGCAAGAGCGTGTTACAATGGCTCCCGATACCCAGCGCTATGCAGCACGCATCGCCGCAGAAGAGTGGCTGAGCATCTCTTCAACAAGCCGACGTCCAAATTGTCGCAAATGAAACTGAAAGTTCAGCGTCACATCCTGAAGCTCAGGCACAGTTGTCTTCATTCAAAGTAGTGACACTAAATTATCTTTCCAGTGCTGATATCGCTCTCTCTCTCCAGGTGCGGTCATTGATCTTGAAAGTGGCTGATAATAAATAAAATGCAGCTCATATCTTGCATTTGTAACAGTGGTGGGCCCAAAGGAAAGTTAAATTTGAAGTATTAATAAAGGTAAATGATACTTAAAAAAATAATTTGAATTAATCTATTCGGGCGCAACTTGTCAGGTGTAAATAGGCCCATTGGAAATCTGTTCTTCAGAGTCTAATTTAAACCTGAAAACAAACACCTTGTGATTAACTTAATAGCATTCATGACAAAAAGGTTGCCAACCCCTGGTCTACAGTGACAACATTATTCATTTGTAGACACAAGTGTTTTAAATTACATCTAGTGAAAGCTTGTTTCAAATATGAACTGATGGGTGTTTTCTTTTATATGAAAAAAATAGGCATCTGCCCACCAAAACCACTGCACCTGCTGTCCTGCTCCAACTTATTTCAAATGATCTCACCACATTTTGCTCAACTGACAAGACTTTGGCAGATCTCTGTTGTGGTCTGAACTCTGGATGTGAAGAAAGTAAGGAATTTCCTGATTTTTTTTTTCTTTCAGTTTTATGTTGTTTACCTAAATCGGCCATATGCCAATGTGTATGTAGTTTTAATGTTAACATTACTTTCACCTGAGTTTGAGATTTAAAGTGATTGTAAACATGTGCTGTATAAACCAAGACATGAACTGACACTGGACCAATTTCAGAAGGTGAAATTGATTTCAAGCAGGCTATTCTGACAAACATTTTGGGAGTTTTAAACTGATTTAACTAAAGGCTACAAGTGAGCTTAAATAAAAGAATCTTCTCCAAGAGCTTAGAGAGAACAAATCAAATTAAGAATGAGACCCCACCCCGCTGTTTAACCTTAAAGAACCTTTCTCTCCCAGCATCTGCAGCTAAACAGATTTAAACCCAAGTGACCTCTTCTAGGCCGTCCCACCCTTGACTGTAACCATTAAAAGCCTTCAGTTTTATAGCTTTCCCCCTAAGCAAATCTTACCCCAAAATACTAACAGCAGGCACATATAGCAAGCCCAACCATCCCAGCGCACACTGTTGTAAGCGTAAATATTACTAAAAATCTAAAGGTGGAAAGTATGTACACAGCCTTTACGATTTAACTTTTCAATTATGACAACACAAATTAAATGGAATTGAAGTCAGGTAGGCCTGTGTTCACTGATCTACTTAGACCTCAATCTTATCCAAGTGATAAGCCTCCACCCAAGCCAAATTTAAAATCATTCTCTGCAACATTCTACAACATGAGACACAAGCAAAGAAGATTAGGACATAATTAATCAGCTAAAAAGGACACTGCTTACCACTGATATCTTTTCTTGAAAGAAACCAATAGCACACAAGATCTCATTTACAGATCTCATTTATTTTGCACAAAGCAGGATATGGGCAATATGAAACATTAACAAAGGGAATTATTTACACTGATTAATAGTTAGAAAAACAGTAACTGACTGCCAAATAACTGAAAACACGAGCCCTCAGAATAAAGAAATATCATACATGGTTTACGTTACAGACTGAGATATTTTACTAAGCACACCCACCTTGCTACATTATTTCATTGATTTCTTTCATAAGTTACACACTCCTTGTCTCTGCTTTATAAACTAATTATAGAGCATTGTGATTCCCAAGCCCACTGTTATTTTGACTCTCTGCCAGCCTCAAAAAGAAAAGAGTTTAGAACAGTCTGGGAAAATGAATTTTAAATTAACTAATTTCAAAATAATAATAATCATTATCATCAAACATTAATTTCAAAATTTACAACATGAAAAACGGCTAGGAGGCCCCTTGGGCATTCAGGGTTTGGATGAATGAAAAATAGTCCAACATGATTTAGGTTTTATTGGAAACATCTGAGCCTAATTAAAGTGCATATTATCTTTATCCCCTGATTGTAACCTTTGATTACTGTCTGCCATTACTAAATTATTGCTCTTATGAACTATAGTACCCTATTGGTTACAGTATGGGGTTCAGATATTTTACTAGCATGCTCACCATGCCATTTGATTGATTTCTTTGTACATCTCACACACTGCAGTATATACTTAAAATAAATGAATCCTTCAAGAACTCTTGAGCATTAATAGCTGCTCTCAGACAGCAGTATCCTGTTTTATAAACAAATTATAGTGCATTGCAAGTTCAGTGATCTTTCTCAGCTGAAACATTTGTCATTATCTTAAACACTGCTTGTGTATTGAGGAGGATAGCAAACGGGATGGCTATGTAAGAAAAAAAACAACTAAGCAGAGTTCACAATGACTATCGGTTAAGGTGTAGAATATATTTATGCATTTTGTTGTGTGCTGTTGTGAATTGATACTGTTAACAGAATTAATACATGTTTTGAACTCCATAAAAGTGAAATAAAATTTGTTGAATGGCGAAAATGTTTCTTGGGGAAAAAAAAGGACGTATGGAATAAAAGGACGTATGGACGTATGAAATATAAAACCAGACTCCTCATATAACAGACATTACACAAGACACAAATGAGAGCACTAGCAAAAAGTGGGATTGGCCTTTTAGTTGTTTTGGATATTTAAGAAGTCCTGCTTATCTGGACTTGTGTACTGGATTACCCTCCAGAGAACCTACATTTTTTGAGGGACTGATTTATGATTGATCACCAACTTTAACCCTTGTGCACTGTTCAGTTTCTGGTAACAGCCTCGCTGGTCTGGGTCAACTTGACCCTAATTGGATTCATACAATTCTCCAAAAATCACACTATGAAAAAAAAAAAAAAAAAAAAAAAAAAAACTTTTAATATAAACACTTTTCACACATTACAAAGAATACATTTCTAAATTTATGATTTATAAAAATGTTTGTATTAACCATAGATTTAATCACAATACCAACACACCGAAAAAGCAAATCAATAGACAAACAAATGGAAACTCTAGGCAAAGAGCAATGATTTACAGCTGGAATAATAGGATAAATCACTTTGCATACAAAAGTAAAACAAAAAAACAGCATTAAGTTTGCCAATTTTCAACCAGCTTTGAATTGTTATAGTGGTGTAGAAGATCTAAATTAACAATGTACTCTTTCTCCATGTTACCTGCACTCAGATTCCACTGTTTACTTGTCAGCAAAAGTTGATCGGATGATGGATTTGACAGTTCCAGTGCTATTGTTAAAACTACTACTTTCCCTGCCCATGGAGAGTCAGCAACGAGCCCAATGCATTATTGGCATTAAAGTTTCCCCGTCTTTCTGGTAAAAGTCCTTTTTTTAATCTCTAGTCATGATTTCAACAACAACAACAACAAAATGTATTTCTACTACTTTATTCAAAGCCTACAATGCCGGCTGTGAATTACCCCTTTAATGTCTCATGTCCAAGAACATACTCAAAGTTGCATGACATGGGAGTTGCACAGGACCAATCTGTAAACACAAAGAGATGGAATACAAATATCTGGGATAGGTCAAGAATCTTAAACATATTGTTAATAATGTATATAGGGGTCACAAAAGGTAACTGGAATATATACAGGGTCTTTAGAACAGTCATTTAAAGCATTTAACACCTATTTACACGCTATCTAGGTCAGGAGGTACATACATCTGTAAATATGTCCCAAAACTCAGTCATGACCTCTATTGTAACAGAGGGTCTGGCTGTCTCCATCCAAGCAGCACTAATGTAAAGTTTGTGGTCCTTTGATTAAGATGTTTCTATATCAAGACTGTCACTGTAGCCCCCACAGGCTCTTTCAACAATTTCCCAGCCCAGGAACAGTGCACATTGAGCAAAAAAGCATTGTTTGTGGTGAGAGAATAGGTCAGTGTACACATATTCCTAGCATACTGTGCATTTAGGCTAGTCATTGCAGAGTATCCAGCTATCAACAGCAATTCATTAGCTAAGATTAAACAAGGTTAAACAAAAGCAAATCAGGAAGGATTTAAGTGCTACATGCAAGCAAGCTTTATCCAAGCTTTAATCCAAACTCCTTATGAAAAATAAGTAAATTTTAGTGTGATATTATTATACTTTTTTAAACTAAGAATAAGAAAGTATACTTTCAGTCTACTTTTTATGTACTTCTCAGAAATATACTTAAAATTACACTTAAGCATACATGACTTATACTGACAGAAAAGTCTATTTTGCCTATACTTGAACTCTAAAAAGTAACTTAAAAGTATAATTATGCATTCTAAGTATAATTGGCTTGTAGTTTTGTTTACTCTTTTTGATTGAGTAGCCTTTTAAATACTTTTTTTCCCACATAGTTTTGCATAATGTCTTATAAAGTTACATTGTTTGAAAATATTGATTTATAAAGAAAACAGCTATGGTCCTAATTCGAGTATCTGAGTTTTTGTGTAGGCTTTTCCACTGGTAGTGTACATAGGAATTTACTTAAAATCTACTTTACTCTTTCCTGCGCCACTGATGGAATTTCCTGGCTGTCCATGTTTTCACTGTTATATGGTAGGAGGCACTATTACATGCCTTCTAAAATAGTACAGAATCTCTGGATCAAAACACAAGTGAAGAAGCAGAAACAAGTGATAGAAAATGTATTACGCAAATGTAAAATAACATTAAATAGCATATGTTAAAAATTGCCCAACGTTACCAAATGAAATGTTCAACCCATCAAGAGGAAACGACTGTGAAGCTTAGGGGTGTTAATGGACGTGATCTACTCCATCTGTGTTTTGATCATCGTTCTGATGCGATCCAGATTTTCTCTGCTTTTTTTATGAAACTTACCCACATTCAAGTGTTGATAAAAAGGCATGAAGCTAGAATAAAATGTTTTTAAAATGGAAAGTTTTATCATACCTAAATAGGAACATAGTAGTATACTTAAAATGCAAAAATAATATATAAATAGTATGTTATGTTTACTTAAAGAAAACGTACAAGTTTGCTTGCAGTATAAAACTACTAAACTAGTAGTTTACTGAGAGTGTACTTCAAAGTGTAATTTCATAAACTAAAAAATGTACTACAAGTATTAAAATAGTAAACTACTAGTACAGTGCATCTGGAAAGCATTCACAGCACTTCACTTTTTCCACATTTTGTTGTTACAGCCTTATTCCAAAATGACAATGTGAAAGAAGTGTGTTTCAAATCTTTTCAAATTTATTAAAAATAAAAAACGAAAAAATAAATCACATGTACATAAGTATTCACAGCCTTTGCTCATAACTTTGTTGAAGCACCTTTGGCACCAATTACAGCCTCAAGTCTTTTTTTTAAATGATGCTACAAGCTTGGCACACCTATTTTTGGGCAGTTTCTTTGCACACCTATTTTTGGGCAGAAATTTTTCAGTACCTTTGCCCAGATCTGTGCCTCGATACAATCCTGTCTCCGAGGTCTACAGACAATTCCTTAGACCTTAATGCCTTGGTTTGTGCTCTGACATGCACTGTTAACTGTAGGACCTTTTGTAGACAGGTGTGTGCCTTTCCAAATCATGTCCAATCAACTGAATTTAATCACAGGTGGACTCAAGTTGTAGAAACATCTCAAGAATGATCAGTGGAAACAGGATGCACCTGAGGTGAATTTTGAGTGTCATGAATACTTATGTACATGTGATTTTTTTTAATACATTTGCAAAAGATTTCATTTTTAATATAATTTGCAAAGATTCTAAACAAACTTCTTTTTCTTTCACATTGTCATTATGGGGTATTGTTTGTAGAACTGAGGAAAAAAATATATGAATTTAATCCATTTATATAAGGAATCCATTGGAATAAGGCTGTAACATAAAATGTGAAGAGCTGTGAATACTTTCTGGGAGCACTGGATACATATAAGTTCATACACAAAATGAGAAACATAGTTGTGAACTACAGTAGTTGTGCACCTAAAGGGATGGTTGATTATGATTTCACTTTTTTAAACTTTAGTCATTGTGTAATGTTGCTGTTTGAGCATAAACAACAACTGCAAAGTTACAATGCTCAAAGTTCAAATTAAAAAGGAGATATTTTATTTTAAAGAAATCGCTTTTTAAGGAGTATAACAAACGGCTGATAGAGAGTACAATGAGCTTATTCATGGGTTAGCAACACCACTAACCCTAAAATATACATAAACCCTGCCCCGGAACAAAGGAGGTGAGGCCATGTTGAGAAGAGGAAGTTGTAGTACATTCGGGAGTCTTCTCAAGCTGTTGCATCTATCTTTTTTTCACATTTATTGCAATATAGTGCGTAACACAAATGCAATAGCATGTCATAAAAGCAAGATGACAACATAAAGTTATAACCATGGGCAACATTGGGGGGGCAAGGAGGGGCAGATGGCCGATGTGAGCCGTCAGCTCTGCTACAAGTTGGAGTGGTTAGTCAGGCCTCCACCGACAGCGCATGTCCTGAGCGAGATCTAAATCCACACGAATGGCCCGTTCAGAGCATAAGCAATAAAACCTCACTGTTCAGAGAGTCACACTAGTCTGCAGGGTAGGTTCTTTGGAGCAGATTGAGCATTTTCAGTGAATTCTTTATGGTGCCAAAGGAATTAATTGAAAACACTTGATCTGATCCACAACATTATGAATGCCTGTGCAGTCGTGTGCATTTTACTTTCACTTTAATTAATGTTTTAAAAGCGAGGTGCAAAAGAGGGAAAACTCCAATGTCACCTTGTAAAAATGGGCATCATAGGACCCCTTTAAAGTTTATTACTGTTACACTTATACTATTATAACATATACTATTATATACTAAAAATTGGGCCAATTTAGTCCCAAGCACTATTGAAATAGTACACTTACAAGTTGACGACTAGTACATTGATATTAGTATACTTACTATATTACTTAAGTATACTTAATAAAATTAACTTGAAGTATACAAATTTTTCGCAAGGGCCCGTGTGCACGTGCCGTCAAACAGACGCATGGTGACGGTAAGCGTGTAGTTTACGTTGACTCATTCAGACTGGAGGTGTGGTGGTATTTTGACTTTCCGAAGACTGATAATCACCACAGTGAGAGGCTCCAGTCACCTCCGTCTGCATGTAAAAGATAATAGGCCAAACCACACTGCAGCCCCACTTGCAGTGTCGAGGGGCGATTGCCATGGAGATCACAAGGTGCATCAGTGTTTTCACAGCCATAGTAAATGAATTCCAGGCCCTTCCTCATCAAGAGAAAGACCAGCGTGAGGATGTATTCCACAGACTGAAGGAGAAATCTGTGCTGTTGCAGAACCAGGTGTTGTATTTATTTTACTCTCTCTAAATGTGTACATGGATTTTTTTTCAATAATTTGTTGATTATTATGGCATATTTATTTAAATATATTCAGTTTTTCTAACTCTTGCAAGTGTAATGATACAAATTATAATTAAAATCTTGCCTTTATAACAATGTGAAAAATGTCTTTTTATTTCTGCTATTCCTCAGTGCAGGATGAGGGTGAAAAAGCTGAAACAACCTCCTCCCAAGAAAACACCATTGGAAGATCTCCTTGAAGGGATTTTTTGAGGATTTATTTGACATATAAAAATAAAAAAATGGTGAGAAAATTGCCTTGTGAAATTAGTATCGTGAATCATATCACATCGTGAGTTACATGAATTGTTACATCCCTAGCTTGAGGGTCATGATTACATGTATATCTGATGCCTTTTAAGTCATGTTCCAAAAGTTTTTTCCCCCAATTAACAAACTTACTGTCTGATACAGAGAGCTCAAAAATAGCAAAAGAAAAACTCCACAATAGTGCTTTCACAATTTTTTTAAAAGACAAATAAAATAAAGAGAGATTCATAACGGCAGTCAGAATAGAAAAAGATTTCAATTTGCCCTCACCACAGCAGTGTTAGCTTCTTGTAATTTGATGCAGAGGTACCAATACAAAATAGTGTTATAAATATACATACATAAATAATAATAATAATAATAATAATAATAATAATAATAATAAGATCACTGTATATATACAACCCGATTCCAAAAAAGTTGGGACACTGTAAAAATTGTGAATAAAAAAGGAATGCAATAATTTACAGATCTCATAAACTTATATTTTATTCACAGTAGAATATAGATAATATATCAAATGTTGAAAGTGAGACATTTTGAAACGTCATGCCAAATATTGGCTCATTTTGGATTTCATGAGAGCTACACATTCCAAAAAAGTTGGGACAGGTAGCAATAAGAGGCCGGAAAAGTGAAATGTACATATAAGGAACAGCTGGAGGACCAATTTGAAACTTATTAGGTCAATTGGCAACATGATTGGGTATAAAAAGAGTCTCTCAGAGTGGCAGTGTCTCTCAGAAGTCAAGATGGGCAGAGGATCACCAATTCCCCCAATGCTGCGGCCAAAAATAGTGGAGCAATATCAGAAAGGAGTTTCTCAGAGAAAAATTGAAGTTATCATCATCTACAGTGCATAATATC
The DNA here is from genome assembly GCA_018749465.1 of Paracanthobrama guichenoti. Classification (NCBI taxonomy): domain Eukaryota; kingdom Metazoa; phylum Chordata; class Actinopteri; order Cypriniformes; family Gobionidae; genus Paracanthobrama; species Paracanthobrama guichenoti. The sequence continues at coordinate 18,181,746 of CM031947.1, forward strand.
ATCCAAAGATTCAGAGAATCTGGAACAATCTCTGTGCGTAAGGGTCAAGGCCGGAAAACCATACTGGATGCCCATGATCTTCGGGCCCTTAGACGGCACTGCATCACATACAGGAATGCTACTGTAATGGAAATCAGAACATGGGCTCAGGAATACTTCCAGAAAACATTGTCGGTGAACACAATCCACCGTGCCATTTGCTGTTGCCAGCTAAAACTCTATAGGTCAAAAAAGAAGCCATATCTAAACATGATCCAGAAGCGCAGGCGTTTTCTCTGGGCCAAGGCTCATTTAAAATGGACTGTGGCAAGTGGAAAACTGTTCTGTGGTCAGACTAATCAAAAGTTCTTTTTGGAAAACTGGGACGCCATGTCATCCGGACTAAAGAGGACAAGGACAACCCAAGTTGTTATCAGCGCTTAGTTCAGAAGCCTCAATCCCTGAAGGTATGGGGTTGCATGAGTGCGTGTGGCATGGGAAGACCTTGCATTTTCCAACATGACAATGCCAGACCATCAATTACAACATCATGGCTGCGTAGAAGAAGGATCCGGGTACTGAAATGGCCAGCCTGCAGTCCAGATCTTTCACCCATAGAAAACATTTGGCACATCATAAAGAGGAAGATGCGACAAAGAAGACCTAAGACAGTTGAGCAACTAGAAGCCTGTATTAGACAAGAATGGGACAACATTCCTATTCCTAAACTTGAGCAACTTGTCTCCTCAGTCCCCAGACGTTTACAGACTGTTATAAAAAGAAGAGGGGATTCAAGATTCAAGATTCAAGAGTTTTATTTGTCACATACACAGTTATATACAGAATATACAACCGGCAGTGAAATGTAAACAGGTCCGCTCCATGGACAGTGCAAATTCACAGTTAAAAACACAAGGAAGAAATTATAATAGAAATAGGATATAAAAAAAGTACTATCTATATATATATATATGTCTATATCTGTAGAATTATAAATAATCAAGTCAAAGAGAAAAAAGGTAACAAATAAGGATAAAGTGGAATAAAATAATTGAAGTAGACTTTGCAGTGAGTAAACTGTAGACTTATAAATATGTGGTTAACAAATGTATAAAGAGTATAATGTGCAAACAGGTTTATGACAGGTTGTTACACAGTAACAACGAGAACAGAAAGTGCAGTGCAATGTCAGTGTATCGATGTTTATCCTGAAGTGAAGTCACGTGATGTTAAGTGACTGAGTTCAGGAGTCTGATGGCCTGGGGAAGAAGCTCCTCCTGAGTCTCTCAGTTTTGGCCATCAGGCTGGAAGCGCTACCAGATGGTAGCAGCGTGAAATGAGGGTTTGCAGGGTGATTAGAGTCCTTGATGATCTTGGTAGCTCTACCTTTGCAGCGTTTGGTGTAGACGTCCTGCAGAGACGGGAGAGCTGACCCTGAGATACGCTCGGATAAGCGCACTACTCTTTGCAGGGCTTTGCGGTCATGACTGGTGCTGTTCCCATACCACGCTGTGATGCACTGAGTTAAAACACTTTCTATCGCCCCTAAATAGAAAGTTTTCAGGATAGCTGGTGAAACCCTGAATTTCCTCAGCTGGCGCAGGTGGTACAGTCTTTGCCTGGCTTTTTCACCTGTGTCTGAATGTGAGCAGTCCAGGTCAGGTCCTCGGAGATGTTTACTCCCAGGTACTTGAAGCTGCTCACTCTCTCTACTGGTGACCCGCTGATCATGAGGGGGAGTATGTCCGTTGCTGTCTCTTCCTGAAGTCCACAATCATTTCTTTGGTCTTGCCAACATTCAGAGAGAGACAGTTGTCCTGGCACCATGATGTTAGATGCTCCACCTCGTCCAAGTATGCCGTCTCATTGTTGTTGGAAATGAGGCCCAGGACAACAGTATCATCAGCAAATTTGATGATAGAGGTGGAGCTGTGTGTGGACAAACAGTCATGCGTGTAGAGAGAGTAGAGCAGGGGCTCAGGACACAGCCCTGTGGAGCTCCCACACTCAGGGTGATGGAGGTGGAGGTGGACTGGCCTATTCTCACCACCTGAGGCCTGCCAGTGAGGAAGTCCTCAATCCAGTGGCAGAGAGAAGGATTCAGGCCGAGATCCAGGAGTTTGGAGGTTAGCTTGGTGGGAACTATGGTGTTAAAGGCTGAGCTATAGTCAATAAATAGCAGTCTTACGTAGTTCCCACTTTTGCTGTCGATGTGAGTGAGGGAGGAGTGGAGGACATGAGAGATGGCATCTTCAGTCGATCTATTGGGACGATAGGCAAACTGAAGAGGGTCCAAAGTGTCAGGAATGAAGGCGCAAATGGTGTTTTTAATGAGTCTCTCAAAGACCTTCATGACTATAGACGTGAGAGCCACTGGACGATAGTCATTTAGGCAAGAGGGTTTACTGTTCTTAGGGACAGGGATGATGGTGGATTTTTGAAGGAGGTGGGGACCACAGATGTAGCGAGGACTCATTAAAGATAGATGTAAACAACCCGGTGAGCTGATCAGCACAGGACCGCAGAACACGACCTGAAATACCATCCGCCCAGCAGCTTTCCTGACGTCCACACGCTTGAGTGCTCTCCGAACTTCATCCTCCGAGACAGAGATCACGTGATTGTTGCTGCTCTGAGTAATTTCCTCTAACGCGCCACTTGGCGGAGTCGCGTTGCCGCGGTTACAGTCAAAGCGAGCATAGAAAGAGTTTAACTCGTTCACGAGCAACGGATCAGCGTTCACCTCTGCAGAGGATTTAGATCCAAAGGAGCAGATGGACCTCAGACCTTGCCACATGCGCCGCGAGTCGTTGAGTTGGAAATGAGACTCCACTCGGTCTTTATAACGGAGTTTTGCGGCTTTAACTGCTCGCCTGAGAGCATAGCAGGACGATCTGTATTCATTCATATTCCCTGAATGGAGACCGGCGTTGTAAGCAGCAGTGCGTGCGTTCACTGCCGCGCGGATTGAATTGTCCACCCACGGTTTCTGATTTGAGAAGGACGTTATTGTTATTGTTTGCGTGGCTTGCTCTGTAAGCGTGTTGATGAAGCAAAGCGCCACGTCTGTGAACTCGCTTACGTCAGCTGAACTCGCTCGAACATGTCCCAATCCACATCGCCCAGAGCTGCCTGTAGCGCGGTCTCTGAGTGGGGTGACCAACGCTTAACTTCCCGCCTCACTGGGGGTTCCTGGAGGAGCTTTTGTTTGTATTCGGGAGTGAGGAAAATGGCGGCATGATCCGATTTGCCAAACGCTGGAAGTGACCGCGCTTTATAGGCGTTCTTAAACGGAGAGTAGCAGTGATCCAGTGTGTTTGCTCCTCGTGTGGGGCAGGAGACGTGCTGGTGAAAGTTTGGCAGGACTTTCTTTAGGTTTGCTTTGTTAAAATCGCCACGCGACAATGAATGCCGCGGCCGGGATGTTGGTTTATGACGCCGCTGGCAACATCATGAAGGCCAGATAAAGCCAGCGCTGTGTCTGCCTGCGGTGGGATGTAAACGGCGGTCGCGACAACCGCAGAAAACTCCCTAGGCAGATAGAATGGGCGGCAGATGATTGTTAAATGTTCCAGATGAGGTGAGCAGGACCGCGAGAGAATGGTGATGTTCCTGGGATCGCACCATTTCTTGTTGATCATGAAACACACTCCACCGCCTTTGGATTTACGGCCTCGGCTGTTCTGTCCATCCGAAAAACAGAGAAGTTCTCCGACGGCGTCACAGCTGTGTCCGGGACCGCGGGCGTGAGCCATGTTTCAGACAAACAATAGATATTACAGTCTCTCATGTCCCGTTGAAAACTTATCCTGGCTCTAAGATCGTCCATCTTATTATCCAAGGATTGAACATTTGCTAGAAGAATGCTCGGGAGAGGAGGTCTGAATGCCCTTTTCCTCAGTCTGTTACGGATACCAGCACGTTTCCCACGGTGTTTCTTTGTTCTACGCCGCTGGCTCTGTCCATTGTTCAACTCGGCGTTCCGAAGAATCTCAGATGGCCACAGAGGATCGGCGAAAGTGTCCTGAAACAGTCCAGTGTAGAGGTAACCAATGTCCAAAAGAGTTTTGCTGTCGTAGTAGATCAATGCAGATGATAAGTTTGTAAAAACTGAGAGTAAAAGAAAGTAAAATAGTAAATAAAAGCACAGTCTTCGCGGAGCGACCTGAACGGCGACCAAACACAGCGGCGCCATTTTGTACTAGTTTACACACAGTGGTAAACATGGCCTTGTCCCAACTGTTTTGAGATGTGTTGATGCCATGAAATTTAAAATCAACTTATGTTTCCCTTAAAATTATAAATTTTCTCATTTTAAACATTTGATATGTCACCTTTGATGTATTCTGAATAAAATATTGAAATTTGAAACTTCCACATCATCGCATTCTGTTTTTATTCACAATTTGTACAGTGTCCCAACTTTTTTGGAATCGGGTTTGTATATATATATATATATATATATATATATATATATATATATATATATATATATATATATATATATATATATATATATACACAAATCAAACTTTTGATTTACAATGTTGATGACGCATCATCACAGTCTGTGAAAGGGTCCATTGAACTACTTTTGCATTTTTTATATTGCATTTTGTTTTTTTGGAGACTCATTGGATAACAACATGTCTAAAAAGTTGAAATAAGTCAATCGAAGATCTGACATGTTTGCTGATGTACACATATAGTATGTTCGGTATTTGTGTATTTGATCAGATGAGAAGAGGATTATGTAGACATGTTGATCTCCAATATCTATTCTATTCTATTCTATTCTATTCTATTCTATTCTATTCTATTCTATTCTATTCTATTCTATTCTATTCTATTCTATCCCAATAGTGAACAATTTTTGCAATAGCTGAGAACCCAAATGCTGCCACAGCTGTTTCTACTTGCGCTGAAGATGAAGAACTTGATTAAACTCCACATATGGGAAATCACTGTTTGTTGTGTAAAGCTAACTTATAAGGACAGCTATTTAAGAATAAATGACTACTTCTTTGAATCCTGAAACATTTGCATTTAGCTCTTGATCAGATGATTTTCACTGGAGACAATCAATATATTCTAGGCAAGGAACGTACAATACTCCACTGCAAAAGAGTCCTGGACCAATTAAAGCAGGTTTGATGGAGCTTCCAAAGAGATCCACTACCTCTGTCTCTCTCCTTCTCTAAATTATTGAAGCATGAACTGCCTTGCTTCACCTGCTAAAGTCATTAATGACCTGTAGATTAGTTCCACATGTAAAAATGCTCCGGTGCACAATGTCAGGTCCCATAAAAGTAGAACTTTGGGCAAGAAACCATGTGAGAAAGTGATGTAATATTTAAAGTCTTTGGGTTACAGTGCATTTGAAAGCATGAAGGTTATGACCCATTTTAAACAAATAAAACATTGGATGGGAAGAAATATTTTGCAGATGGCCACAAGCAAGTGTTTACATGCATGTACACATTTATATCCAATGGTAAGAAACGGCCTCTTTCTTTTACATGCATTTTGACTTCTGGTTTATAAAAACCCCACTTGCAAATAAATCATTTGCACCAGTGTATCAGCTATAGCACTATGGGCTGGACCCTGAATAGTTGCATGCACTTGATAGTCATGGTTGGATGGTGGGTCCAACTATGCATGCTCATGCAGGCCCCCTCTGTGCACACACTCTCTCCCACACACACACACAGGATCAGCTCCAGCAGGATGAGTCATGGCCTGGTGTGTGGGTGTCTAATGTGGAGTCAGCGCGACTATACCGGGAACTCAGTTTAGGGGCTGAAACCACAGCCACCCTAAACTCCCTTGGATCCACCCCTAAACCCCTCTAAAATGCAACACATTCACATACACAAACATTATGAAACTGCTTGACTATTGAAGAGTGGCCTCAAATCCACTAAATTTGTGTTATCACAGGCTGAAACTTTTTTCACTGCTCCACTGAGAGACAGAGAGAAGGATCTTTTAATGGCACTGTATTACTTAATTTAGCTGTGCAATCTCTTTAAAGGAACACGCCGACTTTTTGGGACTTTGGCTTATTCACTGTATCCCCCAGAGTTAGACAAGTCCATACATACTATTTTCATCTCTGTGCATCCCATAACTCTGTCTGATGCACCCACCGCTAGCCTACTTTAGCACAAAGACTGGAAGTAAATGGCTCCAGCTAGCCTACTGCTCAATAAGTGACAAAATAACGGCAAAATTTTCCTATTTACATGTTGTGATGTGTATAGTCACAGCGTGTACAAATCACAAGGTTACATGAGACACAGCCATCTTATAAGCGTATACATACTGGGGACTATATTCTCAGAAGACGAAGCACTGCTACTTCTAACTCTCAGAATAGTTTTAGCATGTTATTGAATATGGCACTGTTAATGTATTTGGTCTTGGCGGACTAGATCTGCTACACTGCTGCTGCTGCAGGGCTCCAGACTGCAACCAAATGGTTGCATTTTGTGACCTTTTTTTTCCTGATGGTGTAACTAAATTTTGTTAGAGGTCGCACTGGTGTGACCACCACGGTGCCCAACTGATAAGAGCTGCCATTTCTGGTACATGTGAGAAACATCAAACGACAAACGAAACGAGAGCAGAACAGAACCGCGCTACTAGTTTGAGCACGAGCTCATACACAGGCCGATCTCGATCACACAACACTGTTAATACACAGTGCTGGGAGATCCAGTGAGAAAGCGTTTGAAATCGCCACAGAATTAGTAACATCGCTACTGCGAGATCTAGTGGTGTCTAGTGGACACCAGGAGAAACATTGTGCCACAAACGAAGTTCAGGGGTTTCGGTCCACAAATCACCAACATTCACCCTGAATTTAATGTAGTAACACCACATGGTATTGTTGCAGAAATAGTTGAAGTTTTCACCCGCCTATGACGTTCTGTCTCTCTATTGGATTGATGACATACGTGCTTCATGATGTCATAGACCCGGAAACTATAAAGCACACCGGCAAACACACGCCGTTAGCTTCTGTTGCCTTCAACAAGCGCTCTGTGTCATCTGTCTGTCTCTCTGTGTTGTGTCTGAGTTCAGAATTTTGTTATTTTCAAAAAATATATATATAAAAAGAGTAATAGAGTTATGGCGAGCGAGCAGCATTTCAGAAAGTGTGTTCCTCCCTGTCCACGCTTCATTATGAATGGGGATACACACCCGATGTGCGTGCTGCAATCCCACCGGGCGCTCTTTGAGGAGAGCGTCCCGGCTCGTGTTCCCCGCAGCACGGGCCCTGCTGCTGCTGAGGCATGGCGGCAGCTCATGTCATGGGGTTCACAGATGGATCTGTCGGAGGGGCCGGAGACGGGCTCTGCCCTATCTCAGCCTTCACCCGTCAGATCCAGCACCGCCTCTCCGGGTTTGGGAGCCCGCACTGCCGCGGTGCTGCGGTTATCTTCCTCTGAGGAGGTTGATGTCTGCAGCGTCAAGGCAGGGATTGAGGACTCGCCACTTCAATCCCCTGCCAGTGAGGAGCTCATGGATGTGCTGAGGAGAGCTGTGGCCAGATTACACATCGACTGACCACAAGAACAACATGAGCGAGCTGCCGTAAAAAGCAGACTCAAAGAGCAATTTCTCCCCTCGCTCAGCCTCCACGCAGGAGCCTGCCGTTCTTTCCAGACCTCCACAACAAGGTTTCGAGGTCATGGAAGCGGCCCATGTCATCCTGTATTTTCACCCCGCACACGTCTGTTTATAGTAACATCACAGGGTTGAAAAAGCATGGTTATGGTCAGATACTGGCGGTCGAAGAGACACTTGCGAGCCATCTCTCGCCCGAATCTGCATCTGCCATAAAGGCTCCATCTTTGCCCACTAAACCCTTAAAAGTCACCTCTTCCTTAGTGGGCAAAGCATACTCGGCAGCAGGTCAGGCCGCCGCATGTCTGCACACCATGTCAATCGTGCAGGCATACCAGGCTAACCTGCTGAAGGACCTGGGCGAGAGCCATGAGATCGGAGCCGATGTTATTAATGAGCTCCGATCGACAGCAGATCTCGCTCTCCGGGCCACCAAAGAGACGGCCAGATGTGTTGGCCATTCTATGGCAGCCTTGGTGACCACAGAGAAACATTTGTGGCTCAATCTTATGGAGATAAAGCAACGTGATAAGAGCTTTTTGCTTGATGCGCCGCTGTCTCCAGGAGGCCTGTTCGGTGACGCTGTCACCTCTGTTACCGACAGGTTCCTGGAGGCAAAGAAACAATCTGCGGCACTCAGGCAGTTCCTTCGCCGTAAGCCCCAGGTCTCGTCTGCTGCTGGGCGGGAGCAGCAGGCTCCGAGTACGAGCTCCTCACACAGGGCGCAGCAAAAACAGAGTGTCGCCACTCGTACACCCCTGCAAAAAGGGTGGATGGGTGCGCGGTGCTCTCAGGCGCAGCTCTCCAAGACCAAGACTGATCTGAGGACAGTCATTGTGTCAAGGAAGGCTGCGTCCAAAAAGTCCTGACGCCTGTGATTGTGAGGGTGACTGTGAGGGTGATCCCCTCCGCGGGCGGACCCATTCATTCGCGGTGCCCTCACAGGGTCGATCCACCAACCCCGTCCGAGTGCCGGGGCATGGAGAGCCCAAGGATGGCTCGCGCTGCTGAGCCAGTTGTTCCCTGCCGGTTCGCTGCTTCATGGCGCTGTGCTCACAGTGTGCAGCACATCAAAGGCCAATCTCGAGAGGCTGGTTCCCTTAGTAGATTTTGTGACAGAGTGGGAGAATCTGCCACATATTTCTCGTTGGGTCCTGCAGTGTATAAGAATTGGGTACGCCATTCAGTTCAGATGCCATCCTCCCAGTTTCAACGGGGTCCCCTCCACTGTGGTGGGCCCCGAGCAGGCTCTGGTGATGACTCAGGAAGTACAGACTCTTCTGCAAAAGGGGGCGATAGAGAGGGTTCGCCCCCCCAGACAGGGAGTCAGGCTTTTACAGCCGGTACTTCATAGTGCCAAAGAAGGATGGAGGGCTGCGCCCCATCTTAGATCTTTGCGTCCTGAACCGGGCAGTGGTAAGGCTCAAGTTCAGGATGCTAACACTCAAACAGATCGTGTCTCAGATCAGGTCCGAGGGCTGGTTTGTCACGATAGATCTCAAAGATGCATATTTCCATATCTCCATCCTTCCGCAGCACAGGAAGTACCTGAGGTTCGCCTTCAGGGGAGAGGCGTACCAATATTGGGTGCTTCCTTTCGGTCTAGGTCTCTCACCCCGCACGTTCACGAAGTGTGTGGACGTTGCGCTTGTCCCTTGCATATGCAGGGGATCCATGTGCTCAATTACATTGACGACTGGCTGATCTTAGCACAGTCAGGTCGTCTCGTGGTTCAACATCGAGATGTTGTTCTCGTGCACATGAGGAGGTTGGGGCTGAGGCTTAACTCTAAGAAGAGCGTTCTTTCTCCTGTGCAGAAAATCACATATCTGGGCGTGAGTTGGGATTCGGTCTCTATGCAGGCCCGTCTCTCAGAGCCTCACATAGGGTCGATCCTCTCAGCCATGAGAGGGGTGAAGCTAGACCAGTCACTCACTGAGTCACTCCAGAGACTGTTAGGTCTGATGGCGGCAGCGTCCAACGTGATTCCTTCGGGCCTGCTGTACATGAGACCTTTGCAGTGGTGGCTCAAGGCCAAGGGTTTTTCCCCGAGGGGAAACCCCTTTTGCATGATCAAGGCTACGCGGCGGTGTCTCCGCACCTTGGTTATGTGGAAGGATCCTTGGTTTCTGGCCCAAGGCCCGTCCCTGGGGGCACCGTGTCAGCGTGCGTCTCTGACCACGGATGTCTCCCTGACGGGTTGGGGGGTGACCATGAGTGGTCGCTCAGCCCAGGGCCTGTGGCAGGAACGCAATCATTTGTGGCATATAAATTGCCTGGAAATGTTGGCAGTGTTTCAGGCTCTGAAGCACTTCCTGACACATCTCAGGGGCCGTCATGTGCTTGTGCGCACGGACAGCACATCGGTGGTCTCCTATATAAACCATCAGGAAGGTTTAAGGTCCCGTCGCTTGTACAAGTTGGCGCGCCTTATCCTCCTTTGGGCTCAGGGAAAATTGCTGTCAGTCAGGGCAATGTACATCCCAGGGAGCCAGAATATGGAAGCAGACATCCTGTTGAGGCAGGGGCCAAGGCCCAGGGAGTGGAGACTCCCCACCGAGGTGGTGGAGCTCCTTTGGGAGAAATTTGGCAAGGCTCATGTGGATCTGTTTGCCACTCACGAAAATTCTCATTGTCACCTATGGTTCTCCCTGTCGCCCCAGCTCCTCGCGGGCTGGATGCGATGGTACAGGAGTGGCCGAAGCTTCCCCTGTACACCTTTCCCCTGATTGCTCTGCTTCCGGGAGATCTAGAGAGAGTGCGCCAGGACGGGGCCCGTCTTCTGCTAATAGCTCCGTTCTGGCCGGGCAGAATATGGTTCTCGGACATTGTGTCTCTCCTCGACGCCTCTCCCCTGGAGATTCCGCTCAGGAGGGACCTTCTCTCTCAGGCGGGCAGTGTCTTCGTACACCCTCACCCGGAGTTGTGGAAAGTTGCGGAGTTGGCCTCTGAGGGGGCCCAGCTCATAAGTTCTGGCCTCTCAACCGAGGTTGTTGAGACCATTCTACACTCCAGAGCTCCCTCCACAAGGAAACTTTACGCCTTAAAGTGGAGACTCTTCACCTTGTGGTGTAGAGAGTGCCTTTGGGACCCAGTCAACTGCCCTGCGAGCGTGGTGCTGGAGTTCCTGCAGGAGAGGTTCTCCGCTGGGCTAGCTCCCTCCACACTAAATGTGTATGTGGCAGCCATAGCAGCTTACCACACTCCTTTGAATGGTGTTTTTTTGGGGCGACACCCACTAGTAACTCGTTTTCTCCGTGGAACCTTGAGGCTGAGACCTGTGACTCGCACCAGGGTGCCAGCCTGGGACCTGTCCATCGTCCTGCAGAGCCTTTCCGAGGCTCCCTTTGAGCCCCTCGAGGAAGTTTCTGAGAAGTTTCTCACGCTGAAAACGTTTTTTCTGCTTGCTATTTCTTCCTTAAAAAGAATAGGAGATTTACAAGCCCTCTCTGTTGCACCCTCGTGCCTGGAATTTGCCCCGGGTATGGCCAAGGCCTTCCTTGCTCTGAGGCCCGGGTATATCTCTAAGGTCCTCACTAACCCTGTGAGACCCATTGTTCTCCAGGCCTTCTGTCCTCCGCCTTTTTTGACGTCAGACCAGGAAAAATTGAATCTGCTTTGCCTGGTTCGTGCTCTAGATACATATGTCCACAGAGCTGCCCTGTGGAGAAGAACCGACCAGCTGTTTGTCTGTTTCGGACCACCCTCGAAGGGGGGTCCAGTTTCAAAGCAGAGGATGAGCAAGTGGGTGGTCGAGGCCATCTCACTTGCTTATGTGGAGGCCGGACAGCCTTCTCCCTTGGCTGTTCGGTCCCACTCCACCAGGAGTATGGCCGCCTCTCAGGCTCTTTTGGCAGGGGCCTCCCTGCAAGATGTTTGTGATGCGGCAGGGTGGTCTTCACCTCACACTTTCATCAGGTTCTATGAACTAGATGTCAATGCTACTCAGGGTTCTCGGGTGCTCGCCTCTTAACTCCATGCCACAGGTGGGCATCCAGTCTCGTATGGGGACGTGGGTATTCTCGTTCCCAAAGCGGTGACGCAGTGCAAGTTCCCTTGAAAGGGAACGTCTCGGTTACGACTGTAACCTTAGTTCCCTGAATAGGGAACGAGATGCTGCGTCACCCTGCCATACTCCTTGCATGCCCGCAAGCACCTTGTTTCAGGCCTTCCCAGAAGCTAACGGCGTGTGTTTGCCAGTGTGCTTTATAGTTTCCGGGTCTATGATGTCACCCGCCTATGACTTTCCGTCTCTCTATTGGACTGATGATATACGTGCTTCACAACACAATCACGCAGAGGCATTCCCAAAGCGGTGACGCAGCGTCTCGTTCCCTATTCAGGGAACTAAGGTTACAGTCGTAACCGAGACGTTTTTTGCACATTACTGTTGTTAATAAAAGATAATTTTATCTGGAGGAGGTGGAGGGTTTCAGAGGAACTCTGAATTCTGATAAAATGCTAGCAAACTATCTAGGACAAGCTTACAACAAACAATAAACCCATTGACTCCAAACTTCTGAACGGGAGTGTGAGCGCATAATAAAATATGCAAATACATTTATATTACACCATACCCATGCTATTATAAGCCAGGCTTGAAAGGCATTGCTTGCAAGTTACATGTAAGTGTTTTTCTTATTCTCAGTCTCTCTATCCACCCAGGGGTTCTAAGATATTGAGCCCTGTAGAGGTTCTTGAGTAGCGTGACGTGAGGGTTTTGAATGTTTCTCTGTTAATTTGACAGAGGAAATAGAACCCCACCCATGCAGTGTTTTATAGAGAGCCAAACTGGCTTTTACTGGAATAAATTTCTTGGCTGGAACCATCTCAGCAAAACCAGACTCTCCCTTTCCAAGCAGCTAAAATCCACCATCCCACAGAAAAGTTAAACTCAATTTCAATATATGGACCAAACTACCCTTCATCCTGATGTATTTGCCAAATGATAAGCACAGGATATTTTGAGAAAATGTGCAAAATAATTAAAGATTGTATATGTTATTTAAAATACTGTACTGCATATTACATTAAGTTTCCATATTGGCTTTAGCTTTATAGTTAGTTGCTAAGATCATGAAACTTTGGTCTGTCCAAATATACTTCCTGTTATTCTGTGTACAATGCCAGAAAACCCAACAGCAAATAATAAAATCTATAGTAACATAAAAAAAGAGCACGCATGATCAAGGAACGTGACAATCGCAAAGCAGTGCAGTCTGTTGGTGATTAGCGTCCTCGTGTCAACTGCCAGGGTCGGTCAGTCTAATGGCATGATTAGATCCCTATAGTCTAGCCAGCCGTATTCTGCCAAGGGCCAGGCTTTGGGCATGGCTACAAAACTGATAAAAGTTATGGCTGTATAGGAGCTCTAAAATCAGAAAAACAAGAAACTGCAATTTATCCTGTCTATTGGATACAGTGATACACTAATCAAAACAAGAGACTGAGAAGCAAAAGATAGAGATTCATAACAATCATTCAGTCTTATAGCTGAATATGCTTAAGTGTGCATATTGTAAATGTCAAAACAGCCCTGTAACAGCTTTCAGACCTCACAAGATATGTTTTTGGACAGGTTCTTGAGCCTGTGTCTTGTCTGGACAGCACCAAAGTAGTCACTGGCTCTTTTTATCTAGTAATAAATTTTGATCATCTTAGACTTGCTGCAGGGTCTCATTGTGCAGTTTTAATGAATACAAAATAAATAAATAAAAAAGTTTATGACAGAAGGATACGGAACAGAATTTCTGGATTAAAGTAAATTGCCACAATAACTTTAATGTAGTTGAAATCTAGCTGAAAAGTTTGTGACCAGAAAGATTTTTTTATTTATTTTATTTTAAAGAAATTAATACTCTTTATTCAAGTGACAGTGAAGACTTTCACATCTTAACAAAAAATACATTTCAAATAAATGCTGTTCTTTAGAACTTTCTATTCATTTAAAGGGGTGATGAATTGAGAAATCAACTTTCCCTTGAGCCTTTGATATATAAAAGGTCATGGTAATATAAGAATATCCTGTAAGTTTCGGAGCTGAAAACTTCCTTGTCAGTCAAAGAAGTTTTTATTGACACCAGGCCCAGCAAACGAGAGATCTCAGAATATCTCGCCCTTACAAAATGGCGCCGCTGTGTTTGGTCGCCGTTCAGGTCGCTCCGCGAAGACTGTGCTTTTATTTACTATTTTACTTTCTTTTACTCTCAGTTTTTACAAACTTATCATCTGCATTGATCTACTACGACAGCAAAACTCTTTTGGACATTGGTTACCTCTACACTGGACTGTTTCAGGACACTTTTGCCGATCCTCTGTGGCCATCTGAGATCCTTCGGAACGCCGAGTTGAACAATGGCCAGAGCCAGCGGCGTAGAACAAAGAAACACCGTGGGAAACGTGCTGGTATCCGTAACAGACTGAGGAAAAGGGCATTCAGACCTCCTCTCCCGAGCATTCTTCTAGCAAATGTTCAATCCTTGGATAATAAGATGGACGATCTTAGAGCCAGGATAAGTTTTCAACGGGACATGAGAGACTGTAATATCTATTGTTTGTCTGAAACATGGCTCACGCCCGCGGTCCCGGACACAGCTGTGACGCCGTCGGAGAACTTCTCTGTTTTTCGGATGGACAGAACAGCCGAGGCGGTAAATCCAAAGGCGGTGGAGTGTGTTTCATGATCAACAAGAAATGGTGCGATCCCAGGAACATCACCATTCTCTCGCGGTCCTGCTCACCTCATCTGGAACATTTAACAATCATCTGCCGCCCATTCTATCTGCCTAGGGAGTTTTCTGCGGTTGTCGCGACCGCCGTTTACATCCCACCGCAGGCAGACACAGCGCTGGCTTTATCTGGCCTTCATGATGTTGCCAGCGGCGTCATAAACCAACATCCCGACGTGGCATTCATTGTCGCGGGCGATTTTAACAAAGCAAACCTAAAGAAAGTCCTGCCAAACTTTCACCAGCACGTCTCCTGCCCCACACGAGGAGCAAACACACTGGATCACTGCTACTCTCCGTTTAAGAACGCCTATAAAGCGCGGTCACTTCCAGCGTTTGGCAAATCGGATCATGCCGCCATTTTCCTCACTCCCGAATACAAACAAAAGCTCCTCCAGGAACCCCCGGTGAGGCGGGAAGTTAAGCGTTGGTCGCCCCACTCAGAGACCGCGCTTCAGGCAGCTCTGGGCGATGTGGATTGGGACATGTTCGGCGAGTTCAGCTGGACGTAAGCGAGTTCACAGGCGTGGCGCTTTGCTTCATCAACACGCTTACAGAGCAAGCCACGCAAACAATAACAATAACGTCCTTCTCAAATCAGAAACCGTGGGTGGACAATTCAATCCGCGCGGCAGTGAACGCACGCACTGCTGCTTACAACGCCGGTCTCCATTCAGGGAATATGAATGAATACAGATCGTCCTGTTATGCTCTCAGGCGAGCAGTTAAAGCCGCAAAACTCCGTTATAAAGACCGAGTGGAGTCTCATTTCCAACTCAACGACTCGCGGCGCATGTGGCAAGGTCTGAGGTCCATCTGCTCCTTTGGATCTAAATCCTCTGCAGAGGCAAGCGTTGATCCGTTGCTCGTGAGCGAGTTAAACTCTTTCTATGCTCGCTTTGACTGTAACGCGTAACGCGACTCCGCCAAGTGGCGCGTTAGAGGAAATTACTCAGAGCAGCAACAACCACGTGATCTCTGTCTCAGAGGATGAAGTTCGGAGAGCACTCAAGCGTGTGGGCGTCAGGAAAGCTGCTGGGCCGGATGGTATTTCAGGTCGTGTTCTGCGGTCCTGTGCTGATCAGCTCACCGGGTTGTTTACATCTATCTTTAATGAGTCCTCGCTACATCTGTGGTCCCCACCTCCTTCAAAAAATCCACCATCATCCCTGTCCCTAAGAACAGTAAACCCTCTTGCCTAAATGACTATCGTCCAGTGGCTCTCACGTCTATAGTCATGAAGGTCTTTGAGAGACTCATTAAAAACACCATTTGCGCCTTCATTCCTGACACTTTGGACCCTCTTCAGTTTGCCTATCGTCCCAATAGATCGACTGAAGATGCCATCTCTCATGTCCTCCACTCCTCCCTCACTCACATCGACAGCAAAAGTGGGAACTACGTAAGACTGCTATTTATTGACTATAGCTCAGCCTTTAACACCATAGTTCCCACCAAGCTAACCTCCAAACTCCTGGATCTCGGCCTGAATCCTTCTCTCTGCCACTGGATTGAGGACTTCCTCACTGGCAGGCCTCAGGTGGTGAGAATAGGCCAGTCCACCTCCACCTCCATCACCCTGAGTGTGGGAGCTCCACAGGGCTGTGTCCTGAGCCCCTGCTCTACTCTCTCTACACGCATGACTGTTTGTCCACACACAGCTCCACCTCTATCATCAAATTTGCTGATGATACTGTTGTCCTGGGCCTCATTTCCAACAACAATGAGACGGCATACTTGGACGAGGTGGAGCATCTAACAGCATGGTGCCAGGACAACTGTCTCTCTCTGAATGTTGGCAAGACCAAAGAAATGATTGTGGACTTCAGGAAGAGACAGCAACGGACATACTCCCCCTCATGATCAGCGGGTCACCAGTAGAGAGAGTGAGCAGCTTCAAGTACCTGGGAGTAAACATCTCCGAGGACCTGACCTGGACTGCTCACATTCAGACACAGGTGAAAAAAGCCAGGCAAAGACTGTACCACCTGCGCCAGCTGAGGAAATTCAGGCTTTCACCAGCTATCCTGAAAACTTTCTATTTAGGGGCGATAGAAAGTGTTTTAACTCAGTGCATCACAGCGTGGTATGGGAACAGCACCAGTCATGACCGCAAAGCCCTGCAAAGAGTAGTGCGCTTATCCGAGCGTATCTCAGGGTCAGCTCTCCGTCTCTGCAGGACGTCTACACCAAACGCTGCAAAGGTAGAGCTACCAAGATCATCAAGGACTCTAATCACCCTGCAAACCCTCATTTCACGCTGCTACCATCTGGTAGCGCGCCGAAGCCTGATGGCCAAAACTGAGAGACTCAGGAGGAGCTTCTTCCCCAGGCCATCAGACTCCTGAACTCAGTCACTTAACATCACGTGACTTCACGTCAGGATAAACATCGATACACTGACATTGCACTGCACTTTCTGTTCTCGTTGTTACTGTGTAACAACCTGTCATAAACCTGTTTGCACATTATACTCTTTATACATTTGTTAACCACATATTTATAAGTCTACAGTTTACTCACTGCAAAGTCTACTTCAATTATTTTATTCCACTTTATCCTTATTTGTTACCTTTTTTTCTCTTGACTTGATTATTTATAATTCTACAGATATGGATATATATATATATATATAGATAGTACTTTTTTTTATATCCTATTTCTATTATAATTTCTTCCTTGTGTTTTTAACTGTGAATTTGCACTGTCCATGGAGCGGACCTGTTTACATTTCACTGCCGGTTGTATATTCTGTATATAACTGTGTATGTGACAAATAAAATAAAACTCTTGAATCTTGAATCTTGACCATTGATGTCATAGAATGCAGAAACGCCGCCTCAACAGATAAATATGTACGCTTGCTTCTGTAGCCCCGCCCACCGACTCGTGGAGCTAAACGGATCGCACTACCGAGCAATAAACTTGCCAAAGATAGCAAGATCACTCTCTTGACTTGACAGGGGAGCCGAAGCTCATTAAATATGCAAATCTTATCCAATCCTAGCCATGGGCGTTTACTTCCAAGTCTACAGTGCGGCACACCCATCAAAACCTAGCGTTTTCTTGAGAGAGCCTCAAAACCAGTGTAGAAAATATTTATATATTTTACTTGTGAATTACTTATTCATTATGATGTTTTTGAATGTAAAAACCACACAAACATCATAAGTTGACTTCAGACAACAGTATAAAAAAAAAAAAGCCAGTTCATGATACCTTTAAAGAATCCTGAAAAAAATATCAGTTTCCATCAAAATATTAAAAGAAAAATAAGCTTCTCAATTGTTTTCAACATTGATAACAATAATTAGCACAATATTAGAATGATTTCTAAAGGATCATGTGACAGTGAAGACTGTAGTAATGACTGCTGAAAATTCAGCTTTGCCATACAGGAATAAATTACATTAAAATATATTAAAATAAAAAAGCTTATTTTAAATAGTTATACTATTTCACAATATTCATACTTTATATATTTACAGTAAGTATTTTTTATCAAATAAATATATGACATTGTACAGAAAGCCCGATCAGCATCTGCCCCAGGACCAAGTGGTATACCTTATAAAGTATACAAGAAATGCCTCCAGACTATGGAATACTCCGCAGACTATGGAAACTTTTGCGGAGGGTTTTGGACAAAAGGCATCATCCCATTGTCCTGGAAAAGAGCAGAGGGCTGTTTTGTACCGAAGGAAACAGACTCCTCTGAGATTAGCCGGTTCCGAACTATTTCTCTTCTGAGCATTGAAGGCAAGATCTTTTTCTCTGTCCTGGCTAAAAGGATGACTACCTACATGGAGAGACAAGTACAGTATGTTGATACATCAATCCAGAAAGGTGGCATCCCAGGCTTCTCTGGGTGTTTGGAATACACGGGTACCCTCAACCAGCTGATACGACAGGCCAAGGAGAGCAAAGGCAATCTAACAGTCGTCTGGCTTGACTTGGCCAATGTGTATGGATCAATCCCTAACGACCTCATCAATGCATCTATGGGACACTACCATATACCCCACCACATCAGGGGAATGATCACCAGCTACATTGCTACATTGGAGGATTTAAGTTATGGTTTGAGACCACGCATTTTACAACCCAGTGGCAGGACCTGGAAAAGGGAATTGTAACCGGCTGCATTATTGCTCCCATATTGCTTATCATGGGAATGAATCTGCTCATAACAGCGGCAGGGACGGAATCCAGAGGGCCGATAATGGAGTCCGGCACCCGCTAGCCTCCAATAAGAGGTTTTAGGGATCACCTAACTATAACAACTTCATCCCATGTACAAGAAAGGTGGATCCTGAAGGTACTTGATGATGTGGCAACATGGACAATAATGAAGTTTAAACCAAGGAAGTAAGAAAAATAAGCTTCTCAATTGTTTTCAACATTGATAACAATAATTAGCACAATATTAGAATGATTTCTAAAGGATCATGTGACAGTGAAGACTGTAGTAATGACTGCTGAAAATTCAGCTTTGCCATACAGGAATAAATTACATTAAAATATATTAAAATAAAAAAGCTTATTTTAAATAATTATACTATTTCACAATATTCAGCCTCCTGAGTGGTCTCATTATTGTCCATGTTGCCACATCATCAAGTACCTTCAGGATCCACCTTGCTTGTACATGGGATGAAGTTGTTATAGTTAGGTGATCCCTAAAACCTCTTATTGGAGGCTATATATTGGAAGTCAAAAAGCATGGTGATCAGGAATGGGAAAGTGACCAGCAAGTTCCAGCTCCAAGTCCAGGGGGAGGTTATACCATCAATTGAGGAAAACCCAATAAAATGCCTAGGGAAGTGGTACAATGCCTCTCTCACTGACAGAAGCAACGTATCCAGGACAGATAAACAGGCAGATGAATGGTATGAATGTTGAAGTTGAAGGACATCATCAGGAACCCAAGGCAGAGGAGAGACATGATCCAAGCCGAGATCCGACACCTGGAGGAAGAAAGGTGAGGGTCAAGGGTCGTGGAACTTGGATCACAAGGAGCATGGACAAAGTGGGACCTGTCAAAACGGAAAATCACGTGGCCTGAACTTTGAAGACTAGAGCCCTTTCCTGCATCTCTTTCCTGCTCTGATCAGTGTAAGACCTGCACAGGTGGTGAATAAGGGAGGACCCCCCCCATGCAAGTTATGTGGAGGGAGAGGCAAGGTTGGCAGGCTTGGCTATTTCCAGTTGAGGTTGGCTGTAGGGGTTTCCCGGCGCAGTCTGTGTGGAGGACGCTCACATCCCTGGGAATAGCAGGAAGGGAGAGGAAGACAGCAGCTCGCAGGTTGGGGGAGGTAGCAAAAAAAAAAAAACTTAGATATAACACAATTTTTGTTTTAATTTTAATGTTTTAATTTTAATTTAAACAGTATAAAGCTCAGTTGTGCAGCTTTGTCTGACAAAAAAAGTTTAATTAAATTAAAAGACAAATTAATGTTTTGTCTTCATTTGATTACCAGAAAATACACAACACAGAATTTGTGGGAAATCTTTTCATAGAAATTGAATTAAAATGAAAAATAATAATATGGTTGTTTTTATGAAATCAATTAATTAAGTAGCTAGTCGCTTACTACATACTGGTAAATATTACAGTGGGCAAACATCACAGACAATGTCAGACAGAGACCAAGGCAGCTCTGGCATAATGTCAATAACACTTCTATAAATGACTTACAGTTTCTTTACAGTTATTGAAGTATCCCTAAAGTACCGAAAAAAGGTACCAGTACCAGTTAAAATGTGAACGGTACCCAACCCTAGTGACTGGCCATCACTGGAATGCAGCCACATAGAAGACTTGCTTAAAAATATCTTACCAATCTCAAACATTTGGATGATATTGTATATTGTATATTTTAACTCTATATTTAAACTGTTAATGGATTACAACTTTCATTGAACAGATCACACTTGAAGGGTTACTACATAAATATTAATTCAGAATCTACAAGAACGATGGAGATTTGAGAAAATGCTTGTACTTGCTCTTTTTTTGTCTCACGTTGCTGTTACATTAAAGTTTGTCCCATCTTTACAGTATTTAAATGGATTTATATTCTTACATTCCGAGGCCTCTAGAGCTATCATTTGCACAAAGCTGTATTTAAAATAGCATATATATTGGCCAACCATTCAAGGAATGTTTGCAGAGACTTTTTAAAGCAGAGAAGTGATAAGTGTATTTACACTGAATCACAATCTCAGGAGACAATGTATCATGAGCTCAAATGTTTATTACAGCTGGCTCACCAGGTGCTCCCTATGACCAGTCCATCCATCTGACACTGTTGTTTTAAATAAGGTCTTTGTGTTACTTATGGGAACCACAGTCTTAACTTCAGTGGTCACACAATAATAAACACAAGAAAGTGACAGGTTTAAAGAGTATGTGCACCTCTGAAGACATGTAAAACATAAAAAACATGCACTAGTTAGCATTTAAAGTCTATAATTACAAAAAGACAATAAAAGCCAAACAATAAAAGAATAGGCCTACTGAAAAGAATCTGTGATGCATACTTGACTCTGACTAACAAATATGTGCATACGCAACAGTGAATTCTGGAATATTTTAAACTTTAAGTACGTACACACATGTCGGAATTACTGTAATTACAAGATTCTGACTTGGAAAAAGCAGTTATGTCCCTGTAAACTTAATTTTTGAGCTCCAACTTGTACCACCTGACCAGTCTATCATCATTGTGGAAAAATTCAAAATGTCAAATTCAACAGTAAAATGCAGTTCTGTTTATTAATTCATATAAATTACTATTTTTTATATCCAAATAATGCAGGATTACAACAAATGGTATTTTGGTACCCTAGAACAAATGACAGACATAAAACAGTTTTAAGTAGCTATAGTTAAAATGCCCCTATTATGCTACTTTAAAGTTCCTAATTTAGGTCTCCAATAACAGGTTTACATTTTGTCATAATATACATTGCACATCACCACAACGATCAGTGAAAACACAGAACAGGTGGGGCATTCTCAAACGACTCGATGGATTAATCAGTTTCTCTAAATCCCTCCTTTCCGCGAGCTTGCTCTGCTCTGATTGGTCAGATGGCTCAGTCTGTTGTGATTGGTCTACATGTACAGTGCAGATTTTGGAAGCAAACGGCCATTACCATAACTGATCGCTAGCTCCGTCCACACTATAAAGACAGTAACGATGATGCCGATTTTACACCAAAGCCCAGCGCGAGTCCAAATCCATGACGAAACATCAGAAAAACTAGTTATGCAACCCGAACCTTGAGCAGGACGTTTCTCAGTGATGCTACTCAGTTTGAGATACATTATGAGGTGTTTCAACTGTAATTCCTCACCATCAGCATTAATGTGTGTTTGTGTGTTGTGGCGCACATGTGGGAACTGTATTGATAACAGTGTATACGTTAGGCCCAGCTGATGTAAACATTAACATTTTCAAAACAAATCTTGCTCCATCCTTTATCTTTACTCAAAGTAGTAAGCATGACATACAATCTGCATTAACAGACACAGTTTTAGGTAATATTGCAGCCCACAGCTGATTTACAGTAGTATTTCAGTAAGACAGTAATAACGTCAGTTAGCCAGATACTTACACAATACGTAACACAATAAAACATTGTAGAGCACAGTGTCTTCTTGACATGATGCTATCCAGTATCAGCTGCAGTGTCCAAGGTTTCCCTGGTCTCTGCACATCGTGCGCGCACAATAAGTGGACGGGCAATATGCTAATGTTTCATCGTGACGTCACAATAAATGGCTTGCGACTCGTTTGAAAAACGATTCGTTCAAATGACTCAGAGTCGACTCTTACTTTTGAACCAAGATGGCGCCGCCGTGTTTGGTCGCCGTTCAGGTCGCTCCGCGAAGACTGTGCTTTTATTTATTATTTTACTTTCTTTTGCTCTCAATTTTTACAAATTTATCATCTGCATTGATCTGCTATGACAGCAAAACTCTTTTGGACATTGGTTACCTCTACACTGGACTGTTTCAGGACACTTTCACCGATCCTCTGTGGCCATCTGAGATTCTTCGGAACGCCGAGTTGAACAATGGCCAGAGTCGACGGCGAAGAATCAAGAAACACCGTGGGAAAAGCGCGGGGATCCGTAACAGACTGAGAAAAAGGGCATTCAGCCCACCTCTCCCGAGCATCATGCTCGCAAATGTCCAATCCTTGGAAAATAAGATGGACGACCTTAGAGCCAGGATAAGTTTTCAACGGGACATGAGAGACTGTAACATCTATTGTTTGTCCGAAACATGGCTCACGCCCGTGGTCCCGGACACAGCTGTGACGCCGTCGGAGAACTTCTCTGTTTTTCGGATGGACAGAACAGCCGAGGCCGGTAAATCCAAAGGTGGTGGAGTGTGTTTCATGATCAACAAGAAATGGTGCGACCCCAGGAACATCACCATTTTTTCGCGGTCCTGCTCGCCTCATCTGGAACATTTAACAATCATCTGCCGCCCATTCTATCTGCCGAGGGAGTTTTCCTCGGTCATTGCGACCGCCATTTACATTCCACCACAGGCAGACACAGGGCTGGCTTTATATATCATAGGGAATCACTCAGAGCAGCAACAACCACGTGATCTCTGTCTCGGAGGATGAAGTTCGGAGGGCACTCAAGCGTGTGGACGTCAGGAAAGCTGCCGGGCCGGATGGTATTTCAGGTCGTGTTCTGTGCTGATCAGCTCGCCGGGTTGTTTACATCTATCTTTAATGAGTCCCTCGCTACATCTGTGGTCCCCACCTCCTTCAAAAAATCCACGATCATCCCTGTCCCTAAGAACAGTAAACCCTCTTGCCTAAATGACTATCGTCCAGTGGCTCTCACCTATACATTTCACTGCCGGTTGTATATTCTGTATATAACTGTGTATGTGACAAATAAAACTCTTGAATCTTGAATCTATAGTCATGAAGGTCTTTGAGAGACTCATTAAAAACACCATTTGCTCCTTCATTCCTGACACTTTGGACCCTCTTCAGTTTGCCTATCGTCCCAATAGATTGACTGAAGATGCCATCTCTCATGTCCTCCACTCCTCCCTCACTCACATCGACAGCAAAAGTGGGAACTATGTAAGACTGCTATTTATTGACTATAGCTCAGCCTTTAACACCATAGTTCCCATTAAGCTAACCGCCAAACTCCTGGATCTCGGCCTGAATTCTTCTCTCTGCCACTGGATTGAGGACTTCCTCACTGGCAGGCCTCAGGTGGTGAGAGTAGGCCAGTTCACCTCCACCTCCATCACCCTGAGTGTGGGAGCTCCACAGGGCTGTGTCCTGAGTCCCCTGCTCTACTCTCTCTACACGCATGACTGTTTGTCCACACACAGCTCCACCTCTATCATCAAATTTGCTGATGATACTGTTGTCCTGGGCCTCATTTCCAACAACGAGACGGCATACTTGGACGAGGTGGAGCATCTAACATCATGGTGCCAGGTCTCTCTCTGAATGTTGGCAAGACCAAAGAAAAGATTGTGGACTTCAGGAAGAGACAGCAACAGACATACTCCCCTCTCATGATCAGCAGGTCACCAGTAGAGAGAGTGAGCAGCTTCAAGTACCTGGGTGTAAACATCTCCGAGGACCTGACCTGGACTGCACACATTCAGACACATGTGAAAAAAGCCAGGCAAAGACTGTACCACCTGCGCCAGCTGAGGAAATTCAGGGTTTCACCAGCTATCCTGAAAACTTTCTATTTAGGGGCGATAGAAAGTGTATTAACTTGCGTGGTATGGGAACAGCACCAGTCATGACTGCAAAGCCCTGCAAAGAGTCGTGCGCTTATCTGAGCGTATCTCAGGGTCAGCTCTCTGCAGGACGTCTACACCAAACGCTGCAAAGGTAGAGCTAATAAAATCATCAAGGACTCTAATCACCCTGCAAACCCTCATTTCACGCTGCTGCCATCTGGTAAGCGCTTCCGAAGCCTGATGGCCAAAACTGAGAGACTCAGGAGGAGCTTCTTCCCCAGGCCATCAGACTCCTGAACTCAGTCACTTAACATCACGTGACCATCGATATACTGACATTGCACTGCACTTTCTGTTCTCGTTGTTACTGTGTAACAACCTGTTATAAACCTGTTTGCACATTATACTTCTTTGTACATTTCTGTTACCCACATATTTATAAGTCTACAGTTTACTCACTGCACAGTTTATTTCACTTATTTTATTCCACTTCTTTATTTAATTTTATTTTTTCTACTTGATTTATTTATAATTCTACAGATATATATAGTACTTTTTTATTCTATTTCTATTATAATTTCCTCCTTGTGTTTTTAACTGTGAATTTGCACTGTCCATGGAGCAGACCTGTTTACATTTCACTGCCGGTTGTATATTCTGTATATAACTGTGTATGTGACAAATAAAACTCTTGAAAGACAACTTTATATATGCTGCACTTTCAGATTTAAAACTTTGCAGGATGTTTTCATTCACCTAGAACTATTACACACTACATGAAAGGTAATTTTCACAAATCCATAATAGGGGATCTTTAAATAACTAATGTGTAAATAAAAGTTGATTAATAAAGCATTTGCATAAACAACTGTTACTTGTTGTACTGGGGTTTTGTCTAATGATTACTCAAATTACACATTCATTTTGCAATTATTAGTTTTTGCCACAGAAATGCATAATTTCAAGTCCAAGGACATGAACACTTCAGAGTAGAATGTCCAGATTGTCTTCTACTAATTACAACATGACATGAACGCACCTACAATGCGTTCATGTCAATGTATGCATAATTTTCAGATTAAGTTTAGGCAAAGTTTTATACACAAATCCTCTGGAATGGTAGCCTGACAAGCCAGACCCACATCAAAATGTTGGGTCTGGAATCTCACCATTGGCAAGGCTCAATCCGAGAGGCGGGATAAACAGTTGTCTTTCTAGATTTGCTGCCGCTAGGGTGCGTCTTGATTTCTAGGCTACTGGAATGGCCTTTTATGACTTGGATGGATGTGATCTAAATCTCAAATAAATAAAAAAAAAAGACCTTACAAAATTGATATACTTCCCAAAGACTATTATTCATTGTGGTGAGGACAGTGCAAGCTGTTCCTTTGTGTTATGTGTGAATTAGAGTGAGGCAGCTGAAGTAATGGTCGAGAGACCCGCTGTAACAGTGGCGGTGGACATTGAAGCAAGTATGTTTTTTTTATTTAGTATCAAGAACTGCATGCGGTGAGTCTGGACAACGACGTGTTTGAAGGTCTGACCAGCTGGAAATGGGTACGTAAAGACACAAAGACAAACACACAACGGATAAACACACACTAACCACACACCTCTGTGTCTGACCTTTCCATGGCAGAGAACAGGCTTTGAAAGGCTATCGAGTGTCACTGAGAATTTAACAAAAGTAAGAGGGAAGGTGCAAGAATGATGCAATAGAAGACTCAGAACACAACCCATCAGTCTGAGTTTTTCTTCAAAGTGCCAAACGCACAAGGAACTGCTTTAAAGCTTGCCTGGAGTACAAAAGGCACCAGGGCAAAACCCCCAGGAGGATTCCCTTGTCTGAAGTCAGCACACACCCTCAGGTCATCTTGATATTCATGGACATCATGCATTCAGCTTTCTAAAAGATCGAGCACAACTCAAATCTTATGGCCAATCATAAGGTGTATAATTGTAAATACTTATGGTAAGGCTTTTACCGTTGCTCTGCAAAATTTCATTAGTGAAATCCAGTCATTCTAATAGGTATCCATGCAATCAGGAATTCTCAGTGAGGGCAAAAAAGTTCCCAGCACAGATTTTGCTCATGTTCAAGTAGGTCACACAAATTCACTGCACTAACCAAAAGTGACTGCTTGGTTTTAAAGTGACTGCAGTGTTAGCATTGCTTCATATAAACACTGGACCTGTTTTTGCATAGAGAAGAGAATACATTACATTCTGTTTGTTCATTTGTACCAAAAGCTGAGCATTAAAAACTGAGATCTCACATGAAATTGGGATTTCTATTATTAAAATAAATAAACTGTGATCTCCTGAAAAAAAATGAGATTCCGGTTGTAAAGCCATCAATTTACTGTGCGGCATTGGTCGTGTCCAACACATCAATTTCAAGGTTAGTTTTGAACTGGGCCAAGGACTGACATCTGTGTCTCAAAGACTATTTATTCATTTGAGAAAGACAAGTGAATGACCCTGGTAATATTGTTTATTATGAATGTGGGTGTGTTTGAATTGTGTCAGTGAGTGTACGTGGGTAACCTACAGAAAGCCAAATCATGCACCACTTGCGCAAACAATCCATGCAGTAATACACAAGGCCATGATAGCTGCTAAAGGCTTTCTTGATGGTTTTTCAAGAAAGCACATTTGTTTCATTTTTTCCATTCTTTTTCTGTCATTCTGCCTTCAGGCATCTCTTGTTGACTCTCTCATTCTCATGCACATGCTCACATGCACACTCACTCGCTCTCTATTTTTTTTATCTTGTGCCACATTGCCACTTCAACTCTGACCCTTCTGATGACGTCATCTTCTCAATCATTCCCAGATTGTTCTGTGGCTGGAGTAGACCCTCAAAGGAAGAGAGGCTTTCACATGGGATGGGCTGTAACTTTCTTCTTGTCAACTTACATTTGATGAGTCCGCCGGGGATCCCAAACACATATATCCACAACCTCCGACCCTAAACTCTATATACGTACCATCTACAGCAGACCCTTGCAGTTCTAATGCACAATGACACAAATCTGGACACAGACAGTATTTTGTCTCATGCTGCAGAAAAAGAAAAATTTATTTGATTAATTCATATATTTTACAGTTCAAAAGTTTAGAGTCGGTATGATTTTGAAATAAATTTTTGATGCTCACCAAGGCTGCATTTATTTGATCAAAATTTTAAAATATTCCCATTTAAAATAACTGTTAAAATGTATTTACTGTCACTTTTGATCAATTTAATGCATACTGGCTGTATAAAAGTATTAATTTCTGACCCCAAACAACTTTACAAAAAAAAAAAGTCTTTTAATATCAAAAAACATTATCTTGAATTTAAATTATTCTTATCCCATTAGAATTTTTTAAAGGGTCATGAATTGAGAAATCAACTTTCCCTTGAGCTTTTGATATATAAAAGGTAATCTTAATATAAGAATATCCTGTAAGTTTCAGAGCTGAAAACGTACTTGTTAGTCAAAGAAAAGCTTTTATTGACAGCTGCCACAGCAAATGATTGATCTGCGAATGTGCTTACCTGTGATGTTAGAGTTCAGTGAAACGCCACCTTAACCGAAGAAGACAAATGCCTAATTTTGTAGCCCCACTGACTGATTCATGCCTGGCATGTTAGATAAATAACATAGGCCTATGTGGAGCTAAACCGGATCAAACTTCCAAGCAATAAAGCTTATGGCATGTTTCAAACATGCCATAAGCTTCCTTCGGATTCTAAAATGCATGGTTGAACTTTATTTGTGACCTGATCCAGCAAAATGAGTCACAGTGACCCAAATTTCAAAAATTGAGATTTTGGGATCAATCGAAAGAGGAGACCATGAACTTTAAAATAATATCCTAGTCAAAGTCGTACATTGAATGGTTTTAAATATATACACATTTGATTTATGGTCGTCTGCCCTCTTTCTCCAATTGAAAACCTGAGAAAAATCGCTTTTAAAGTTTTTGCCTGTTTTTGGTTAATATCTTTTAAAATCCATTGCATTGAAAGGGATAAACTATTTATTTTACAGCTTAATTTAACCAAAGACATTTGTACTTACAAACCCAATTCCAAAAAAGTTGTGACACTGTACAAATTGTGAATAAAAACAGAATGCAATGATGTGGAAGTTTCAAATTTCAATATTTTATTCAGAATACAACATAGATGACATATCAAATGTTTAAACTGAGAAAATCTATAATTTTAAGGGAAAAATAAGTTGACAAGGCCATGTTTCCCGCTGTGTGGCATCCCCTCTTCTTTTTATAACAGTCTGCAAACGTCTGGGGACTGAGGAGACAAGTTGCTCAAGTTTAGGAATAGGAATGTTGTCCCATTCTTGTCTAATACAGGCTTCTAGTTGCTCAAATGTCTTAGGTCTTCTTTGTCGCATCTTCCTCTTTATGATGCACCAAATGTTTTCTATGGGTGAAAGATCTGGACTGCAGGCTGGCCATTTCAGTACCCGGATCCTTCTTCTACACAGCCATGATGTTGTAATTGATGCAGTATGTGGTCTGGCATTGTCATGTTGAAAAATGCAAGGTCTTCCCTGAAAGAGACGGCGTCTGGATGGGAGCATATGTTGTTCTAGAACTTGGATATACCTTTCAGCATTGATGGTGCCTTTCCAGATGTGTAAGCTGCCCATGCCACACGCACTCATGCAACCCCATACCATCAGAGATGCAGGCTTCTGAACTGAGCGCTGATAACAACTTGGGTTGTCCTTGTCCTCTTTAGTCCGGATGACATGGCGTCCCAGTTTTCCAAAAAGAACTTCAAATTTTGATTGGTCTGACCACAGAACAGTTTTCCACTTTGCCACAGTCCATTTTAAATGAGCCTTGGCCCAGAGAAAATGCCTGCACTTCTGGATCATGTTTAGATATGGCTTCTTTTTTGACCTATAGAGTTTTAGGCAGCAGCGGCGAATGGCACGGTGGATTGTGTTCACCGACAATGTTTTCTGGAAGCATTCCTGAGCCCATGTTGTGATTTCCATTACAGTAGCATTCCTGGATGTGATGCAGTGCCGAAAAGATCGCCCAAAGATCACAAGTATCCAGTATGGTTTTCCAGCCTTGACCCTTACGCACAGAGATTTTTCCAGATTCTCTGAATCTTTGGATGATATTATGGACTGTAGATGATGATAACTTCAAACTCTTTGCAATTTTTCTCTGAGAAACTCCTTTCTGATATTGCTCCACTAGTTTTGGCCGCAGCATTGGGGGAATTGGTGATCCTCTGCCCATCTTGACTTCTGAGAGACACTGCCACTCTGAGAGGCTCTTTATATACCCAATCATGTTGCCAATTGACCTAATAAGTTGCAAATTGGTCCTCCAGTTGTTCCTTATAATGTACAATTAACTTTTACGGCCTCTTATTGCTACCTGTCCCAACTTTTTTGGAATGTGTAGCTCTCATGAAATCCAAAATGAGCCAATATTTGGCATGACATTTCAAAATGTCTCACTTTCAACATTTGATGTTATCTATATTCTATTGTGAATAAAATATAAGTTTATGAGATTTGTAAATTATTGCATTCCTTTTTTATTCACAATTTGTACAGTGTCCCAACTTTTTTGGAATCGGGTTTGTATATAAATAAATACTATTAAACCAGGCTGAAGCTCAAATTATTTTAAAGTATTTATTTGAATGAATATTTTAAAAGGCACTTTTACAAAGATTTACTACAATTAGAAAGATTGAAAAGAGGTGCTACATTTTTGCTTGAGAGAGAGGGTGTGTGCGTGTGTGTGTGTGTTAGACGCTTTATTTCCACTTTTCTAGCATTTTCTTAATTTTTATTGAAAATAAATGCCTTTCCGATCTGATAAGTGATGGGAAAAGGTAGTAGAACGAGTTCAGCAAAAGGCGGATTCGAATCTCCGGTCGATTTGTGTCAAAACTTTCTGCCATGCGTCTTACCCCTACACTATTGCCGCTCTAAATAATTCAAGTCAAAGTCAGCTTTATTGTCAATTCTGCCATACGTACAGTACATACATACAGAGAATTTAAATTCTATGACTCTCAGACCCTAGGTGCCTAACAACAACAAAACTTTAACAGTAACAACAACAGAAGAAAGATAAAAAAAAGATGGATAAAGTGAATTATAGAGGTAAAGTGGCGATGGCAAATAGTGCAAACAATAGTAACAATAGTGCAATTTCAGATTTAAGTCAGTGCAGGTATAAAATAAAATTATAAGAGTGTGTGCAAAAAAAGAGTCTGTAAGAGGGGAGACCAATTCCTCAGAGAGACAATATAATGAGGTAGATGAAGGGAGGAGAACTGGGGGGGTGATTCCCAGATCAGGTGCGTGGGGCGGAAGAGGGGAGAGTCGGCAGAGTCGGGAGGGAGTTCAATGCCCTGACAGCTTGGGAAATGAAGCTGTCCTTCAGTCTGCTGGTCCTTGCTTGGAGACTGCGAAGCCTCCTCCCTGATGGCAGCAGACTGAAGAGGCTGTGCGATGGGTGGGTGGGGTCTCTCGCAATGATGAGGGCTTTGCGGGAGAGGCGGGAGTTATAAATGTCCTGGAGGGGTGGGAGAGAGACACCAACGATCTTCTCAGCTGCTCTCACTATGCGCTGAAGTTCTTTACGGCAGGATGCGTTGCAGGCGCCGTACCACACAGTGATGCAGCTGGTCAGAATGCTCTCGATGGTGCCTCTGTAGAAGGTGCGCATGATGGGGGCTGGGGCTCCGGCTCTTCTCAGCCTGCGGAGAAAGTAGAGTCGCTGCTGTGCTTTCTTGGTCAGTGCTGTGGTGTTGGCGGTCCAGAGAGGTCCTCTGTGATATGTACACCCAGAAATTTTGGTGCTCTCACCCTTTCCACGGTTACACCGTTGATGGTCAGAGGAGCGTGCTGGGTGTGCATTCTCCTGAAGTCAACAACAATCTCCTTTGTCTTCTCCACGTTCAGAGAGAGATTGTTGTCGCCACACCACCTGGCCAGGCGGCTCACCTCGCTCCTGAAGTTTGTCTCATCATCGTTGCTAATGAGACCAACTACGGTCGTGTCGTCCGCAAACTTGATGAAGTGATTGCTGTTGTGTATGGGTGTGCAGTCATGTGTCAGCAGAGTGAAAAGGAGGGGCTCAACACACATCCCTGAGGGGCTCCAGTGTTCATGATGATGGAGCTGGATGAGTTACTGCCGACCCGAACTGCCTGAGGTCTTCCCGTCAGGAAGTCCAGCAACCAGTTGCACATCGATGTGCTGAATCCCAGCTGTGACAGTTTTTGAGTGAACTGTAGAGGGATGATTGTGTTGAATGCTGAACTAAAGTCTATGAACAGCATTCTGACATAAGTGTCTTTGTTTTCCAGGTGAGTGAGTGCTGAATGGACGGTGGTGGCGATGGCGTCATCGGTCGAGCGTTTAGACCGATATGCAAATTGGTAGGGGTCCAGGGAGGGGGGGAGGACAGACTTAATGTGGTGCATGACTAGCCGCTCAAAGCACTTCATAAGGATGGGGGTAAGTGCGACTGGACGGTAGTCGTTGAAGCAGGATGGAGATGATTTCTTAGGGACTGGAATGATGGTGGTTGCTTTGAAGATGTTGAAGATGTCTGTGAAGACATCAGTGAGTTCCTCTGCACAGTCTCTCAATACACGTCCAGGAATGTTGTCAGGACCTGGAGCTTTGCAGATGAACGGACGCGACAAGGACGTACAAAAACACTGTGATTTACACGACGAAAAACACAAAAACACCGGTCCGTTGGGAGAGAGAGAAGCCGCTGCGTGTGCACGCGCCGCCATCTTAGTAAAACAAGGTTCAGTGATTAACGTAACAACATTCAGTGATTAACGTAATTTTGTATGGCCCAACCAGACGTTTAGTAAACAAGGCTAAACAGTATTGCGCTATCTTTCTGAGGAGATCTGCTAGCTTGTTTATACAGAACGCTGCTAGTCTGGAGGACTGCTGGATCAATCACGTGCCTGTCAGTCGAAACGGGGCTTCCCATTGACACAGCATTTGTCACTGTTTGTGTACATTTCTAAGGTTTTTGATTGGTTCTATACAACGTTTAACACCATATTCGGAGAGCAGAGATAGTGACGTTTCAGGGGATACCTGGAATATAGGGAAATGCTCAGAAGTGACGAGAGGAGTTGAGAAAAGCAATGTTCATTTCCAGTGAATTTAGTAAAACGCTGTCAACTTTAATAGTCATTTAAATACCTCTACTCAATTATCTGGACTACAAAACTTTGGGAGATTATTTTTGAATGTCTGTTCTAAAAAAAGAAAAATCAATTGTTTTTCCACATTATCAGTCCATATCTTAAAATGGAACATTGCGACTTCCGACTCATTTTTCCAGAACGGGTCACATTTTTAATGAAGATCCAACTGACGTGGGTAAAGACATTGCATTTGTTCGCTTCATTTCACCGGATTCGTTTGTAAACAAGAGACTGGATTTGCAGACAGGGTGAGATTAAAAAACAATGCTGTGGCTTCTGGATCTGACAGGAATAATGCATATTTCATTGTTACATTTGATATCTGATTATGTACGTGCCTAACTAAACAACTTTCATGCTGTCACAGGCTGGAGTATCCTTTGTATTTGAGGTGCTGTTGGTTCATTGTCCTGTGATTCATGATCAGACTCAAACATGTATGGAGCAGGACTTGCAATCTTAAATAGTAAAATACACGTGCACGTGTGCGTAATGCACAGTTCGTGGTTATATCCACCGACCGGGCCCGTAAAGCAATAAAATATAACATTCCAATTATTTGTGGGTGGATGAGAGATAAATCATTGTGTTTGTTTGATAAAGACATTTTGCTAGTCCTGTGGGCGAATCATTCCGGTTTCCGTTTAACCACATTGAAAGTTTTCAAAACAATTCCCTAACGTGTAATGACTGGGGAGACTAAGCTCATTATAATATGCAAAACTGTTATCCAATCATAGCAGTGGGCATTTACTTCCAAGTCTTCAATGCGGCACGCCCATAAAACAGAGTGTTTCAAGAGCTAGGCTCAAAACCAGGGTAGAAAATAGCCTATTATTCATTATGTTTTTGAATGTAAAAACCACGCAAACGTCATAAGTTGACCTCAGACAACAGTATATAAAAAAAGCACCTTTAAAGCACAAATCTAATCTCATAGAAAAGTTTCTTTTTTTCCCCTGGAAAACAAGTAAAATTTTAGTTTTTTTAAATATACTTTCACCAACACACAATATTCATGTAATAACTCAATGTAGATTAACTGTGCAGTTTGTTGTTGCAACATATGAGCAAAATCTTCTCAAATATTCCCCAAAGCCAGTATTCAACATGTCCAAGGTCTCCATCAAATCCAAAATACGCCCTTCTGATCATACCCATATGTCTGTCCAAAGCCTTAGGGCACCAAGAAGCTTCTTCAGATCCACTACACTGTGCATGTGTGCCTTGGTCTTGCTTTATTTTCTCTTTATGTTCTCTTTCACCACATCCACTTTAATTTGAGATCAGTCATACCCCTTTCTCCCACCCTTTCCCTTCTCACGTCCATCCACCACATGCCATATTCTGTAAAGATGTGTGAGAGAGTCATGGGAAGGAAAAGCATCTGGATCTTCTCAAGTACTCCTTCAGCGTTCTCTCACTAATCAAAGCTATTAAAACAAAGACTCCGTGGCTTAAGTGAAGCAGAGGATTTGGGGTATTGGATTTGTTTGAATCAACAGTAATATATGTGTACAGAACAGAGTAGTGCTCTGTGGCAATGATTTAGCCCCATGTTACATGACCAACAAGGGAATTTAAGCCATGACAATTGTATTAGGAGGATGGAGCAAGTTTCTCACATATAAGTATATGTACATCTGTTGGCATTTTTACACACCAGATGTACATAAATATTTAAAGCGATAGTTCAGTTTACATTGTTCTAAACATGTATGACTTTCTTCTGTGGAACAAAGAAGATATTTAGGAAATTTCCAAAACAAGAAATTGGACCCCACTGACTTTTAGTGTTTGGAACAACATGAGGGTGAGTAAATGATGAGAGGATAAACATTTTCTGGGTGAACTATCGTGTACTTACCTAAGAAAGTACTGGTCAATGTAAGGTAACTACATGGGTTAAGGTTAGTGTTAGAGATACTAGGTACTGACACACCAGTGTCAGTACCTAGTTATTGCCCAGTTATTGTAATAATTATAATCAGTACATAGTTTGTACATGGGCAACAGGGCTGTAAAACAAAGTGCTACCGTGTTTAGGTATTGTCTAACTTCCCTGTTGCTCAAATGTAACTTAAAACCTTTGGCGTGAAGATTTGCAGCTGTCCATGTGAGAAAGAATATTGTCCCAGTCAAAATGGAATCAGAGACTGTCTCAGCAGCTGTCAGAAATCCCCGTTAAATAGATTTTGGCCTACTTACAAGCTCATTCGTGACAAAAACATGAACTTGCAGATACAAGTATACAAAAGAACCATGAAAATATAGATTTCTAAAATTTAAACAACACATTTGTTCATTGGACTGGCAAGTGAGCTTAAAGGAATAGAAAATTCTGTCCTTATTTACACACCTTAATGTCATTACAAAGCCCTTGGACTTATTTCTTCTTCAACACCCCTGTCTCAGCTGAGTGTGACAGACTGCCAACAAGACGGTGAGATTTAAACCAAAGCGGTCAGGTGTGAAATCCCAGACCAAATTTGAATAGACTCTTGAGGTAGCTTGAGGTGATGTCACTTTAAGAGAAAGAATATGTTATTGATTTACCACAAACATTCTACATGATCACAATAATTATCAATACAAGGCACTGAACTGAAGTTCAAAATCGTTTCTGAAGACAGAACTCAATCTTCATGGTGCAGAGCAGTGTATAACGCTGGCAAATTTCTAACTTTTAATGTCTCTGGATCCTCTCAAATTTAAGACTTGATAATGTCAGCAGTGCCTAGTTTCCAGATTTGAACTTCACTTCACATCTTAGAACGGTGTTGCTTGGGCCACCAATCTAATGAAACAAATATAAAATAAGTAGCAGATCATATTTGACTTATTTTGTTACATACAACACTTCTGCATTAAATTTTAGAGCATTATGTGGACTCCATATTGCAACACTTTTGACAACTTTTATTCAGAGCTAAAGCAGAAATGTCTCAAGCTTGCCTCTGGTGTTAATAGCACATGGTCAGGTCAGACCAATATCACAAGACAAAACACAGAACATGCCCAGACTCAATGGAAACACATTTAATTGTTTTAAATGACTGCACTGTGTCTTACATTCATTTGAGCTAGCTGATGACAGTTCAATCTGCAAAAACTGAGTAAATACTTGCCTTAAGAGACAGATACTGCTTAACTCAGAGATACAGATCAATATACCTCCTTGACTCATCATCTCCAAGCAGTGACATCATTGGTATACAGAGCTCCACTGTTTCCACACAATAAAGTTCTTCTGCTTTTAGAGATAAAGAAATAAAACTGCTCAGGAGAACCCATTCTCAAGCCTTATTTGTGGTCATGGTCTATCATGGCTGATATAAATTTATAAAAGAAGAACATTGTTTATAAGAGGCTTATTATTCTATTTAAAAATACAGCAGCCTGAGGTCAGGGTTGAGAACATTGAAATTAGATAAAAGCTTCAAATTGCCTTCTTAATAAGGAGACTACTTTAGTCACAGCTTTACATGAGGCCTGTTTCACACTATATACAGTTGCAAGAAAAAGTATGTGAACAGCCTGCAGAATCGGTGGAAATGTGAATAATTTTAACTAAATAAAAGAGATCATACAAAATGCATGTTATTTTTTATTTAGTGCTGTCCTGAATAAGATATTTTACATAAAAAATATTTACATATAGTCCACAAGACAAAAAAAAAAAATTGCTGAATTTATTATGACGACCCTGTTCAAACGTTTATGAACCACTGATTCTCAATACTGTGTATCGTTCCCTGGATGATCCACAGCATTTTTTTTTTTTTTTTTGGTTTGTTATGGTTGTTCATGAGCCTCTTGTTTGTCCTGAGCAGTTTAACTGCCCGATGTTCTTCAGAAAAATCCTTCAGGTCCAGCAAATTCTTCAGTTTTCCAGCACCTTTTGCATATTTGAACCCTTTCCATCAGTGACTGTATGATTTTGAGATCCATCTCTTCACACAATTGAGAGACTCAAACACAACAAAAAAAAAGGTTCAAACATTCACTGATGCTCCAGAAGGAAACATGAAGCATTAAGAGCCATGGGGTGAAAACTTATTGAATTTGAAGATCGAGGTAAATTGTACTTAATTTGTCTTCCGAGAAACATGTAATTATCTTTTGTTGCTTCTGGAGGGCAGTACTAAATTTAAGTCATTCTGTGTTCTGTTCTAAGAGAATACTTCCTGAGGGGAAATTCCTGAATGAAATTAAGGTTATTACATTGTATTCCTATCGAATTATTACTGTACAAAGAGGAAAATGTCTGTAGTCTCAGGTTTAACATTTTCGTTTACATGTAATTCACAGCTAACGTCTGCTGGGAATGTTAGACGAACAATGCGGCAGCGCCACCAGGAAGTTTCACTTCCTACCAAACAAATGCGCGACCAGGGCTGAAACACAACAACCCTGTCCTAAGTTGCCGTGCGCTCTGCTGACTATAACAGGAGCACTGTTGATCTAGTGTGTTTGATGGGTTGAACTAAAATGTCTGACAGATGAGATGGTCAAGCTGTTTTTTTTATGTAACTTTTCAAAACTCAATATATAAGCTTGTCATTTAATGAAATGGAACAGCCTACTGATAGCAGTTTTCTTCCCACAGATTCCCATTGGCTGCTGTTGCTGCTTCTGTCACGTATTAAAACATTTACTTATTTTATGTATTTTACTATTTTATGACTGACTGATATTGTATATGAACTGATCCTGTCATTATATATATATATATATATATATATATATATATATATATATATATATATATATATATATATATATATATATATATATATATATATATATATATATATATATATATATATATATATATATATATATATATATATATATATATATATATATATATATATATATATATATATATATATATATATATATATATATA
This sequence comes from Paracanthobrama guichenoti, assembly GCA_018749465.1. Lineage (NCBI taxonomy): Eukaryota > Metazoa > Chordata > Actinopteri > Cypriniformes > Gobionidae > Paracanthobrama > Paracanthobrama guichenoti. The sequence continues at coordinate 18,218,981 of CM031947.1, forward strand.
TATATATATATATATATATATATATATATATATATATACATATATATATATATATATATATATATATATATATATATATATATATATATATATATATATATATATATATATATATATATATATATATATATATATATATATACACACACACACACACACACACATATATATATACACACACATACATATTGTAATGGACTCCGCCTACTCGTTCCTCGTCACCTGAATTCTGAACACCTGCAACCAATCTCACCCTCACTACTTAAACACCACTCACCCCGCTCATTGTGTCTGGTCACGTCTTCGCTACCCGGACTCTACCTGCGCTACCAAGCGACCCTAAGAACTCTCACGCTGTGCATTTCCTGGACTTCTCTTTCCAGCATTCCCAGTATTCTCCAAACCCTCTCTGAGTCTTCGAAAGCCAGTTCTCTCCACATCGCTTTCAGTTAAGATTGCCATTTCCCTTACCTTCATGCCTTTTGCTGGCGAGGCGGAGAAGTGCAACGGATTCCTGCTACAGTGCTCTTTGTATTTTGAGCTACAGGTGAATCAGTTTCAATCTGAGCGCGCTAAGATCGCCTTTATGATTTCGCTTCTGACAGGACGCGCTCTCCAATGGGCCCAAGCGATCTGGGCGGCCGATGGACCCGTTACTCAGTCTTTGGGGGCCTTCGTGAAACACTTTCGAGAGGTGTTCAGCCAGTCTGCGGGTCAGATTTCTTCTCAGGACCAGTTGATGCGGATTCAGCAAGGTAACCTACCCATTCATGATTACACCCTGCAATTCCGCACATTGGCCGCCTCTAGCGGCTGGAATGAAATCGCCCTGATGTCCGCATTCCGTCAAGGTTTAAACCCGCAGATCCGCGCTCATTTAGCCACCTTTGACGAATCCATCGGTCTGGAGAAGCTGATTCAGTACTCCATTCTCGTGTCCCAGAACCTCTCCGCCTGCACCTCTCCCTCTGTACCGTTGCATTCTCCACCTCCACCACGGGAATATCAGAACCCAGCACCAGAACCCATGCAAGTTGACCAATTCCGTTTAACACCTTCGGAAAGGGAGCGGCGTATGCGTATGCACCTCTGCCTATACTGTGGAGGTCAAGGCCACTACCGTGACACCTGCCCGGTCCGACCCCCACGCCCAGCGGTGAGTACCTTACACACCAAGCCCCCTGTCTCCGCCCTGTCATACACTGATGTACTGGTAATTTCCGATGTCTCTCCTATCCCAGCCAAAGCCCTGATTGATTCCGGAGCTGCTGGAAACTTCATTTCATCCTCCCTACTCCAAAAACTTCACGCCAAAAGATCCTTACTCAACCCTCCATACAGAGCTCACTCCATCCTGGGAAAACCGCTGGGCCGCGGGTGCATACGCGATACCTCTGCAGAACTCACCCTCAGGATCGGATGTTTACATCAGGAGCTCATCTCCTTTCTGGTGCTGGAGGGTTCTACAGTCGACGTCGTCCTGGGACGCCCGTGGCTAACCACTCATTTTCCGAGTATCTGTTGGAAGTCTGGGGAGGTATTGAAGTGGAGCCCGAGATGTCTCACTAACTGTCTCTCCGCTATCCAGAAGGTCCCTCCATGGAAAATCACGTTTCAGTCTCCATCCCGAGTCTCCCTGGCCTCCACCTCTGTTGAGAGTCCTCCCTCTGCCGTAGCCACCACCCTTCCTGTACAGTACCGGGCGTTCCAGGACGTCTTCAGCCCGCAGTTGGCCACAAAGCTTCCACCTCACCGGCCATGGGACTGTGCACAGATTGACCTGCTGCCTGGGACCTCCTTTCCCCGAGGTCGTATCTACCCTCTGTCCATCCCAGAACAGCAGGCCATGGAGGAGTACATCCAGGAGGCTCTCAAACAGGAATATATCCGACCCTCGACTTCCCCTGCCGCTGCCAGCTTCTTCTTCGTGGCCAAAAAGGACGGAGGCTTGAGGCCCTGTATTGACTATCACCATCTCAATGCTCACACGATCAAGTTCCGCTATCCACTTCCCCTGGTTCCAGCCGCTCTGGAACAGTTGCGGGGGGCTCGCATCTTCACGAAGTTGGACCTGCACAGCACTTACAACCTCATCCGCATTCGAAAAGGGGACGAGTGGAAAACGGCTTTCATCACCCTAGCGGGGCATTATGAATATCAGGTAATGCCCTTTGGACTTTCCAATGCCCCAGCTGTGTTCCAGGGGTTTATGAACGAAATCCTCAGAGAATTCCTGATGCATTTTGTTATCGTCTATATCGATGACATCCTTGTGTATTCATCCTCCGAAGATGAACATCTGTCCCACGTTGCGCAGGTCCTCCAAAAACTCAGAGAACACCATCTCTTCCTGAAGTTGGAGAAATGCGAGTTCCACCGCAGCCAAATCCAGTTCCTAGGTTATATCATCGACCAGAGCGGCATCAAGATGGACCAGGGGAAGGTGAGAGCAGTGCAGACCTGGCCTACACCCACGACCATCAAGGGGTTACAGAGGTTCCTTGGCTTCGCCAAATTTCTATCGGAGATTTATCCGTAACTTCAGTTCCATCGCTGCCCCGTTGTCTGCACTGCTTCGGAAGGGATCCAAGTCTCTGTCCTGGACATCGGACACCGCCACAGCCTTCTCCACACTCAAATCGGCATTCTGCTCTGCCCCTATCCTTGCTCACCCGGACCCCACACTCCCCTTCGTGGGAGAAGTAGACGCATCCTGCACTGGGGTAGGGGCCGTGCTCTCGCAGCGGCAGGGTGAGCCTCCACGTCTACTCCACGGGTACTGTAATGGACTCTGCCACACCCCGCACACCAGACTCCTTCACTCCGCCTACTCGTTCCTCGTCACCTGAATTCTGAACACCTGCAACCAATCTCACCCTCACTACTTAAACACCACTCACTGTGTCTGGTCACGTCTTCGCTACCCGGACTCTACCTGCGCTACCAAGCGACCCTAAGAACTCTCACGCTGTGCATTTCCTGGACTTCTCTTTCCAGCATTCCCAGTATTCTCCAAACCCTCTCCAAGTCTATATGTACACATACACATATATATATATATATATATATTACACACACACACAGGTGCTGGTCATATAATTAGAATACCATCAAAAAGTTGATTTCACTAATTCCATTCAAAAAGTGAAACTTGTATATTATATTCATTCATTAGACACAGACTAATATATTTCACATGTTTATTTCTTTTCATTTTGATGATTATAACTGCCAACTAAGGAAAATCCCAAATTCAGTATCTCAGAAAATTTGAATATTACTTAAGACCAATACAAAGGATTTTTAGAAATCATGAAAAGTATGAGCATGTACAGCACTCAATACGTAGTTGGGGCTCCTTTTGCCTGAATTACTGCAGCAATGCGGCATGGCATGGAGTCGATCAGTCTGTGGCACTGCTCAGGTGTTATGAAAGCCCAGGTTGTTCTGATGGCCTTCAGCTCTCCTGCATTGTTGGGTCTGGCATAATTGCATCTTCCTCTCCACAATATCCCATAGATTTTCAATGGGTTAAGGTCAGGCGAGTTTGCTTGCCAATTAAGAACAGGGATACCATGATCCTTAAACCAGGTACTGGTTGTTTTGGCATTGTGTGCAGGTGCCAAGTCCTGTTGGAAAATGAAATCTGCATCTCCATAAAGTTGGTCAGCAGCAGGAAGCATGAAGTGCTCTCAAAATTCCTGGTATAAGGCTGTGTTGACCTTTGACCTCAGAAAACACAGTGGATCAACACCAGCAGATGACATGGCACCCCAAACAATCACTGACTGTGGAAACTTTGTTTGCTTTTTGTCTTTAGCCCAGGCGAGACACTTCTGATGCTGTCTGTTGTTCAAGAGTGGCTTGACAAGGAATGCAACAGCTGAAACCCATGTCTTGCATACGTCTGTGCGTAGTGGTTCTTGAAGCACTGACTCCAGCTGCAGTCCACTCTTTGTGAATCTCCCCCACATTTTTGAATGGGTTTTGTTTCACAATCCTCTCCAGGGTGCGGTTATCCCTATTGCTTGTACACTTTTTTCTACCACCTTCCCTTCGACTCTCTATTAATGTGCTTGGACACAGAGCTCTGTGAACAGCCAGCCTCTTTTGCATTGACCTTTTGTGTCTTGCCCTCCTTGTGCAAGGTGTCAATGGTCGTCTTTTGGAAAACTGTCAAGTCAGCAGTCTTCCCCATGATTGTGTAGCCTACAGAACTAGACTGAGAAAGCATTTAAAGGCCTTTGCAGGTGTTTTGAGTGAATTAGCTGATTACACTGTGGCACCAGGTGTCTTCAATAGTGAACCTTTTCACAATATTCTAATTTTCTGAGATACTGAATTTGGGATTTTCCTTAGTTGTCAGTTATAATAATCAAAATGAAAAGAAATAAACATTTGAAATATATCAGTCTGTGTGTAATGAATGAATATAATATACAAGTTTCACTTTTTGAATGGAATTAGTGAAATAAATCAACTTTTTGATGATATTCTAATTATAATGACCAGCACCTGTATATATTGTCACGCTTGACTACGGGACGAGAGGAGAACAGACACGAAATGCAGTGAAGTGTCAGCCCAGAGGGTGTCTTTATTCTTCCGAACAGTGCAAAATGATGTGCAATCAAACTCAGTCTCTGTGTTTTGGTGCTGGTGAAGTATTCTGTAGTGTGAAGTGCAGTTCCTTCTTGCCCCACGAAGAGAGGGAAGTTTAGCCAACTTAGCTGGGTGATCCACACTCACTTGGGGAAAGTCAATCACTCTCTAGGCAAAGAAAAGACACACAGTGGTTAGTCACGCACCTGGTGAGAGTCCAAACTGCTCTCCCCTGTTCTTCCTGGCTGGAGCTTATATCTCCCTCTGAGTGATTGACTCATGGCCATCAGCTGGGATGCCAGGTGTTGCCATGATTAGCATTGCCATGGGTGACGAGTAGGGAGCCAGCAATATCTTGTCACTTCCTCCTCAATTGCTTGCCGACGAGATTCTGGAATCGGATAGGGCCACTGCCGGACTGTGATGCTGTGAGGGGTCCGAATGTCATGCGACAGGACGGAGGTGCGTCCCGGATAATTGGAGAACACATCCCGGAAGCTTCTGACCAGGACTTCCAGTTCTTTCTTTTGGTGTGGATCGAGCTGTGGATTCATGTCCACCACAGGATCCACCTTGTCTGCTGTCAGGGCTATGGCCAGCCGTTCCAGGGCCCACCTCTTTAACAGATTAATGTGGTAGATCTGCTCACCCCTTCTTCTTCCAGGCTGGAGCAGCCTATAATGTACAGGACCGACTCGCTCAATGACGGTATAGGGGCCCTTCCAGGAGGCCAGAAATGTACAGGCCACATTGGGTACTAAGACCCAGACTTGATCTCCAGGAAGGAACTCACGGGGCTGCGCTGGTTGATCATAGAGTCGCTGCTGGGTACGCTGGGCTTCAAGCAGGTGTTCCTTAACCAGATGCATTATCCGATCAATTCTTTCTCTCATCTCTTGAACATGTTCAATCAGCGAGCGGTGGGGGGAGGGTTGTTGTTCCCAGGCCTCTTTGGCAATGTCTAGCAGCCCACAGGGTTGTCGTCTGAACAGCAACTCGAACGGAGTAAAGCCAGTGGAAGCTTGGGGCACTTCTCGTATCCCAAAGATCACATAGGAGATCATTCGGTCCCAATCCCGTCCGTCCTCAGTTGCCACCCATTTTAACATTCGCTTGAGGGTCTGGTTAAAACGTTCCACTAGACCATCCGTCTGGGGGTGGTATACTGATGTGTGGAGATGTTTCATTTGCAGCAACGATTTTGCAGATCGGCTATGACCCGGGAAACAAAGGGGGTGCCTTGGTCCGTCAGAATTTCAGATGGAATCCCCACCCGGCTAGCACAACTCCAGTGCTATAGCGGTGGCAGTGGCTCGTCGAAGGGGAATGGTCTCAGGATAACAAGTGGCATAATCCACTAGGACCAGAATGTATTTGTGGCCCCGTGCAGACTTTGGCAGCGGCCCCACGATGTCCATCCCAATGCGTGAGAACGGTACTTCTATTACTGGTAGTGGAATTAAGGGGACAGGGGCCGGTCTCTGAGGAGCAGTTCGTTGGCACACTGCACAGGCCTGGCAAAACTGCCGCAATTCTGAATTCATGCCAGGCCAGTGGAAGCGATCCCCTATCTGCTGCAGCGTGTTCTCTGCTGCAAGGTGGCCGGCAAGTGGATGGGAGTGTGCTAGGTGGAGGACCATCTCGTTTTTTCCCGGGAGTACAAGCAGATCCTTTAGTTCCCCCCTGTCTTTCTGCTACACAGTATAACAAGTCATTCTTTACAATGAAATGTGGAGAAGGGTGTGGGGGTGGCTGGTGTTCGGCACTGTTGACCACCCTGACTTGTGACCAGCAGTGTTTCAAGCGATCGTCTTATCGTTGTTCTCTTCCTAGGGACCCGCTCCCTGTGATTTGCTGGAAAAGATCAGAGAAGACTTCAAGATTAGTTTGAGAAGACTCACCCGCTCTCTCACTCTCCGATGCAAGGTAAGCCTGATGAGCTCTCAGTTTCCGGGGTCGGAGTCCTCCCTTCACAGGGTTGTCTTAGAAGTTGCTCCAATCCTGGCCAATCCCACCCCAGCAAGGCCGGTACCGACAGGTCCTTCAGCACCCCAACCTCAACAATCCAGGTTCCTGGGGAAGCAGAAATTGAGACAGTTTGGGCCGGCACATACCTCGTGTCACCATGAACACAGGTGATTGGAAGGAGGGATCTGCCCGGTTTTGTGGTTCCCAGAAGTTGGGGTTGAATGAGGCTGACACTGCTGCCTGTGTCCAGAACAGCTCGAACCCGACGACCGTTCACCCGGACATCCTCCTCTGGGGCTCCGACAGGGACGTTATGGTGCACAATACATCCCGCCATCCAGGCTTGGGCCTCCGGTGGATTTGGGTCAGTCGGCATGGGCTCATCCTGTCCAGGCGCTCGAAGGGCTCACCAGGCTCACCGACTTGTGGGTGCTGTTCATGCCTCGCCGTTCTCCAGTACCTCTACGGGGGAAGGAGGCAGCTCTCTCTCCTGATTCCCTTGCTGCTGCGGTCTCAGACAGCTCCACTGCCTCCACCAACTCAGGTAAAGTGTGTGGATTTTGTAGTCCAGCAGTGTGTAGGTGTGGGCGAGGTAGAGCACGTAGAAGTATATCAACAGTGACCTTCTCTACAACATCAGTCACGGTGACATCGTCTGTCACTAACCACAGTTTTACGAGTCGGCTCAGTTGGGCCGCTTGCATGCGGATGGGTATTCGCACATCATACACCCAATCATGGACCTTCTGAGCAGCACAGACTGGGAAGAGGCCTACCTGAGCCAGGATCTGTTTCTTCAAAAAAATCCTAGTCATCCAGGTAAGACGGGGGAAGGGAGAAATAAACTTGTTGTGGTTCCCTGGTGAGAAGAGGGGCTAGTTTTTTTTATCCATTCTGATTTTTCCCAGCCCTCTCTCCTTGCGACCACCTCAAACGTGTGCAAAAAAACTCGTAAAGTCATCTTTGGAAGTGTCATGGGTTGCACTGGAGGTCTGACATCGGCCAAAAGGGTCCTGGTGTAGTCTGAACGAAGACGCACCATTTCCTCTGCTACCTGGTTTTGTCCCGCCACCAGCCGTTTTGATAACTGTTGTTGACGCACTGACACTTCAGCGAGATGACGGATTATATCCCCTACACTAGGGAGAGAAGCGGCCTCACTGGGATCCTCGTACCTGGTGTCTCCTGCCCGCATTCTCCACCAATGTCATACTTGACTACGGGAAGAGAGGAGAACAGATACAAAATGCAGTGAAGTGTCAGCCCAGACGTCTTTATTCTTCCAAACAGTGCAAAATTAGGTGCAATCAAACTCAGTCTCTGTGTTTTGGTGCCGGTGAAGTATTCTGTAGTGTGAAGTGCAGTTCCTCCTTGCCCCATGAAGAGAGGGAAGTTTAGCCAACTTAGCTAGGTGATCCACACTCACTTGGGGAAAGTCAATCACTCTCTAGGCAAAGAAAAGAGACACAGAGGTTCGCCACGCACCTGGTGAGAGTCCAAACTGCTCTCCCCTGTTCTTCATGGCTGGAGCTTATATCTCCCTCTGAGTGATTGACTCATGGCCATCAGCTGGGATGCCAGGTGTTGCCATGGGTAACGAGTCTTGTCACTATATATAGATATATAGTCACAAACTATGGCGATCAAAACTCTAAAAGACGCTGGAGAACTGGAAATAGGAACTTTAATAGCAAAAACGTGGGATACACGCAGGAAACACACCAGTTAACATAGACGACGACCGACAAATACAGAGGGAGAACTGAAGACTAAATACACAGGGCAAACAAGGTCGATTGACTAGACACAGGTGAATGACATTACTAATTAGACAGACTGTGGTGGTTATGATAGTAAAGCTGTATTCGTTGGCAAAATAAATGTTAGTAGTGAAAATAACACCAACAACTTTAAATCAAAATAAAAGTAGGCCATGTCAGGCTAATTAACAGTTCCAAGTTTGAAATATTACTGAAATATTTAAAGTTTATTATAGCATTTCCTTAACAGATGCTTACCTTAATAGGTGTGGGCGATATGACCAAAATCTTATATCACAATAAACGATAATGATAGGCTATTTATCATGATATAGTTTGCTTTAAATAAGGATTTTATGATATCAACATTTTTGATACCATTTAAATTCATGTCACCAGTGTCAATATCACAAAAACTACTAGCATAAATAAATAAAACTCAAGCTCACTGAAGACAAACAGTTAGTGATAAAATAATAGGAAAGTGATTACAAGCAATAGGACAAAAAATACAGGAAAACAAATAAATAATAAATGCTATATGCATTGTATAAATGAATCATATGTAAAAAAACACTGCATAGTCTTCATTGTGTAAATTAAATATATATATTCATATTAAAGTTGTATATTAAAGTTACAAAAGTGGATTAGTCAAGAGCAGTGAGAGATTTTTTTCTCTTTTGTTGTTTGATTAATATGAATGACAGACACCAGGAAAATTAGACACTGTCGATTTAAGCGCTGCCCGGGTTTCTCTATGGCTCTGGGTCCATTATACTGTAACATTTGTGTATTCTTTCTCAGTCTACTTGTTTACTTTAATTTAAGACATAAATGACTGTGTTTACGAGGATGGGCATTTTGACACATATGTATGTATGTATGTATGCATGTATATTTAATCGTTTAAGGCCAATAAAGACCCAAATATAACTCCATTCAAAATTCACACAGTGGATGTCTCTCGCACAAGAGAAATTAGTCATATTTTGCTCCTGACTGCGATTGAAAGGCTTAAAAATACTTGTTTTTACACCGCAATGCTTACAAACGCATGCAGATGAAAAGTTTTCATGACCACGCAGCAAAGCAACCTCACGTGAATTTATTTTTCTTGTTGAACCGAACTTGTATTAAACTGTGACCCCAAAACCGAGGTACGTACCGCATCGTGACTTCTGTGTACCGTTACACCATAAATACATTTGGTAAATAAATGTATACATTTCATAAATTTAGCAGCATCACAGGCTATAAAAAGTATTTTTCACATTCAACATTAAAAAATTATCCAACATATGCTTCTTTCACCAGTTAAGATGCTTCCCAAAATGAATGTGCCACTTACACTAGCTGTGTGAAAAGACCCATTTTCAAAATATGCTAAATATGTTTGATCAGCAAACAATGAATTCAGTTTCAAATAGAATACAAAACAAAACTTCACTTAATCTCAATGTCTCAAAGCTTAAACTGTCACTTCTTCCATTTCTGTCACTTCTTCCACTTCACTACCTCTAGTGCATGTGTTCATCACTGAAACAGATTTTTGGAAATGGCACCCCAGGGTGAGGATAATCGGGAAAGCTTCCAATGTCTGTGGTGGAAGAGCTTGGCAGATAGGCTGAGGCATCATGTTTAAGACAGAACCCTCAGTCCTCCATCACTGCTCTCGGTTCAGAACGAAAACAGTTTCTATCAGGGTTTGCAGATGAATCTTCAATGTGGTCGTGTTTTCGATCAGACTCCATTGCCAAGAATGTACACACTTTTCCAGATTATAATGGGCTCAGAGAGACTGCAGCAACAGAGTGCTATTTGTCAAAAGACAAGGACAGAATATTTGGCTCTAACATATAGCTGGTTTTAGCTATATGTTAGAAGAAGAAAGAGATTGGAAAATCTGAGAAATTTCACAATCACACTCTTTGCCCCATAGTAGGAAACTAGTGAGTTACTGAGTCATTCAGGCCTGATGCTCTGAGGACAGGCAAATCTAGCCTGAGAAATCACCACAAAAAAACAAAAACAAAAAAGATGGTTGTGAAAATATCTGGTGTGTGAAAACATTAGTTTGTTGTCCATGCCAGCAAATCTTGACACATCCATTCCATCCCACCCAGCTGCCCACCTCCCACGTCCTATTCAGAGTTATTGCAGTTAAGTCTTCAAGCAGCTGTTTTTCTCAACAATGCTGTTGACCTAAATTTGGAGAGAGAAAATTATCTAGAAGAATTAAACCGAGAACCCTGTGATTTCAGACAAAGAGTTGACAGTCATGCACTTTGTTCAGTAGTTTATCCAGTGCATGGAGAACTACTGTGGTTTACTAAAGGGATAGTTCAACCAAAAATGAACAAATCTGTGAAAAAAAAAAAAAAAAAAAAAAAACGTATCGTCTTCCGTAAATATTTTGCGCATTGGACTTTGAACTAGCTCATCACCTGGATGACGAATTTACTAATAATCTGCTACCCTCTGTTTTACTTGTTTCGTATCAGCCCCATTGGAGTGGCTACAAGGAAATTCTCCGGTAAAAAAACGTCTAATAATCGATCTGTCACCCTCGTACAGTTCCCTGTTCCCAAGCATAAACAGCTTGATCCCTCTTGGTGAATTTTCGCTCAAATACCACAACATAGATCAGGCAATCGACATGATTTAAGATTGTAGGTCGGGGCGCATGGCTTGCCAAAATCGACAATCACATCCCAAAGATTCCAGCCCGACACCAGACAACATATAACGCTAGAAATCCTCACCAAATGTATTCACACCCACCGCACAGGCTACCTCAATACCGTCCGAACACTCAACGCCATGTTTATCCTAGCTTTTTTGGTTTCTTAGATGCTTGGAACTCGCTATCACTTCCAAATTCGACCCAAAAAATCCACCCCACCATCTCAGACTTATCAGTACTAGATGGGGAAACAATCTCATATTTGATTAAGCAGAGTAAGACTGACCAAACCAAAAAAGGTAATTTTATCTACATTTTTAACCTCTCATCGCCAATCCAACCATACCAGTACGTTCTGGCATATCTTCAATGGAGAAGTTCTCAGGCCAAATCTCCCCTGGAACCCCTGTTCACAGATGAATCCAACATACCTGTGACACGCTTTTGGTTCCAGAAACACCTCAAACACGTTCTCCAACAGTCAGGCGTCCCAGCAAAGAACTTCTCAAGCTTCTTTCCGCATTGGGGCAGCAACCTCAGAAGCTCAAAAAGGCCTCTCCCGACAGCAGATCCAAGCTCTCGGGAGATGGTCCTCAGACGCTTTTCAAATCCATATCAGGACCAATCAGTTCCACATCAAAAGCCCACCAAACCCTCATCAATTAAAACCCTCTGGGTCATCCACTGGGGGGTTTTTCTCTCCGTTCAGCGAGCATTGATTTCCCAGAGGACACAGTGAGAAATCTCCCGGTCAAGCACTCATGCTTTCTCTTTTCTGTTTTTCAGCCTTTGAATGAGAAGTGGAAAGTTTCCACGCAGCGAGTCAGCGGAAAGTTTCCACGCAGCGGGAAAGTGGAAAGTTTCCACGCAGCGGGAAAGTGGAAAGTTTCCACGCAGCGAGAAAGTGGAAAGTTTCCACGCAGCGAGGAAGTGGAAAGTTTCCACGCAGCGAGAAAGAGGAAAGTTTCAAGGCAGCGAGAAAGTGGAAAGTTTCAAGGCAGCGAGAAAGAGGAAAGTTTCAAGGCAGCGAGGAAGTGGTAAGTTTCCACAAATATCTGAGTCAAGGTCTCATGTTTAATTTTTTCTGTTTTCTCTTTCAGGCGGTCTCCCACTTATGAGGCCGCACACTGCTCCCATCAAGAAATGGTGCAATCCCTCCCAACTGGTTGTTCCAAATTACAGTTGCTCCCCGTTCATGAGCCAACAGGCCCGCCCACCCGGCACCACAAGCCGTTCTCACGGGCCCTCCTGGTCAAGCAACCAGGTCCCTTCTCGAATGCCAGCCCACCAAGCTCGGCACTCCTTTGGGGGGTATTTAGCCAGGCGGCTGTCCTATGCTCTTTAGCCTTTTGGGGGGGTACTCTGAGTTCGGGCCAAATTCCGAACTCGAAGCCCTCCCCCCGGACAGCACACCAAATCCGAATTTAAATTTACTCTATAAATTATATGTAAGTGTGAACTTGTGAAATTGTTTTAATAACAAGGTTCGGGAGGAGCACGTTCAGATAATTGACAAGTGGAGAGCACTCAGGATGGTTTCTGTGCATGATACATTTTTAGGATGACGAATACAAAAAATACGCATACGAAAATCTCAGTGTGCAAGGACCTTTCTTCTGCTGCTTCCTAATTGTTAGAGGATAATTACTCCAAGTCACACCTTGTTGTTTCAAAGAATAATACAACAACGTAGGGCTGGGCGGTATATTGAGTTTGTACAATATATCGATATTTTTTGAGCCGATATGAAACTAGGCAATACCGTTTATATCGATATACAGTAGATTATATACGAGCGCATCTGAAAACTAGCGGAGTATGCAGAGTGAGATGATGCAGGGAAAGTGCATGATACAATTTGTCCTCAGCATGACACATGCTTTATATTAAGGGCTTCATAATTGGTAAGATATAGTTATATGTATAGTTTAAAACAGCTTGCCCTGTCAGATGCTCTGAGAAATAGGCTAGCTACTTGTGCTGACAGAGGACGAGCCTTCTCCATGTGAATCTCCGTTAAAATCCAGGCTTCCGTGAACGAGTGCCACCACGCGCATGCACGCCAAACAGACGGAGCACAATGGAATTTGAACGCATTCAACCAAAAAATACAGAGATATGATTTTTTGGCCATATCGCCCAGCCCTACAACAACAAGCGCATCAAGTATAAATGCCTCGTCCATTTGGGGAGGTGCGTGGTGGAGGCTCGCAGTGCAGAGCCAGAACAAAGGCTTAACTTGGCTAGGTGATGGAGAACTTCTCCCTTTACCCATAATCAGATACATAGCCTACACCCTCTCTTAGACACTAACTGAACCGTACACATTTAGCAAACAGATACACAGATAGCAAAAAGCTATCTGCACTTTAATAAACTCAGCTGGGATCCATAAATTCTTAATATAAACAACATAATTCAGAAACAGTCTAGCGGTACAATCTGTTCTCATTTGTTGTCTTTCTCTTACTCCCTCTTCCTCATTATGAGGACAAAAGGACTTGCAGAATTCACACATAGACCATAAATCCACAGCTTAAGTATTCAAGATCTTATACCCAAATACAATAATTGCAACGACGCAAATCATATCCCATTAAGACAAACAAAACACTTGCAGGAAACTGAGACTTTAATAACAAACAGTTCCTTCAATTTGCAAATGTAAAAGTCCTTTGTTGGCCTGCTCATAGTTCCCTGGCACTCGTACTTATGTTGATTCCGCACAGAAAAACAATGATGAGTCAGATGTATTTTGTTTTTGACTAATTGCCTATAATTTTTTAGCGTGGAGAGCAACAGGATATTAAGCCAAAAGAGTATTGCAGAATGTGAGAAAGTTATAATACAGAGAGCTGTATATGAGCTTATCAGCTTACTGCAGCTGTGCAGTGACCACTAAAAGGGAAAGAAAGTTTTTTTTAAATTTTTTACTGAATAACATGTGAACTTACAAACTATATATAAATGACAAAAATTAAAATGTTGATTGCTGTGTAATAAATGGAAACTTTTTTTTTTTTTCATTTATTACAAAGCAATCAATTTCAAGGTCTCAAACTAATTTAATTGTTTTCATGACTTGTGTTTCAGCTAAATTTCATGCCAGATTGAACTGACAGCAGAAAATGCGCAGGCTACAGTTTATTAAAAATTATATTACAGGGCTGCCGAATGCTTGAATCCAACAAACATTCTAAGGTGTGCAATTATTTTCAGGTAAACACATGGCTAAAGTAGAGTTCCACGCAGGTCTTGACCACATTACAGTTCTATATCACTTCGCTGAATTATTTCAGTTATTTCAAAGGTCCTTACAGAAGCAAACAATGTTAGCTTCTGAAAAAACTGAAGCAAGACGATTACGGGTATGCAGGGAGTACGGCAGGGTGACACAGCATCTCGTTCCCTCTTTAGGGAACTAAGGTTACATGCATAACCGAGACGTTCCCTTTCAAGGGAACCTGCACTGCGTCAGCGTTGTAGGAACACAATACCCACATCGCCATAGTCAGATGCCCGTCCATGTGAACATTGTGCACTAAAAAGCGAGCACCTGTGCCCCCAGTGTAGAGCTGAGGTCAAGTTCGTAGAACCTCACAAAGGTATGCGGCGAGGACCAGCTTGCCCTGCCGCGTCACACACTTCTTGTAGGGAAACCCCTGACAAAGCTTTAGAAGCAGCCATACACCTTGTAGAGTGGACCAGGCTGACTGGCCGCCTCATAAGCAAGTGAAATAGCCTTGACCACCCACTTGCTCATCCTCTGCTTAGATGCTAGGAACCACTTTCTAGGTGACCCAAAGCACACAAAAAGTTGTTCAGCTTTCCTACACAGGGCAGCTCTGTGGACATAAGCATCAAACGCCTGCACAGGGCAGAGCAGATTAAGTTTCTCCTGGTCTGACGTCCAGAAGGGAAGAGGACAAAAGGCCTGCAGAATAACTGGTCTTACAGTATTAGTAGGAACCTAAGGAATGTAGCCTGGCCTAGGGTGTAGGAAGGCCTTAACTACGCCAGGCGCAAACTCCAAGCACGAGGGCGCCACCTATCACATTAAATCTGACATCGCTAGCTTTTAATCGAAATCACCATCACAACGCGTTAGCATTTCGCTAGCCTGTTAGCCTGCCATCCATACATCCGGGTCTCCTGTTTTTCTCTCACGCACCTTTTTATGAGTCCATCAAACAACTGTGATAAGTTGGATTAGTCAACAAACACGGTGAGTCATGTCAGCTTCTGTTATTGTCACTTGCATTGCCTGTTACATGTTTAGCATAGCCTTTTCTGTCAGCAGAAAGGGCTTCACATGTGATAAATGCAGGGAGATAGTCAGGCTGACAGAGAAGATTTCAGAATTAGAGACACGCATCCAAACTTTCATTGAGAATAGTAAGAATGCAAGGGCTTTAGACACTGCTTTGGATGCAACTAGCTTAGTGAACTCTGTACATTGTTCAGTTCCGGCAGCAGAGCTCGAGCAGCTGGGCAACTGGGTGACTGTGAGACGACATAGTCGCGGATCAAAACACAGCTCTTCCGTTACGATTAGAACATCAAACAGGTTCTCGCCACTCAGTGATGCACCCACTGAGAATCCTGTTAAAAGTACCCTAGTTATTGGCGATTCTATTACACGGAGCGTGAAAATAGAGACACCAGCCACCATAGTCACATGTCTACCTGGAGCCAGAGCGCCTGAGAAAACAAATTTAAAAGTGCTGGCTAATGCTAATCATAAATTCTCTAAGATTATTATTCACACTCTGTCTGTCAAAAATACTAGAAAAGGAAGTGCCCTCACAACTATGCTCCTTTTTAGAAAGAAATTATATCTGTGAGGATTTCTAGTCCGGATTTAGACCATATCATAGTACTGAGACTGCTGTCATGACAGTTACAAATGATTTGCTCTTATCATCCAATCGTGGTTGTCTCTCTGTTAGTGTTATTGGATCTTAATGCTGCATTCGATACTATCAACCACAACATTCTTTTGAATAAACTCTCAAATTATGTTGGCATCAGTGGAATTGCATTGGCATGGTTTAAATCAAAGTTATCTATCAGTTTGTAGCAGTAAATTAAGAGATGTCATACCGATCACAAGTTCAGTATGGAGTACCTCAAGGCTCAGTGCTAGGACTGTTGCTTTTCACCCTGTACATGCTACCATTGGGAGATATCATTAGGAAGTATGGCATTAGTTTTCATTATGCTGACCATACTCAACTCTATATTTCTTCACGCTCTGATGAAACTTACCAATTCACAAGATTAAGGGAATGCATAGCTGATATAAAAAAATTGGATGACTAGTAATTTCCTACAACTTAATTATGAAAAAAATCCATTTTTAATTATTGGACCAAAAACCACTGCACGATTTGTGACACAGTGTAAGCATCTTGAACTTGAGCTTTGCTACAACGCCATTGAGATGGCGCAGATCTAAAATTGGATGCAATCCCCCATCCTTCTTTGGCACGGTGAAGTACAGACTGTAAAACCCTGACTCCCTGCTGACTCCCCCTTTCTATAGCCTCTTTTCGCAGAAAAGTCTGTACTTCTTGAGTCATAACCAGAGCCTGCTCGGGGCCCACCACTGTGGGCAGGACCCTGTTGAAATGGGGCAGACGAGATCTGAACTGAATGGCATAACCTTTTTTCACTTTTTGCAGGACCCAATGAGACATATTTGGATGATTCTCCAACTCTGCCAAAAAAATACACTAGGGGTACTGGCCTCTCGAGACTGGCCTCTGGTGTACTTCGAACAGCAAGCGCAGCACACTGAAGCGACGAACTGTCAGGGAACAATTGGCTTGACTGCTCTACAACCCTCCTCAGACGGTGCGAGTCATCCTTCTACCTCTGGCGTCAGGATTTCTTCGGTGCAGCCTTATTAGAAATAATGATGGTCCTCAGATCAGTCTTACCCTTCAAAGGTTGCGCCTGAGAGCGTCGCCCCGCACTCCACCCCTTCTGTGGAAGGAAGAAGCGACTGCTTTTGTTGAGCCCTGTGTGAGGAGCTCGTACTCTGCTTCTGCTGCTCCCGCCCAGCAGCAGTTGAGACCTAGGTTTTTCGGAAGCCTTCTGGGTGTTGGGAGTCCCACCACCTGTTTCTTAGTCTCCTGAAACCTATCGGTGACCGTACTGACAGCGTCACCAAATAAGCCATCAGGAGAAAGTGGGGCGTCCAACAGAAAGCTCTAATCCTTCTCAAGCTCCGAGAGGTTCAGCCACAAATGCCTCTCTGTGGCCACCAGGGCTGCCATAGAATGGCCCACTGATCTGGCCGTCTCATTGGTGGCATGGAGAGAATCTAAACTAAGCTTAGCCACTGCATGACTCAACACCTCCACTAGCTCCTCAATGGCAGGAGAATGAAGTGGCAAATCTTCCATTTCTCTTGCCATGATACTAACACCTCCACTAGCTCCTCAATGGCAGGAGAATGAAGTGGCAAATCTTCCATTTCTCCTGCCACGATACTAACAACATCCAATTCCTCAGAACTGGATGATTGCAGTATCGGTGCCTCAACTGGGGCGGAACAGTGCAGGCTTCTGAACCGTGTATAGAGGCACTGGATCTGACAGGTGCAGCGCACATCTCTAACCCCTCTGTCAGGTACATTTGCAATCACCATGACTGAACCCGGCACGTTGCCTTGGGCAGAAGCGGGACCCGAGCAGGGGGGAACGTGAGCCGAAGTGTCCTCCTCGAAGAGTGCTCGGCGGGACCGCAGCTTTCTCATGGGCAGACACTCACAATGCTGACAATGCTCACAACCAGCTCCCTCGAGAGCTGCCTGAGCATGCTGCATTAACATGCAAACAACACACAGAGTGTGTATCCCCATCCGTGATGAAACAAAGGCAGGGATGAACACACTTTCTGAAATGCTGTTTGCTTGCCATAATGTCGCTCTTTTATTTCTGTGTATGTGGTGAAAACTTCTGCCTAGCTCAAACTAAAGACAGACAAAAACACAAAATTTTGACAATGATTAACACCGAGTGCTTGCTGAAGGCACAGATGCTAACATTGTTTGGTTCAGGTGTGCTTTATAGTTTCCTGGTCGATGATGTCACCCGCCTATGACTTTCCGTCACTCCATTGGACTGATTCCATACATGCTTCACTGCGCAATCACGCAGAAGCATTCCCACAGTGATGACGCAGCGTGAGTTCCCTCATGTTTTTTGCCACAAAATTACGTTGCATCAGGCTACGTACAGGTTCTCCCGCTCTGTCTCCCACTCAAAACTTGCACAGACCCAAACTTGCACAGAAACGTGTTGTCAGCTCTGCTCTGACAATTTTATCAGTAAAATAGTTTAACAACTTAAGAGCTACATGGCATTTCTCACTAGCGAGGTAATAACTGCACTGTTCTTGTTTCACTATTAGTAGAGATGCTGGTGCCAAACACTGAGAGATGCACAGACTGAGGTAATACACGTGCTTAAGGGCTGAAGCCTCCGTTACTAGCTCTAAAATTACATACAGGAATTAGCAACGGAGGCTTGGGATGAGATGCATAAGCAATTAGTCCTACAAACAAGAGCGTTTTAAGGATAAAAACCTGACAAATGTCTTGAAATAAATCATCTGAACAATGTTTTGAGGTGTGGTAACCATAGTATAAGCGGTACAATTGACTCTGGCCCGTTGAATAATTAAAAATAACCCTGCTTTGCATCGTGGCCGCATTACCACCTCGGATGTGCATTATTTTTCTAATAATTCAACGGCTGTCCTCAATTATTCCTTATGTATTCCTAGGAAAAGTTACCTATTAAAACAGATCCAAGTTGATTTCTCTTATCCAGATAAAATAATTTCAATTCAACAAATACAAGGCCAACAATGGAGGCCAATGTCAACTTCTAAAAATTCAATCCCTGAAACAGAAAATCATTCAAACATGGCACAAAATGTGATTCAGTAAAAAAGTAATTTAGTAATTACAAAGTGATCTATGTCAGTTATGAAATACTGTAAGTACACATCTGATAAGTACAACCATGCATGAAGTAAATTTTACATGAACTTATTTTGTCCATGACTAGAAGTGTCACTTAAACAAAATGATTTGTTTAATAAGATTCAAGATTCAAGAGTTTTATTTGTCACATACACAGTTATATACAGAATATACAACCGGCAGTGAAATGTAAACAGGTCCGCTCCATGGACAGTGCAAATTCACAGTTAAAAACACAAGGAAGAAATTATAATAGAAATAGGATATAAAAAAAGTACTATATATATATATATATATATGTCTATATCTGTAGAATTATAAATAATCAAGTCAAGAAAAAAAAAAAGGTAACAAATAAGGATAAAGTGGAATAAAATAATTGAAGTAGACTTTGCAGTGAGTAAACTGTAGACTTATAAATATGTGGTTAACAAATGTATAAGAGTATAATGTGCAAACAGGTTTATGACAGGTTGTTACACAGTAACAACGAGAACAGAAAGTGCAGTGCAATGTCAGTGTATCGATGTTTATCCTGGACGTGAAGTCACGTGATGTTAAGTTCAGGAGTCTGATGGCCTGGGGAAGAAGCTCCTCCTGAGTCTCTCAGTTTTGGCCATCAGGCTTGGAGCGCTTACCAGATGGTAGCAGCGTGAAGTGAGGGTTTGCAGGGTGATTAGAGTCCTTGATGATCTTGGTAGCTCTACCTTTGCAGCGTTTGGTGTAGACGTCCTGCAGAGACGGAGAGCTGACCCTGAGATACGCTCGGATAAGCGCACTACTCTTTGCAGGGCTTTGCGGTCATGACTGGTGCTGTTCCCATACCACGCTGTGATGCACTGAGTTAAAACACTTTCTATCGCCCCTAAATAGAAAGTTTTCAGGATAGCTGGTGAAACCCTGAATTTCCTCAGCTGGCGCAGGTGGTACAGTCTTTGCCTGGCTTTTTCACCTGTGTCTGAATGTGAGCAGTCCAGGTCAGGTCCTCGGAGATGTTTACTCCCAGGTACTTGAAGCTGCTCACTCTCTCTACTGGTGACCCGCTGATCATGAGGGGGGAGTATGTCCGTTGCTGTCTCTTCCTGAAGTCCACAATCATTTCTTTGGTCTTGCCAACATTCAGAGAGAGACAGTTGTCCTGGCACCATGATGTTAGATGCTCCACCTCGTCCAAGTATGCCGTCTCGTTGTTGTTGGAAATGAGGCCCAGGACAACAGTATCATCAGCAAATTTGATGATAGAGGTGGAGCTGTGTGTGGACAAACAGTCATGCGTGTAGAGAGAGTAGAGCAGGGGACTCAGGACACAGCCCTGTGGAGGCTCAGGGTGATGGAGGTGGAGGTGGACTGGCCTATTCTCACCACCTGAGGCCTGCCAGTGAGGAAGTCCTCAATCCAGTGGCAGAGAGAAGGATTCAGGCCGAGATCCAGGAGTTTGGAGGTTAGCTTGGTGGGAACTATGGTGTTAAAGGCTGAGCTATAGTCAATAAATAGCAGTCTTACGTAGTTCCCACTTTTGCTGTCGATGTGAGTGAGGGAGGAGTGGAGGACATGAGAGATGGCATCTTCAGTCGATCTATTGGGACGATAGGCAAACTGAAGAGGGTCCAAAGTGTCAGGAATGAAGGCGCAAATGGTGTTTTTAATGAGTCTCTCAAAGACCTTCATGACTATAGACGTGAGAGCCACTGGACGATAGTCATTTAGGCAAGAGGGTTTACTGTTCTTAGGGACAGGGATGATGGTGGATTTTTGAAGGAGGTGGGGACCACAGATGTAGCGAGGACTCATTAAAGATAGATGTAAACAACCCGGTGAGCTGATCAGCACAGGACCGCAGAACACGACCTGAAATACCATCCGGCCCGGCAGCTTTCCTGACGTCCACACGCTTGAGTGCTCTCCGAACTTCATCCTCCGAGACAGAGATCACGTGATTGTTGCTGCTCTGAGTAATTTCCTCTAACGCGCCACTTGGCGGAGTCGCGTTGCGCGGTTACAGTCAAAGCGAGCATAGAAAGAGTTTAACTTTCGTTCACGAGCAACGGATCAACGCTTGCCTCTGCAGAGGATTTAGATCCAAAGGAGCAGATGGACCTCAGACCTTGCCACATGCGCGCGAGTCGTTGAGTTGGAAATGAGACTCCACTCGGTCTTTATAACGGAGTTTTGCGGCTTTAACTGCTCGTCTGAGAGCATAGCAGGACGATCTGTATTCATTCATATTCCCTGAATGGAGACCGGCGTTGTAAGCAGCAGTGCGCATGCGTTCACTGCCGCGTGGATTGAATTGTCCACCCACGGTTTCTGATTTGAGAAGGACGTTATTGTTATTGTTTGCGTGGCTTGCTCTGTAAGCGTGTTGATGAAGCAAAGCGCCACGTCTGTGAACTCGCCACGCCAGCTGAACTCGCTCGGAACATGTCCCAATCCACATCGCCCAGAGCTGCCTGTAGCGCGGTCTCTGAGTGGGGTGACCAACGCTTAACTTCCCGCCTCACCGGGGGTTCCTGGAGGAGCTTTTGTTTGTATTCGGGAGTGAGGAAAATGGCGGCATGATCCGATTTGCCAAGCGCTGGAAGTGACCGCGCTTTATAGGCGTTCTTAAACGGAGAGTAGCAGTGATCCAGTGTGTTTGCTCCTCGTGTGGGGCAGGAGGCGTGCTGATGAAAGTTTGGCAGGACTTTCTTTAGGTTTGCTTTGTTAAAATCGCCGCGACAATGAATGCCGCGTCGGGATGTTGGTTTATGACGCCGCTGGCAACATCATGAAGGCCAGATAAAGCCAGCGCTGTGTCTGCCTGCGGTGGGATGTAAACGGCGGTTGCGACAACAGCAGAGAACTCCCTCGGCAGATAGAATGGACGGCAGATGATTGTTAAATGTTCCAGATGAGGCGAGCAGGACCGCGCGAGAGAATGGTGATGTTCCTGGGATCGCACCATTTCTTGTTGATCATGAAACACACTCCACCGCCTTTGGATTTACGGCCTCGGCTGTTCTGTCCATCCGAAAACAGAGAAGTTCTCCGACGGCGTCACAGCTGTGTCCGGGACCGCGGGCGTGAGCCATGTTTCGGACAAACAGTAGATATTACAGTCTCTCATGTCCCGTTGAAAACTTATCCTGGCTCTAAGATCGTCCATCTTATTATCCAAGGATTGAACATTTGCTAGAAGAATGCTCGGGAGAGGAGGTCTGAATGCCCTTTTCCTCAGTCTGTTACGGATACCAGCACGTTTCCCACGGTGTTTCTTTGTTCTACGCCGCTGGCTCTGGCCATTGTTCAACTCGGGCGTTGCGAAGAATCTCAGATGGCCACAGAGGATCGGCGAAAGTGTCCTGAAACAGTCCAGTGTAGAGGTAACCAATGTCCAAAAGAGTTTTGCTGTCGTAGTAGATCAATGCAGATGATAAGTTTGTAAAAACTGAGAGTAAAAGAAAGTAAAATAGTAAATAAAAGCACAGTCTTCGCGGAGCGACCTGAACGGCGACCAAACACAGCGGCGCCATTTTGAATATCCTTGAATATGCTTTTTAATAACTTAAAAAGCAAATTAATTTGCTTTTAAAAAAGACATTTGCCCGTTGCCATTTCCATTTTGATTTCTTCAAACGGTTTTCTTTATCCCATTGCCAAAAGAGTTTAAAATGCCAAAGAACTGTTAACTTAATTTTGAACTGTTCACACTGAATTTTAAGACACAGCCCATTGAAATTATATATATATTTTATTGTTATTGTTACATTTAACAATATTTTTAAACATTAATTAACCCTTAAATGCATGAATGATTTGCTAATCATTATTACAAATTCGGTTCTTTAGTAGGGATGCGCTAATACGATACTCAGTATCGGCTCCGATACACCATTATTTGCCGGATCAGGTATCGGTCAGACAGGACCGATCCAAGTCCGATACTGTGCGCATACTATTCTGTGTTATTGTTAAGCCCCAGTGCCCCACAAAAGGCACAACAACATTTTAAAGCATCATCAGCTCTTCTTCGTGCACTATATTAAGTGTTCTGAAGCCATTCCATAGTTCAATGTGAAGTACAGACAGTACAGATGAATATTTTCATTATATAGTCATTAAATTCAAGTTCACGTAAATGCTTCCGTCCGCTGCGTCTGTCAGTCATTCTCCATTCAGCTTTCAAACTGCGTGTCACATTCGACAGTCAACACGATGAAACTCTCCTGTTATTATGCTTGATCTGTAGCTAATGGTCTATGGTTTCGCAAAACATGACATTATCTTGCTGGAGTTTATTGCAGTTTCTAAATCGTGTTACTTTCTACCGGGTGTCTGTTAGATCACAACACTGTACTAGAGATTGTACTGTTCTTCACACGCACGGTAACTGAAATTTTAAAATGTTAAAAGGAAAAAGCTCAATAAAATATTGCATGGATACGCATCGATATATCTTCCCTTCGTGTTTTGAACTTTTCAATGCGCACGGAGCGCTGCAACTCCGTGTTGCTTCAAGCGCATCATCTTGCGCACGGGATGTGCATACGCTCTTTCTGCCTCTCTGTATTGGAGCCTTTCGTATTGTAATATTTTTGCACAATGAAAGATTATTAATAGCCTTTCTTGTTCTGTCCTATCTATAATATGTTGCTGCCTCATTAAAAAATCTGTGCTATACATTTAAAATAAATGTCTTTTAATTTCTTAGTATATAGGCCCTATTTCTATAAATATATTTACTTGTTTTTCATGAATGTATTTTACAACGTGTGACATTTTACCAGATCTACACTTATTTCACTTTTATTTGTTCCCCACTAAATGTTTTTTTTCCCCACTAAATGTTTAGATTTTATACAATTATTGTGCACTCTCAGATTTTTCTAGAGTGACTTTTGCTGCTGAATTATCCATTAATCTAGTTATCCACCATCTAGTTTATAGTAGTGTTTTTGTCATAGATTATATCTTTTTTTAATATGTTGTTTTTCTTTATAATGAAGTTGTCTGTCTTTAGTAGATTGTGTTTAACACACAAAAGAGTGATTATGACACTGAGGTATAGAAATTCTACATTGAATTTTTAAACAAAACTGCTGGTATCGGAAAAAATGGTATCAGTGCATCCCTAGTCTTTAGTTACCCGGATCTATATCTAACATGGATGGATCTCTGCCGCGATAATATAAAACTCTCCTGATATTAGAGTAACAATTACAGAAGAATAAAATAAAGCATTTTTGTTACCTTTTGGAGCTTGGAAGGGTTCCTTTTGAGCAGATGTTTTATTTACCATCATCACTGTCCTTGTCAGAGTTAATTTCCCAGTACATTCAGCATCTGGCTCATATTCACCATCTCAAAAATAATCTCAAAACTATTATTTTGAGTCAATATTTTGTTCGAGGACATCATCTTCAGATCCACCATCAAGTGACAGTGACACTAATATTTGATTGCGTTCAGTACTTGCTCTGCAGTAAATCGCTGAGCCATTTGATGATACGTCCTATTATTTTGTTTTCTGCCTGCAGTAACTATGAGTGAAACGTCACTACATGTATCAGACATTGCCACCTTGTGGTATGAAGGTGAATTGCACTTATTCAGTTATCAAAGATTCAATTATTGTTGTGCAGAAAAACACTGTTACACATCTCGTTAGTGACCCTATACAATTATTACAAAAAATTAATGGGAAAACATTCTTTTATAATTTTTTTATTATTATATTGTTTATAATGAATTGATTGAGGAATACTAAGAAGGATGACATCTATCTTTAAAAAATGAATGAGTAGGAGGGTAGTGAATGACCTCCCAGGTCACTAAAGACCCGAGGTATGTTTAAGGGTTAAACTAACATTTTAATAATAATAATAATAATAATAATAATAATAATAATAATAATAATTATTATTATTATTATTATTATTTATTTATACATTATACTTATTGATTCCTTTATTTGATTCCTTTTATTGGCACACCTAATCCTGAATAAACAATGGCTTGCAAACTAGATCAAAGATCTTGAAAACTCACAGAAAAAACAGACCGACATAATGGATTTGCAGCCATAATTCAGGGTGTATTATACAGCTAAAGATGGAATGAGGAGCACCACACATAAATATTCATCAGCTCTTCCTCTGATAAGAGATCAGTACTAGGACTACTGCCTACCAAAGCACAACAGATAAAGCTCAAAGTCTTCTCAGACCTCAAGGCTTTGCTCAGATTACTTCAGCCATCCGTGTGAAAGAGAATGTTGGGTCTTGCCTAGAATTGAATTGGAAGTTAATTTAATTTTGTGGATACTGTTAAAAAACAAAAATAAAATACACTATATTATTCTCCTCTAAATATACTGCAAATGTTTGAGAGGATGCCAAAAAAATGAAAGTGGACACATGTAATAATCATCAGTACATATTCATATGTGTTTTGTTAATCAGTCAGAACATTTGTTTGTGATTTTATAATGTTAAAAAAACTAAAAACTAAAATGGGGTAAGATACTATTATTATTGTATTACTATTGTACTAAAGATACTAAAATGTCCTCTGGCTGCTTTTACAGATTTGTAGGAGAGATATGCTGTTATGCTAATGTATCTTCATGGCCATTTATGGCCTTCAGGAATCAGAACGATAATTGTTTCTTGGCAAGCTGATTGAAACAACATTGTTTTTGTGCCAGGATCTACAGTATGTATAGCCCACCAACACAAGGTTTGGACAAGAAGTTTTTCTTTGTGCCAAGAACTTAATGAGAAAGAAGCTTCATCCAAAAGACTGGCCATAACAAACAATAACACAAGAACTGTAAGCTCTTCACCAGTGTTTAACTTACAGGTTAAATCACATGCATCCAACAATGCTGCTTTACAAATTAACTAATTGTGTGAATGCCTATGTGTTATTAAAAATCCCAAGCACACGGTTACTTCAAATAAACTCTCAAATATTAATTTGACTGCAAACATGACATGTGAATTTGCATTACACCACCATTGAATGCCATTTGGATCACAAAACATTTTGTAACTCTATTTAGCTTTGATCCATAAGAAACATCAGTCACACTGAATCACAAGAGGACTTCCTGCTATTAGTCTACAATTTAAAAAGCATTGAATAAAACACTTATTTAGCATATTGCTAAATATTGTTCATAAGTATGTTCTTACAACAATTTCAGAATGATAAATGGCCATCGTATGCCACAAGATTAGTTGCATAAGAAAAAGCAATTATCCAGTCTAATGTTTAATTCTAGACACCAGACAATAAACAACTCTAAGTCAAAGTCTTTGACAGTCCATCCAAGACAAGTATTAGAGGTCTCTTAATAAAACCAGACATGCAGACGGTATTTTCTCTTTCAAAAGAATTAACGTTTTTATTGCTTTTGTCTCATTAGAAGATAAAATGGCTAGAAGGAGAAAATGTACATTTTGCCAAAGTCAAGTGTTTAACTTTTTCCTTTACCATTACCTCAGGGGTGAACATGACGAGCAGCACTAGATTGTCCTATTTGTGCAGATGAGAATAATTTACTTTTAAAACTGTGATCTCATTGGCTTGACCTTGTGAGAGCAACTAGCACAGTGACTCAGCCAAAATAATCTATGGAAAAAAAAAAAAAAAAAAAAGGAGTGAGCAGGAGACAGTACCTCATACCATTGAAATCACAATCCAACAATACCTTTCATATTCACATTCTCATTTATGAAGACACGCTTAAGGTAGCAAATGACAAATAAAATTACGTATCAGACTTATCATACAAGTCCTGTCAGTGATCTTCTCAGTGATTATTGGACACTCTAATAGACGACATATTAAACCCCTGTGTAATGTTATTTATTACAGTAATGCACTTTATTACATTACAATAATGATACTATGAAAGAAACATGTAGGGTGTGAGATGTTGTGAGTGCATACATAATTAAATCCAAAGCAGCACAATTGCTGCCAGCTCTACAATTTTCCATCACGGCCAGCTCCCATAAGGCACAATAGTACTGATGTGAGTTCAGCCTAGCTTATTGTTTTCCATTAGTTACCACAACAAATGGATCAGAGTGAGTGCTGACATGCCTGCTGAGAAAGGCTACTGCCATGCGAACAAAAGCATACCACAGAATAGCCATAAAACATGTGGATGCTGTATGGACACTCCTCATGAAAAACTTATTTCTAAACAAATAGTAACAAAATAAGCATTAAGCAACAATACAAAAATATAGCCTAAAGGAACAATCTTGTATGCAAATTTTCAAATGTGCAGCATGTGCAAATTTTATTAGTAATAATACTAGGAATTCTGGCAAATATCGGTAGCCGGTAGGCTAACTATTTTTATCTTACTGCACATAAACAAACAAGCAATATTACAATTCTATACTACTGCATGTAAAAATGTTGAACGTAAACTGCACAAAAAATAAAATCAATAGTTTGAAATACTACAAACTAATGTCCAAACCAATGAAACATAATGTAATGTTCTTACGTGGTAATTGATTCAATATTCGAGTAACAAATATGCTTTGTGAAATTATGAAAAGTTAGTGTATATCATTTGCAGACTACATTGTGTCTAATGAGTCATCATGATGCAAAGAAATGTGTCGAGCAGTTATTTGAGCTCTTTTCTCATATCTTTTGATCTGACCTAAAGAACCAGTCTAATGCACTGCATGATCTTTTATTCTTTTCCAGTACAAACTGGTATCCAATAGACCAGAAAAGTATTGTTTTTAATCAACGATCCTCAATCCTGTTGTCTCATTTCAAATTAACTTCAATCCTTGACTGAGTGTGTGTCTGAATCAACATGTGGTTCATATTGCACTCATAACATAGACGGCTCAATTTAGCCAAAACTATTCAAAGCCCAAAACCGCAACAGTGAACACTCCAGGGATCACAAAGATAAGGGGATGAAATCAGGCACGAACACACAAGGAAACATGCATACAAGCATACACAAGAGCTGTTTTGATCCCTGAAGAGGCTTTACAAACTGCCAACTCAGCATATTATGGCTGATCAAATATGGAGCACAAAATGCGTCATGCTTCCTGATTAATGTTTTTAAGAGAGAGAGAGAGAGAGAGAGAGAGAGAGAGAGAGAGAGAGAGAGAGAGAGAGAGAGAGAGAGAGAGAGAGAGAGAGAGACCCAAACCGCTGCACTTCATTATCTCCAGCAGTACAGTTCGTTATTTTTCACAATAAATGTGTCAAGTGACGCACATCCAGTAATTTGTGATTCAACACATTTCCTCAAACCCAAAGCACACCCAAACACATGGATCTGATGAACTTCTCTCTTTCTCATCTCTATTATTTTGATGCAGTATTTCGACTTCATCAGCTTTAGCTCACCTAGAGGGGATCCTTTAAGCTGACGCAATGTCCTCTGTGGAGCTGTTGGTTTGACCATTTGTGAACTTTGCAGTGTGCTTTGAAAGGACATGTTCGCACAGCATCCGTGGTTAAATGGTCCATGCATCTGTGTCAGCCCTTAAGAACAGAGAAACATTTTGAGCCAATGCTGAATAGTCTTTTCCACTGAATGTTTTTACATTGGTTACACCAAATCAGTTCAAGCATTTAAACAAGTGATATACAAAATTGTATGGCAAAGCAAACAATTCTTTAAAACTTCCTTTCTCATGTATCATTTGCACCCCATAGCAAACGGCACAAACTGCAACCATATTACCTATAAAAATCATTTAACATCCTACAGTAACAGACTGGCTTCTAAATTAATTATAAAGTTAACTGGTGAACCTTCATGTTTTGCCATGATTTTATGACAAGTACTGAATTCAGTTCCTCTAGTGATTTGTTTTACACTCCTCTAGTGATTTGTTTTACAGCTCGGGCTGTAGCTTTAAATTTGTTTATTCTGTATATTTGGCTAATGAATGCAAACGGACAGCATGAGAGAAAACAGATTCAAAAGTGTGCAAAAATCCATTAAGTCTTTTTCAAAACAGAAAGACTGGGGATCTTTTTTTTTTTTTTTACTAGATGTTGGAGCATCCATGTTTTCATTACTAAATTACTGTTTGATTTGATACTGTGAGATTTTTTTTTTTCAAATAAATTAATACTTTTATTTAGCAAGGATGCATTAAATTGATCAAAAGTGACAAAATATGATAAGATAAAATGATAAAATAATTTTGTAATATTTACAAACCCGATTCCAAAAGAGTTGGGACACTGTACAAATTGTGAATAAAAAAGAAATGCAATAATTTACAAATCTCATAAACTTATATTTTATTCACAATAGAATATAGATAACATATCAAATGTTGAAAGTGAGACATTTTGAAATGTCATGCCAAATATTGGCTCATTTTGGATTTCATGAGAGCTACACATTCCAAAAAAGTTGGGACAGGTAGCAATAAGAGGCCGGAATAGTTAAATGTACATATAAGGAACAGCTAGAGGACCAATCTGCAACTTATTAGGTCAATTGGCAACATGATGGGTATAAAAAGAGCCTCTCAGAGTGGCAGTGTCTCTCAGAAGTCAAGATGGGCAGAGGATCACCAATTCCCCCAATGCTGCGGCCAAAAATAGTGGAGCCATATCAGAAAGGAGTTTCTCAGAGAAAAATTACAAAGAGTTTGAAGTTATCATCATCTACAGTCCATAATATCATCCAAAGATTTAGAGAATCTGGAACAATCTCTGTGTGTGAGGGTCAAGGCCAGAAAACCATACTGGATGCCCGTGATCTTCGGGCCCTTAGACGGCACTGCATCACATACAGGAATGCTACTGTAATGGAAATCACAACATGGGCTCAGGAATACTTCCAGAAAACATTGTCGGTGAACACAATCCACCGTGCCGGCTAAAGCTCTATTGGTCAAAAAAGAAGCCAGATCTAAACATGATCCAGAAGCACAGGTGTTTTCTCTGGGCCAAGGCTCATTTAAAATGGACTGTGGCAAAGTGGAAAACTCTTCTGTGGTCAGACGAATCAAAATTTGAAGTTCTTTTTGGAAAACAGGGATGCCATGTCATCCGGACTAAAGAGGACAAGGACAACCCAAGTTGTTATCAGCGCTCAGTTCAGAAGCCTGCATCTCTGATGGTATGGGGTTGCATGAGTGCGTGTGGCATGGGCAGCTTACACATCTGGAAAGGCACCATCAATGCTGAAAGGTATATCCAAGTTCTAGAACAACATATGCTCCCATCCAGACGTCGTCTCTTTCAGGGAAGACCTTGCATTTTCCAACATGACAATGCCAGACCACATACTGCATCAATTACAACATCATGGCTGTGTAGAAGAAGGATCCGGGTACTGAAATGGCCAGCCTGCAGTCCAGATCTTTCACCCATAGAAAACATTTGACACATCATAAAGAGGAAGATGCGACAAAGAAGACCTAAGACAGTTGAGCAACTAGAAGCCTGTATTAGACAAGAATGGGACAACATTCCTATTCCTAAACTTGAGCAACTTGTCTCCTCAGTCCCCAGACGTTTGCAGACTGTTATAAAAAGAAGAGGGGATGTCACACAGTGGGAAACATGGCCTTGTCCCAACTTTTTTGAGATGTGTTGATGCCATGAAATTTAAAATCAACTTATTTTTCCCTTAAAATTATACATTTTCTCAGTCCCAACTTTTTTAGAATCGGGTTTGTAAAATAAATGTTCTTTCTTCTTTCTATTCATCAAAAAAATCCTGAAAAATGTATCATGGTTTTTAAATTCTAAGCAGTGTTTAAACTGTTTTCAACATTGATAATAAGAACTAAATCAGCAAAAGTGTAATAATATTTCACTATATATATATATATAATTTTCTTTTTTTTTTTTTTTTTTTTTTTTTTAAACAGTGTTTTTGATCAAGTAAAGGTAAAAATATAAATAAATAAATAAATAAAAGAATACAAACTCCACATTTCTGAACGGTAGTCTATATTGAAAAGTGGCTACCTTTTAAATTACTTTTGGTGAACTGTTACAATCTTTGAACTTTTGATTTGATGATGGAGAGTGGTAAAAACAGAGTTGCAGTATTTTTCTGCTCACTTATGAAATACTAGCATGGTTTACTTACAGCCTACCTAAAAAAAGGTAGGATGCAACCTTAATATACAGTAAAAAATAATTAAATAAAGTGCTAATAAAATAATTAAAACACAAATCAAATGCAAACACTATCCAATTAAATTGTAATAAAGTGCCCTAAAGAGCCCCAGATCTAGATAAGGCATGTGTATAAACACACGTTTCACTTGACTACAAAACAATCAAGAATTAATCAGTAGCTGTATGCAGCATTGTGAGCATGATTAGGATGAAGGTAAAAAACTGTTTAACATTATGATTATCATTTATAATCACTGTCTTTCTAACTGTGGTGCCTGGATATTATCAGAACTACATTCAGAAACTGTATTCTTTACTTTTTCTGTCATGTTTTCTTTGCTGTGGCTTCATGTGCTCTTAATCAAATAAGTTTGGCCAAAAAGTCTCTTTACTGTGATGGAGTCATCCACACAGAATTCACCCCTAATTGACACAGCGTGTTTGTGCCTGAATGACTATCTAAGTGTGGTAAAGTATGCGTGTGTAATGAATGCAAGCAACTTTTAATCATTATTATCATTTGATTATGGTTATTCTTCATTTTTCACACAAGCAATTTGTATTTGTTTACTTTCTTCTTAAGGCCCGTTTACACAGACAGTTATTTTATTGCTGGAGGTTGTTGGGTCGCTGTACTGATGTAATGGTTGGTTGACCAAATACTATTGGTGAGCTCTGTAACTGGCTATACATATTAAAGGGGTAATGATATGAGAAAAATCAAATTTGCCTTGATCTTTTGACATGTAAGAGGTCTTTGTTCCATGAAAACATTTATCTAAAGGGTTAGTTCACCCAAAAATTTAATTTCTGTCATTAATTTAACTCCAGCTCATTATTGGACAAAGCTGTTCACATAAGCACCTCGACGTATGCGTGTGATGCTGACGCAGGAGCTGGCCAATAATGAGTCAGCATTCTGACATAGAACCCGGAAACGCTGCACTGAAGACGACATGGAAGAGAAGAAATTGTTAAACAAAGTCGTTATCTTTGTCTGTTTTTTGCGCACAAAAAGTATTCTCGTCGCTTCATAATATTAAGGTTGAACCACTGTAGTCACACTATTTTAACAATGTCTTTACTACCTTTCTGGGCCTTGCAATAACATTGCTTAATGACAAACCTTAAAGGAGCCGCTCCGTGAAAACGGATAATTTCACACAGAGGGACGGAAAGAGGGTTGAAAATAATAGTACATACATGTTTTACGTTGTACTTCTATTTAAAAAATGCCTGCCTATTACATCCAGGGCTCGACATTAACGCTTGTCCGGGACGTGGATTTTTTTGAAGGGGCAAGTGCAAGAATTTTACTTGCCCGACTGGACAAGCTGATTAAAACGTCAATAACAAAAAATAACTAGCGAATCACCAAAATGCAAGAATGATTCTGCATTAATTTAGTGTAAGTGTCGATCAATAGTGGATAATAATATAATGTATAATAAACTGACGGTAACAAGGTTGCGCTGTTGACGCTCTTGAGGAGAAATCGAAACAAATGAGTGCCGCTCCCACAGAGAAACTGCGGTAAACATTCAAAATGTAAAGTTTTTATATTTATAACAGGATACAGTTAAACAACATCACACAACCAAGAGTGCTGTTTTCCTGAATACCATCACGACTGAAAATGTGAGACTGATTTGATTCATATGACAGTTCCATAAACAATGAATTAACATTAAGTCACTTACATTTTAGATGCAATATTGACTGTTTTTGTTCTATTTCAGCAGTGAAAATAGTTCCAAACAAAGATTCCAAGCAACAAAGAACCAAACAGCAGAACCATAACGCATCTTACAGCAACAGTGTGTTACTGAATGATTCAACATTTTGAATGAGTCGGTTGAATCAAAGATTCAATGACCGTAATATTCGTAAACGTATGCCACATTCTTGAATAAATCAGCCGTTTGAATGAATGACTCAATGACTCACTCATTAAGACTTACCTGCTGCCACCTACTGGTGGTTTAGTTTCATGTTTAAACATACTTTCCAACATTTCTTATTGGTTTATTCAAAAATACAAATCTCATAACATTATTTAATGCAGTTGTAATTTTTCAGTGTAAATTATTTAATTTGATTGGTAACCGCCCTATAGTGTCTTATTTTAATTTAATGTATAGATCAAATTTAAGAATATAATATGAAACCTGAAGCATAGCCTATTTAATAAGATTGGGGGGGAAATGCCCTTTATAAATGGTAAAATATCACATATATGCAGATTTAAATATGCCAAATCTGATTGAACACTGGTGAGAATACTGCTTCAGAATAAATTATATTTACAACACGCAAACTTTTTATTTCTTTTTTCAGACAAGCTAATTTTTTACTATGACAAGTGAATGACCGATTTACTTGTCCAAAGGAGCCCTGACATCTGTAATTAAATCGATAATTACACAGTTGACCCTTCCCTTACACCCTTAAACCTACCCATTCCACCAAACCTGTCCTAACTGTAACCATATCCCACCGCAAAGCAGCAAACTGTTTTGCAAAACACGAACAAGTACATTGTCCCTTTTGAATGCAAGTAGCCTACATAAAAACACCTAGCATAAAGTGATTGATTTTTCTTTACTTGATATTATAATGAGATCTAAAAATTATTTAAAAAGAATATTATCATGGAAATAATTTAAATTGTAAAACATCTTTAACTTACAACTGACATTTACAACAATACATTTAAAAATAGAATAATAATATACAATCTTAGCTTACAATATTATTTATTTAGCATAAATAATATATTATATATTTCGCGGCGCCAAGCAAAGCACACATAAGAAGCAGAGGTGTGTGCGTTCATCTGAGTCTCATTGGTTTGTAATCGTTCACAATGTAAAAATATTAGAGAAAAACAAATCAAATCAGAGTACAAGAAATATTGAGCCATTTCATCAGATTAGGATAAGATTAATAATGAACGTGTACATATTGTAAATTAGTATAATTCTATTTGTAGCCTTCAGTAAATTAAAAAGCTCAGCTTTTTTCAGCCTGTATTGGGCATAAGATTAGTAATGAATGTGTGCATAATGTGAATTCATTTAATAAACTTAGTTACCTAGCTTTACTAGTAGGCTGCAGTAAATTAACATGTCTATGAAAATGATTCATAAAACATAAATATCAGTTAACCATATGTTTATGTTCTTCACTGAAGTAAATAGAAAACTATATCAGTCAAAGCTCAGCTTTAGGAGGCGAAGAGACAGGGCAAGATAAAAAACAAAGAGGAAAAAGAGAGATGTGGATATAAGAAAAGAAAAACTACTGCCCAATGACATGATTTTCAAGCTATTGTTATGTAATTTTTTGGCTTTCAGAACATCTTAAAATGCACATATGTAGATCATAGAAATCAAAATTGTCTCAGCGCAGCAGGCCCCTGAACCGCCCTAACGACCTCACATTTGGGATCTCATTCATTATAAAACCTTGCCTACATTCCTGGATACGATTAAGGGATGTACAATATGATCATGCAGAATAAGGCGTTAATATTTGCCTTTATACGTAATAATAAACAGCCAATATCCTAGTAAATATGCATGCTAATAAGCTACTAGTTAATAGTGAGAATTGGACCCAAAACTAAAGTGTTACCATTTTTTTCAAATCCTCACTGGGGGCTGAGCCCCCCCTATAATAAAAATCCTAGAATCGCCCGATCATAATAAAAGACCCATGTTTGAAAACATTCAAATTGTCAGACAGTTGCGCCACCTGACATTTGGGGGGGTTTAAGATACCAAAACATAAAATAATAATAATAATAATAACAATAATAATAACAACTGAAAATAAATTCAAACTAAATAGGTTTCATAGAATAAAGTGATACATGTCATGAAATTTTAAAAGGAAATAATGCACTTGGACACAAAAAAATATGCATGTCATGTCACTGACCCATTGCTAAATTAGATGTCATTTATGTTTTAAAGGAATCAACATTTTACAAATTAACATTTTGGCTTTTGTAGCTCATGTGACCAGAAATTGCTAATGATGACAGAATCAACAATAACAAGAACCAACCAATCTCCTTAAACAACAGAATCGCTTTCCAGGCAGCCTTGTCATATTTCATTCCATGTCTCCTCCAATCATTCACTAGATTCCTTTCATTTTTGAAGTCTTTAAGGCCACTCATGATGATCAGAGGCACAGTTGCAAGCCAGGTGAAAACATTTTTAATGTATAATGGCTTTTTTGCCTCAAATGTATATTTACTGGACTGTTCTACGATCTGTATCTGTTTTGTATTATAAAAAACACTAACTGTGTGCTAGTCAGTTTTCAGATAAATCAAAGGGATAGTTCACACTAGGGGTTTAACGGTTCTCTGTAAAAAAAATAAAAATAAAATAAAATAATATACTGAACAGTACCGTTGTCCACCCACGATTAGGCACACACTTAGACTGCGGTTCATCTCAAATCTGACAACACATTTAAGCTATAATATGGTTTATTGAAAAAAAAAAAAAATGCGTAAAATAGACAGACAGAGTTAGGCTAATGTATGTTTCTGTTGGTGGATACACATTCTAGCCTCCCAATACATTACAATAACAATGATAAAAGAGTGTGGACAAAATGGTCACTCTTGTATGAGTCTGAGACTCTTTGTCTAGTCACTGTTATGTAAGGTTATGTTTCCCTGGCCGTCTGTCTGTTCCCGTGTAACATTATTAAAGTTTCAGTTTGGATTTCGATCTGCTGCTTCTTCAGTTTGTTCCTGGTTCCCCACACTGTTACAATTATAATATGTGATGTTATTTTATATTTGATTACTTCATTCAATTTCTGTACCTGAATAACCTGAAAAGCACTGTTTATGCATATTTGCTCTAATGTATGTATGTGTGCTGTTGCTTGTAGTTTGATTATTAGTTCTTATTTTGTTTATTTTTATTTGACAAATATCCTAATTTCCCTGAACATAGCACATACCAAAACCGAGACCCTAAAACCCTGATAAAAACCGAACTGTGAGTAATTTGAATCATTGCACCCCCAGTTCACACAAATATGAGAATTCTGTCATTTACATTCTCATTCATGTCATTCCAAACCCCTAATTCTTTTGTATGTGGAACTGGAACATCACAAACTAAAATTCTAATATGAATCAGAAGACTGGGTGCACAAGTCATATGGACTCGATTTACTGTGTTTTTGTCACTTTTGGAGCTTGCCAGTGCTCATCCCCATTCACTTACATTATATTCATTACATTCTTAAATTAATTTCACTATTTGTGTTCTACAGAACCCAAAACAGGTTTGGAACGACATGAGGGTGACTGAATTTTAAGCAGAGGATGTGTATGCATGAATTTTATTTCTTCAAATAGAGACATCTAATACAAAAAAAAAAAAAGAATTATTATTATTATTATTTTTTTTTTTTTTTCTAATCCTTTCCATGACCAACAGCAATGTTCCTCATCAATTTTATCCTATGAGTTGAGGTAATCACAGAAAGAGTAAGAGCTAAAACAAAGAAAATTCCACGCTGACAACTTGGAATAAAAATCATCCACCACTTCAATACTACATTGCCACATCTTATTTAATTAAAGCATCAAGCCTTATACTAACTTAAATCACCAAACCTCAGCAGTGTATTTGCGAACAACTGTCATAACCTCAGACACCCCATTAAAAAGATCTAGAAACATGCATGACTAATTTAGCCACATCCTGTCCAACCAACAAACTCCTCTCTTAACACAATAAATGTAACCATACCAAACATGAGCTAAACAGGTTTTTTAACCAATTTTATATTATATACCAAACATGAGATAAACAGCCTATAAAACCACACAATAACACAAGAGTAACAGCTACCAAAGCACAACCACAGATGTCTTATAAATTCTTTATCCCTTACACATTTATGGGTTAAGTCAAAAGACTTTTTGAAAAAATTACAACTGTTGAACTGATTAAAACAAGACCTGTAAACACGTTATTTACAGTACCGGTCAAAGGTTTGAAACATTGCTATTTCTATTGTTTTTGAAAGAAATCTCTTATACTCGTCAGATTTGATAAAAATGAATAAATAAATAAAATACAGAAAAACATTATTTTTCCACAATATTACTGTTTTTTTATTTGTTTGACTTGAGACTTCTTTCAAAAACATTAAAAACAGTAATGTTTCCAAACACACACACACACACGCGCACACACACACATTGTGTTTTCATGTTTTATGGGGATATTCCATAGGCGTAATGGTTTTTATACTGTACAAACCGTATATTCTATCCCCCTACACTGCCCCTACCCCTAAACCTACCCATCACAGGAAACATTCTGCATTTTTACATTTTCAAAAACATCACTTAGTATGATTTATAAGATGTTTTCCTCATGGGGACCAAAACATTTCCCCACAAGGACAAGGATTTCAGATATTGCCATCTTTGTGGGGACATTTTGTCCCCATTAGGTAGAGTTTAAGAGGCACACACAGGCTAAATGCATGTTACTTGAAGTTTTGTTGGTCTGACTTGAATGGGCATTAAAAGTAAAAAATGGTGACATCATGCCCATTAAAAATAGCTAACGCATTTTTGAGCTATTACTGTAAAAAAAAATTGTGTTTACCATCTATGAGTGTTTTGTTAGGTTTCTAAAGTGCTGTATGAAGACTTAATTTCTCATAAAAATCTAGTAAAAAAATATTGGTTTTCAACTGTTTACAAGAACCCTAAACCACACAACTGATGCCAGCCTAATTAAACCTTAGCTTGGGCAACTTTCTTGACATTGTTTTTCTCCAAAAACTTAACAGCCTTACAAAGAACTAGATGAATAATAGCCTATAAAATGATAACATTGTGTACAGCAAAAGCCATTACAAATGGTTAGGGATTTTGATAAAGGGGCAGGGTGTGTCTTGTGGTCAAGAAAATGGGGTTAGTTTCAATGGAGTTGAGAAAACTGCATGTTATCAAAGGCGCTGTTTAAGAGTGTGATGCCAAAGTGAATTGTTTTAATGCCCAAACACCTAGAGCATGCTTTGTTTATTGTGATTAGCTATGATTTTGTCATGAAACAAATTGAAGTGTTTAAAGGCAAATCTTATTTCAGTTTTAATAATTACACAGTTCCAGGGAAAGGCTATTGAAATAAAAGTAGAAGAATACTGCATGTTTTTTGCAGGGCATTTAAGAGGTAAAGGGAGCATAATTACAATTACACAAAGTTAGCTTTAATAGAGTATTTGTATGAAGAACAAACCCTTTAATGCCATGTTTTTGATGGCACCGAAAGAAAAATCTATTTTCTAAGGACATTTCATAAGCTTGTAAAATTAAGTGAATGATACATTTGAATATAAAATGTAAAAAGAAAATAATGATCACCAAAAATAACTAAAGATGTTTCTTGTCAAATCTTCCACTTAATAATACTCGCCATACTCTTGTATTTAAGAACAAGCATCTTCTGACAAACTCCTACAATACTACAGCTGAAATGAGAGGGAGATCCAGCGAGATCCATAATTAATAATCCATAATCAGTGATCCATAATCAAGTTGTTTGCCTTGTTTCTTTATTTCGTATACCTATTTACTTTTCACGTAACTGTTCAGACGGAAATGGATCCGTTTGACACACATCACATTAACGGTTACACCCAAAAACAAACAGTTACTAAAACATGAATTCTGTATAAATCACCACATACACTAAAAGTGACTTCAAATACCACAAAATAATTACACATAGAAGCAACACAAAGAAAAACAATAATCAGTAATACAATAACACAGTGATCTGAATAGTTTATTCATGCTGCAGTGCACTGATGGGAAGTCGAGTACTATAGTGCCAGAAAAACAAGCACGCAGCCATCTTTACAATTTTGCGTTTAAACTTCCGTTATTGCGGTAGCTCTGTATGTTTCCATGTCATTGCTATTGAAGAGTAATTAGCTGGTGAAGAGGATTGAATTATTGTAGAGGTAACGAAAGTCATCATGAGCATTGTAATGTTTGAAGCACATGTCATAACATATGTCAGTAGACAAGTTTGGCAAATGAGTGTCGGAGCCGTTGCATTTTATGCATATCGTCACACATTGAAAGATTTAGCTGCTACTCGTGGAGGTACCCTGATTGTATGTTATTGTCTCCTCACTTTGAATTGTTTATTAACTTTGAATTGTTGGTGACGAGGTTTATTTAGTACTGAGAAAGTATCGTTTCAAGCCTCATACTGCTGTAGTGACATTGTTAAAGGGATAGATAATTTACTCACCCTCAAGCCATTTAGGTGTATATAACTTTCTTCTTTCAGCCAAACACAATCAGAGTTATATTAAAAAATATCCTGGCTCTTTCAAGCTTTATAATGGGAGTGAGTAGAGCCTGAGTTTTTGAAGCTCCAAAAAGCGCATCAACATAATCCATATGGCTCCAGGGGGTTAATAAAGGCCTTCTGAAGCAAAGCGATGTGGTTTTGTAAGAAAATTATCCATATTTATAACTTTATAAACTATAATCAATGGCTTCCATAAGTGGCCATGCACAAGTCTACAATTTTGATTCTGGAAAAAAAGTACATGGATTTAAGTGTTGTCTCTCTCTTCATATTTGATGTGTATATTCTGTGCACATTTGAATATTATGACAATTTTCACACAGGTGGGGCCTATTTACCTACAGCTCCACAAACACCCGGACCTGCCAATGAGTTTTGATTATTTCCAAGATGTAGATGTTTTGCTAAGCTTGGCTCTCCAAGCATGTGTTTAATCCAGTAAACAAGCTCTAATGAACCGGGCATTAATGACCCCCCAAGCTAAAACATACAATTCAAAAGAGCATAGGAGTGGAGGATTCTTAATTGCAAACATGTGAAATGAATGAACACACATTTGTACTAAAATAATATTATTAACCTGCAGCAGGCAATCTTGACAAGATCCATTAGGGGATTTAATGTATCAATTTCTGTAGGCTATATGATGCTATAGAATGAAGGTGTTTTAGCCATACATTTACAGTATTTTTATATATATATATATATATATATATATATATATATATATATATATATATATATATATATATATATATATACATATATACACACACTCACCTAAAGGATTATTAGGAACACCTGTTCAATTTCTCATTAATGCAATTATCTAATCAACCAATCACATGGCAGTTGCTTCAATGCATTTAGGGTTGTGGTCCTGGTCAAGACAATCTCCTGAACTACAAACTGAATGTCAGAATGGGAAAGAAAGGTGATTTAAGCAATTTTGAGCGTGGCATGTTTGTTGGTGCCAGACGGGCCGGTCTGAGTATTTCACAATCTGCTCAGTTATTGGGATTTTCACGCACAACCATTTATAGGGTTTACAAAGAATGGTGTGAAAAGGGAAAAACATCCAGTATGCGGCAGTCCTGTGGGCGAAAATGCCTTGTTGATGCTAGAGGTCAGAGGAGAATGGGCCGACTGATTCAAGCTGATAGAAGAGCAACTTTGACTTAAATAACCATTTGTTACAACCGAGGTATGCAGCAAAGCATTTGTGAAGCCACAGCACACACAACCTTGAGGCGGATGGGCTACAACAGCAGAAGACCCCACAGGGTACCACTCATCTCTACTACAAATAGGAAAAAGAGGCTACAATTTGCACGAGCTCACCAAAATTGGACAGTTGAAGACTGGAAAAATGTTGCCTGGTCTGATGAGTCTCGATTTCTGTTGAGACATTCAGATGGTAGTGTCAGAATTTGGCGCAAACAGAATGAGAACATGGATCCATCATGCCTTGTTACCACTGTGCAGGCTGGTGGTGGTGGTGGTGTAATGGTGTGGGGGATGTTTTCTTGCCACACTTTAGGCCCCTTAGTGCCAATTGGGCATTGTTTAAAAGCCACGGCCTACCTGAGCATTGTTTCTGACCATGTCCATCCCTTTATGACCACCATGTACCCATTCTCTGATGGCTACTTCCAGCAGGATAATGCACCATGTCACAAAGCTCAAATTATTTCAAATTGGTTTCTTGAACATGACAATGAGTTCACTGTACTAAAATGGCCCCCACAGTCACCAGATCTCAACCCAATAGAGCATCTTTGGGATGTGGTGGAACGGGAGCTTCGTGCCCTGGATGTGCATCCCACAAATCTCCATCAACTGCAAGATGCTATCCTATCAATATGGGCCAACATTTCTAAAGAATGCTTTCAGCACCTTGTTGAATCAATGCCACATAGAATTAAGGCAGTTCTGAAGCGAAAGTATTAGTCAAACAGTATTAGTATGGTGTTCCTAATAATCCTTTAGGTGTGTGTGTATATATATATATATATATAGACTGGAGAAAACTGTAAGAGATGGCAACTCTCTGAGAAAACAAAGGAAATTGACATCTGAACTCTCTGAAATTACCATCCCATCCAAGTATTGCCTTAATTTACATTTCATTCCCCTCACACTCATCTCTCCTCTCCACATGTTGAAATTCACCCAAAATCTATATGGGTTAATGTGAACAAGTACTATACACTATTATATATGTTTGGAATCATTTAAAACGTCTCAGTGCGACTGGTACAATGGTCTCATTCCCACAAAAGTATATTTTATAGAAGTTTCTGTCTTGGTCTGAGTATTTAAGGGATGTTGCAGGAAGGTCGGAGCGTGATTCTGTAGCCAGATCAGCCTGTAATGCTATGCATTATGTATCCTGTTTCCTTGAGGTCAGGTATGCATCTTGTACTCTTTACTTCAGAGAATTTGATGTTATGTATTGATTATCTTTGAATTTATTATGTAATTGGCGTGATACATTTACCTGACTAATAATAAATTGTTACATTTGATTTCATTCTGACTTACTCTGAAATTATTGACTTTAGTCGATTACGTTGTATCCATTGTTAAATGGATCCATCGCAAATCTGTGTCAGGTTAGTATTGGACTAAAGTCCAGTTTTGAGTGGAGCATAGGGCACACCAACTAAGATTTTAGACCTCTGCCTAACTCTAGTTCAAGTGTACTTAGACTGTGAAGGCTAAAAAGGGAATTTCCGTTTAGGACAACAATAATGTTGATCGACCAACCTAAATAGGGTGAGCCTTACTATCAGAAGAGTAATGTTGGTCAACTTATATCAGTAGTTGTGGTCATGACCTCTGACCAGAGATAATGTTATTTTAATTCAAGTGTACACAGATCTATGGGGACTAAATACAATACTTAGAGAAAGCAAGCATGAGAGCAGCACTCTAAACAGTATAGTCAATTACCTCTGTCTAGTGACCAAGTTTGTGATCGTGGGCCCGCATAATGAACGGCCAGTGCGAGGACCCTGTGTGACTCTGAGAACAGAAAGAATGAGTTAAATAAGAGTACAGAGTTAAATAGAATAATCAAATGTGTAGTTAAATTATTATACAAATAACCAACCGGCATTCTGAAATTAAAATGGCATTAAAATGGAGTCAGATAAAAGTAAAATTGGAATTAAATTACTTTGCCCCGCTGAAAAGACGCACAGAAACCTTCACCCGCTTATCAGAAGCTGCTGTTGGGACGATTGGGTGGGCCTTACAATATACATACATACATACATACATACATACATACACATATATATATATACGCTGCATTCATATACAGACCATAGACACATCTCAGTACATTCGCATTGTTTCCACACACACTCAGGAAGGATATGATGCCAGCAAATTGCAGAGCTTCATCACTTCCACATAATTATGAACAGATACTTTCTTAACTGCTGCTTTCTCACCGCTGTCATTTTTAACATGTAACGTTAAATGAAGGATTCTGGTGCACTCTGACAAGAAAATAATTGACTTGATATTTAAACAATTTACATATTATTAATTTGTAAGAACGCTGTATTAAGGACCCAAATGAATTTGAATTGGCGAATTTGAAACATAACACTTAAGGGAAACTGCTTCACTACTTTTACATATCTAAATTGAATACATTAGCAACACTGAACACTCCATTATGTGTTTGTTTGTACTTCCCAAGTTTTCGACAATGGCAGACAGATAGAAATACGAATGCAGTGGAAGTAAGCATTACATTCAGCAAAAGTATTCTGAATTATTCAGACGTTGATGTTAGCTTACGTGCTACAAGTTGAGAAACGTTTGATGGGGTAGCATTAATGTTAGGAAAAATGCATCAAGACAAACTCACTTGATTTACTAACAGACTAAACTTGATTTGGCAAGTTGACGTTACTGTAGCAACTAGTTACCCAAAGTTAAGTTAGTTTAAAAGCTTTGGCAGCAAACGTACCTCAGAATTGTTAGTAACTTAACTTACCGCGAAAAGTTGTCAATTTATTAATTTAAGTTAATGTTAAAGAAGACGACCTCATCTTGATTCTGAATGATTGGTCAAAAGACTCGAGGCTCTGCACAAGATCGCTACTCGAGAAACGTCAAGCTTTTGATTCAAAACGGCGAATCTCACCGAAAAGCACCAATTTGCAGGTATGAATAGATCTTTTTGCTTTTTGCACTCCCGATTTTTAGTGTTCTGTCCCCAACTGGAGCTGTCCCCGGAAATGTCCTCGTTTACAGCTCGTTCAAAACAACCAGCAGATATACTGAAAAAAAAAAATCGCCCAACCAACATACAGCAGCTGGTTATAGGAGCAATCGTGTAGTGATTATTTTCACCAGCAGATGGCGCTGTGAGATACGCTGGCTCTACTTGGTCGCGCGCGCGCAGCTACATCATGAAGAATGTAACTGAGAGCAGAGCGCCATTATCTCAAATATCAAAATAAACATCGTTATCGCTTTCAAGGTATTACCATACTATCTATTCATGTTAAATTAAAGTAATACTGTTTGGATGTGCTTTATAACAGAGCCTCAACGGGGTGCGTGATTGTTTTGTCCTCAAAAGTTCCGCAGTCACAAAGCAGTGATT
The DNA here is from genome assembly GCA_018749465.1 of Paracanthobrama guichenoti. Classification (NCBI taxonomy): domain Eukaryota; kingdom Metazoa; phylum Chordata; class Actinopteri; order Cypriniformes; family Gobionidae; genus Paracanthobrama; species Paracanthobrama guichenoti. The sequence goes on from CM031947.1 coordinate 18,263,136, forward strand.
ACCACACATCCTAACTATAAAAAAGAAACACTTGCAACAAATACATGTGCAGAATACACATACTTTCTGCTTAAAATAAGACTAAAATGCAAATTAGCACAACCAATTAAGGATAATAAGAGTTAAATATTTGTTAAATAGTTTTATTTATCATATTTATGTTTTATTTTTGTAATGTGTTTTTGTTATTTACAATGGTTACTATTTTTTTTTTTTTGTGGGTGCATTGAATTGTATTAAATCCAGACCAAAAATCCTAATAATCAAACTAAATCATAATAATTATTAATGTTAATAATAATATAGGGAGCTCACAACAACAACAACAACAACAAAAAAACATTAAAAATGTATTGTCCATGTTTTTAATTAAAAGATAATATCAAATGAGATTTTAGAGATATTTTGACCACTCAAATAGGAAATGTCCCCGGTTTCCATTTCAGAAATGTGGTCACCTTACTCTAGCTGTTAATGCTGCCTTCACATTCTATTAGAAATTTCTTACTTCCCGCTTCTGAAGTTGTGATTACGAGCTTCAGATTTTGACTTGAGAGGACGTTCATGAAACAGAACTGCATGCGTCTTGCGGAAGAACATTGCAGCCGGAGCTACTTCTCTCTGTTTGTGTCTATGGCGAGTCACACAGGGACTGTGCTCCTCCACAGCGGTTCCTACCAGACCGGTCTGAAATAGTCCCAATATAAACACTTATTATAAGTGTACCATAATGATTCAGGGTAAGACAAAAACACGGTTTGGAAAATGGATTCATGTTGTACATTCTCATTATATCATTTTTGTAAATCTTGAACACAAAAAAGTTACAGACAGCAACTTTAATGTAATGAGAAAAAAAAAAAAAAGTAAAAATTAACAAATCATCCAAAAGCCATACACTGACATTCCCAGAATTCCATGTGTGACTGCTTTTTCCATAATAATGTTGCTTGTTATCAGTTATGTAGCTAGGATTTTATGTTACCGTATGTTGTTAAATTAATGTTTATATAGCATTATTTTAGTGTCGTGTGTTACCATGATGGTGTTTGTATTTGTGTGCATTACAATTTACAGAAATATGTTTACATTGTTACTGTATTTTTTTTTTTTTTTTTACATAGTTATTCTGGCAGTCCCTCATACTAGTCCTTTTACCGTGACGTCATAGCAATCTCTTTCCCTGCTGCACTCTCTCACGTTCCTCTGGACTGGCAGTGAAATAGTAAAACCACAGGAGCTCTCAGGGATCAAGCCTTGCTGAAACCTCAGGGCCAGATTGGAAGCCAGCCTGTTCTGCTCCAGCCCTACGGAGGGGGGCCCAAGGGGGAAACCCCACCCAGACACAAAGCTCCAGGTTTGATTGACAGCATAGAGTCATCACTCCACCATTGACCACCCATTTAGCCCAGACACATTTAATCTAGGAACTGGACACTAGATAGAAAACAGCTCTGTGTAACAGCTGTGGCTGAGTGTCTGTTTCAATACGATAGTGAATACAGGAAATAACCTAACTAATGCACATATTTATCAAATACTTTGCAGGATGGAGTATTTCAGTTAACACCCGAAGGACTGAATTGGAATAGAATTTTAATTGCATCACCTTGTACTCCATTTGTTGATGCTTTGGCTTCTTTTGGAAAAATAAACCTGACTGGTCAAATGTTGAAGCTGAAAAGTAAGAAAACTATTAGCTTACTGTAGAGTGATGATTTCTATAAAATTGTATCATTTATCCTCATAGGACAGATACACCTCTGCTCAAAACTCAAAAACTAAAACCTGCTGCTACAGCCACAGGACTCAAATGAGCTGTGCTATTGGGGATATAAATAGTCAACAGATTGCTAATACCAAACTTTCACAAATTAATTTCTCAGTACTGTTATGGTCTTTTTATAGGAGTTTATTTATTTATTGAGAAATTATTTTTGCAAAAAACGCACGGTATGAACACAAACAACAATGTGATGAAGAGAAAGAGGTGTTCACACTGAGCAACATCTACAAAGCTCAAATTCCAATACATTTTAGCAAGCTAAATATATTACACATAAAAGTTTGGGAAAGTCATTTAAATAATGACAGAAAGACTTCAAAAGAACTGAAACTAAACCCTGTGTGGACTCAATTCTGTATCCATTTAAATCACATTCCCTTTCAGTCGGTCACGTTCGACGTACGTCGGAACTGACCGACGAATTGGGATCTGTTTTCAGAGACCAATCTACTTCGAGTGATTAAAAACGAGCCAATGGACATTGGCATGCGGTTCACGCATTCCACGCACCGCCCCGCAGCGCGGGTATAAACACGGAAGTGGAAGTACCGCATATTGCTTTTAACTTCGGAGCCGAACGGTTTGCTGTATCAAGCTGTTTCTACGAAGAGTGTTTAGACGAGTCTCGAGGAGGATCGCTCTCTTACCTGGGTGCTGGTGTGACGGCGAGAGTCAGCGAGTGGCCGCTGCAACATACACTGTCTCTGTGTTGGTTGGCTGGGCGTTTCCATTCTTGAGTGCTCACACGCAGGCTTGCTATCGGACTGCTGTGAGCCGCGGCCATCTCCTGAGTGCTTCAGCACTTCTAAAGAGCATTTCCTTCTAAAAGAGCAACACGGTTTGACTCGGCGTCTTTTTCAAGACGTCATTCAAACCGTGTGTTTCTGGATGCGGTTGTTTCCTGTCCTCATTTGACGGCCACGATCTCTCTCGCACATAAACATGCGAGATTGCGTTCGTGGGTGATTCATACTCTCAGGAGAGTGTGATCACGCCGGCGCGCAGTTAAATCTTACCTTTCTCATAAGGGCTTGGGCGTTCAGCGCGCGTGTGTGCCGCCGAGCGGCCCGGCTGACAGCGCGGGTTGCCACGGCAACCCAGCGCGCCACTCGGCGCTCTGGATGCGCGGTCGAGACTATGAAACCTCAAACGGGTTGAGTCCCTTTGCCTATTCCCTGATCTAGTTCCTTTCTGGTGCACCAGAAAAGGGCTACTCGCTAATAAGCCTGGGTGACCTGAGGGCTACAGTGGGGTTTCCCGCCGGGTACATCCCCTCGGGCCCCACTCCTCTAGCATCACAAGCATGCTGAGACTGTGTTTGTGGGTGGTTCACGTTCTCTCATGAGAACGTGACCACGCAGCAGCGTTGTTGTTCCTCTTCCTTTTCAAAGGCTGAGCGTTCAGCGCGCTGTGTGCCATTCTGATGGCCACGCTCATAGTCGCACATGCCTGCTGGTAGCTTACAGATGGGATTGCTGGTTCCAAAAAAAAAAAAAGGGGGGACCTAGCGTTTCATTTGGGGCTCTGGCAGAGGACAGATGTCAATTGCTGCATCGGAGAAAGGGAAATATGGAACACCCAAAAGGGCATAATCTGTATAAGTGTTTTTTCCCTCTCTCACTACCCTCTGTCCTGCATGCATGAGGGTAGTCCCGACCCAGGGGTTATGCAGGAACTGCGTGCGGTGATGGACCTCGCGCTTCGGGCGACGAAAGTCACCGCACGCTCCCTGGGTCAGGCGATGTCCACACTAGTGGTCCAGGAATGTCACCTGGGGCTAAACCTGGCAGAGATGCATGAGCCCGGCAAAGTTCGGTTTCTCAATGCCCCTGTCTGTCAGGCTGGCCTCTTCGGCGACGCCATCGAGAACTTCGCCCAGCAGTTCTTGGTGGCCCAGTAGCAGACGGAGGCAAAAAAAAACCTGTCCCGATGACCAGCTGCTGTCTTCACCCAGTCATCGGTCACAGTGTCTCTGCCTGCTTGTCGCCGAGGGCGTCCCCCCCTGCGTCTGCCCCTGCTAAAGCCAAGCAGCAGCCTCCACCCAGGCAGCAGGTGGCCGGGCGCATGGGAGGCACCCAACCCGTCCAGGGTCCCGTGAAACCTGCAAGCGGCCCTGAAACGGGTGTCCCAATGAGAAGGGGATCTGCTCTTGAGGAGGCAGTGTCCTCCCTCCCTGGGCTCCAGGAGGGTCAGGTGGGCAGTGTGCGACGCCTCCAAGCCTCGCCACTCCTTGCCTCTCCTTGCCTCCCCTCCTTTCGCCAGTGGACAGCAGTGTGGGCACCGAGGACGCCACCAGGCCTTCTCACCCACACTCTGCCCTACCCTGGAATGTTCAGACGATTTCCGGGCCGCCTCCGGGCCTCCCGGGTCGGATCTGAGCATTCCACCTTCCTGCCTCCCCCAGGCAGGGGGCAGCAGAGTGGGCACCGAGGACGCCACCGAGCCTTCTCACCCACACTCTGCCCCACCCTGGGAGGCTCAGACAACACTCCGGGCCACCCGAGTCGGGTCCGAGCCTCCACCTCGCTGCCCCACCCTGGGTACGTCTGTGGTGCCGTTGGTCCTGCTTGTCCGGTTCTGGGGGCCTGGCTAGAGCTCCCCAGGCCGCCTCGCTGGATCATCTGTACCATCAGACTCGGCTACGCGGTTCAGTTCGCTCGCCGGCCTCCCAAGTTCAGGGGCATCCTCTTCACCTCCGGGCGGAGCAGCGATGCCCATGTCTTGCGGTCAGAGATCGGAGTCCTACTGGCGAAGGACACGATCAAGCCGGTTCCTCCAGCCGATATGAAGTCAGGGTTCTACAGCCCTTACTTCATTGTACCCAAGAAAGGGGTGGGTTAAGACCAATCTTGGACTGCGTGTCCTGAATCGGGCCCTGCACAAGCTCCCGTTCAGAATCTTGACGCAAAAACGCATTTTCGAATGCATTCGTCCCCAAGATTGGTTTGCAGCGATCGACCTGAAGGACGCGTACTTCATGTCTCCATTCTCCTGAGACGCAGACCGTTCCTATGCTTTGCGTTTGAGGAGAGGGCATGTCAGTACAAAGTCCTGCCCTTCGGGCTGTCCCTGTCGCCTCACGACTTCACGAAAGTTGCAGAGGCAGCCATTGTTCCTCAACTACCTTGACGCCCATACTGGGCCCATACTAGCCCAGTCGCGAGAGCAGTTGTGCGAACACAGGGACCTGGTGCTCCGTCACCTCAGCCTGTTTGGCCTTCGGGTCGACCGAGAGAAGAGCAAACTCTGTCCCACACAGAGGATCTCTTATCTCGGTATGGAGCTGGATTCGGTCAATCGAACTGCGCGCCTCACAGAGGAGCGAGTTCGATCGGTGCTGAACTGCTTGAATACGTTCAAAGGCAGGACAGCGGTCCCACTGAAGTTCTTTCAGAGGCTCCTGGGGCATATGGCATCTGCAGCCGTGGTAACGCCGCTCGGATTGCTACATATGAGACCGCTTCAGCACTGGCTTCACGGCCGAGACCCGAGATGGGCGTGGCAGAGCGGCAAGTACCGGGTCTCAGTTACCCCTTACTGCCGCCAAACCTTCAGCCCATGGGCGGACCCTTCGTTTCTACGGGCGGGAGTGCCCCTAGAGCAGGTGTCCAGGCATGCTGTGGTCTTCACGGATGCCTCATCCACCGGCTGGGGGGCCACGTACAACGGGCATGCAGTTTCAGGTCTGTGGACGGGGCCCCAACTGCATTGGCATATCAATTGCCTAGAGCTACTGGCAGTACGTCTTGCTCTGGGCCGCCTAAAAAAAGCCGCTACAGGGCAAGCACGCACTGGTCCGCACGGACAGCACTGCGCCGTTGCGCATCAACCGTCAGGGTGGTCTACGCCCCGTTGCATGCTCCGCTCGCCGCCATCTCCTCCTTTGGAGTCGGAAGCATCTGAGGTCGCTTCGCACCATTCACATTCCAGGTGCGCTCAACCGGACAGCCGACGAGCTCTCACGGCAGCCGACACCTCCGGGGGAGTGGCGACTCCATCCCCAGGTGGTCCAGCTGATATGGGGCCTCTTCGAGCCGCACAGGTAGACCTGTTTGCCTCTCCAGAGTCGACCCATTGCCAGCTGTATTGCTCCTGACCGGGGACCCTCGCACGGATGCACTGGCACACAGCTGGCCCCGGGCCTACGCAAGTATGCGCTCCCCCAGTGAGCCTTCTCGCACAGACACTGTGCAAAGTCAGGGAGGACAAGGAGCAGGTCTTGCTAGTTGCGACCTACTGGCCCAACCGGACCTGGTTCTCCGAACTAACTCTCCTCGCGACAGCACCTCCCTGGCCCATTCCTCTGAGGAAGGACCTACTTTCTCAGGGGACGGGCGCACTATGGCACCTGCGCCCAGACCTCTGGAAACTCCATGTCTGGTCCCTGGACGGGGACGCGGAGGTTCTAGGTGGTCTACCACAGGCAGTGGTGGACACCATCATTTCCTCGCTAGAGCCCCCTCTACGAGGCGCCTCTATGCATTGAAGTGGAACCTGTTCGTTGAGTGGTGTTCTTCTCGCCACGAAGACCCCGAAGGTGTTCGGTTAGCGCCGTGCTTTCCTTCCTGCAAGATGGGTTGAGCGAAGGCTGTCTCCCTCCACCCTTAAAGTGTATGTCGCGGCAATAGCGGCATATCACGATGCAGTTGATGGTAAATCCTTAGGAAGCACGACCTAATCGCCAGGTCTCAGGGGTGCGAGGAGGCTGAATCCTCCTCGCCCAAACCCGGTACCCTCTTGGGACTTAGCTCTGGTGCTGAGAGCACTCCAGAGCCCTCCTTCGAGCCTCTGCAGTCCATTTGAGCTGAATATCCTGTCCATGAAGACAGTACTCTTGGTTGCATTGGCCTCCATCAAGAGGGTAGGGGACCTGCACGCACTTTCGGTCAACGAATCGTGCCTAGAATTCGGGCCAGGTAACTCTCACGTTGTCCTGAGACCCGGCCCGATATCGCGCCCAAGGTTCCCACCACTCCTTTCCGGGACCAGGTGGTGAACCTGCAAGCGCTGCCTTCGGAGGAGGCAGACCCAGCCCTGGCTTTGCTCTGTCCCGTCCGTGCTCTCCGCGCCACGTGGACCGAACTCAAGCCTTAGGACCTCAGAACAGCTCTTCATCTGTTACGGAGGCCAGCAGAAGGGAAAGGCTGTCTCCAAGCAGAGGTTAGCCCACTGGATAGTGGATGCTATTGTCTTGGCGTACCAGTCCCAAGACGTGCCCTGCCCGTTCAGGTTGCGAGCGCACTCAACTAGGAGTGTAGCCTCCTCCTGGGCGCTGGCTCAGGGTGCCTCGCTAACAGATATATGTAGGGCTGCGGGCTGGGCGACACCTAACACGTTCGCTAGATTATATAGCCTCCGTGTAGAGCCGGTATCTTCCCGTGTACTCGCCCCCAGTGGCCAGTAGCGTGAAGTGCCCGTTCTAGTGTCGGCTTGCGACACCATTCCCGCCCTCTGGGCCGGATGCGTGCGTTATTTATCTCCAGTCGTGTTCCCCAGAAAATGGCGAACCCTGTCGAGCTCCTCCGTCACCCCCTTCGGTGTCAGACGTTGCGGCCGTCTGACGCCAGGCCTGCACCCGTATGCTTGTGGAACGTGTGTGTAGGCTGGGTTCCATATGTAGCGGTTCCCTAACGGCAACCCCATATGTGTATTCTCCACGGTACCAGCTACCCTACTCGGCTAGCCCGTGTCTTTCCCTTGACAGAGCTCGCTCTGTCGTCTCTGGCGGTGTTCTTTCCCCTGGGATCAGGCTGGATCCACCCCAGAGACTGCCATATGTTGTACTACCCTGATAGGCTAGTCCTTGCGCGTAATTTGCCACCTCTCCCTCCGTTGAGGCACGTGGCCCCCCGCAGCGCCCGTTCCCAAACGGGCACGCTTTCCCAGCGTTATCCAATAGTCACTCTGAGTGGGTCTTGCAGGAACAGCAGTGACTGTCCTTCCCTGCCTGGAGCCCTGACTTCCTCCAATGAAGGAGCGGTCCAGTGAGCTCAAGCAGGGCGCTGGAAGGGCCAGCATCCTGGCGTTTTGGTAGGGATCCCAACCGCCGGTCAGTTCCGGACGCACGCCGAACGTGACCGACTGAAAGGGAACGCCTCAGTTACGTATGTAACCCTCGTTCCCTGAAGGAGGGAACGGAGACGTACGTCCCGTCGCCAGGTGCTGTGCTTCAGCTGAAGGCCGAGTCACTTGTCTCGGCTCCTCAGTTGAAAAGCAATATGCGGTACTTCCACTTCCGTGTTTATACCCGCGCTGCGGGGCGGTGCGTGGAGGTGCGTGGAATGCGTGAACCGCATGCCAATGTCCATTGGCTCGTTTTTAATCACTCGAAGTAGATTGGTCTCTGAAAACAGATCCCAATTCGTCGGTGAGTTCCGACGTACGTCTCCGTTCCCTCCTTCAGGGAACGAGGGTTACATACGTAACCGAGACGTTTTCAGTAAATTCCTGTACAAACATGATAAAAAAAAAAATAATAATTCCTGTAGGTTTCATAAGCAATTGTGTTTTCATTGGGAAATTGCAGTGAATATAATCAGACTTGGTAGATAACAGACATTTTCTGAATGTGAAAAATATGAAATAGATGAGAACTGAGCCTGCTAGTTTTTTCAAGTTATCCGGTTTCTCCGAAATTCATCAGAACATCATATTCTTTGTCAGATACATTTCAAAATAATCTGTGCTGAAGAACATGAACAGGAAATGTTGACGGTTAAAATCAGCCTCACAGCTTTTTACAAAAGAGCTGAGGGCCTGGGAACAGCTGTTAAGGTTAGAAAGGGAGAGAGATGGATTGTGTGTGAGAGAGGAGAGAACTTTTGGAAAGGCATGTTGTTCTCTTAAACTTATGATTTTAGTCTCACAAAAACCTCAAGGGAGTGACATTGAAATTCAACCCAGATAGTAAAGAATTAGACATTATCAGTTCTTTGATGGGGCAAAAATTACCACATGATCTAAAAAAGTACCTTGAAATCATGTAAACTAATTAGGGCTTCTTGGTTTGTGCAATATCTTTATAAATAACATACAGAGAATTAAGTAAATATCAGGTCCCAAGAAATAAGCAAAAACCATAGATATCTCTAAAAGGCACCACTGCTTCCAGACTTGCATATGAGTGTACTAACATAATTTAAGTGGACGAAGTCATGGTTGCTCATATCAAAACATGGTTTTACTTTTTTTTTTAAAGACGGAATTATTTCTTATTCCACTGGTCATAACTGTGACCACCTATGACTGGCTCACATGGTTGTTTTGTGTTTTGGGCCACATGAAAGGTAGATATGGTCATAGATGTACTGATATATTAAAAAAGAATGTTATACCAACAAATTGAATCTACACTCTTCCTCTAAAGATGTTAGTCATCTTTATTCAATAAAATGTGGCTTGAAAAAAAGTCACTGGTCTAGCTGCCTTGTTTGCCCAAGTTTTTATCGTATTACATTTGCACTATATTGTCACGAGAGGCTATGAAGTGCATGATGAAGGAGAAATCAAGGGAAAAGTATTTAATCCAAAAATCACAAGAAAACAGATATCATAACCTTGAACACAGAACTGAAATGAAGAACTGAATGAACACTTAAACACACAGAGGAAGTAATGTGTAAATTAATTGGATAACATGTGAACTGAATCATTAATCAAGGAAAACGTTCATTAATCAAGGAACACGACAACAATGTACCAAAAAACTTTGTATTTGTACAAATGACAACGTTTTCAAGGCGATATGTATGCCAGGCCAGCAGTTAGCAATGTCACTTAATATTGATATACACTGTTAATTCTGAAGAATTCACATGATTCACAGTGACCATGTCTGTCACGATGCCAGATACATTTTTGAAATCAACCTTGTTGCTGATTTAAAGATGTTTCAAATGGGTCCGATGCATTTTGTTGTCTGCACCAACTCGCGTATATGATCCGCTCTGTCCTATCGCCTCTGTCGCCTACGCACATACGCAACAGACTCGTGCCAAACAGACTAAATACATTTTCAAAAGTTTGCCCTTTCAGGCCCCCAAAATGCAGTTGTGTAAATTAATGGCAAAAACAATTTTTAAAAATTCTGTTTTTAGTTAGCCCCTATAGGAGACTGGGTTACACAGGCAAACAGGCACAGGGAAAACAGAACCAAAACACAATGAAAACAAAACAGCATTATTTTCCCCTCATTTGAACATGCAACCAAATCTAAGGATACGAACAAAAAAAAAAAAAAAAAAAAAAAAAAAACAGAAATTAAATCAGTGATCTTGATCCATAATACCTTCTCAAAAAAACTCCATAATCATACTTTTACAATTTAGTTTGCCACGTATGATTAAACAGAACTGTGTATTTCAAAAGGTATTTTGGAATTTGTTTTGCAACAATCACATTTTTGTTGTATTATAGTCAAACAGCTCCATGTAAATCTGATACAACAGTTCATTACGTCTATATACGATGACTTCACTTTGGGGCAAATCTTTTAGTGGGCTATATCTTTAAGCACGTGCCCCCTGAGGAGCATGGATGTTTGTTTACAATAGCCCGCTGTGTGATCACCAAAGGGTGGTATAATAACAAACAGGCTCTATGTTTACAGCCTCCACACACATGCTGAATTTAATTCTACATGGCAAGGTTGGCTAACTACAACAGTCCAATCTGAAGGAATGACATTAAAAAAAAGATCCTCTCCACACACAGAATAGTTAAGAATTATAGCCCCAGTATTTCAATTAAAGGAGAAACTGCCTGAAGAAAAAGCTTATGGAATGATTGTAAAAGGTCCTTATGTGCCCAACCACATCAATTCCTGGACTGGGATTTTTATAGATTGTAAACCATGTGCATAAGGGAATCTTCAAGTATGAGAGGCTGAAGCCAAAGACTAAATTAATACAATAAGACATAATGTCTATTTAATAATTGCCATTTCATAGATTGCGAGTGCCATAATAGTAGGAAACTTCTATTAGTTCCTGATAGCCTTGACTTATTTTTATGACAAAGACAAAATAGTTATTACAGAGTCCATACTGATTCAACAGCCACCAATTATTCTGATTCTGTTTAGCTGGCTGGGGGATGCATAGCTGAGCCTGATGGCTGTTGGAACGAATGTTTGCCTGTTTTTCTCTTTCAGGCAATGTGTTGCATTCAGTCAGCTGCTGAAGAGGCTCTTTTGTCTAAACAGTGGCCATGCAGGGTTTGGGATTCATTTCCATGATTGCATGCAGTTTGGAAAGCATTCACGGCAATAATCTTTAGCTGACTCCAATAACCTGGACTGCCTGAACAAGTGGGCATTAGCCCTTGAGGCTTTCAAACTACAAGTGCAATTCCTCAGCACTCTCAAAGCGGCAAGATAAGCTGAAAACCAAATGCAGATTTGATTAAACTTAAAAACAACTGTGAACTCGACAAAATCAGACATAGGACAAACCACTGGAGAGCTAAAAACGCGAGGATACTCTACTCTTCAGATATTTGGGGTTGGTAAAATGTATTCATGTTTTTGAAAGAAATCTCTTATGCTCACCAAGGCTGCATTTATTTGATCAAAAATACAGTAAAAACAGTCATATTGTGAAATATTATTACATTTTAAAATAACTGTTTTCTATTTTAATATATATTTATATATTTTAAAAAGCTGAATTTCCAGCATCATTACTCCAGTCTTCAGTGTCACATGATCTTGAATTCATTCTAATATGCTGATTTGCTGCTCAAGAAACAGTTCCTATTATTATCAATGACAGTTGAGCTGCTTAGTATTTTTGTGTTTTTTGTGATGGGCGCTTAGACTGTCTCCTTTCGGCCAGATATTTATTAGATCTGAAGGATCACAGGCTCTAGACAAGAAAAAGATTAAATCTGAGGGTCTCCATACTGTATACAAGCCAAAGATATCTAATATTATGTCAACTTACAGCACACCATTAAATCATTTTCAAATAGTTCCCAGGTGATGAGATGTGCAATAGATCAATATAGGCTCTTATAGGATCAGACCTTTGCATGGTTTGATTGTTCTAAACTGTTTCAGCATTTTAGCACATTCTCGTCTTCTAGCTAACCTCCCTGTGTAGTCTGTAACCCCCCCCCCCCAATATGTGTTCTTGCTGTTATTTTATGAGTGAAAACCTGTCGGCAAAGTGTCTGAACACCTGTGCAGTAAATCAAAAAATAGCCTGTTACATAAGTCTGAAGCAGACCCTGGAAGACCTCTTAGTAAAACACAGGAGGAACGCAGATAAAAGACAGCAAAAGCATAAGGGAAATTAAAAAGCGGTGAAGTAGGAAAGAAGTAGTCATCAAATTTAAAACACTGAGAGAGAGTTGGAAAAAGATGGGAAAATGAGGAGCGAAGACAGGTGGCTAAAAAGGGCTCTTGAGATAAACTTTTAGGCCTTAAAATAGGAAAACAGAAGTATCAAATGTGAATGCAAGATGGTGTGATTTAAGGCGAGTTGGCCTAAAATAGGGAACTCCTCTAAGTCTTAAAAGATCTCAGGACAGACACTATATTTGATGGAGTATGAATAAATGTGTATGGTGATCAAAAGGCCTTGGGTGTTTTCAAAATTACACTGTATGTAAGACCATACATTAGTCAAAATGGACTGGCTGTGGAGAAAGAAGTTCAAGTTGTTCCAAACCTGTATGAATTTCTTTTTTTCTGCTGAACACAAAAGTAGATATTTTGAAGAATGTTGGTAACCAAACCGTTGATGGTCCCTATTGACTTCCATAGTATTTATTAATTTTTTTCATACTATGGAAGTCAGTGGGGTCCATCAACTGTTTGGTTAGCCATATTCTTCAAAATATCTTCTTTTGAGTTGAGCAGAAGAAAGATATTCATACAGGTTTGGAAAAACACAAGGGCGAGTAAATGTTGACAGAATTTCATTTTTGGGTGAACTCAACTAACCCTTTAAAGTCACAATAAAAAACAGAAGTAGCAAAGAGAGCACCAGAGAGAAGTTTGTTATTTCACAAATCAGTTATGACATTTTGATTAAAAAGAAAAATGAAAAAATCAAAAGTACACATGGATGAATTGTTCACAGTCAGATCAATAACATGCATTAGAAATAGATCTGTTCAGGTCGAAACAGTGATCATGGAAGATCGAAATGGCATGGGAGGCGGGCGAGCAAACAAGGACCACAGCGGAGTGCCTCTTGAGGCCAGGGGAGTGAGGTTTACATGCACAGCTCTTACTGGCCTACGTCTGTTACACGTAATTTATAACAGGATCATTTGTGTAAATGTTTCCACACATCTGTTACGTGAAATGGCTTAATCAGAATAGAACTATATATAAAATATAATAAAAATTTTATTATCCTTTTAAGTTTTTTTAAATGATCAACATCATCTGCAAACTTAAACACTCAACTATAAACTGCCATTTAATCCTACATGACTTTTACTTTGTGAAACTTTCATGCAAGACGATGGTTGTTTGTCTATGTGGAAAAAGTATAAATGTAGTCCAAAAATAATGAGAGCAATATTCAGTGTGTTCAATGTTTATCAGTTTTTTGGCAGCCTTCAAAGGAAATGATATGATTTGTGATTTCAAAAACCGCAGCTGTGAAACTTTCAAACAATGTTTTTTTCCAAACCTCAAGGCATTAAATTAGCCTCAATTTATAGTCACAGAAAAATGTGGTTAATCCTTAAACCTAATGCTGGGCTTTTCTCGTTTGTAAATGAGGAAATCTGTACTCGTGTGGTCAGACTGGATCAGAACCTTACTGAATAAGGTAGTGTTATTCAAACTTTCTTTCCCACTTTGTTCCCATTCACTGACCTTTGCTCTTTCCTGGTTTCTCATACTACTTTGAAGTAAAACAAGCTGTGAAACATGATGACAGGGACATAAACCAGGCAAAAAACACTAAAACATGTCAGATTACACAAATGATAATGTTAAAGCACAAATGGCTTGATGAGACAAATGTTGATGTCAGTCAAAACACAAACTGCTGTAAGAACTTTTTGGTCATAAGACATTGTTTTTTTAAAGAGCCTATTCTATAGGACCTGGTTAAATCTTTCACAGTGTTAAAATAAACATGGTGACAAGTTAAGACTTGAAGGCATAAGCAATAATATTTGTCTCTGATATACTGACTATTTCTATTACAACCAGTACATTGTATCTTCTGTAAAGACAAATTCAGTGAAAACCATATAAGTCCTGTATGAAATCATCTGAGCCTACGAATGTAATGTTTTACCTGATGTAATATTTGATTGTAATATCCTCTGACAGGCCTGGGGTAAATCTACCCTCTGAGACTCACAAGTTTATAGTACCTATAGCTAGCAGGGTTTGGATTAGGTGTACAGTATAATGTTCCAGAACAAGGTCTCAGTGGGCCTGTTGTATCCCACCACAAACCCCACCTCAACTATGAGTGACCCTGTTGTTCAATCATATTAATGATGCAAGACAAATGTATAAACCCGATTCCAAAAAAGTTGGGACACTGTGCAAATTGTGAATAAAAACAGAATGCAATGATGTGGAAGTTTCAAATGTCAATATTTTATTCAGAATACAACATAGATGACATATCAAATGTTTAAACTGAGAAAATGTATAATTTTAAGGCAAAAATAAGTTGATTTTAAATTTCATGGCATCAACACATCTCAAAAAAGTTGGGACAAGGCCATGTTTCCCACTGTGTGGCATCCCCTCTTCTTTTTATAACAGTCTGCAAACGTCTGGGGACTGAGGAGACAAGTTGCTCAAGTTTAGGAATAGGAATGTTGTCCCATTCTATGTCTAATACAGGCTTCTAGTTGCTCAACTGTCTTAGGTCTTCTTTGTCACATCTTCCTCTTTATGATGCACCAAATGTTTTCTATGGGTGAAAGATCTGGACTGCAGGCTGGCCATTTCAGTACCCGGATCCTTCTTCTACACAGCCATGATGTTGTAATTGATGCAGTATGTGGTCTGGCATTGTCATGTTGGAAAATGCAAGGTTTTTCCTGAAAGAGACGACGTCTGGATGGGAGCATATGTTGTTCTAGAACTTGGATAAACTTTTCAGCATTGATGGTGCCCATGCCACACAGTCATGCAACCCCAAACTATCAGAGATGCAGGCTTCTGAACTGAGCGCTGATAACAACTTGGGTTGTCCTTGTCCTCTTTAGTCCGGATGACATGGCGTCCCAGTTTTCCAAAAAGAACTTGAAATTTTGATTCATCTGACCACAGAACAGTTTTCCACTTTGCCACAGTCCATTTACACAGTCCATTCTACACCAAACGCTGCAAAGGTAGAGCTGCTAAAATCATCAAGGACTCTAATCACCCTGCAAACCCTCATTTCACGCTGCTGCCATCTGGTAAGCGCTCCCGAAGCCTGATGGCCAAAACTGAGAGACTCAGGAGGAGCTTCTTCCCCCAGGCCATCAGACTCCTGAACTCAGTCACCTAACATCACATGATCATCGATATACTGACATTGCACTGCACTTTCTGTTCTCGTTGTTACTGTGTAACAACCTGTTATAAACCTGCTTGCACATTATACTTCTTTGTACATTTGTTAACCACATATTTATAAGTCTACAGTTTACTTACTGCACAGTTTACTTCACTTATTTTATTCCACTTCTTTATTTTTTTCTACTTGACTTGATTTATTTATAATTCTACAGTACTTTTTTATTCTATTTCTATTATAATTTCCTCCTTGTGTTTTTAACTGTGAATTTGCACTGTCCATGGAGCGGACCTGTTTACATTTCACTGCCGGTTGTATATTCTGTATATAACTGTGTATGTGACAAATAAAACTCTTGAATTTTAAATGAGCCTTGGCCCAGAGAAAACGCCTGCGCTTCTGGATCATGTTTAGATATGGCTTCTTTTTTGACCTATAGAGTTTTAGCCGGCAACGGCGAATGGTACGGTGGATTGTGTTCACTGACAATGTTTTCTGGAATTATTCCTGAGCCCATGTTGTGATTTCCATTACAGTAGCATTCCTGTATGTGATGCAGTGCCGTCTAAGGGCCCGAAGATCACGGGCAGCCAGTATGGTTTTCCGGCCTTGACCCTTACACAAAGAGATTGTTCCAGATTCTCTGAATCTTTGGTTGATATTATGCACTGTAGATGATGATAACTTCAAACTCTTTGCAATTTTTCTCTGAGAAACTCCTTTCTGATATTACTCCACTATTTTTGGCCGCAGCATTGGGAGAATTGGTGATCCTCTGCCCATCTTGACTTCTGAGAGACACTGCCACTCTGAGAGGCTCTTTTTATACCCAATCATGTAGTGGCCCTTAATCATTTTATACCCCATCATCAAATGGTCCTCCAGCTGTTCCTTATATGTACATTTAACTTTTCCGGCCTGGAAAAATTTTACTTTTGCTACCTGTCCCAACTTTTTTGGAATGTGTAGCTCTCATGAAATCCAAAATGAGCCTATATTTGGCATGACATTTCAAAATGTCTCACTTTCAACATTTGATATGTTATCTATATTCTATTGTGAATAAAATATAAATTTATGAGATTTGTAAATTATTGCATTCCTTTTTATTCACAATTTGTACAGTGTCCCAACTTTTTTGGAATCGGGTTTGTAAATTCAATGAAGTTAGAAAGCATGGGCCTCATACGCACAGATTTGATCCTAGAGTGTGCATACGCTTCAATTCGCTCCAACATTCGCATTTATAAAAACTGTATTTTGATGTGTAAAAGTACTTAGTGCTAGACGTAGGCCTATGCATTTTGTGGCAGAGAGTCGGAGAACTGCAGGTATTTGGAAACCTTGTAATTCTTGCCGCTTACAATTCTCAAGTAAAGGATTTGTACGTTGACTGGTGCTCTTTTAAAAACATTAATTAGGTGTTGTTTACAAGACAGAGATCTGAAACCATTCAGCTGCGCACAATTTCAAGATCATATGTGATTTATAGGCTGCATCTGAAATCATATACTTCCTTACTGTATAGTAAAACAGTATGTGACAAAATAATATGTACAAATTCACAGTACTCATAAATAAGTAAGCAAGAACTACCCGGATGACCTACTATTTCCGGCAAGATTCTTAAGTATGCATACAATGGACACTTTACTATCCCATGAGGCCACTAGAGGATTTGTGAATGACAGTGAAGTGACACAATGAATGTACTTTTTTAACAGTTGCAAAGTAACTACTTATTTAAAATAAGTACCTTTTCAAGAGGCCATTTCAAACACAGCAATAGATTTCACATCTGGAAGAGAGGCAAACGCATGTTTTTGTGCATACATTCGTTCTCGGAATCACACGCAAGCGCATTTGAGAAATTATCATAAGATCAAATGTAGGACGGTTTCAATGCAACATTTTTTATATATAAGGGCCCAGGATTTATTACTATGGTGATTCAAATCAGATCCAATTTGATTTAGCAAAGTTTGTGTTCAAATTTTCAGTGACCAGAACTGCCCTCAGGTGGTCAAAGTACTGTGGAAGCTCATGAAAACAGCTTGGAAGAAAGAGCAAGTCCCAGAAAAGTGGCAGCAAGCTGTTGGTGTGTTCATTCCCAAAGAGCAGTCCATTCCAAAGAACTTCCATACCATCAACCAGTTCAGAACCATTGCATTGTTGAACTTGAAGGGGAAGATTTTCTTCTCTATTCTGGCAAGGAGAATTAGCAACTTCCTCATGGGGAATGGATACATTGACTCAAGCTGCCAGAAGGTCAGAATCCCAGGCTTCCCCGGATGCATCAAGCTCTCTTCTGTGATTTGGGATCAAATTCAGCATGCAAAGAGAAAGAAGAGTGACCTGCATGTGGTGTGGCTAGATCTTGCCAATGCATATGGCTCAGTGCCGCACAAGCTGATAGAATTTGCCATGGAATTCTTTTATGTCCCAGGTTGTGTGCAGAACATCATCACCACTTCAGCAACCTTCACATGTGCTTCACTCTGGAGAGCTACATGACAGGATGGCAACAGCTGGAATGTGGGATTGCCATGAGGTGTGACATCTCCCCCATCCTATTTGTTTTAGCCTTTGAGGTAATCCTCAGAGGGGCCAGGCAGGTAGTCAGAGGCATCAAGCTACCATTAGGCAATTGGATTCTACTATTGAGGAGCTACATGGATGACGTGACAAGCATCCTTCAGAAGGCTCCATACATGACCAGGCTCCTTGAGCACTTTGATGAGCTGCTCAAATGGGCAAGAATGAAGAGCAAGGCTGAAAAATCTCTCTATCTCTCTCTATAAGGAAAGTCTCTCTCTAAATCTCTCTATAAGGAAAGGCTCGCCGCATGTCAGGACCATCTTTTTCGCTGGAGGGGAGGCCATTCCACAGCTGGACGAGAAACCATTTAGAAGTCTGGGGAGGCAGTACACTGCAGACTTATCCGACAGGCAGATGGGGAAGCTAGTCAGGCAACAACTGGCAGATGGCCTGGCAAGAATTAAGTGAAGTCACCTGCCTGGGAAGCACAAAGTGTGGTGGACACTATACCAATGCATGCTATGGCCTTTAAAGGTCTGTGAAATTCCCATATCAGAGGTTAGCAGGATGGACAGCCTAGCCAACAGCTACATTCGAAAGTGGTTGGGCTTGTCCCTCTGCTTTTCGGACGCAGGTCTCTTCGGTCAGTGCATGCTGGAGCTCCCCATCAAATCCATCAGCCTAGGGTACAAGCAAGAGAAGGCATGCCTTGTACTGGAGCTAAAGGACTCAGCGGACTCACTCATAAGGAGTATGAAAGTCCCCATCTGTACAGGCTGTAAATGGAAGGGGCAAGCTGAGTAGAGCATGCTATCTCCAGTCTGCAACATCGAGAGGTAATGGGGTTAGTCCAGACTAGTCGGGCTGCCTAGGCTGGGGAGCACCACAGCAGCTCTGGTCTAAAGCCACCAAGAGGCAGCAGAAGATCATGGTGGTGGCTGAAGTCACAAGGCTGAAACAGGAGTGCTTCCACATAAAGGCAATACCCCAGGGCAGTCAAGGAGCCTGTATGCGATAAGACGTGACTGTGAACAGGTCTGGAGGATGCCACAATCTGCCTCAATCTCACTCAGTGGTTTGGAGATGAGGTAGGCTGTCCCCTGTGTGGCAACATCAAAGCAAGCCTCCAGCACATATTATCAGGGTGCAAAGTGGCACTGATCCAGGGACGCTTCAGGTGGCACCATGATCGAGTCCTGGCCAAGCTGGCAGAGGTCTTGGAGAGCTGTAGGGTAGCAGCAAATCGCACACCAGCAGCAGCAAAACCTTTCTTGGCAGAGTTTGTCAAGTCTGGTAGCATGCTCCAACCTCCTGCTTAGAAGAGGAACACCATGCTTACACCCGGCAAAGAGTGGCAGATGTTGGGAGACCTCAGGAAGCAGGTGGTCTTCCCAAGAGAGATTGCGACAACTACCCTCTGGCCAGACATAGTCATGTGGTCCACGGTGAAGAAAAGGGTCCTCCTCATTGAACTTATCATTCCTTGGGAAGAGGGCATGACAACAGCCCACGAAAGGAAGCATCTCAAGTACTCCAAGCTGGCAGCGGAGTGCCAAGAGTTGGGCTGGAGAGCCACTGAGAGTTACTGGCTGTGGCTCCAGAGGAAACACAACAGTTGGGCCACTCGCCCAACCCTTAGTTATTTCTCTGTTTTAATATACAAGGCTAAATGTTTTAGCTGTGTGAGGTTAAAAACGTAAAATAGTGTACAGCATGTTATCATGATACTATGGCTTTGTTCAGACTGTCAGTGCAAATCCAGTTTTTGTGCATATCCGATTGGAATCCGATCATATTTAGCAAGTGTTAACGGCAAAAAAAAATCACATAAATCCGTTTTGAACTACATTCATATGTGGTTTGAAATCATATTCAAAGCGCATTTCTGGAAATCCATTTCAGTCTGACTGCTGTAATCAGATTTTGTTTGGTTTATGTCACTTTCCTATGTCACATAAAACGTAAACACGTTATGGCGGGGTTTTTTAGGAAACATACTTAAAGTCGCTGCAGAAACAAGTTGTGTTGTTGCAAAGTGCCGGTTGAGCAGAAAATTACAATATAATGGAGACATGTTGAATTTTGATACCAGTGGAGGCGACAGCATGGAATCTGCTGCTGCCTCAGAAGACACAGTAGTCCAACACAGTCATGTTGTAAATAAGAAAACATCTGTATTGAAAACCCCTCCATGTTGCTGTTGTTATGCCTACTAAAACAACATCATTACCATAGAAAGATTCAAGAAAATGAAAGAGCGCCACGGGACACACAAATCAGATCCGAACAGTTACGATACACAGTGTGGGCAGTCAATAATCAGATTTCAGTCGGATACACAATAATCGGATTGTGTGAACATTTTTCTGGAAACAAATTGCAAGAATTATTTTAGGTTAACTGGTTTCAGCCAGAATTTTAGATCAATCCATAACATGTAGCCTAATTAAGCCCAATTTATACTTCTGTGTCGAGTGTACGCCTTAGCTACGTCGTAGGCTGTGTGTTGCACGCGTAGCCTACGACCAGCGTTGGGAAGGATACTTTCAAAACGTATTTCGTTACAGAATACAGAATACATGCCCAAAAATGTAATTTGTAATGTATTCCGTTAGTTACGGATCCGAACAGTCACAAGTATTCTGAATACTTGGATTACTTCCACGTTGAATTGCATTTTATAAGTGTAGGAATGTGCAGAGGCTGTGCCGGTAAACGTGACAACCGCACCACCGCGGTGGCTGAGTAGCTAGCACCGGCGGTGGTCGGCAAAAACATAACGTTTTTTTTTTTTTTGTATGTGAAATTGTGAATGCTGTTAATTACGTGAATATTATGACACGGGTGAAGCACAAAGCTTTATTTACAAAATAAATAATAGGTTCGAAATTAAATGTTACATCGCAGCCATGGAAACACATGGATTCATCCCGAACGAGAGAGGTGGATTTGTGAGGTGAGCCAGATTTAAGCTTTGCTTGCGTTTTGCGATCTGGTCAATAGGCTTACTGCATTTTATTTTTACTGGACATGGAATCTCTTATTTATTTTCCCAAATCTTCATTTATGTCTTTCACAGAGGGTTATACACATTTCTCCCTTTTGTTTGCTTTTATGAGCTTGCTTTTTAATGAGACGGCATACTTGGAGGAGGTGGAGCAACTAACATCATGGTACCAGGACAACTGTCTCTCTCTGAATGTTGGCAAGACCAAAGAACTGATTGTGGACTTCAGGAAGAGACAGCAACGGACATACTCCCCTCTCATGATCAGCGGGTCACCAGTAGATAGAGTGAGCAGCTTCAAGTACCTGGGTGTAAACATCTCCGAGGACCTGACCTGGACTGCACACATTCAGACACAGGTGAAAAAAGCCAGGCAAAGACTGTGCCACCTGCGCCAGCTGAGGAAATTCAGGGTTTCACCAGCTATCCTGAAAACGTTCTATTTAGGGGCGATAGAAAATGTATTAACTCGTGGTATGGGAACAGCACCAGTCATGACTGCAAAGCCCTGCAAAGAGTCGTGCGCTTATCCGAGCGTATCTCAGGGTCAGCTCTCCCGTCTCTGCAGGACGTCTACACCAAACGCTGCAAAGGTAGAGCTACTAAAATCATCAAGGACTCTAATCACCCTGCAAACCCTCATTTCACGCTGCTGCCATCTGGTAAGCGCTTCCTGAAGCCTGATGGCCAAAATTATATATATATATATATATATATATATATATATATATATATATATATATATATATATATATATATATATATATATATGTGTGTGTGTGTGTGTGTGTGTGTGTGTGTACCACCGCACCACTGCCGGAGTTGGTCCATTACAAACTGCCACCGTCACAGCCCTAGGTTGCACGGCAGTTATATTTCGTTTTCCCTTCTCTTTCGTTAATATGAAATGCTGTTTGAATTTACAAGATAGAAATGCATTCTTGCCCTGGCTCTGTTGTTCTGGCTCCATCTCTACCTCTAGCTAGAAGTATAAATCAGCCTTACATCACAAAACAACAACTACTCAGAATTATCCTGTATGACATGTCACTCTGTGAATTCCTTCAACATGGATCTCATAATGTCACAGAGGAGAGACAATATAAACCCAGGCCCATCAAAGGAGCATTTTACAGAATGAGAAAACCTGTTTCACCTGCTGTTTAAAACGCTGAGGAACATGGGAGAAATACTGAGCTCACTGGCATGTAGGCATTTATTCTTCACTATGGAACTGTAAACATTTGAGCTTCATATTACCAGACACGTGCCAGCCAGAGAGAAATGAAACCGCATACAATTAACCAACACCCCTGAGGTGGAGTAAAAGCTCAGTGACACATCTTTCAAACAAGCTGACAACATAGTGGAATACAGGTGGGTGCCGTTGGGAATGATGGAAGCATGCTCTCATGCTTTGGTAAGTTTACAGCCCCAGTTTATAGAGTGTTTCCCTCTTGACAAACACACAGATTTACTCTTGGATTTTTTCCACACAAAACACCACTCGCTGGTGAGTAAGTGAAAAAGATTTCAGGTTGTGTAAATATCATCACAAACCTGAATGACTATAATAAACTAGATGAGTACAGTTTTTATGTTGATTTGACAAAGCCTTGTCTGAAAACTTTAAATCATTTTACAAGTTTGAAGGCTTTACAGGCTGTAGTCAGAAAAAAAGATTGAAAGACCGCCCGTTTGATGTGGTTTCTTGGGAACGCTATCAGTGAGGTTGTGAATTACAACTGCCCCACCACACATAGAAAAGCTACAGTGGCCAACACAGGACAAAGATGTCGTCATCTGAGACAGCAGAGAGTAGCTAGCGCTCTGTAGAGCAGTTTGTCTGTTTAGGGCTACAGTACAAACACAGCAGTGCAAAATGGTGACTTCACTGTAAGGGGACCCACAGTGTATGTAGATAGAAATGGCTCATTCTAAGGTAGTAAAAACATAACGGTTCATTATGTAAGGTCTTTATACACCACTGAAAACATAGTTTTGTATATTATATTGCATTTCTGTCAATAGAGCCTCATAAATACTACATACTGCACCTTTAACGCAAATTTGCCTGTGAATGCTTTATATAAATACTAAATCCGGATGATCACTTATATCAATGTTATATATATCGTCATGTCATCCAGCTCTAAAACTTAACCCCTTTAGGGTCAAAGATTGCAGACGGCCCCAGATTACTGTTGTTCAACATTCACTGCATGTTAAACCGTCACACTCTTACTTGATGTAGACAAAGTATCATTAGAAAGATTAAAGACCTCAGCTTAGATATTTGACCACTGTTTATGATAAAACTGTGTTACAGTGACATTCATTTCTTAATTTATGTCAGGAGTGCAATATAATCAATCTGTAATGTAAGATATTTTGAAAAGAATATCATACGCATTATGAATTCTCTCTTGTCTGGTGCAGTTTTTCGTGTCCACACAGCTGCACTGAACAGCGTTCGCTAGGTCTCCTAGTTCAAAAGTGCGCATATGTGGAGAAATATTGATTTATTATCACATGTCTGCAAAGTATTTAGTCATACAGAATACCATTTCTATTAATTTCCCACTGAATTGTACAATCTGAAGAGAGCTGAAAGAGCGTTCACAGCAAGCTCTGTGTCTATCTTCTTCCTAGTTTGCGTCAGATGACTCATCGCACGCTCATTCGATCTCTACAGCTGTCAACCATCTTACGTGACCATAACTCCAGCCCTTCTGCATGACGCTCTTCTGTGTATACGTCCTTGTCCTGTGCTCAGTGAAGAACAAACTAAAGAAACATTTCTATATGTCGACTCCGGCCTAGGATTACGCTGGACCCTGAGCCTCTGAAACCTTCCTGATCCAGTTGTAACAAAGAAGAGAAAGGGGCTATGTCTTGCTCCGGCTGGACCACCCCCGAAAAGAGCTCATGTGTTTCCCCCAGCCCCCTCTTTAGTCAGGCGGCTGGAAATGTTCAGTTTGCAACCAAAGGGCCCATTCCAGTTCAAACACCCTCGTAAACAAACGCTGTTTTTACAGCAAACAAAATAAAACACAAACTTTTTCAACAAAAGAGCACTTTTCCTCTTCCAAACACCTTAGCAGTACTCAGGCCATGGCCTGGGAAACCATCCCAGATGTGTCAGAATAGGTTTTGAATATAATAAAACGAGGTTACTCACCCCAATTCGCTCGCAGACCTCCGCGCTTTCAAGCCATGGTCAACACATCGGTAACAAGCAACGTGGCTTACGTCCTCCGCACCGAAATGTCAAATCTGTTTGTGAAGTGAGCAGTTGAGACAGTTCACCCCTCACAAAGCGAGTCAGGCTTCTACAGCTGCTACTTCCTTATGCTGAAAAGGGATGGTGGGCTCAGGCCTATCCTGGATCTCAGACACCTGAACAAGGCCCTCATGAGATGGCCATTCAGGATGTTAACAGCCAAACAAATCCTCTCGCTAATTCGCCCAGAGGATTGTTTTTTATCAGTGGATCTGAAAGATGCATTCTTTTACATCCAAATAGCCCCCATCACAGACCGTTCTTGAGATTTGCGTTCGAGGGGGTGGCTTATCAGTACACAGTCCTGCCATTTGGCCTGTCACTGGCATCTCGTACATTTACGAAATGCATGGATGCGGCTCTCTCTCCCATGAGACAGCAGGGAATGCGTATTCTGAATTACCTTCGACAACTGGCTCATTCTGGCCCAGTTGAAGGCCGAGTTATTAACTCACAGATCCTGGCTTCTCAGCCACCTAGAATGCCTTGGGCTCAGGATCAACTCATCCAAGAGTATACTGTCCCCCAGCCAGCAAATAACGTTCCTGGGAACAGTTCTCGACTCTGTCCAAATGAGAGCCTGGCTTGCGCCGGAACGCGCTCTCACCATCTAACAGCTAAATGCGTACATGCGTAGTTCAGAGCAGGATCTTACCTCCCCTTCAGAACTTTTCAAAGGGCATTGGGCCTTATGGCTTCTGCATCAACAGTACTTCAGTTAGGCCTACTGCATATGCGCCCTCTGCCACATTGGCTAAACCACTGAGTCCTGGCTCATGCTTGGCGATCTGGCCTCTTTCATATAAGGGTAAACCATGGCTATATCAAAGCCCTGGCCCCTTGGAAAGACACCAACTGGTACCAGGCTGGTGTAAGCATGGGCCTAGTCTTGAGGAGGAAGGTCATTTCAAACAGATGCCTCCAACATAGGTTGGGGAGCTCTGTACGAGGACAGGCCAACCTTCGGCCTTTGGTCGAGCTTGGAGAAACGGCTGCATATAAACTGCCTCGGGATGAGAGTGGTCTCTTTGGCCCTAGAAACTAAACTCAACTCAGCTTATTCATATTTAGACGTTGCTGTTTTCACCACTTTCTGATATTGTTGAAGTTGAAGTTGAAGTTTATTCGTCATTACACATGTACAAGTACAGTATAACGAAATGAAGTTTGGAGCAAGCCTCCGGGCCGCAGCCGATTATTCAGGCGCCGCCCTACGCTCTCCAGAAATACAAGAATGCAATTTAGCAAGCATTACATAGCAAACACAACAAAACATAAACATAAACATAAACATAAACATGACACAGTACACGTGGTCACGTGGTGGGATTTTTTGTATGGAGTGGGAGAGGAGATAGATAACAGACAGGCAGACGGATGGAGGGGGGAGGGAATGAGGTCGGGTATGTATGGTGCGAGTGAGTCTGAGATTGTGTTGTGTGAGAATGTTAGCCATAACTTCAGATGTTTTCGAGTTCAGTTCTATGGTTTGTCCTTGAAGGAGATAAGGCAGTGCACAGGGAAGATAGCAGGCCAAGCTGTCAGGCTGAAATCCCAACCGAGAGATAGGGACCAAGTGAGGTTTGTTGGGCTAGTTGATTAGGTCAGGCAAATACAATTTATTATTTTTTAATCCATTTGATGATCTTCGGTAATTTGTCCGGATCATAATCAATCAATCAGATCTGGTCCTCAGCATTCGCGTCCGGTCTGTGCAGTTTCCCTAGACATTACGTCCAGCCTCATGGCCAGACCGGTTACAGTCCGTAAAAGTTCACCGATCTGACCCCCGATAGAGCCCACTCTACCCTGCGTATCCGCAGTCCGGACTGCGTTGTTACGGTTCAGTTCCTCAATTCCTATCACTTTCTGATCTAATTCCTTCAGACGGTCACACACAGCCCCGAAGCATTCTTTAATTTCCACAGACAGCAGCTGGGTGAATTTGCTTGCAGCTGTCTTACCAATCTCCGATAGGTCAGGGCAATCCCAAAGCCAAAGAATAGGAACCCCGCCATCAATAATCCAATCATGTATAAATCTTCCGCATCCTCCACAGACAGAGCCTCCAGGTACAGGACTTGCCAGTTGTTCCATGCGTCCCTCGCAAAGGTCCCGTCCGGGCAGGTGGGTTCTCCCGGGGCACCCTTCCTTAGTGAGAATCTTGTCGATTGCGCTGATTGACCAGTTAATCAATTCCATTCCAGTATTTTCAGGAGTCCAGCAAAGCAGCAGTCAGAGAAGAGAAGAGACGAAACACTAGACAAAACAAAACAGCGCGAGAGCCAGCAGGGAGCAGAGAGAAAAACACGTCTGCACGGATAGAAGGACAGATGAGGAATGCTCTGTGCACTGTTTCACAGTGTCCCTTAGTATTTCATATGAGACTTGCAGCTAATCCTTTTTCCATCTTCTTTTGGCCCTCCTGCAGACCTGACGAAGTGTGCGAGTATCATCATTAAGCCAGGGCTCAGACTTAGATTTTTGTAGTTTGGCTTTTAAAGGAGCCAAAGAGTTTAAAATATTAGTGGAGATAGTATTGAACTGATTAAAATAATCAACACCACTACAATCATCACAAAATAAAGATGATTGAGACACCTCCTTAAAACCAGCAGAAAATTCAGTACCCATAGTTGGAGTAATCATACGAGACCAGCGAACAGCCTTAGTGGGTCTTGTAACATTAAAACAGGTGGGGACTCTGATGATAGGCTTGTGATCTGAGATAGCATGGTCATCTATTGCCAAATCACATACTGTAAAAATTATTTGGCTAAAGCATTATCTGGACAACACACATGCATGTTGAAATCCCCAAGGATTAAAAGTCTATCAAAGTTGGGGACCATTCCTCCTAAAAAGTCAGAAAACTCATTAATAAATTCTTTGTGCGCTTTAGGTGGTCGATATATGACTGAAATTGTCACTGGATTATCCAATTCCAATACAAATAACTAAAGTTCAAAACTAGAATAAACATCAATCACTACCATCTGACAGCAATAGTTTTGATTAAAAATAGAAGCCAGTCCTCCCCCTCAACCCACAGTATGAGGAGAGTTTAAAAATTTACAGTCAGGTGGTAATAGTTCACAAAATGGGCTCAGATCTCCTGGAGTAAGCCAAGTTTCTGTGATGAACAGAATAGTATGAATAGTAGTCTTGTTTACAACTGACCTGGCGTTGATTAAAGATATCCTGATCTGCCTCGATTCCGTAGTCCGCTGTGGTGCCTGGTGTAACGAACGGAGGTGACTGACTCAGTTGTGTCAGAACGGTCAGATCCAGAAACCTTCCTCCCAAGCCTGGCAGGACACCACATCTTCATCCAGACAGACAACATGGCAGTGGTTTCCTACATAAATCGCCAGGGTGGACTCAGCGAACAGCCTGTATGTCATGACCAAACATCTCCTGCTATAGGCACAGGCCAACTTGCCCTCGGTAAGAGCAGTGCATGTACCAGGCAAACTGAACCAGGGAGCAGACATGCTGTCTCGAGACAACATTCCCCCCGGGGAATGATCTCTCCACCCCAGACTGTTCAGCTAATCTGGAGCACCTTCAGGAGGGCAGAGGTAGACCTCTTTGCCTCAGAAGACAACGCTCACTGCCCAATATTCTTCACGAATGGCCCAGCCTCCCCCTTTATGGATTCTCTCCAGTCTCGATGCTCCCACAGGCCATCGAACGGATCAGGGAGAGCAAGTGTGCAGTCCTTCTAATAGCCCCTCTCTGGTGGACCCAGATATGGTTCCCAGAGCCGATACCCCTGAGGAAGGACCTCCTCACTCCTCCAAACAGGACAACCTGGCACCCCTGTCCCGACTTGTCCCAACTCCATGTATGGTGTCATGGATCTGTTGGGCTCCTCCTCTTTGCTTTTTCCTGTTCATTACGTCTCCCCTACAGGTGAGGGATTGCTTCCAGGATCGTGTGTGATTGCTTCCAGTATCTTGGGCTTTAAAGATCTCTCCAGACCTGGTTAAGGAGGCTGCCGCTTCTCCTTCTCTTCTGCACCATTTTGACGTTTTTGTCCCCTTATGCATGACACCTCATATCTCTGGTTGCATAAATTTTTTTATTTCTCAACCTAACATATATACTGACTTTATTTAACTTACGTTGTTCATTCTTTATCTTTAATAAATATATTTCTTTATATGAACAATCCGTGTGGTCTTCCCTTTCTGTTTACATAGCCTAGAATAGGCAGGATGTAACAATGGTCCCTCAACAGGTACCAAGGGACCTTCCAGAAGGAGTTCTAAACACTATTGCTGAGGCTAGAGCCCCATCCACAAGACGCCTCTATGCCCTTAAATGGTCAACACCAGCTGGATTATGTGAAGTATCACTGGTACTTTCGTTTTTACAAGAGCTACTGGACACGGGTCGTACCCCCTCCATGTTCAAAGTATATGTGGTGGCCATAGCAGCTTTCCATGCTCCTGTGGCTGGCCAATCCCTAGGAAGAAACGACTAGTCGTACGCTTCCTCAAGGTGGCTAGGAGGCTGAACCCGCCTCGTCCCCCCTCTATACCTGCATGGGGCCTATCCACAGTCCTCAGGGCCCTCAGGGGTCCCCCATTTGAGCCGCTGTAGTCGGCTGAGTTAAAGCCACTTTCGCTTAAGACCACACTCCTGCTAGCCCTAGCATCGGTCAAGCAAGTAGGCAATTACAAGCACTCTCCACGAATGCTTTCTGTCTTGAGTTTGGGCCTAATGACTCTAAGGTCATCCTCAAGCCAAGACATGGCTATGTGCCTAAGGTGCTCTCAACACCGTTCAGAGCCCAGGTAATTTCACTGTCTGCTCTTCCCCCATCGGAAGACGATAGAGAACTAAACATACTTTGCCTTGTCAGGGCTCTCAGAGTCTATATAGAGCGTTCTGCCGAGTTCAGGCAGTCAGAACAGCTCTTTGTATGCTTCGGTGGCCGCACCAAAGGGCTTCTCTACACCTGGTCCGGCCTGGTCCGGTGGTGTACCGATTGATGACATTTGTGTGGCGGCTGGTTGGTCCTCGTCGTCCACTTTTGTACGATTTTACAAGCTGGAGGTCCCTGCACTTCAGGCATGAGGCATGAGTACTTTCTGAATAAGTATGTTTGGCCTCTAAGAGGCTAAACCACTAGGTACTCCTTTTGTGGGCCCCAACCCTTGTTCGGGTTCCGTGGGATTCTGACCAAAGCTCTTCCCTAACCTCAGGCTTTGTTCCTCAGGTGGGACTTCAGAGCGAGGTCATCTGCTTAAATAGCACTCCCGTTTTGGCAAATAGCGTGATTGGATTGGATTGTGTTCCCATAGCGTCTTTAACACAAGACACAATCTGAATTACCGTTTTCGAAAGGGAACGTACTCGGTTACTCACGTAACCTGGGTTCCCTGAGAATAACGGGAACGAGTATTGTATAGACGGCCGTGCTATTAAGCTTTACGTCCAGGTCTTGTCGCTTCAGTCGAATTAACTGTGAAATGGGCTGCTTTTATAGCAAGTAGCTCCACCCATTTTGGTGGGCTCAGCTCCTGCCGGCGCCCCTATTGGTCCTCGCACTCCACCTCGCCATAGGTTTGTGCAGTTCTCACAGCCCAACCAATCAGCACGCATATAGCTCTGCTCTATGTTGGCTGTGCAGCTGCTCTGCGTTTTAAAAATAAGGCTTCAATATTTAGAGAAAAGGAGTTTTTCATGAGTAACAGAGTACGCTTGTTAGTTTTCTAGAAAGACTTCAGATAATATGTGGATTACTCAAGTGTGGTGTTTTGGCAAGCCATAATGGCAGAACAAAGGCTATTATGGCTGAATACAAACAAAAGAATATTGATAAAAGAATAATGAAGATTAAGTCTCATACCGACAGAGTTGTAAACTGTTTGTCGATTGAGAACAATAGAGCATTAATTGAGCAGTTCTCCTCACCAGACATTACACAAAAGACTGCAAATGGGTGTTTACAGGGCAATAACCTATTTTATCAGCCTTCTCTAAAAACTCCCTTGGCATGGTCTTACAAAATGCTTAGTAGAATGCATAATTTTAGATATCCTCAGATATGAAATGAAGCATGACCACACTTGTGGCTTCACTTTAGTCGTGGTTATAAGTTGTTATACATTTAAAAATATATTCTTAATAGTTGTTTTGTTTTTATGTTTGAGTCTATATATATATATATATATATATATATATATATATATATATATATATATATATATATATATATATATATATATATATATATATATATTAATAACAGTCTGAGTAATTGTAAATTTGAGTCTTGAGCTGTAAACTCTCAAGTATTGGCTTTCTAAATATAGGTTGGTTATGTGTCTATTCAGAATGACTTATGAGCAGCAGCCTTTTCATTTTGGCTATGCCATTCATGCACCACTTGCCAAAACGGGGGGTGTCTGGTAATGGGTTAAAAACATCCAATTATGCAGAATATAAGATGGTAAATATTAAATTGATGAGTTGTCAATACAATATATAACATTACAATATGTAAGATATGATTTTACCCAAAAATTCAACATATTGACACAAAATGATAACTGCAAATCCATGGTTTGCTGGCTTAAGTCCAGCTGTTTCTGTAAACTGCAGCAATCCATTTGCTTCTTCTTTTTGTAGCTTTCTGCAGTCTGTAAAAAATAAACCTCAAATTTCACGACCATTTCACAATCTATTTGTACTGTCAATCTCAAAGCGCTTTCCTATTTTAGATGTGTTTTGTGTGTGTGTGTTTTTGCGACATTCATGCTAAAAACCAATGCTGCCACTCAGTCTTTTTGCCACTCAGTGGGCATAACCGCAGTCTGCGCACAGTGACGTCACGTGCATACCCTCTATTGTGTTGTAAGGTAGTTGCTGTGTTGTTGCTATGTGATTATTTGGGTATTCTCTGTGGTTGCTTGGGTGTTAGTAGGGTATTCTGGGTGGTTACTATTGTGTTGCAAG
Source organism: Paracanthobrama guichenoti (assembly GCA_018749465.1). Classification (NCBI taxonomy): domain Eukaryota; kingdom Metazoa; phylum Chordata; class Actinopteri; order Cypriniformes; family Gobionidae; genus Paracanthobrama; species Paracanthobrama guichenoti. The sequence continues at coordinate 18,294,209 of CM031947.1, forward strand.
GCAGTTCTGGGTGGGGTTACACTTTATTTCCATTTTAGACATTCTACTAACTATAAGTAACTTTGCAACTACATGTCAACTAACTCTCATTAGAGTGTTAGCAGACTGTAGTAGACTCTTAGGTTCGGGTTTGGTAATCAGTAGAATACGTTTTGCAAAGTTACTTCAGTCAGTATAGTCAGTATGTCTGTTGGGGGAGCATCAAAATAAAGTGTAAGCAGACAGTCCACTTATAATGAGAATTAGTTGACATGTAGTTGCAACGTTAGAATGTCTAAAGTGGACTATCAAAATAAAGTGTAACCCATGGTTAATATTATGTTGCAAGGCAGCTGTTCTGGGCGGTTGCTAGGTGAATTGAATCAATAAATGATTCACTGTCCCTGGCAGCTATATACATTCACTTGCATTAACTCCTCATCAGAACAAGAAGAGATAATCATATCTTCTCTCAAAATCCACACTTGAACATAGAATATCTATAGATTTATGAATGCCTGGCTGGACAAAAACCAGAGAATTCTTCCCCTCTCTCCAAATCAAACATGTTCTGCAATAACATAAGCTATGATATTAACATGCAAGTTGCCATCAAAAACAAATTCCTGGGTGGGGAGCGATAAAAAAAAAAGCGAAAGAAAGAAAAGTTCATTTACATCTCCATCTTGATTTTGTGTCAGCCCCCTCCCACCATCACTGCAGGACCCCTTTCCATTCCACAATCCCTGTTTGTACAAACAGCACAGGCATACTCTTTCATTATTTATGATGGATACAGGCTTTGTATATTCCTCTGTACGTTTATTTGGTCTGCTTTGCTGTTGTCTTGGAAGCGCAATCATGTTTTTTGGAAGAAAACCGTCAATCAGGTTGACTGTGGTCGACGGGTTGGTTCTTTAATTGAGATTGACTGTCAGATGGTTCCAGCTCAGAAGTGTCATCTATAAATGTTTGGATGTGGCCCTAGGTTGTTTGGCCCTAGGTTGTTACTATGTGAGCGTGCTCACGCTCAGTAGCTCACATTGTTGCACACACAAAACATATTCAACAATGCTTGCTGGCTCTGTCAGTCTGGTAAAAATCCGCATATGTATGTTACTTTCTTATCTCACAAACCAAATATGAACAATAAAGTGAAGCTTGAAAATGTCACTACAGAAAAAAAAATGGCATAAAATGTCTTTTCCAATGTTTGGTTCAGGTCATTATTTAAAATAAACAGCTAGTTATAGCTCTGGAGAATGAAATAAACATGACCTCACAGAACGCTGAGAAAGCTGTCAACAAGTGAGGATGGTGCCAATGCTGACACCAGTTAGCTTCATTTTGTCTAAATGGCTTTTTTTTCTTTCTTTTTTATTATTGCAAAGATCTCTCACATGATGACACCATGTAGAGGTGTTTTCTGTCTCTGTGACTTGATTCAATTCTTGACTTGATTAATTATATTCCCTCCGTGTTAAGGTTCAAGCTGTCTCTTTTTCCACTGCTGTCACTGTGATTTAGTGAAAAATTAGTGATTTACACATTGTTTCATCTCATGCTCTGTGATGTTTGTTTTAATTGTGTACTGCCAATTATTTTGTCATTCAACATTTTCAAGCAGGGATCCTTCGAGAAAATCCCACTAGTGTATGTGCGGTTAGGGTGTGTGTGTGTTTATCAATCAATCAATCAACAAAAATCTGTCAACATCTCTCTTGCCTCTGTTCAATATCAAATTATCCACAAACAACACAAGCATGACATGATCGAATCTTATTCTGTTAAACATAAAAAAACAAGACAACACAGGGCCTCAGGGAGCTAACTAAATTAAAAACATTTATGCAATTCTACAATAAAAGATTTCAAAAGTCATTTTGCTGACAGAAAAAGTTCACCCAAAAATAAAATTATCTCACCATCTAGTAATACATTTACATTTATGCATTTGGCAGACGCTTTTATCCAAAGCGACTTACAGTGCATTCAAGGTACGCATTTTTGTCAGTTCTTGCTTTCCCTGGGAATTGAACCCATGACCTCGGCATTGCTAGCACCACGTTCTTATTGTTTGAGTTACAGGAAAGATATTTAATATAATAGATATTTGGAATGACATAAACGAGTAAATAATAACAGAATGTTAATTTTTGTGTAAATTATCACTTTCCGCTTGAATTATTCTTTAAATTGTTCTTAAAACTTAAGGAAATATATGCATCTTATTATCTTGATAATCCATTAAAATGATCCTGTATCAAGAGAACTTACCATATTATAAAAACAAATATAAATAGCAGAAATGATAACATTAAGCAGCAGCAAGCACAAACCAATGTACAAAAAGGGAGATGGTTTACATTTGCTGAGGCTTTTAAACAATAACATTTTTTTTCAAGCATCAGCTTATCAAGTAACCTCAATATGTCAGCATTTCAGCGAGTAGAAAACATTCCTAATAAAAAGTCAAAATTCCCTGCCATTTATGGCATAAGCGTCATGTCAAACGGGAAGGACTAATTCACCAGAACACAGTCGATCAAAATGAAAACAGATGACGTCATCCATGGTGAAGCCCCAGATGAGAGTGTGTGTGTGTGTGTGTGTGTGTGTGTGTGTGTGTGTGTGTGTGTGTGTGTGTGTGTGTGTGTGTGTGTGTGTGTGTGTGTGTGTGTGTGCGCGCAGATTAATGGAAAACATTTAAAGCACTCTATGTTGAATTATCCCCTTTGGATGTTTCCCCTATGCTATTACCTTCACCCTCTGGAATGCCTGTTTTAAATTTTAGAGTGCCTTGTTTCCCAGCTCTTTAATGCAGGGAGAAAATAATTTATGAAATGAGATGTTGCTCTCGCATGGTACACCAAATATGGTAAATCAGCTCTTCATTTTAAAATTTAATGTAACATTTTCTCTTAGCAAAAGAATATTATTAACCATAAAAAAAAGTAATCATTCAAATTACACAGGTTGCTACATACCTAGCTCTGATCTAACATATTATTAACTTTGTCAGCTTCTCCATTTGTAATACTGCCAAGTTTTGCTGAGGGGCATAAGTGATACTATATGTCCAGCAGTGAAGGCATGTTTTTACTTAAGTATTGTGCGGTCTCCATCATCTTACGAAAGCTCATTGTTTTTTTTTTTGTTAGTTCAAGACATTATAATTAATGATATTGTTGTTTCCATGTGGGGAAATAGCTTTGTTTTCTTGAGTGACCTCATGTGTCTCATGCTAAGAAGGTGTCTGATTTCGCCACTGACTTGACTTGTCTGTGATTGAGCACTTCAACCTGAATGCACACAGACTCATGGGGACTCGTGTCGATGTGGGGACCTATATTGAGGTCCCCATGAGGAAACAAGCTTATAAATCATACAGAATTAATTTTTTGAAAATGTAAAAATTTAAAAGTTATCTGTGATGGGTAGGTTTAGGGTAGGGTTACTCTAAGCGGATAGAATATACAGTTTGAACAGTATAAAACAGTTGAACAGTCTATGGGGAGTCCCCACAAAGATAGTGAACCAGGTGTGTGTGTGTGTGTGTGTGTGTGTGTGTGTGTGTGTGTGTGTGTGTGTGTGTGTGTGTGTGTGTGTGTGTGTGTGTGTGTGTGTGTGTGTGAATTTAATTTCACTTAGTCCATGTTGGTAATATTTATATGTTGTGTGTACGTGATGTATATACTAAATTTTGAATTTTGAGTTGATGAGTTTTCAAATCATGACAGTTTGGTATCCTGATGATGATTCACAGGATGTTTTCCTGTGGTGTTAAATGTGTGTAACCGTGCGTGAGTGGAACGATAAATCTTAAATGCATGTATAATGTAAACAGCAGCTCCATTACATGGCAGGACAACAAACTGAGAACAAAAACAACTCTTTGCTTTCGAAACACCTGATGAATTAAATGAAATCTGCTCTGTGTGGGAGTCCTGTGTTTGGACTTGTGAAAATATGTTCATGCATCATGTGATGAATGATTCACATATTTAATTCTGAGTGGGCTGAGGGTACTTTTTACATCCAGTGAACATTGTAAAACAGAGGGCTTTGTTACTGAACAACAACATAAGGGCCAAAAGGTCATCATCATTAATCACACTCAAGGTAAAATTCATGTAGGGAATTTACCTCGAAGAATGTAGCTGCAGACATGCACGTACAGTATTTAGTGGTAAATGGGTTTCTAACATGTCATGTAGATGATGCTAATGCAGCTAAGCTAATTGCAGTTTCCAGTATTTATTGCATGCAGTGTGGGGGAATAACTAACTAAAAGTAGTAACGCTAACTAGTGCAACATTTTTCAACAGTTTTTCCAGTAACAAGCTACTCTTTCAAATCTACTTTGCTGTGGCTAAGCAATGTTAACATGCATTTTAGGTTCATTTAGATGGTTCATGTAACAGTAGCTATGTTTCCATCCACCTATTTTTATGCGCATTTTGGGATATCGCATCAAAACATGCTGAATGGAAACGCCAAGATGCACATAAATTCTAAAAATGCGCATAAAAAACGTATGCGCACATTTGAGTCGGATACATTTTCTATCTGAAACGAAAACATGCGCATAAACTGCGATGGAAATACATTTACCGAATAAACTCCTCGATGCGCATAAAAAAAAAATTAAAAAAATGTGTGACTTTCGCGATGTAACGCCATAACTACTAACCAGCGGAAACATCTTGTTTGGTCATTTGGAAGTCTGCTGTCAAAGATGCTCGGTATATTTCCCTCCTAAACTTACACGACTGCGTTCCCAAACAGCAGCATCTGCCTCTGAAAGCAACACAACACGTTTATTGAGACGCACGAGTTTCTCTGAGATGCAAATCATTTATTAAAAACGAAAATGATTATATATGGAGGCTTCTCCTATGTTTCTTAGTGATATTTTTTAGCGGTAGTTTCAGAAAGTGACGATTATGTTCTCTTCGACTCACTGGATGGAAACGGTGCTTTATTCGCATATGTTTTATGCGATATTGCAATTAAGCACATAAGTTACATTCGCAACTTTGGATGGAAACATAGCTAATGTGATGAAAACAAATTTCACTAATGCACTTTACATCAAAAGCAACTTACATTGCATTTAAGGTATAGATTTCATTCATGCATGCATTCCCTAGGAAGCATTCCCACATGCATTCCCTGGGAAGCATCCAGTGCCATAGCTACTTAGCTACTGTTAGTAGCGTGTTGCTTGGCAAGCCACAGTTTCAAAGTATCTTCCCCAACACTGAACCATAGAACACTTAAGAACTGGATTATACAGAAACAGCTTTAAATCTTACTAAGAACTTGGTTTGGCAAAGCTAAGGATAACCAGACATTCACTTTTGAGAAATTAAGGACTTTTCATTGGAAAAACACAAACTGATCAACCATTAATTTGAATATCGGGAGGGGGACTAAAACCTTCTTTAACCTTGCACTATACCACAATGAAACCTAAATCTAAAAATTAATCTTCTCGTTTTTTTCCTCACACACACTGCCCTTGTTTTTTTCTGCCAAACCTTGATGGCTTAGGCATACTGCTCTCTTGCAGAGCTTGGAAAAAATACTGAACGCTTGATGATTTGCTTTATTAAAGGCATTCATTTGACATTAATCTCCTTGACCAAACATACAGACAGGGGCTGCATATTATTCAGAATGCCATAACATGCTGGAATCTCGTCTCACGGCTTAAGTGTACCCACAAACAATTTATCATAATATGATAATACTATGATAACCACAACATAGTATTTTTATGATAAAACTGTCTCTGCACACTGAAACCTTAGACTTAAAGGGATAGTTCACACAGAAATGGGAATTGTGTCATAATTTACTCAACCTCATGTCGTTCCACACTATATGACTTTCTTTCTTCTGTAGCACAAGAGAAACGAGAAATATACAATGAAAGTCAATGAGGTCCAGTGTTGTTTTGGACCCCATTGACTTTCATTGTATGAACAAAAACAGTTAAAAACATAAAAATATCTTCTTTTGTCTCCTGCAGAAGGCATACAGATTTGGATGATGACAAATGTTTTATTCCTTTAAGTTTAATTTTGAATTGCTCTGATATGTGTGATGAGACAGCACTCAAATATCATAAAACAATTTGATATACCGTCCAACAAAAATTCAACTATATATATATGGACATAATCGTTATTCTTTTTGACCTAGTTCTGTACGGCAATAAATTCATATCATCAGTCAAGACCTAAAGTGATAGTATCACTGAGAAACACAGCTATCCCAGTTCAAGTGCAGACACAGCATATAATTCCTCCAGTTATGAAGATTAAAGACTTTCAACATTTGCCAAACTATGAAGCAGTATGAGAACATTTCAGTCTCCCTCTCCAAAGGTGTCTCTCTCACACCTGTTTCACGTTCAGAAATCCCATGGCTCCTCTTAGGAATTACATAATGCTCCTTCGTTTCTTCATATCCTCTCCTCCTCTTCCCCATTCCAGTCACTCCTGAAACCAGACACAAGATCAGTTCATTCATTATTCTAACCCCAGGAACTCTAGGGTAGGATAATAATGATTTCATCTCTTGTCATTGCAAAGTAAACTGAATTTGAATACATTTATTCATCCAAATGAATAAATGCTGATCAATTACAGTCACCCTACCATTTCTTTTCATCAGACGCATCTTTATCTTTGCGAGTAAACAAATGCAGTCTCTCCTCCTTGCTCCAAGAAGTGTCATTCTGTCCTGGAACGGATTAGAGGCTGGAGACTGATTCCCACGAGTCATGCTGGAGTGCCAAGTGGAACATACTGTAACCTATATAGTTAACTTGGCCCAGACTTACCAACACATGCAGCTATGAAAATAAAAAAAAAACCCTTTACATAGTGAGCACACTATGTTAATGGAGGTCCCCTGTGGGAGCAACACATTGGTAGTGTAGTTTCTGCCAAAGAGCAAATACAATAAATATGTTTCAAACAATTATTGCTATTCTGACTAGTTGAGACTAGTGAGAATAATTGTTGCACACATTATACCTAGTCAGCATAACCATTAGGGCTTAAGTTGCCTATTGGGAGAGAAAAGCTGAATCGCTGAACCATTAAAAGAGTTAACTCCTCTGTGAACAGATGCCACCTTCAACATCCAAATTTCCAACTGATTGCCTAAAAAATGGGGCTATTAGTGCTTTGACCATTATATTTCCTATCAAATGCAGAGGGCAAAGCCAGTAATTTACAAAAGTGGAATTGGGTGGGATGCCTATATTCCCTATTGGCAATGGTTCACTCACCTGCTCGCTCACTCTTTTATATTAGATGATTTCCTGTGCTGATATTGTACTCCAGACTAGGTAGGCCCCATTCATATAGTCATTCCACACAAACAGCTCTGTCCAAATGGAGAGCTACAGTACCATTGTTAAAGGGTTGGTTTACCCAAAAATGAAAATTAGCCCATGATTTACCCTCAAGTCATCCTAGGTATGCTTTATAGGATAAAATAACTAACTTCTGGCGAATTGCCGTACGCATCGATTTACGGCTAAAGAGTAACCCTTGACCCTAGAACCATTGACACGTGTATTGACGAACGCAGAAGCGCAGAGGATAGAGCAAAACAAAACAGGGGTTACTCTTTTGCTGTAAGTCAAATTGCGTATGGCTTTCCATCAGCAATTAGTTATTTTAGTCTATAAAGTTTTAAATATGGATATTTTAATTACACAAACACACTTCACTTCAGAAGGCCTTTATTAACCTCCCGGAGCCGTGTGGAGCAGTTATATGATGGATAGATGCACTTTTATGGACTTCATAAACGAGGCAACAATTCACACCATTATAATGCTTGGATTAGCCAGGATTTTTTAAATATAATTTTATTCGTCTGAAAGAAGGATGTCATATACATATACTGTAATTTACAGTGAGCACCTACAGGCAGGTGCAGTTCATTAGACTCTCTCTCTCTCTCCTTCTCTCTCTCTCTCTCTCTCTCTCTCTCTCTCTCTCTCTCTCTTCTGCATGTGGAAGCTGGACTCTTCCCATAGACCTCAATCCCTCCAGACTCATTAACTCTTCCATCCCCTCCAGCTGTCTTCTAATAGTCTTTCTGAAGCTTATTTTATTTTACGCTGATTTTTTACTTGACATCTTGACACTTGGCTTGGCGGAATGAGGCGTGGAGTGCTCAGCTGTTCTGAGTGTTAAAGTCTGTCATTCCTCTCTCTCTTTCTCTCTCTAAAGGTTTTTCGCTGACCAGTAAATGGCCTACTTTTCTTCTTTCTCCCTTGTTCCCTCATGCCCCCTCCCCTCTCTGTCAGCTACAAAGGACGGATGATCTTGATCCTTCCCTTTCCATCCATCTTCTCCAGATGATTTGAGAAATTTCAGCTGGAACACGTTTTACAGCAACAATCAATCAAACACTGACATGTCAGACTCTCACCTGGAAAACATTCAATCTGGGCACATAGACAGAAACATATATGACATCACTCATATCTCACACAGTTGCAACTTCTACAGATGATTTGCTTTCCCCTTCATTTAATAACACTGTTAAATCTTTAAATCTTTAGCGAACCTCAAAATGAATATCTATTTTTCATACTGTACATTATAATGTTGTGATGCCTCTAACATTTAGTGTTTTATTTTTTTATTTATTTAGACAATATAGTTACCCAAACTTTCACTCGTCACTTCTGCACTACACTTCCCAGCATCCTCCTAGGCTCTCACCTGCACCTGTTTCTCATCACCCTCGTCAACACCCTTTATCTGCCTCCGTTCCCTGCACTTCCGTGTCTGGTCTTGTTGTGATACAAGCAACAGATGTCAACCTGAATGACTCACCTGAGAACCTACCTGAATTGCAAGAGCTATCTTCTGTCATCTGTCCGCCTTCATCTGATCCCCTTCGTCATCCCTCTGGATTCACCATTTGTCAGCCTGTTTGACAGACTCACCATCTGCAATAAGAGAAACTGTTTTACAACCAGATAAGCCTTCAATGACATTTCATCTGCATATATCTCTTACCTGTTGCATCCCTGCTCTGCCTCCTTCCTAGCTGCAATAAAAACTTGTTATTGTGACTTACTTCGTCTGCTCTTCTCTGTTTGTGACAATAGTAGACTGTATAACTTCTTATTGGCAATAACGTGAAAATCATTTTCATATTATCGGTGTCAGATAGAATATTAATATCAGTGCATCCTTACACTGAACACAATAAGAGCTATTATAAAAATGTCAAAGCTGCTCCTTAACACAAAACAGAAATGCATAATGATCAGTAGCAGCCATGATCAGCTGCAATTTTAACTTGTTTTTTATTAGGTTGGATTTGGGCTTCAATGCAGTCTACAAAAACTGTAAGACTAAAAATGTCTTACACCACACTTTCGTTTTTGCTTTACTTATGTTTTACCTGATGTTTAATGAACTGATGTTTAATGAGCAGTGATAACACTGGATAAGTTCTAGGTTGCCTTACACTACCCTATTCTGCATTACTGCATGTCTCTGGAAATAGACAAGTATGTGTTGCCTTTTTCCACCCTGAGTGACCTCATTTGAACAGAGATTTTACTGAGCTAGGCTTATGCCATCAACTACTCAGTGTCTGCCAAGATAAACGCCCTTTCTCCCTAATGTAACTCAGAAACGTTTCGGTCGGCAGCAGAGTGAAGAACACAGTTTAAGACTCACCAAACTCTGCACTACAGTTACACCTGAACCGCAAAACAATCCCACATCAATTAATCCCCAGGGTTTTTCATCTGCTACTAAAACAGTTTTTTTTTCTTTTGATCTGCACTGTAATTAGTCAGACCTTCAATCTCAAAGCCAATGTAAACTTGCTTGTAGAACACCTGGCACTAAAGTCGAGCTTGTTTTTAGTTTGCTGGCACAGATCTGCATTCCCTAATCAAATTCAAATCTTGATTTGATTAAGAAATAATGAAAATATCATAAATCTGCACAAAGATCTGATACCGAACACCTTGGTCCTGTTTAGTTGCTGCAAACAATGGAAAATAAAACATTTAGGAAGAAAACCACAAGAGGGTAGTTTGAATGTTACCTAGATTAGTAACATACAACAAAACTCAAAGTCAGTGACATCACTGAGCTGGCAGTTACTACAAGAGGCACAAACTGTACTCCTGAAGCTTGAGCCAGGACACAAAGCCAAAACACAACATATTATAACCAAACAGACACCTGTTTAAAACATGTGTCATTTTTTCCCATTGTTGCGTAGTTGATGGGCACGTCAAATCTTTTCATAATGCTTTGCACAAGTTTGACATACTTCCAGCTTGTTAGGATCTTCTGACAGGCAGCATGCAAAAGTGCCGTCAGGCTTGTAACATAATCCAAACAGTTTCCGCTACACCTGAGCACTTACTCATCAGTCAGACCACACGCTTTGTCAGCAGCTTTTTCTATGTTGCTCTCCAAACTCTGATCCAAACATGGCATGATGAGAATATGATGGATGGAGAACGCCCCATTGCTTTTGTGTTTAAACGTATGCCATGACCCCTCCTAAAACAGCACACGTACATGCAAGCATGTTTCCACACTGGCCCACACACGCACATGAAGGCATTCACACACATACAAACACTTGGCCTGGCCTACAGGCGTAAGCTACACATGCTCATGCACACACATTTGCTCACATGCATTCGTAGTTCACGCTGGGCCATTGTACCCTTCACTAGAGGCAACAACATTCTATAAACAAGATGTGTAGCGGAATGAGAGAAAAGGCTTCATTGATGGTCCTATAAACAACTGAAACATTTCCCATAACACTATTTCAGTTAAATGTGGAGCACTAGAAAGCAGGATGTCACCTCTTCATAACTGTAATGTTAGAGTGTATGTCTATTTTCAGAATGGAAAACTAGCATACTGCACCGTAAGCTATACACTGTTTTAATGCAGCATGGACTCCAGTAGTCAATAAATAAACTCACATACTGTTTGAGTATGATAAGAAACAAACTTCACAATTGTTAAAAAGGTATGTTTTATATCAGGGGTGTACAAACCTGAAAAATGTTGGTAATCTGTTTTGGTCACCATTTTCCATTGTATGGACAACATATTTTATGCCCCCAACCCCCCCAAGATTTGCATGGTAGGTGGTAACATGGTACATGGTACATGCTAATTTTTGGGTGAACTATCCCTTTAAAAAGCAATCTCTGACCTATGTGTATCTGCAGCTGGACCACAGAATGTTGTGACACTGGAGATCCACTCAGCCGTTAAGTGTAAATGCCCTGACCTGACTTTGATCAATGTTTGATCAACTGTTCCTTGTTAGAGACTCCTGTCCTGTTTGCCCTTTCACTGTCTCATTACTCCATCTCTGTCACTCTTAGTGGTGAAAATCCAATCTAAACAGTTCATAAATTGGATGGCTGTATCGTGTTTTGTGTGGCCTGTTTTCTTTCCCATGATATCATGGGCTGTCCTATAGGCTGGATCTCAATCTCCTCCTCTTCTATCTTCCATATCCCTCCATAATGGGTCGGGTATGCTATGAGATACACTGGGGAAGAGAGGTCACGAGAAACTAAGATTGCGCTTGCTCCAGACTCAAAATGAATGAATAGGCCATCTTCAGGACAAATAAAGTACATTTAAATCTTCAATTATGCTTTGTAAAAGTATTTTTTTTTCAGAGAACAGAAACCAAAGACTTGACCAAAATACCAATGTTATGTCTCTGGCCCCATCCAAAAACGGCACACTCTATAGATATTTTCAAAGTGAATTCCTCTGTCTGAAATGCTTTAAATACTTTTGCTATTTTACAAGTCACTATTTTAGCTATTTTTTTCTTCACTTTGTGTTGTCTTTTGTTGGCGTTGCAAGTGTTGCAAAGTACACTTGTTTTAACATTGTGAATAAATAGCGTGTCCATACTGTGTTCTTATAGTGAATCACACGTGTTTTGCTGTTGCTGATTGATGTGTTACTATCGCCTATATAAGAATATACTGCAGCTGCATCCTGTAAACCTTGAGGGTTCAAGCCAAGTCAACACAACCTGGACATAACTAGTGTATAAATATAAGCCATCTGGGCCAGCAAAATGAACTTCACATCCGGACTTTACCATAGAGCCAAACTGAATACTATGACCCAAAGCATTTATCTATCCTAAATACATATCCTAATGCGAATTCCATTACTCTGATGCTAATGCTAGTTGAGAACACTCAAGAGCAAAGCAGCACTTGAAGAATAAGCCTGCAGAAACAAACACACACAGATGCACATTGCACTAATACTCACTAAGGTGCGTTAAGAACCACAAACTGAAATGTAAGCCCACACAAACTCAGTGATGCTTAGCTGACAAGTGTTGTGGTGGGTCGTTCTGACCCAAGAGTGCTGGAGGCATGTAGTCAGGTCACAGCTGCGTGAGTTACACACAAACCCACATGTATGTGTGTATATTGAAGACAAACCCACATATACAATGAAACACTGACTCTGTAACTGCACAGCTGCATATACACACACAAACAACACAAAAATAAAATATTCCTCACAATTGCTGCCTTAATGCATATTTGGCTGGCTGTTATATCCTGAGAGAAAGCACAACTGTCACTCAGATTGCAGATGTTTTACACACACACTGAGTTTGGAGTTGCAGCTGGGCAGCAAAGAGACAGATGATGATCTAACAACAAAGTGAAGGGGATTTCCATAAACACACTGGATGCAGAGGACTCAGTGTCTTATGCACCCCTCACAAACAGCCTGCCAACATCAAACAGCTTCAATTTATGACTAGCTAACACACAACACAGATGTACTAATTTGGCACAGCAACATCACTGAATAGTCTCTACCAACATAAAAACTGTTAAATGATAAACTTGGATTTGGTAGCACAAGCTACACAATACCTTCATCTTATACCCAAAATCCACCCAAAATCTGCAAACCTTTAAAACAGTAATGGTAAAACTGATGTAAGAACACGGTACTATTAGATTCACTAAAATGAGCCCCATTAGCTTGCATTCACATGCAGTTGGTTCATGTTAGTCAAATCATATGTTTATGTGTGTTCTAATTCTGACTGCTTATGTACTGAGAGAAGCATGTTTTGCTTTGAATATCTAGACTAGCGGAGCACTCTCTCTCTCCTCTTTCTCCCGTATTCAGTGATTTAGAAAGAAGTTTTGATGGATGTGTTCTGTACAACCTCATAGACTGGCTGTTTGAGCTAATATGTAATATATCTGGATAGGCTCCAGATTGCCGGTGTGATTATGAGCCACAGAGCAGGCAATGGAGACCAGACCATGTCCATATACTCAACCTCTCTAGACACTTGGCAAACTGAGCCATTCATCCTACACTGCCCATGCATGTTCAGACATTACCCAAATAAGGAAGAAATGTAGAATGCCTGAATGTCTGTGTCATTCTATTGTACATTTGGTCTAATTACAGTGATATCTAGAAAATGAAATTCGTTATGCACTATCGTTCCAAAATGTAACTCACTTCTGTGATGGCAAATCTGAGTTTTCAGCAGCCATTACTCCGGTCTTCAGAGTCACATGATCCTGATTGACATGCTGATTTGGTAGAAATATTTCTTATTATTATCAATGTTGAACACAGCTTAATATTTTAGTAGAAACTGTTATACAGGTTTTTTTTCAGGATTTATTGATGAATAGAAAGGTCAAAAGAACAGCCATTTTTATTTGAAATGGAAACCTTTCTATAACATTATAAAAACATTACACTACTCACCCTCACGTTGTCCCAAACACAAAGGACTGGAAGATATAAGGGTGAGTAGTGTAGTGTAATATATATAAAACCAAGGGAACCAAGGATCTCTGTGGTCCGGCAAGATGCGTTTTACTGATGACACCGGACACAGAATAGAATATTAATGGGGGGTTTTATTCCCAGGCTGCACTTAATGAAGTGCAGCGTTAACTATGCAAAATATAGGAATTGGAGTAGAAGAGATGTGGGGAAATCTAGAAAATATATATTGATAGATTCATTTTGACCATACTGATAGATTAACTTAATTTCTCATGAAACACTAGACCCCACCCAAATATTTATTTTTTTGTAATTTCTGTTCTGTTATTAATAATGGTTGTTTAAGTATTCATGAGGTCATGCAGGTATATTTGTAATATATTTACAGCCATGTCATGGGTGTCCAGTGGGTGGCAGTAGCCAGGTGGAGAACCCCAAAAAGTAGACCAAGAAGTTGTGAGGAAAAACAGTGGTTCATGCGATGTTCGAAAAAGATTGTGTTGTACTGTTGAATGTGGCTGTATTAACTAGTGCTGGCTGAATAAAAGAACCCAACCAAAACCACGCTTGTTATTACCTTCAAGTGTGTTACATAATATTGGCGACGAGGATGGGATCAGTGGTGTCGTTCTAAGTGAGTTGTCAACAATGACGCTGAGCATGGACATTGAGCAACTACAAGACCGGCTGAGCGCGGCATTGCTCGAGCTGCGGGTCGATCAACCGCACAAGGTGTGTGCGTATGCTAAACTGTCGGTGGAGGGACACAGCAAACGACACTCACTGATCAGATTAATAAGTGAAGCAGTAGAGACTGTTATAGAGACTGAAGATGATGATGTAGCCCGCCAACATGTTAAAGAGTTACTAGTTTTCCAGCGGAGTGGCGCAGCGCAGCGATCTCACGGTACAAGACGGTGGCGCTAACGCCGACAGAAATGCGGCGGAGCTCGCGCATTTAAAGAGACAGTACGCGGAACTGCAGCATCATTATGAATCATCAACAAGTATGCTGAAAAGTGAAATCCAACGCCTGAGTTTGAAAGTTTCTGATGGTTCAAGTTCCCCTGTGTTTTCACAACATCAGCGTGCAGTTCCTGAAGTCACCATCCGACGTGATTTTAAGATTAATGGCCAAATCGGAGAACGGGGACAGAAAGATAAGCTGTCTTACAACAATTTGATGCACCAAATTGACTCTGGAGTGAACAAAGGACACAGGGAATCTGAGAGTATTGATGCTGTGATAAGAGCAGTATGTCCAGGTATGAGTCTGCGTGATATGCTGGAGATCAAGACAGATTTAACCCTTCCTCAGTTGTGTACAATTCTGAAAGGCTATTACAAGGAAGAAAGCTCAACAGACCTGTATCATCGACTGATAAATATCACTCAAGAGGGCCGTGAGTCACCACAAAACTTCCTATTTCGAGCCATTGAATTGAAAGAAAGACTTTTAGCTGCTGCTCGAGAGCCAGATACAGAAGAACCATACAGCTCTGACCTCATACAGAAGAGATTCCTGCGTGCGCTAGGAACAGGGTTATCTAATGATCACATTAAATATCAACTTAAAACCTACCTGGATGATTCTACAATCACAGATGAAGTTCTCATCACAGCGATGAACGAAGCTGCAAGTCTCGAGTCGGAACGACAGCAAAAGTTCAAGAAAAATGCAAACATCAGAGAGACTAAGGTCACGGAGATTCCAGCAGAATTACATCAAAGTCAGGAGAGAATGGGTCATACTGTCGGAAGTAAAGAGCAGTCTATGCACACACAAGTGAAAGCTTTAAAAACCCCACATGCAATGGAAAAGAAAGACTCTGAGCTCCATGAGGTTGTCAAGCAGCTGAGAGAGGAGATTGGAGAAATCAGGAAAGTGATGAGTACTTACCGTTCTGCACAGCCCAGAGAAAGAAAGCGAGGATGCCGTGGGTGTCAGGAGCATGACAGGGGTGACCAATGCGATCCTTGTTTTAAATGTGGGCAAAGTGGACATCTTTCCAGAGGATGCAGGGGGCCACCCGCAGCAAGAACAGAGAGAGGACACTCTGCTAGCAGTATGACAGTAATAACGCACACAATATCACCACTGAGACCGGAACATCAAAGTCAACTCTTGTGTGACAGCATTAAGCATCTGGAAGCCCAGGAGGCAGCAAAGCGGAAGGAGAGCCACCTACAGCTGATCAGATCCATTAGTACAAATCAGTTGTCCACCAAACGCAATGCACAGTTATTGAATTTGATCGGAGATAAATGTATGGTGAACTGTTTCTTTGACGGGGTGGAAACGCAGGCGCTATGGGATACAGGGTCACAAGTCTGTCTCATGAATGACAAGTGGAGAAAAGAACACCTCCCACACACAACTCTACGCAGCCTTGAAGAGATTTTAGGTCCTGGAAGCCTCACTGGTCGAGCAGTGAACCAAACAGTAATCCCATTTGAAAGTTGGATTGAAGTGACATTTAAGATGGGAACGGATAAAGCTACACCATTGGAATTGGAGGTACCGGTATTAATTTGTGGTGATGATGGGGTGGCAGAGGAACCCATCATTGGATATAATGTCATTGACTATTTGCTGAACAGTGGGGTAGAGCAACCTGCCAGAGTAACAACAAAAGCAATGAGCACTGCACTGTCCTGCGATTGCAAGAAAGCAGAGGTATTGCTGAACTTGGTGAGAAGTCAAGACGACAGGAGTAGTGATGGAGTAGCGAAAGCAGGAAGGTCAGTAACAAAAATTCCAGCCAGACAGACTAGGGCTGTCAAATGTTGTATCAAAACAGGCCCTTTACAATCTGACCAAGATGCGATTTTCGTCCCGGATGAGTGTGTGAAGTGGCCAGATGGCTTAAAGTTGGAGGAAAACATCATCCGTCTCCAGAGAGGGACCAGATCACGTATCTGCATTCCTGTGATCAATGATACAGCTCATGACATTGACCTGCCTCCACGGACAATTCTTGGCCACATAAAGCGAGTAAAAGCTATCTACCCCGCTGAGATGAGACCAGCGACAGCCCAGAAAGAGATTGCTTGCACGATAGCAACAAACAACACCCAAAGCTTCTTCCTAAAAGACAGTGAACGAGTCACCCAATCTACAGAAAATGTGGATGCTACGTCAATGATTCAAAAGGAAGATGTCTGGGACCCTCCTGTTTGTGTTGATCACCTAACACCTGAACAGCAGCAGAAAGTGAAACAGCTTCTAAGGGAGGAGAGTGGTGCTTTTGCTCGGGATGACAGCGATGTGGGATGTATTCCATCTCTCCAGCTAAAACTTTGCCTAAATGATACCACACCCATGAAGCACACGTATATGTCTGTCCCAAAGCCACTGCGCAGAGAGGTTAAGGAATACCTAGAGGATCTGTTGAATAAAGGATGGATTACTAAATCTAAGTCGCCATACTCTTCACCGGTGGTCTGTGTGCGTAAGAAAGATGGAACTCTCCGCCTCTGCTGTGACTACCGGGAGTTAAACAAGAAATCAGTTCCAGATAGACACCCCATTCCCCGCATACAGGACATGCTGGACAGCTTGGCAGGCAGTGCCTGGTTTTCAGTCCTTGATCAAGGCAAAGCCTATCACCAAGGGTTTGTAGAGGAATCCAGTCGACCTCTCACCGCATTTATAACACCATGGGGTTTATATGAATGGGTGAGGATTCCGTTCGGCTTGTCAAATGCACCTGCCGAATTCCAAAGGAGCATGGAGGAATGCCTGAGAGAGCTGCACGATGAGGTATGTCAGCCATACTTAGATGATAACTTGGTTCACTCAAAAACATTTGAGTATCATCTTCAGGACATTAGGAAAGTGTTGCAGTGTTATCAAAACCATGGCGTCAAGTCAACCCCCCGTAAATGTGAAGTGTTCCGAAACGAGGTACGATTTTTAGGGAGGCGGGTGACCAAAGATGGGTACACAATGGACCCGGCCGACATCGCCCCTGTCCAAGCGCTGAAGGAGAGGACCCCTAAAACTGTTGGCGAGGTGAGAAAGTTATTAGGATTTCTCTCTTACTATCGACCTTACATTGAGAACTTTTCCCGCAAGGCCGCACCTCTTTACATGCTGCTAGCTGAAACCAAGATACCAAAGGGGAAAGTACAGCCAAAGAGGAAGGGTAAGGGGAAAAATTGCCAAGGACAGCTTGCATCATCACATCCAGTCACATGGACAGATGAGCATCAAAAAGTTCTCTGTGAGCTAATTGACTACTTATCAAATCCACCGGTGCTGGGATATCCAGATCTGGATGAACCCTTTGTACTCCACTGTGACGCATCACAGGAAGGCCTTGGTGCAGTGCTGTATCAAAGACAGAGAGGCAAGTTAGTGGTGATAGCGTATGGATCAAGAACCCTAACCCCTCCGGAGAAAAACTATCATCTCCACTCCGGAAAGTTGGAGTTTTTGGCCATGAAGTGGGCCATATGTGAGCGGTTCAGGGACTATGTCTATCATGCCCCATCATTCACTGTTTACACAGACAATAACCCTCTCACATATGTTACGTCAACAGCCAAGCTAAATGCCACAACATACAGATGGGTAGCTGAACTTGCTGATTTTCGATTCACCGTCAAAATACCGTCCAGGAAAATCAAATGGGGATGCTGATGGCCTGTCTCGTATGCCGCTACAGATGGAACAGTACATGGAAGCCTGTTCAGAGGAAGTACACCCTTATGTCATGGTCAGCATATCTCAATCAGAAATGTTACAGCGTCAGGAGAGGGGGCCATGGCTGTGTCCACTTACTATTGAAACAGCTTTGTCAGGAGAACAAGGGGAGGAGCTGTTCACGTCAGTTGCAGAGATCCCCAAGGAGGTTCTGAGAAAAGCCCAAGAGGAAGACCTTGAAATTAGAGAAGTGTTGCTATACCTCAAATCCAAACTGTGGCCTGTGAATCGAAGTCAGGGAAAAGATATTCGAGGACTGATGAGGGAACGAGCGAGATTGTATCTGGATGAACATGGTCTGTTGTTCCGGAAAACAGCAACTCGTTGTCAGTTGGTATTGCCTAGGAGATACCATGAGCTTGTGTATAAGGAGTTACATCAAGACATGGGTCACCTGGGGGCAGAAAGGGTGGTGAACCTGATCAGAGATCGATTTTATTGGCCCCACATGCAAAAGGACGTGGAACACTATGTCACACGTGTGTTTGTAGTTGTTTGAGAAGTAAGCGTCCAAACAAGGTGACCCGAGTTCCTCTGACAAACATCACCACCACTTATCCTTTTGAGCTGGTCTCTATTGATTTTCTGCATCTAGAGAAGTGTAAGGGAGGTTATGAGTATATTTTAGTTGTGATGGATCACTTTACACGCTTTGCCCAGGCGTATGCTTGCAGAAACAAGAGTGCCAAGACAGCTGCTGAGAAAGTGTTTGGGGACTTTGTTTTGAAGTTTGGATTTCCGACAAAACTGCACCACGACCAAGGCAGGGAATTTGACAACAAGCTGTTTGCAAAGCTGCAAGAGTACAGTGGGGTGCAAGGCTCCCGTACATCACCGTATCATCCGTAACGGTCAAGTTGAGCAGTTTAACCGAACTTTGTTAGCAATGCTGAGGACCTTACCTGAGACCGCCAAAGCCGACTGGAAGACGTCACTTGCAAAGGTTGTGAATGCATACAACTGTACGACAAATGAGGCGACTGGGTTTGCTCCCTATTATCTCGTTTGGCCGTACTCCCAGATTGCCCATTGACATTATGTTTGGTGTACCAGCAAAGGACCAAAGCTCCTCTTACCATGACTACGCTGAGGACTGGAGGAAGAGAATGACAGAAGCTTGCAAGTTAGCCTCAAGAGTGTCACAAAAAGAGAAGGAACGAGGAAAAGCGTTGTATGATAAGAAAGTGTACGGAGCTGAACTGGTCCCAGGAAACAGAGTACTTGTCCGTAACTTCAAGGAGAAAGGTGGACCTGGGAAACTTCGATCATTTTGGGAAGAACAAGTTTATGTCATCGCCCAGAGGAAGTACCAGGATAGTCCAGTATATGAAGTTTGACCTGAAAATGGGAAAGGGAAAACAAGAACACTACACAGAAATCTATTGTTGCCGTTTGACTACTTACCTGTAGAGAGAGAATGCTTACCTGGAAGATCTGAAAAAGAAAACAAGAAAAGAGGCAAGGAGGAAAAAACGTCAACAGAGCAAAATCAACCACACTCTTCAGATGACAGTTCAGATGGGGAAGATGACTGGAGATGCCTGGTTGGAGTGCCAGTCGACAGGGACAGTCGTAGCAACAAAAGGTGTCTGCACTCAAAACATATGGAACCTCATCCGTGTCGGTGATGCTAAACTATGCAGATCCAGAAGATGAAAATGAGCAAAGAGCAGATCAGGGAGAAGATGTGTCGTTGTCCAGGAGAGAGGTCGGAGAAACAGATGAGGCGAAAGAGAGTGATGAAGAGATTCCTTCACGACCTGTCTGCAAAAGAGCATATCCTTTGAGAAACAGAAAAGCAAAGAAAATGTTTACTTACCATACACTAGGTCAGCCTAGTATCTTAGATGGGTAAGCTGTTGAATTAAAGTAATAAGTTCTAGTTAAAATGGTTAAACTAAAATCAGAATAAGATTAAGTTCATTTTGTTTTCAGTGTTAAAGAAAAGGTAGTATCTATAGCATTCCAGAAGAAAACATTTACAGTGTAGACTTTCTATGGTTAAAAGGTTAAATTCCTTCAGTGGAAGTACAGATACCTGTTGACAGTGACGGTGGTAGAAAATCATGGTGCACAATGATGTCTGCTACAATCACGCTGCATGGAAAGGGAGATACATGTTGTGTGTGACGTGTGAAACTATAGCACGAGTACTAAAACTGTTGTATCATTGACTCCTACCAAAGAAATTATCTACTGATGGATAACCTGAGATGTATTCTGAGAATGTCGGGACTACATTCTATTTTGTAGGGGAGAATGTGGGGAAATCTAGAAAATATATATTGATAGATTCATTTTGACCATACTGATAGATTAACTTAATTTCTCATGAAACACTAGACCCCACCCAAATATTTTATTTTTTGGTAATTTCTGTTCTGTTATTAATAATTGTTGTTTAAGTATTCATGAGGTCATGCAGGTATATTTGTAATATATTTACAGCCATGTCATGGGTGTCCAGTGGGTGGCAGTAGCCAGGTGGAGAACCCCAAAAAGTAGATCAAGAAGTTGTGAGGAAAAACAGTGGTTCATGCGATGTTCGAAAAAGATTGTGTTGTACTGTTGAACGTGGCTGTATTAACTATTGCTGGCTGAATAAAAGAACCCAACCAAAACCACGCTTGTTATTGCCTTCAAGTGTGTTACAGAGATAAAGATGGTATACAATCTCTGGAAACAATAAAGCTTGGGTTTCACAATAAAATATATACAAACCGATTCCAAAAAAGTTGGGACACTGTACAAATTGTGAATAAAAACAGAATGTAATGATGTGGAAGTTTCAAATTTCAATATTTTATTCAGAATACAACATAGATGACATATCAAATGTTTAAACTGAGAAAATTTATAATTTTAAGGCAAAAATAAGTTGATTTTAAATTTTATGGCATCAACACATCTCAATAAAGTTGGGACAAGGCCATGTTTACCACTGTGTGGCATCCCCTCTTATTTTTATAACAGTCTGCAAACGTCTGGGGACTGAGGAGACAAGTTGCGCAACTTTAGGAATAGGAATGTTGTCCCATTCTTGTCTAATACAGTTGCTCAACTGTCTTAGGTCTTCTTTGTCACATCTTCCTGCCAAATGTTTTCTATGGGTGAAAGATCTGGACTGCAGGCTGGCCATTTCAGTACCCGGATCCTTCTTCTACGCAGCCATGATGGTGTAATTGATGCAGTATGTGGTCTGGCATTGTCATGTTGGAAAATGCAAGGTCTTCCCTGAAAGAGACGACGTCTGGATGGGAGCATATGTTGTTCTAGAACTTGGATATACCTTTCAGCATTGATGGTGCCTTTCCAGATGTGTAAGCTCCCCGTGCCACACGCACTCATGCAACCCCATACCATCAGAGATGCAGGCTTCTGAACTGAGCGCTGATAACAACTTGGGTTGTCCTTGTCCTTTTTAGTCCGGATGACATGGTGTCCCAGTTTTCCAAAAAGAACTTCAAATTTTGATTCGTCTGACCACAGAAGAGTTTTCCACTTTGCCACAGTCCATTTTAAATGAGCCTTGGCCCAGAGAAAACGCTTCTGGATCATGTTTAGATATGGCTTCTTTTTTGACCTATAGAGTTTTAGCCGGCAACAGCGAATGGCACGGTGGATTGTTCACGACAATGTTTTCTGGAAGTATTCCTGAGCCCATGTTGTGATTTCCATTACAGTAGCATTCCTGTATGTGATGCAGTGCCGTCTAAGGGCCCGAAGATCACGGGCATCCAGTATGGTTTTCCGGCCTTGACCCTTATGCACAGAGATTGTTCCAGATTCTCTGAATCTTTGGATGATATTATGCACTGTAGATGATGATAACTTCAAACTCTTTGCAGTTTTTCTCTGAGAAACTCCTTCCTGATATTGCTCCACTATTTTTGGCCGCAGCATTGGGGGAATTGGTGATCCTCTGCCCATCTTGACTTCTGAGAGACACTGCCACTCTGAGAGGCTCTTTTTATACCCAATCATGTTGCCAATCGACCTAATAAGTTGCAGATTGGTCCTCCAGCTGTTCCTTATATGTACATTTCACTTTTCCGGCCTCTTATTGCTACCTGTCCCAACTTTTTTGGAATGTGTAGCTCTCATGAAATCCAAAATGAGCCAATATTTGGCATGACATTTCAAAATGTCTCACTTTCAACATTTGATATGTTATCTATATTCTATTGTGAATAAAATATAAGTTTATGAGATTTGTAAATGATTGCATTCCTTTTGTGTGTATATATATATATATATATATATATATATATATATATATATATATATATATATATATATATATATATATATATATATATATATATATATATATATATTTTATTTTATTTTATTTATTTATTTTTTTTTTCATACAATGAAAGTCAGTGGGGTCCAGTGCTTTCTTTTATTGTGATCAATATAAGAAAAAAATTTCATACAGGTTTGGAACGACATGAGGGTGCATGATGCATGATGCATGAACTATCCCTTTAAATGTTAGCTAATAGTACCTTTTTATTTGCTTAAACATCTGGTAAGTAAATACATTTTTATTAACCATCTCCACCTGCGTCTTATAAGAGTCATAAGTTTATACTTTAAAGGTAAAACCCCTCAGCCCTCACACTAAACTGATCTATCACAAAGAACATCCTTTTTGTATGAAAAAAGGAGTCATAACCTCCACGTTGCCTTCACCCATGCTGGCCTTCTCACAGTGACTTGGCAGCCAAAACAAGGCAGTGATGAAACAGATAATTTTGATCTAAGATAAGTTGAAAGAGAAAAATGAGCTGAAAGCAGCAAGAATCAGCTGCCTTGGGAGAACCACAGGGTTGATATTACATATAGAAACACTTAAATATGCAGTTCTGAGATACAGAATGCTTGCTTTCACTCTTTTATTCATTCTGTGTCCCTCTGTGCTTTCACCCCTAACGGTGACTCTTTGCGATTACAGCATGTGACGGTTCTCACCACATCCTCAGCTGTGAAGGGAATGTTTCTGATCTGTCAGCTGTAACAATTTCAAATGGGTACGATGACAACTGCAACTCTTTCCGGAAAGGGCACTTGCAGTAATGAGGTGAATGTTTCCCACTACATCCAAATTATTCACACTTAAGTGAGTGCCTTGTCTGGACAAGACGGAAAACTTGATAAAATCACATTTCGAGACATGACTCAAATAAAACGAAGAATAAAGAGAAGGAACTGGGAAGGAAAAACATTTGTGAGTGTGTTCAGCACTTGTCAAGAATTTACACTGCAGTTTCCTGACCTCTGCCCTCCATTTGTAGAGGTCCAACATGGTCCTCTCTTATCCAATGTCCAAACACACATCAAAAGGCATGCCTTTTTTGGAAGGAGAATGTCCTCTTGATGGAAGGCCAAGATTAGGAACATTTTTAATCCTCAAAACTCAAATTAACTAGACGAGTTTGCATGCTCAGCATCATGTGGCATTGGTTTAGAGCATATGTAGAGAAAGGGAGTGAGAAAGTGCAAGAGGGAAAGAGGGAGAAAGAGCAGAGCCATTAAAATAGAAACCTGAAACCTGGCAATGACATTAAAACAAAGAAAAACAGATTCGGTTAGAGACAATAGAAAAAGAAAGTTCCACCGCACTCACAACAGCTATACAGCTAGGGCATGAGAAAAACCAGGCTCAGGAGTGAAAGCAGTGCAAAACCAGGTAATGTACATGGGGATTTAAAGTTTATAAAATCAAATTCAAGTTGATATAACAAATATCAATAATACAATTTCTCAAGTGCCATGAGCATGGTGGGACAAAAGCTGTGTTTTGAAAGAGAACACACACTAAACTGATATTAGTTTCAGTAGAATTGAAGGATTATTTCACTTCAAAATGAAAATTTCCTGATAATTTCCTGACCCCCATCTCATCCAAGATGTTCATGTCTTTCTTTCTTCAGTTGAAAAGAAATTAAGTTTTTTGAGGAAAACATTCCAGGATTTTTCTCCACATTATGGTTTTCATTGGCAACCAACAGGTTGAAGGTCTAAATCAATGCAGTTTCCAAGGGCTTCGAGGGGCTTCAGAGGCTCTGCACGATCCCAGCTGAGGAATAGGGTATTATCTAGCAAAACCATCTCTCTTTTTCTAAAAAAATAAATAAACGTTTATATACTTTTTAACCTCAAATGCATGACTTCGGTGTTCTGCTTTTGCATGACGTATGACGCCATCACGTCGGAAAGGTCACATTCGGGACGTACGTGGAAGTACCGACCCAGTGTTAAACCGAACGTGCAAAGAGTAAAAAGGTAAAACAACAATGTCAGACAATTTTAAAGTTGGAGGAGAACATAAGATGGAGTTTTTCGGCACTGGGTCAGTACTTCCAACGTGAAGATGTCATCTGCCGTGAAGAACAACACCGAAGTTGTGCATTTGAGGTTAAAAAGCATATAAATGTTTAGATTTTTTTTTAGAAAATAACCAATGGTTTCGCTAGGTAAGACCCTATTCCTCAGCTGGGATCATGCAGAGCCCAGAATGGTTGCAATTGAAAACTTCATTTCTTTTTGACTGAAGAAAAAAAAGACATGCACATGTTGGATGAGTAAATTATCTGGACATTTTCATTTTGAAGCAAACTAATCCTTTAAGCATGTTATTAAACATCAAGTTTTGTTTACTTTTTGGAACCAGCTCAACATCAGTCAAAATGCAGATTTTATATGAATGCTATAGCATACCACTTCACACTTACTCCACAGCAATTCCACACATTGTATGGGAGCATTTTGTATGTCAGTCAGCCTTAGATGCCACAATATCTACAAACATTCATTCGATTAAGAAAAGAAGTGTCTGAAATTAGAGAATCTCTGAGATCAAGCTATGAGGGGTGTTTATGTTACATCTGTCCTGATTGACAGGGATCGCGAAACATTGCGTTCCGTCTTGTCTCCCAGACTCTTTGTTAAAGCTGTCCGTTGCTAATTAGGCTTGTCTGATGTTGGACTACACTCTTGGCAATGGCTGTGAGAGAAACAGTTTGGTTTTTATCTGAGCTGAGGGAGTGGAGCCAGATCAGTCTTTGTAAAAATACAAATCCAGTAATGGTGAGGATACTGGTTATGTTCTAATTTTGAGAGATTTGTGAGTTATTTGGATGTAATAAAACTGAAAAAACTTACAGTTATTACTTAAAAACGTATACAACAGTTAGTTCTGGTTCTCTAATCTGATTAGACCAGCTGCATTCCAATAGCACTGATACACAGCTGATTCTGATGGGGAAGAACAAACTTATGAATAACTGGCCATATTGCATACGTTACTCAGTATTACCTCCTGGTTTATGGAACCGTTCACCCTGAAAAAATAAAAATAAAAATTACCCTCACAATCACAATCGTGCTATAGTAATATCAACACAGCTTTGATTATGGCACTTGGCCTACCGAATCCCAGCCGTACTGACAACTATAGGTACAACTTAATTGTGTGATATTGCTTATTACACTAATTTAATCTATTTATAACACAAAACCCACCACTAACCCTAAAATTCATGTTTTTTAAAACAACAAAAGATATTACTGTGTCAGATGAAATTAAGCTAGTTAGACATAGTTAACATAGTTATTATGCATTCAAATTTACATTTATGTCAGCGGGCAACAACTTTAATCAAAAATAATGCATGTAATGGGAACAATAAACATCAGCAACAAACCATGCCTGCAGTCACATAGCAATTGTACAAGTCACACTTTTACAAAATCAATGTTTCATTGTTGAAACATACAGTAGCTACAGCTTATTAAAACATGCTGGAATGAAAGCATGCTGCATATAGTGATTGTTATGTTAGACTACCGAAAACGTTCTGAAAATTCACTTAAACTTTATTGCAAACGTGGCAGAATCAGATTTTCTTGGTGTCCTGAAGTCCAGTGCAGCCGTAGGTAATTTAAATAAAAAATATTACAAGCATCTAACATGTCATAGCATTCTTGTAACACATTATAATCAATAACACACTGGCTCTCCACTTTTAGAGTCATACTGCCACCATCCTTACAAAACAGTCCAGCAAACTCACCCAACAATATGCAAAAATAACCCAATACTGCCATCTGTCGGATGTGAAGTAACATTGCAGGGGTTGGATGTCTAGCGTATAGGCTATTACAGCGTGATGGTTTGTTATTGTCATTATCTGCTGCACATTAAAGCCAAAGACGCACAAACCTGTCTAATGACGTAGAATTGCGTGTTGCGCGACTAACTGTGATTAGATGAATAATGACAATATAATCACTATTTATTTTTATTTTTTACCAGCATTTTGGATTGATTTATTCTGAAATGAACTGCATGTGTTTAGTGAACAGTAATCATTCCAGGATAGGATTCAGGTTATGAAACACCAAAGAACCAGCAACTCTTAAATCAGTTTCATTCCTCATTAGTTATTCATTTGTGGAAATTCCTTCCACATCATGATCATTCTAGGCTCATTTAGTGAAAATCAATTCTCAGATAGGCCGAGTATCAAACAAGAGTATCAGTCAGTGTGGAGTGTTCCCATGATTTTCACCATGATGTTCTTCAGTCTGGGTCATAGAAAGGCACTAAGCATCAGCTCATAAATCCAGTCCGACCTGTTCCTGACCCACTGCTTCCCTTCCTCAATCCACCACAAACTCTACACAGTCTCAGCCACAGGGCCAGAGTACAGAACCCTCGAGAACACAGCTCAGTGGAACAAATACAAAAGCAACTGATGTTTTGTTTTGTTTTTTTGTGGAGAAGAAGCATGTTTATTGGCAGGTTGGAGGGATTGATGTGTTTGGGATCAATGGTGTGACTGATGCTGGACGTGAGACTGGAGGAACTGAATCATAACATCGGCCCTGAGTCCCTCACTAACTCATGTTCTTTCTTTCTATTCTTCTATCTATTCTTCTATTTATCCTTATAACACACCCATCTCACAGGGATTATTGTGGCGGGTTCAGATTATTGAATTTACTTTGTGATCTCTCTCTCTCTCTCTCTCTCTCTCTCATATATATATATATATTCTGTATATACATATAGAACAGTAATGTCTGGTGTCATGAGTATGTTTCCTTTATGTCTCCCCTTAGGTTAGGGTTAGGGAACACTAAATTAAAAGGAAACATTGGGGGAACAGACTTCTATGGAGCCCATGAAATATGGAAGAAAAAAATAGATATCGTGGCCATGAATTCAGAATATAAATTCCCACCATTTATTAACTCTTGGCCACATTTTATTAATATGTTCCCTTGTCCTTGTGGTCACAATTTAACTAAAATGGGGAATGATCTCATAAAACGTGGCCACAAAGTAAGAATTCATATTTAGATATACATAAGTCATGTTGTTTTTTGACATGCAGGGCTACATAGACAACAGAATACCAGTCTTCTGAAGATTTTCAATGGCTCTTTCAGCAAGTTGCATAGTTCCATAGTATAGATACAGTATGTATATGTATATGTATGTATGTATGTATGTGTATGTATATATATATATGGTTACACCACGAGCCAATCATTTACTGAGTTGATTTATTCATAAACACAGATTTACTGATTCAAATAAATTGTTTGATTAAATCATTGAATCATTTAATCAACTGATTCATCTAAAAATACATGAACGCTGTGTGTTGCTTGAAGATGTGCAAAGGATAAATCAACTGCGGTTTCACTATTCATTGGTGGTGTGAAAACAGACAAACTGGAAATATTTGATCTAAAATGTGACTCAATATTAACTTATTATTTATTGAAAAGCTATATCAAAGCAATATTTATGCTCGCAATCTTTTGGTCCGAATATCTTGTTCTTGTTTGTATGATTTCGCAATGTGCAACAGCAAGAAAACTAACACAAGAACAATAAATTGCAACATTCTAATTTACTACTGCTAGGGACCAATAATACATGAAAATTGCATCTGAGGCAAAGTCCTTTGTTTTCATGAAGAAAAAAGAGACACAGGTTTTCCATTAAATGGAAAACCTGGTGGTGAGGGACTACAAAGAGCTGGAACGCTGGATTTCTTCTCACCAATAAGTCTATCCTGGGTGGCCTCTTATGAAATTACAGTCACAACTTGTCATCCAAACATCTCAAACCAGAAAGTTCTGCCAAAGCCACAACAGCCAACTGTGACTCCAACAGCAAAGCATCAGAGATCTGTTTAGACAGCGAGAATAGACAGATGGAGGCTAAGCCAAACTGAAAATGTCCATACACAAACTAACATCAGTTTAGTTATTATATTCTGATGAAAATATTAAAATATCTCCATCCCTCCCAGGCATCTCTTTTTGTAGTTTGTAAGGTGCCGACATCTGCATTGCCTTACATAATGCATTGGAAGCCCGCTTTCCATTGGCTTCTGGTGGTACGTGGTTTTTGGAATGAGTTGCCAGCCTTTAATTTCTCTCAAAGCCTCACAAGTGTGGAGTAGCAACAACTGCGTATAGCAGTACACACATTTCACAGCATTCTGGTCAATCCCTCTAATCTCTGCATCTTTTAACGTCAGACCTTTGTGAATGAAAGCTTTCAGTTGGCATTCTATTGTCAAGATGCAAATAACCAATGAAATGTTACTGGAAATGATCAGTATAGTTAACATAATCCTCTCCATAACATCCTATGACATCACTGCCACCTGCAGGGCTGTCAGGGCTGCAGAAAAGAGCCTGTGTGGTCACACTCTATGAGGTCATTTCCTCATATGTCATGGTCATTATGACCTGCTGGGCCAACCACAAAGAATGCTCAGTTTTAGTCTGATAAGACAAGTGCCCATGACAACACAAGTGCAAAGCTCTTTTCTCACACACTAGGCTGACAGCCTGTTCTGAAGGGTAGCTGTGGGTGGTTGTCTGCTCTGACTGAAACTGGAAATGTGGGTTTGCTCACTTACCTTTTATGAAAAGACCTAATTTATTTAATTCAATAGACTGTTCTCAAGACAAAAAAGGAAAAACAAGAATTGTATACTAAAGAAAATCCCATTGGAGTACAACCAGGAACTGAACCCCCCATGTCAAAATTACTGTAATGTTGACAAGTAAAAAGTGTTCACGTCCTTGTAGAACTCGTAAGTAATTGTAATTTTCTGGTAAAAATTGGTTTGGGTGGGTGGACAAAATTTGGGCTGGTTTGGGGTCAGTTTGGCAGTTTCAGACATGTACATTTTATTGGTTAATAAACAAAACTCAAGTGTGCATGTACTCCATAAAGTGGGAGAGTGACCCAACTATCAAAATGAGGATTACACCTATGGTGGGAGATGACTCAGTCACTTTATAAATATAACTAACTCTGAGAGCACAGTTGAATGACCTCCTGTCCATCGTGTGCACACTGGACTGTTTAGGATATTTGCAACTTTTAAACCATCCAGACTGCACTCTACTCATCCCCGACAGCTGCTGAAAGAGGTTTGAATTAATGATCAATCAGTTTTGACTGTTAAGTTCTGCGTTATGTTCTAAAATGTCTAGGCTACTTCAAGAAAGACGTACTACTTGTTTGAGGTTAAAGGCTGTCCCAATTTGAAGGCTCCTTCAAATGTGGTTTTGAAATGTGCCATTTGCTTCGCTGAAAAATGAAGGATACAACAAATGGACCCTTCACAGCCTTGTATACCTCAGATTTCATTGCACACTGGTGACAACATTATTTTTTTTTGAGAAAAAACAAGCATTGGGTTCTTCCAAAGACTTTATATACAGAAAGAAGGTACACTCATATTACTATGAATGGGAGAAAGTGCAACGCGCAATATGGATGAATAAGTCCTGCTTTCTAAAGAAAAGGTCCAATTTCCAATTGGTAAAGTCATTGCGTCACTGCAGCTGCTGTTAGAAGCTCCAGTTCCTACAGCAACAGGCACAGTTCTAAGACGTGCACTTAGAACTGTGCATTCACATTAGCTTGGTCCAGCCTGAAAAATTCTGTTCAGAATCTAGAAACAAAATTTATGAGGCAGTTGTTGTCAGATGTCATTGGTGATTTCAAATATGAAATTTAATCATAAGCTTGGCAAACTAAAATAATTTGATGTTTCCTCATTCAAAGAGATAGAAGCTGCACTTGCACGCCCGCGAGGCATTTCAAAGTTCTTAAAGAGACTTTGGTTCTACTTATAATCTGTGTACTGCCTGAATGTGTAAAATGTGTAAAATGTAAACGATTCCCAGGGAAAGCAAGAACTGACAAAATGTAAAAATGTGTACCTTGAATGCAATGTAAGTCGCTTTGGATAAAAGCGTCTGCCAAATGCATAAATGTAAATGTAAATATACACCCTCACCCAGGTGACCCAGCCAGAGTTGATCAGACCCTGACTTGTGTTCCAGCAGCACTGGCCCACAGATCATTTCTCTTGAGCCACAGCCATCTGGAGGCCTTTTCTCCATAGTGGATTTAATGGCTTTTCTCTGTCTCTAACATGGGACTTGTCATAGCGAGGTTGTGGGTTGGCTCCTAACCCTTCCTGTGCTTTCCACTTCTGACCTGTCTGCACCATGATGCCTGCTGATGGCACCCTCAGGTCCTTGGAGTCCCGATAGAGTAGTGCCTCTCTGGTGCGAGAGATCTTGAACACCTCGCAGAGGCTGCTATACGGGAGCTGTAGCTTTTTTCTCTTTCCATAGAGTGCTGCACTCCTCAAGCTGCGTGGCATTGCCAGCCACCTACGGAGGTAGCTACTGACCTTTTTCTCCATGGTCTCCACTGTTGTCAAGGTTACCTCATACACCAGCACAGGCCAGAGGACTTGGGGTAAGATGCTGTGTTGGTATATCCAGGCCTTAAATCGACCTGCTAGGCCAGACTTTTCAGCTCCCTGATGATGGCTTGGATGGCAGTAGCATCCCTGAGGCTACAGTCAAAGACCTTGCCAAGGCTCCTGACAGGTTTCTCAGTGATGGATGGAATTACAATACCATCCACCTGGAAGGGGAACTTGTCCACCACTTTCCCCCTTTCCAGCACCATGGACCTGGACTTGCCAAGGATATATCCACCGGCCTACTGGCACAAATGGTGTGGTTACAGTGAGGTTGTCCATAAAGGCTCTCATAGGAGGCTGTTGGATGCCAGACTTGGACAGAGGGCCTCTGCACTCAACTTCTGCAGCCTTAACCACCATATTCATGGCAAGGCCAAAGAGATTAACTGCGATGGTACACCAAGTTATGATCCCCTTTTCAAGCCAGTGCCATTCTGATGTTAAGTTCCCTGAAGAGACTCTAACCCTGAAGTCCATGTAGTAGTTCAGGATGAAATCCTTTATCTTACTCAGTATGTGGCAATCCAGGGTCGACTCAATGAGCTTGTAGGGAATGGAGCCATATGCATTGGCAAGGTCTAACCAAAGCACCACAAGGTCTCCCTTTCCTTCGCGAGCCTCTCTGATCAGCTGTGTGACAACCCCAGTGTGTTCTAGGCAACCCGGTACTCCTGGAATACCACCTTTCTGGAGGTGCCGATGTACCCATTCTTGAGGAGGAAGTCTGTCATCCGTCTGGCTAGGACACTGAAGAAGATCTTTCCTTCCACGCTGAGAAGCAAGATGGATCTGAACTGCTCCAGTTTGGTTGAGTTGTCCTCCTTGGGTATCCAGACCCCTCCGCATGCCTCCACTGGTCTGCCACCGTACCCCTGCGCCACACCACTCACAAGATCTTCCATAGGATCTTAAGCAGCTCAGGGCAATACTTGTATACCTTGTAGGTATTTGGGTCACCTTTGGGTCCCAGAGCGGAGCTGGCTCTGGCCGCTGAAACCACCTCCTGTACTTCTCTCCATGTGGACTCTCTGGTGTTAAAGTCCACCGTGGGAGATAGTACTTCCAACAGAGCTCTGAGGGGCCCTAGTTCTTGCTCCCTTTCAGGGTGTTGTGCAGGTACGGATCTACTTCCTTCTTGGAACAGGTCAAATCTCCACTTCGCTTCTGCCCCAGAAGCTGTTTTGTGAACTTGAAGGGATTGGCTATAAAAGCAGATTGCTTCCTTGCTATCTCTTTCTGCTACCTTCTGTGCCACTCTGCTCTATGCAGTGTCACAAGTTCCTTCCTAATGCTGTGATGGAGCTCTGCAAGCGGTGGTTTCTCCTCCTCAGTTGCTGCCTTGAACTGTCTTGCCAAAGTTCAAAGCTCTTGCCACAGTTGGTGGATCTTGCCTGCCCTTCGGTTCATGGTGTAGTTTGGTTTGCTGGTCTTGCACTCTTCCAAGCCAAACCTCTCTGTCGCAAAACTGACAATGATGGTAGTCAACGTCTGAAGCTGTTTATCTGCATCTCCTTTTGCTGTGGCAGTGATGATTCTTGCCGCATCCTCATCGAACTGGCACCATACTTTGTGCTGGTTTGCTGCAGGCCACTTGAACCGATGCTGCTGAACTGCTTTGTCTGGAGCTCAAGAGTTTTGCACTTGGAGGTTCTGGGCACTGTGGGGTGTCTCCGGGCTGGGCCCCTCCTGCGTCTCACCAGAAGTAACTTCTGTGCGTTGCGCTATGCTCTCCTGCACCATGCATTTCATCTTGGCCTGATGGATTTTACTGAAATAAATAAATAAATAAATAAATAATTTCCTAGAAAGTGCATGTTTGCTGATAATGAATTTATGAATAATTTTGTAATAATTTTCTATTTGTTCACTAACAAAAACACAGCTGAAGTGGTTTATGTCTGTATGTGTATAAAACTTGCATGTGAGTGAAATACCTCAGATTCTCCAGTCCCATCTGACAGTGATTAAAAACATACCATGCCCTTACGTAAGGCCCAGACAACACTCAAGCCTTGAGGCTCCTACCACCTGTGTTTTACATAATCCTCCATCTCATCTCTCTCAAATCATGACGACAATGGGTAATTGCACACTGAATAGATTTTCACCTCATCCGAACCCACACGTAATTCTTTACATTATTGACAGCCATCACCTTGTAGACCCCACAGTGCTCTGTCATTTAACAAGATTAAGGCTTGTACAGTTGTTCTAATCTGATCTTGATTATCACAAATGTGGGCTTTTGGGATAAGTAACCATATTGATGTTGGAAACGTTCGTACACGGTCACTTTCCTGTCGATCGAACAAAATTATTTAATGTAAAGTGTCTGTTAAAGATTTCAGCTGTTCAGAATTAAATGGGCTTGTCCTGGTCAAAGGTTCAAAGTCAAAACCATGACCATCATCTGTCAGTTCAGGTTTTCAGAGCCAAAAAGAAAAATGTTTTCTCATAATAAACAGACAACACAAAGATAACAAAAATACAACACACACAAATGAAGTCACAAACAGATGCGCATTGAGAAAGCAAACACGTCAGTGTTACAAGAGAGAAACTGAAGCCAGGATGGAAAAAGATAAGGACTCATTTATCTTCTTTAACACAGACTTTGGAGCTCCCACTTCAAACAGGGTACATATTATTGATTTACACCCTTTTATCAGTCTTTCTGCACACCTCTCAGACCTTCATGGCATATCCTGCTCTCATCTTCCCTTGAGCTTTTGCATGTTCTCGTGCTAAATTCACCATGCACTCTGCTAAATCTGCCATAAAAAACAGTGAAACGTTCACATTATTACTGCCATAAGTGTGCAGATGAAGTCACTGACCTTACACTGATGGGCAGTAAAACTGACACTGCTTTCAATTGCAGTTGTCATCATAAATGACACAAACACTTCAGCTTCTGCTTCGATCATCTGGAAATCTGGGAAATTTCGTTAGTGTGGCAAGGAGACTGTAACATCCCACCTTCTTTTGTTTGACACAAAGTTCTCTTCATCATTTTAATTTCCAGTGATCTGATTCTCTAAGTACTTCCTGACATGCACTAGACTCTGAATGACTGCTGCAGAAATATTTTTAAGATAAGTCCATAAAAGTTTTTAGTTTACAGTTTAGGCCAGAGTAACACTTTTGCAGATATTTTATTAACTAAAGCAAATAACAACACACCTTCCTATTACATGGATGGTATTCATGGAACAGGTTTATGTGTCTGGCTCAAGGACACAATGGTGATAATATGCTTATCTTTGGTCTTTGGTACAAAGGTTATAGAACAACTTAGGGGAGGATCAATTAACTAAACAAAAAGGTAACACTTTATTTCGATAGTCCACTTAGACATTTTACTACATAAGTAACTTTGCAACTGTCAACTCTTAGAGTATTAGTGGACAGCCGGCTTAACATCAGCTTACCCTTTATTTTGATGCTCCCCCAACAGACATTCTACTGACTACAAGTAACTTTGCAAGTACACATCAACTTAATCTACTAACCTGAGCCCTAACACCCTAACTTTCTGAGGTCCTGTGTACACCTGGTATCTCCACTGTCAACATTTGTTTGTTTGGTCTATGGGTGATTCTTTCAATCTAATGGACAAAATAAACTTGCACAATGAATGCGTCCAGAGACAATGGAAAAACACGGAGAGCTTTCATTTCTGTTCTGACAGCCGCAAGATTACACCGAACATGATGAGTGCGTGTTAGAAATCAGGAAGGGTGAGAGAACATTGTGCTTGGTATGCTTTTTGTCTTCAAACCTAAAAGCTAGCGTAATGTTTACGTGTTAGATCAGTAGATGAATAGCAGGTGGTCTTTTATGGTTGTTTGAACACATTTCACCACTTTTAGCTGAAGTAATTTCAGTGTTGATTCAGTTCCGTTATAAAGATCATCAATTATTAAATTAGTTAAATTCGACAGTGACGCCATCGTCCAGCTTAGTTCAGTTCTCATCCGATAGTGTCAGTTCAGTCAGATCAAAAATATTGTTGAATATTAAGTGCACCTAAGCAAGCCAGAGGCAACAGTGGCAAAGATTAAGTTCCGAAAATAACAACTCGATAAAAACCTAAAGTAAACAGCTGCCACATGAATGCATGCACTGTGAATGTTTGCTTCACTACAATGTTCATAAGCTACAGTAGCATGACAAATATGAATAAAGTTTTTCTTAACAACCTGCTCTGGTAAATGCTTCTCATATTGTTTTGGTGATAAAGTCTATCAAAAGAGAATGCAGATCCACAAACAATAACAATGTCAGTAAGATTTATGTGTAGTGTAATGAAATTGATAAGGAATATGGCCTCCATTTTACACTACATAGAACTACAACACATTTGTTTCAAAGTTTATCACTTATATGCTGAGACACAAGAATTAACCATGAATACTGATACATGATATTCCATTGTACAGTATATATGTCTTTTTAATGTATTTGCAAAGCCCAGTGTCCATGATGCGTTTGTCCACAAATATGAGCAAATACAAGGAGTACATTTAAATAACAGTTTATCTTCCAGACAATTGTTTGAATTCTTGTGTTGTCCACTGTTTAGTTCTATTTGTTTTTAAAGTGTTGAAAGCATTACATCTGGTGTTTGAATTTGTAGCTTCTATACACCTGTTGCTATCATGCAGTCATCACACTCGTAAATCTAGCACAAAAATCCAGTTTAAAACCAGCATCTGAGACAAGTACACAAAGTTCTTCTAGAATGTGTGTATAGCAAACCACCAAATAATAACACATGGTCTTTATTATAGCCCCAGACATCTGAAGGCCAAGCATGCAAGAATGAAAATAACAAGAAATTTAATCTAATTTTGCTTCATTGGCTTCCTTAATAAGCTTGGCCTTGGTTACAGACGTTTAAAACAAGGTCCAACTCTGGATCCAGATTTGCAAGGCCAGGTGTTGTGGAAATGGCAGTCTTGCCATTTTCGGTATGAACCTAAAGGTACGGCAGCCAGACTCTAACCCTAGACTCACTTGTGGTCCTCAATTGACAATCTTGCTGGGCTCTGTTCAATCTCAGATTAGGTTAAAGCTATTTCAGCAGAATCAGCACTACACGGTTTACAGACACTACATCAGAGTGATAAATACATTACCTGGCTAAGATCAATACAGATATTGTAAATATATATTTTTTTTTTTACTAAATATTATATTTACTACAGTAAGTGTCAAAAGATGCATGTACTGAACATTCTGTTAATTTTAATGGAACAATTTATAAAATATAAAATGTTTTTGAAAGAAGTCTCTTATGCTCTTATGTGTTTGACCAAAAACAGTAAAAAGAAGTCGAATTGTAAAATATTACAATAATTTAAAAATAACCGTTTTGCATTTTATGTAATTCATTCCAATGATGGCAAAGCTGAATTGTACTTCATAAATCAATTCAAATACGCTGATTTGCAAGGTTTCTGTGGGTTTTATGAAGGTCAATTTAAATCAAGATACATCTACTGATCAAAATTAGAGTTTATGATTAAAACAAGAACAAATACCTGCCAAATCAACTTAATTCAAATGGAAGTTTTCAACTTGACAGATATTTTTAATTTTAAGCATAAACTTACTTTTTTTTTTTTTTACTTCATTTTACATTTAAGGATGTTTATACATTTGTATTGGAAAGCAAGACAAAAATTCTGAGGAAGATATTAATTTTCTTGCAATGCATGCAACAATTAATGCCATAACTTTATGAATTTAAGACTTTCTGCTCTGATTTAAGGCGTTAAATTAAGACTTTATAAGACCTGCAGAAACCCTGTGATTTGGTGCTCATAAATCTCATATTTGACAAATGCTAACTTGAGTTGTCTGTGTTTCTCGGACAGGAAATATTTGAAAATGTATGCTGATGTGTATCCGCTATAATATAATAAAAGAAAAATATATATATTATGCTCTACAATGTTCAGACCATAGAAAAGGCATAGAGAAAGCGTGCAACAGATTAAAGCTGCAAAAGCTTTTGGTAAAAAAATTATCCAAAATAATTTTTTTGAACAAGTACATAAGCAGTCAGTGGTCAGAACTGTCTCCTTACCTTAGCCTGATTCACAATGGTAAACTTGTAATAATGTGTTATAATTAGAGTGGTATGGTGGATTTCCACAAGGAATTCGAGCATGTCTTCGCAGCATTATGTCACGTCTGTATACATAAAGAAGGAGTCTGGCTAGGCTATAGCATGTGAGGATGCTGCAGGTGGCGGATCATTTATAGCAGCTGGAACAATTAAATGTATCATTTTGATGGCAGATTGTAATCCAGAAAGATCCAAACGACAATCATCAGTGACAAAGCAAGAGATTAGACTGTACGGAAATTGAAATCTACAGGTAACGCACTAAATACACGTTGTCACGCAATGCTGACGTTGTTAATGTTAACAATTTGAGAACAAAGTATAACAATAAAAATGGTTTGATGTGAGCTAAATGATCATTAGATTTCATCACTGTTGGTAACACGATTTACTGTAATGTTTTTTTTTTTTTCTCAGTTGGTCTGAACAAAAGTGGCAGACATGTTACTTACTTGTTCAGATCACATTTTGCAGAATTCTTATTTTGGTGATACTTCCAAGACGTAGAATCTGTGTGACGATGCGCAACCCACGTAAAGATGATAATTCCGCAAATAACTGCAATTGCAGGTTTCAAACAGAGATGGCGACAAAGAGGTAAAACTTATGGACTGCAGCTTTAAAAACAGAACATAAAGATGCATTTACATTTTCTTTTGTGTATTTTATAATGTTGTAAAGTCATACGTTTTTAGTTTCCTTTCTGCATTTACATACTGTATAAATATATAAAATGTTACATTCAATTTAATTACATTCAAGTGGCCTGCCAGGACTATGATGTGAAATGAAATTCGCTTTAAATTTAGTCGGTATAAACAAATGAAAATTACATGCGATATTCAAGCATCACAGCAAAATGAGTAGGTTTAAGCTCAAAATAGTGCAAACATCTTAAATTAATATTATTTTGAACTTCTATGCCAAATCCATCTGAAACGTACTGCGAGTTAGGGAGTCAGATGAACATTGTGAGACAAAAGCAGCTGTCTACAAAGACAGCCAAACTGATAAGCCAGACTGATAAAAACACATCCAAATGTCCTCAGCATTCAGAGAGATGAAAGAAAAGAAACATAATGTCCTTATGAGGATGATGGTGTTCTCTCTACATCCCCAGGAAGACTCTGAAGTAAAGACCTCTGGAACATCTCCTCGGAATATTCTGGAACAAGGAACTCCAGCAGCAGGTCAAAGATACAGTAAACCAAGTGCCTGCACATCCCCCATACAGAAACAACACAAGATTTAATTATTAATAGGCATTTATTTCCAGCCTATTTAGGTTATATTTCATATATGCAACAGATTCTTAACAACTAAGGTCATTAAAGATTGTCTGTTGTTGTTGTTAGGACTCTGATATTGTGAATTTAGATTCTAATACCTGTTGATATTGGGGTCCTGTAGAGATTCCAGCACATGCTCCCACACTAGCCTGAATTTCCCAGAGCCAAGCGTGTCTGTAATTAACTCTACAATTCACACAAAATACATCAAAATAAATACATTTTGTGTCAGTATGTACTGCTTGCAATGAAAATGTGTGCTCCTCCAATTTGAGTTCCACATTAATATGAAAACACACACCATATGAACTTCAAACATGTTAGATGAACCAGTTACAATGATAGATTGACTATTGTGTCAAATTTGTCTAAATTGGAATGAAGACAATCCAGCTCATTAATTCTGAAGCAGCTCTAATGCTGTGGCATGAACTGACCTGGGAACAGCTGCATAAGGCAGTGCAGGCATTGGAGTCTGGTCTTCTCTCTCTGCTCTGGGCTCCTCTCAGGACGTGGCACTGCAGGCAGCTCGCCCCCAGGCCACACTGCATCCTGGAGAACCCGCAGGTAGATCACCCAGCATGGGGCGCTGCTCAGGTGGGCTATGCCTACATCTAGCCATCTGAGGAAGACAAGAAAGAAAAGGAAATGGAGAACTGGCCTTAGGTTTTTTTAAGTGTTTCCAGTGTTATATTATTATGGTTTATATACAATTATAGTATTTATTTTGTATTTTATTTTAGTTTAACTCTTTGGGCCCCATCATACACCCGGCACAATGTGGTGCGACACAAGTGTTTTTTGCTTGTTTCAGACTGACGCAGTTGACATTTTCACGTCCAGCACCACACTGTTTAAATAGCAAATGCACTAGTGGCCATGAAAACAAGGTGTGTTCAGATGCATTGTTGGCGCGTTGATATTTTGAGGCAACTGAAAACAACTACACCATTGGCCAACTGAAACCTGGTCAAGTCAATAGCACAATATTTGTTTTATTTAAAGAGCGTGTTAGTAATATGCGCCTATAGGTGGGTTCACAATGCGCATACACTTTGCTTATTACACACGCAGGGACACCCATGACTCATTAAGTTGATTCAGACATGCCCTAAGTGCACTTGCACCATGCGCTTCAGACCATGCGCATAGATTGTTAAAACAGGGCCCAATATGTCATTTGTGAGAAAATGCTTCCCTGCCATTGATTAAATTTCTGTCTTTCTACTATTATATTGTAGCCGCTATTACGCAACTTCTGAAAGAGTACAGAATCTCCTCAAAACAGGCGAAAAAGAAACAGAAACAAACAATATCATATGTAATCAGCATATAAATCAAAACGGCCTAATTTTAATGTTACTGAATGAAATGTAGACCCAGTATGAACTATAAACTGTACAAGCTTTGGGTGTGTTGATGGACTCAATCTACTCCATCTGTTTTGATAATCGTTCTGAATCTGATCCAGATGTAGTCTAACAAAAACATGATTTTCTCAGCTTTTTGCTCAAAATGTTGTTTTTTTATGAAACTTACCCATATTCAAGTGTTGATAAAAAACATGATGCTAGAATAGAATAGAATAGAATAGAATAGAATAGAATAGAATAGAAAAGTTTAAGAGCAGAGGGTCTGTTATTTCTTTTGACATATTGCATGTTCAGATATTCATATAACAAAATATTCTGGGGACCATGAAACTGGCACCTGGCAGGGAAAGATTTAAGTTTTAGCAATTTTGTTATGTGATTCTGCCATTTTTAGGATTTCTATTTAGCTTTTTTTTTTTTTTTTTTCAGTTTTAGCTTTAGTCATATTAGTACTTAAAAATATATTTTATTTCAGACAAGGCAACATTTCTCATTTCTAATTAAAAAAATTTAAGTTTAGGTTCTTCATAATATTTACATTTTATTTCAGATTTATTTTAATTAACGTAACACCATATTTATACTATATATTTTATATATATATATATATATATATATATATATATATATCATACCATATTGTGTGTGTGTGTGTGTGTGTGTGTGTGTGTATGTATATAT
Source organism: Paracanthobrama guichenoti (assembly GCA_018749465.1). Classification (NCBI taxonomy): domain Eukaryota; kingdom Metazoa; phylum Chordata; class Actinopteri; order Cypriniformes; family Gobionidae; genus Paracanthobrama; species Paracanthobrama guichenoti. Next base: position 18,335,055 of record CM031947.1, read on the forward strand.
ATATATATATATCATACCATATTTACATTTGTTTTAAAGCCTAAGCAGTTTAAAGTAATTCCATGTAAATAAATAAAAATGTGAAACGTCCATCAGTCAACCATAAATGACACTTATGAACCAGTTCTTTTAGTGGATCAAAACATACAGCAAGACCAGTGTATCCCAAAAACAATGACTCTTATGAGCTGGTTCTTTTAACGAAGAGTTCAAAAGAGACGTTATTAGTATAAGGACTGTATAATAAGCAGCATTAGCAGAGAGAGAGACATTCTTTCATATGTCAGCAAAATTGACAATATAGCTGAAATACATTAACATGTATGGGAATTGAACCAAATCGAGGAAATCAGGAAATCTTTATCAATACCCAATCCTAGTGTGACCACGAATTAAAAGATTATTTAAATATCTCAGTTATGTAATGACATGTGTTGTTACAAAGACTTCAGCACCTACACTCCTGTCTGAAAATGTGATAAATGTGTCTTGAATGTCAACTGCACTGGAACTATTCATTGTCACTCAAGCTGGGCCCTGTCATCACCTCTATCTTTGTCTCACTGTTACTTTCTTTGAAATCTCAAGGCTAATATTATGCACACCAAGCCATACCACTAAAAAGATCTGCACACTCTAAGATCAAGCAAAGGAAACACAATAAACTCCAAAAGTGCATGAGAGAAGCTCAGAAGTGGTGGGTCAGGAGAGGCCAGTGTTCTGCTAACAGCTGGCTGAACATATCTGTTTATTTTTCCATTTCTCTGCCGTGCGGTGCACATGTTCTCTGAGCTCTTTGCATGTCACCTGTGTGATTGACAGTGGGGAGCTAAACCGGTCTCCAGGGTCGCGTGCCTCGCCTCTAGAAATAGCACACCGAGACAGACATACACACAAAAACATACTGTAGGAAATTGCAATTCTGAACTGAATTTGATTGATACACATTCCTTGAAAGACTTTTTTTGTGGAATCGACCACACAAACACATGCCCTCAATGCCTCAAATAAACACACTTGTGCATGCATAAACACAGACTAAACAAACAGGCATGCTGCACAGTGGAGATAGGATATAATCAATGTCAAGACCTTCAAAAACCTTCGAGTTAAATATGAGGAAACATCTGTTCATATGGAAGCTCATTTCCTACTTCTCATTCTCATTCCATTACCATAAGGTTTATGGGAAACTATAAAAATGAGGATAACCATGAACAAGACACTACTGTTAAGGATACAGATAAAAAAAGTGTTCTCTTTTTGTTATTTATAGCTATATTAACTAATGACATGGAACTTTTCCTACTGTCCACCTTACTAACTCGAATTATTGCAAAATATGACACATCATCATAAATACAAAACAACAACAAAAATGCTCAAATGTTTCCAAATAATTATTTTGTAATGTCTAAATATGTGTCTGAATACATAAAGAAACTGATAAATTGACTTCAAAAGGGTCTTTATTTCTCTCTTGCTCTTGCACATCACCTCGGGCGAGAGCAAGAGAGCACCATCAACGAGCTTCGTTCGGGTTACGGAAGCTGTCGGCAGCGCTGTCATTTTGTTTTTAGACCACGAAATCAACAATGTCCCAGCGTTAAGGAAACAGTGGAAGCAGTTTGTTTTTCCTGGAGCAGCAACGGAGTTCTATAAGTGTGTTTGTTTGTTCCCGGTCACGAGTCGAAACCGCTAGCAGTGAGTTAAACAGATTTAAAATGTCTGTTTTGTTGGCAATCGGCGCATAAGTGCATATAATGTAAACAACACAAACGTATAGTGAATCGAAAGTTATCCAGGGATAATGTCATGATGTGTGCGTGTGTGCTTGTGACTCTTTAGCACTGCCCACTGCATGCCTGCATGAGCTTGGCTGTTTTCCGAAAGAATCGGTACAGCGTATCTGTCTTTTATAAATATGATCAAAATAAAGACTCTTCGGAGATATGAAACATGCAATACTACTCTATAGGTACTCAAGATTAACATGAGATAGGCCGAAACTGTGTGTTATGTACCCTTTAAGTGAAAGAATGTGAAGAATGTGCTTATTTATATTAAAATTATTGGTAAAAATCGGGTAATTTACAGGTAAATAAAATAACAAAAAACAAAAGCGTACAAAAATGCAAAAGAAAAAATATTATCAAAACGAAATGATATAAACATTCTAGACAAATAAAAAATGAATCAGTGAAATTTTAAGGCTTCAGGTCATTTTTACCCACGAGGAAAGGATTTGTTTGATTATCTATCCTGAATGTATATGATTCATAAATGAGACTATTACAGAAAGCAGTTGAATAGTTGTTTGAACTTGTGGTGTTTGTGGGCGAACAGAATTTCTTCTAATACCAAACTGACAGTGTTTCTGCATTGAATCATTTTGAAGAACAAATTTTGAGACATGACATAACCTCTGTAAGACATCTAACAGCTCCAAAGATGATCATCCATATATTATTTCACAATGAGAAAGTATACTGTACTTCCACACATGCTGCTAAATATGACATTCTGCATTACTTTCTCACATTCCCACATGTATTCTTTATCCCAACCTTCTCTCGCTTAAAAAGAAATGCTTTATTGATTTTGATTCTCGTGAAACGGTCTTCTGCCAAGACATAAAAGAAAATATGGTGAGGCATTAGTTCAGATAACACAAAAACCATCAAAGTGTTGTGTTATACAACAATATGTTCTAGTACAAGTATAAATAGAAAAATAATCAAATCTGATCCCCTGACAGACAGGTTTTTATCTGACCATCTCTGTGTGCATGCATGTGTGTGAGCATATAAGAAATAGACAGGGAAAGAAAGGAAAAGGGGAAAAAAACTAAATAGGAACACATAGGTTCAAAAGAGAATTTCTGTCCCAATCAATTGCTTCAAAACCACTGCACATACTTCAATGTCCTTACTGAAGTTTACCTCTTCATTTGAAGTTAATATTATATTTTGATCCTTTCCTACTAGTGAGGAAAGATTACGGATTACGGAGAAAGTTAATGTACTAAAGAGAATACATTTATTCAACTATAGTATGCATTAAATTTATTAAAAGACTTTATTACAAAAAATAAAAAAACCTTCTATTTCAAGCAAATGCTGAACTTTCTCTTCATCACGGTTTCCACAAAATTAAGCAGCACAACTGTTTGCAACATTGATAAATTGATAAATGTTTCTTGAGCAGCAAATCAGCATATTAGAATAATTTCTAAAGGATCATGTGACACTGAAGAGTGGAGTAATGATGCTGAAATTTCAGCTTTGCCATCACGGGAAAACAAAATATATTCAAACTGAACACAATTATGTATAACTTAAATTGTAATGTATTTCACAATATGACAAACAAATAATTGCAGACTTGGTGACCATAAGAGACTTCTTTCTAACATTAAAATCTTACCAACCCCCACATTTTTGAACGGCTGTGAATTTGTATATATCGAAGCATTCTAAATGTTATATTAATTTTACATATAAAACACTGGAATATGGGAAAACGTGTACTATAAAGGTTTTTTTTTTTGTTTTGTTACACATATACATATGGTTCACCCAAGACATCTCATGATGAAACAACACTGATAGCAGTCAATAATTGCTTAACATAAACCATACCAGACCACACACTTGTGCACAGGGCAATGGTGTAAATGATGGTGAATGCTGGACACTCATCACACCATTCAGGCAAACAAAGAAAAAACACAGCTCTGAGGTCTGCTGCATTATAGCCTGTGCTGTGACATCTCCACTGACTGAACAGTAACAACAGCTGATAGAGCCACTGATCGAATTAGATTTGGTAACCTGTCAGACTGAATAGGCCATTTTTTCAGATCACCTAACAAAATTTCAGATGTCCAAGAAAGAAAGAAAATGACAGCAGCCTGAAAATGGCAAACTCTAAGCTAAGTAAATGACTTATTTTATGAACAAGGAAATAGTAGTCCAGGTACTCATACCTAAGACATCAATTACATAACCACTTATGTTAAGACACTGCCCCCTTGTGGTAAACCTGGAGCAATGTGCTGATGTCAGCTTCATTATAAGTGCATATGAATGTCCTTGTTTCTGTCATTTTGAAACATGTCTCTTGACACTGTCTAAAAAAAAAAGATGAAAATTAACAACTATAAGGCTAAGGAGCATCTAGTTTTTTTAGAGTAGGGTTTGAGTTTCATGTATTTATACTATTTGCAGAATGATCAGCATCACACCACATGATGATCTTCATTTACTTGAGTATCTGTGGCTCTACTGGGAGCTGCTCATTTGACCTGGGATTTTACAGTTACTGTGAGTGAGTTCATGCAGAAAGTCATCTACATCTGTTCAATATTTTTCCAGCAAATCTGGAAAGTGTCTGCTTAGAAGGGTCAGCCAACAGTGGTCTATTAAGTGAAGAAATCCTACCATAATGAAGAGGGTGATTAAAAAAAAAAAAAAAAAAACTGTTTACATAGAGGCCTCAATTCTAGTTTCACACAAGCTCTCTGGAGACACCAAATACAGTTAGACAACTATATCTACGACTTGTATCACTGGACATGCACACAATGTTCTCAGAATTAGGTTTAATTAATTGGCAAGATGCAACATGAAAACAGAAAACCAGAACAGATGATTTCCACACAGACAGACCATATATACACAAATGTATCCAGCCAAGATGCTCTTGTGGTGACATGAGGTCTGATGCAGAAATATACAACCGACTGTGGTGTTTATGCCACCACATTTAATGGGCATCTCCAAATCCAGCAACTGGACGAAACAGGATCTAGTCAGGACTGAAATCAAAAAGGCCAATGCATCCTAACCCAGTGACTTCATAGTAATGTCAGTATACACAGCAAGAACATTCCTGGCCCACGTTTGGTTTGCATTTCCAGTGGGACATTTTATTCTCGGAAAGCAGCACTCTGCTGACAAAAGACAAGCATTTTGTTTTCTGGTGTGCATTACATACTGGTGTTAGTTAGTGCAAAAGTGTGGCCTGTGTGGGCATTTGTTTGCAGGCTGGTAAACTGCACACTGTGTTCTCCACAACATGTGGAATTTCAGCTGAAAGTACAAGTCTTATTCTTTTGGGGTGATGCACTGGCTAAAACCACAAGGCTGGAAATCAGAAGGTTGCACGTTCACATGGAAGCCCATTTCAACTCCAGACTAAATTAAAAAAAACAGAACAGAACAGCTATTTGTGAAAAAAAAAAAAATAATAATAATTTAAAATTAGATGAACAGTCTCATTTTGAGTAATAAAATCTCATTGGGAGACACTATAAAGCCAAAATTGCAAGATATAAAAGCACACAGAGTTTTTAGCCATCACCCTTGGGCCCTTAAAGTCGGAAGTAGCGACAGATCTTTTCTTCTGCATTGTGAAAATGTAGGACAGGACATGACAGATGAATCTGTGAGCAGAACTGAATGTGAGCTTGTTGACGATTGTAAGAATTTAAGAAAGGGGCGAAGCTTAAGCAGACTAAACTACATACATCACCAGAGAAAAGTTTCTTGTTTTACCGGAAAATAAAGTTTTGATTACATTTTGATTACAATTTACAAGGTTAAAAATATACAAACCCGATTCCAAAAAGTTGGGACACTGTACAAATTGTGAATAAAAATAGAATACAATGATGTGGAAGTTTACAACATAGATGACATATCAAATGTTTAAACTGAGAAAATGTATCATTTGAAGGGAAAAATAAGTTGATTTTAAATTTCATGGCATCAACACATCTCAAAAAAGTTGGGACAAGGCCATGTTTACCATGTTTTTAGTTGCTCAACTGTCTTAGGTCTTCTTTGTGGCATTTTCCTCTTTATGATGCGCCAAATGTTTTCTATGGGTGAAAGATCTGGACTGCAGGCTGGCCATTTCAGTACCCGGATCCTTCTTCTACACAGCCATGATGGTGTAATTGATGCAGTATGTGGTCTGGCATTGTCATGTTGGAAAATGCAAGGTCTTCCCTGAAAGAGACGACGTCTGGATGGGAGCATATGTTGTTCTAGAACTTGGATATACCTTTCAGCATTGATGGTGCCTTTCCAGATGTGTAAGCTGCCCATGCCACACACACTCATGCAACCCCATACCATCAGAGATGCAGGCTTCTGAACTGAGCGCTGATAACAACTTGGGTTGTCTTTGTCCTCTTTAGTCCGGATGACATGACATCCCAGTTTTCCAAAAAGAACTTCAAATTTTGATTTGTCTGACCACAGAACAGTTTTCCACTTTGCCACAGTCCATTTTAAATGAGCCTTGGCCCAGAGAAAACGCCTGCGCTTCTGGATCATGTTTAGATATGGCTTCTTTTTTGACCTATAGTTTTAGCCGGCAACGGCGAATGGCACGGTGGATTGTGTTCACCGACAATGTTTGCTGGAAGTATTCCTGAGCCCATGTTGTGATTTCCATTACAGTAGCATTCCTGTATGTGATGCAGTGCCGTCTAAGGGCCCGAAGATCACAGGCATCCAGTATGGTTTTCGGCCTTGACCAGAGATTGTTCCAGACTGACATGATATTATGGACTGTAGATGAGATTGCAATTTTTCTCTGAGAAACTCCTTTCTGTTCCAGATGCCCATCTTGACTTCTGAGATCACTGCCTTGGATGATCTTTTTATGGACTGTAGATGATGATAACTTCAAACTCTGTTCCTTTTGCAATTTTGCTAGCTCTCATGAAATCCAAAATGAGCCAATATTTGGCATTACATTTCAAAATGTCTCACTTGATATTTGATTTGTTATTTATATTCTACTGTGAATAAAATATAAGTTTATGAGATTTGTAAATTATTGCATTCCTTTTTTATTCACAATTTGTACAGTGTCCCAACTCTTTTGGAATCGGGTTGGTACATATATGAATCTTTCACAATAAAACCAATAACATGTATTTAGAAAATAGGGTGAATATTTATTTTATGCCAACTTAAAGCAAGGCATTTATGCCACGTTGCTTACTTTACAATTATGTTTACTTACTTTTCAAATAAAGTATGTGTCTTTAATATTCTATCAATCTAGTAAGTCATTGTAGAGACAAGTGGAGACTATGATCAGTGGCTTTTTTTGTGTAACGCTACTCTTCTACAATAAATTTTCAAAGCATGAAGTGTCACGGTGCACACCACACACAGAGCACACAGAGAAGGAAGCAAATGGACCAAGACCATTACATAAAAACCCTGTTTGTAGATGTTCCATCCCCAGTGATGCCAATACATGCTTTGAACCACAGAGAGACATACATTTCCAGACTCCTCTCCATCTAAGCACCACAGAAACTCCCAAATTCTGGAACAGCTAACAGAAAGCTTTCATGATTATTCTGCGGCAAGTTTATCCACTTGAACAAATAGCTGTTGAGGGACCAATGATTTAGTGTGAAACTAGACAGATAAGACACCCTCGCTAACAGTTTGAAAACGGTTGGCCAAACTAAACAAACACATTACTGGCAAATGGTGAAACTGGACTTCTCATATGATATATGTGAAGCTAAACAGACTGCCCTGAAGCGCCTGTGAGCTGGCCTGAAGTGCGGATATATAAAACAGTTGTGGCTATTTTACAAGGCCAAGATGCTAACATGCAAACCTCTTAGTTTCTACCCTTCATCTAATCCCAGTTAAAATCCCTCTTGGTAAAGCTCCTAAAATGACGAGCCGTACTGTATGTCTGGCCAACCCTGTCTTGGCTTTCAAGGAGACAGGATGGAGAGAGAAGGTCAGTGAGGCTTGAATATCTGTTGCCTGTTTCCATATTATTAGAAATTTCCGGAACTCCAGGTCCCAACGACATGCTGTGCTGAAGTTTGTACTTGAGAGTCAAATGTTTACCAGATGGAGTCTGGAGTGATTGAAGACACGAGGGCCTCACATGTCCTGTAGCAAAACTCTAAGATAGGACACCAAGTACATTTTATAACTAATACATTTTACATTTTACACTTTATGGAAAGAACTTAATATAAATTTAAATGACTGCCGCTTAGTGACAATAATTTTATAAGGGGGCTAAAACTGAAAGTGTACCCTGTAGCTCTGAGGTACGAAGCCTCTAAAGGGACATGGTAAAGAAACTCAGAGCTCAAAAAAGGTTTTGCGAGTGAACGCAAAGTTTCTCAGGGGAAGGAGAACACAAAAGCATTGACTTATTATCTCATATGAGCTCATTCAACAACAAATGCAACAGTTTTTTAAATAAATAGTTAAAAACTTCTGCATCTGACTCACAATAAGTACAAGTGATCTCCGATGTGATGTCCGTAGCATGATTAACATTCCTATGTATACACACGCAAACAGGACAAAATTCAGGACACTATTATATTCAAATCCTGTCAGTACAATAATCCTAAAGAAACCTGGAGATCTTGATAGAACCATGACCTCATCCTTTCAAATATTGAAGTACTCAATAACCAGTCAATCAATCTGAGCAAATAACCTTAAAGGAATAATTCACCCTAAAATAAAAATTGCCATCATTTCCTCTCCCTCAACTGCTGAACACAAAAGATGATATTTTAAAGAATGTCAGTAACCACTAACCAGACAGTTGATCGTCCCTATTGACTTCCATAGTAGGAAAAAAACATACTAATGGCAGTCAATGTCAACTGTTTGGTTACCAACATTCTTTAAAATATCTTATTTTGTGTTCAGCAGAAGAAAGAAACTCATACAGGTTTTGAGCGATGACAGTATTTTCATTTTTAGAGTGAACTATTCCTTTAAATCTAAAATCTAGCATCTAAACTACCCCTCTCCCCAAATCCAGCATCAGAACATTCTATGCATCTTTTACAGGAAATATTCCTTTAAAACTGCAGTAATCCTAATTATACCTCACATCATTTATTGTACTGACCCCAAAGCACATGAACTCCCCAACTTGGCTGGAAAAAAACATGCCGGAGTAATGGCACATGGAATAGTTAAGCCGATGTCATGTGTAGAAAATAGCTTTAGATTCAGCTGACATAAGGTGCTGATTTTAGCCACACTAATTAACACCTGTCCTGTTCTGGTGATGTCATACAGACAAGGGAAGCATCAACTGTCACATCATTTAACGGACATAAGGCCCATCCTAATATAACCTTCCAGAAAAACAAGTTTGGCTTGTGTGTATCGCGTTTTAGTGAGGGCGAGGCCAAAATCCTAACTTTATCCCAAACCTAAATACGGCAATGCGAGAAACACATGCTCAAAGTGACCAGACGATGCCTTCTGCATTATGAAGAAGAATTGCAGACACATGGCCTACTTGTTTAATGAAGCACTGAAATCTGAGCATATATGGTTTACAAATGCAAACCATCTAAAATTAATGTTCTTAGTGTTTCCTGCGTCTGTTTGAGATAATTACATTTACAATTAATGCATCTGGCAGAAACTTTTATCCAAAGTGACCTACAGTATATTGCATTCAAGGGCAGTGGCGCCCCTGCCTGTACACAGAGAACGCACACTACATTCCCTGAAATCAACAGCATTAAAGTACGAATTCTGTAGCACTATTTCAAAAATCATCGTCAGTAATCATGCATGTCAAAAATTATTTTAATGTGAGCAACTTTTCCCTTGCCATGTTCGTCAAGACAAAATAATCATGTTTTGTGACTGTCTCTCATGTAACGATGCATTCAGTCTAGTGGTGGGCACTAGCCCATGGGTGGGCAACTCTGGCCCCCAAAATCCACTTTCTTGCAGAGTGCCAACCCTAAAGAAGATCTTCAGGTCTTACTAGAAAGCTAAGAGCAGGTGAGTTTGATGAGGGTTGGAGCTGAACTTTGTAGCAAAAGTTGATCTTGAGGGCCAGATTTGCCCTGCCCCGTATCAGTCTGTCTGCCCATTATGAAAAGCAAGTCTCAGGAAGAGACAGCAACGGACATACTCCCCCCTCATGATCAGCGGGTCACCAGTAGAAAGAGTGAGCAGCTTCAAGTACCTGGGTGTAAACATCTCCGAGGACCTGACCTGGACTACTCACATTCAGACACAGGTGAAAAAAGCCAGGCAAAGACTGTACCACCTGCGCCAGCTGAGGAAATTCAGGGTTTCACCAGCTATCCTGAAAACTTTCTATTTAGGGGCGATAGAAAGTGTACTAACTCAGTGCATCACAGCGTGGTATGGGAACAGCACCAGTCATGACCACAAAGCCCTGCAAAGAGTCGTGCGCTTATCCGAGCGTATCTCAGGGTCAGCTCTCCCGTCTCTGCAGGACGTCTACACCAAACGCTGCAAAGGCAGAGCTACTAAGATCATCAAGGACTCTAATCACCCTGCAAACCCTCATTTCACGCTGCTGCCATCTGGTAAGCGCTTCCGAAGCCTGATGGCCAAAACCGAGAAACTCAGGAGGAGCTTCTTCCCCCAGGCCATCAGACTCCTGAACTCAGTCACTTAACATCACGTGACTTCACTTCAGGATAAACATACTGACATTGCACTGCACTTTCTGTTCTCATTGTTACTGTGTAACAACCTGTTTGCACATTATACTCTTTATACATTTGTTAACCACATATTTATAAGTCTACAGTTTACTCACTGCACAGTCTACCTCAATTATTTTATTCCACTTCTTATTCTTATTTTTAATTATTTATTTATTTTCCTCTACTTGACTCAATTATTTATAATTCTACAGATATATATATATATATATATATATATATATATATATATATATATATATATATATATATATATACATATACACTCACCTAAAGGATTATTACGAACACCTGTTCAATTTCTCATTAATGCAATTATCTAATCAACCAATCACATGGCAGTTGCTTCAATGCATTTAGGGGTGTGGTCCTGGTCAAGACAATCTCCTGAACTCCAAACTGAATGTCAGAATGGGAAAGAAAGGTGATTTAAGCAATTTTGAGCGTGGCATGGTTGTTGGTGCCAGACGGGCGGTCTGAGTATTTCACAATCTGCTCACTTACTGGGATTTTCACGCACAACCATTTCTAGGGTTTACAAAGAATGGTGTGAAAAGGGAAAAACATCCAGTATCACGGCAGTCCTGTGGCGAAAATGCCTTGTTGATGCTAGAGGTCAGAGGAGAATGGGCCGACTGATTCAAGCTGATAGAAGAGCAACTTTGACTGAAATAACCACTCGTTACAACCGAGGTATGCAGCAAAGCATTTGTGAAGCCACAACACGCACAACCTTGAGGCGGATGGGCTACAACAGCAGAAGACCCCACCAGGTACCACTCATCTCCACTACAAATAGGAAAAAGAGGCTACAATTTGCACAAGCTCACCAAAATTGGACAGTTGAAGACTGGAAAAATGTTGCCTGGTCTGATGAGTCTCGATTTCTGTTGAGACATTCAGATGGTAGAGTCAGAATTTGGCGTAAACAGAATGAGAACATGGATCCATCATGCCTTGTTACCACTGTGCAGGCTGGTGGTGGTGGTGTAATGGTGTGGGGGATGTTTTCTTGGCACACTTTAGGCCCCTTAGTGCCAATTGGGCATCGTTTAAATGCCACGGCCTACCTAAGCACTGTTTCTGACCATGTCCATCCCTTTATGACCACCATGTACCCATTCTCTGATGGCTACTTCCAGCAGGATAATGCACCATGTCACAAAGCTCAAATCATTTCAAATTGGTTTCTTGAACATGACAATGAGTTCACTGTACTAAAATCACCAGATCACAGTTACCAGATCTCAACCCAATAGAGCATCTTTGGGTTGTGGTAGAAACAAGGAGCCGTGCCCTGGATGTGCATCCCACAAATCTCCATAAACTGCAAGATGCTATCCTATCAATATGGGCCAACATTTCTAAAGAATACTTTCAGCACCTTGTTGAATCAATGCCACGTAGAATTAAGGCAGTTCTGAAGGCGAAAGGGGGTCAAACACAGTATTAGTATGGTGTTCCTAATAATCCTTTAGGTGAGTGTATATATATATATATATATATATATATATATATATATATATATATATATATATATATATATATATATATATATATATATATAGATTACTTTTTATCCTATTTCTATTATAATTTCTTCCTTGTGTTTTAACTGTGAATTTGCACTGTCCATGGAGCGGACCTGTTTACATTTCACTGCCGGTTTTATATTCTGTATATAACTGTGTATGTGACAAATAAAACTCTTGAATCTTGAATCTTGAAAAGCAGTGATTCGATTAGCATTTAGTGAACTGCAGTGAGCTGAATGAACAAAGAAGCCATTTACACAGAATTATTTTTTGCTTCTGAAAACATGAGATGCAGTGCAACGGAATGGAAAAACAAGCCATGTCCGAGATGCATCTTTAAAAGCTGAAATGCGTGAAACACCATTTTTGAAAAACCGTCACTCATGTGCAAGTCACTGAAAAAGCAGTGGTGAAGGATATCCCTCTAGTACATTTTTATGCATGTCAGTGGGCAAGTTTCAACAAAACTGGAATAATGTTTGCTTCTGGCTACAGTATTTACTCATAAATATATGACAGAGTGTGTTTGCATGCACAGTCTTACATCAATTATGCTTATTAACCCTTTACAAACCATATAAAGTCATGCAAATGCCTAATAATTTCCCAATATAATGTAAATATGGTTTTCTTGCATTGTCAGATTTTGATAATTAACTCATGTCATGTTGTAAATATACTGACTTGTACTGTGCTGTCATTCATAGTATCATTAAAAAGAAAAAACAAACAAATATTACAATATATTTAACACAGGATAAAAAAGCAATAACACCTATATTATGCTTTATACTTTCAATAAACAACCTTTCTCTGGCTACTCAAAAAAAATCCATTGTAGCTTTCCATTACCATTCATTGTTTGATCCATTGTAGCTAAAGTTCTGGTGGAAAATCGAGGCCTGCAGAAAGCATTGATGCAGGATATTCACTGTGCGTGCAACAAATATTAGTGCTGGCATGAGGAGTGATGTACTCTGGGGAAATGACAGCACATGCTGTAAAAATGCTGTAATCCTCATGAGGAAGACATAAGCTCACAGGAAGTGTGAACACACCCTCATGCATTGTTATTATTCTTCCATTTGGAGTAACAAAAGCCATCAAATTCAACAGGTGATCAGATAATACAGATTCCCAGCTGGCAGTCTCAGGCGATTTACTTGTCTGTTCTCGCTAGGCCATAGAGTGGCAAAAGGTTTTAAAGTCACCCATTTATCAAACACATCACACAACTATTTGTGTACTTTGTTAAGCATGTGTAGACCGATAATAATCAGTTACCCTGCTGAGATTGTTGCCTTATCTACAATAAATAACAATCATTAAACTAAAAGGACTCAATCTTTGGACCATACGACAAACCAGACACAGTTTCCTGTGAGGTCGTTTCACAATGTGCTATTTTTTCGCCATCACTTCTTTAACTGCTTATGACAGCTTACATATGTCTGGCCCACACAAATGACGCAAGGCTCTTGAACCAGATGCAATCCTCTTGAATAGCTCACTGGCCAGTTATCAGCCAGCCCTGCTGCGTCCAATCACCCTGTGCTTCGCCCCTCTATTACTTCTAATTGGGTGGAGCACAGCACATGCATGAGAAGCTCTGCTTTCCAAGCTTCTAAGATTTTTTTTTCCACTTAAAGCCTGATGGGGACTTATGTAGAGGAATGAATGGACAACCATTAATGATCCCGCCAAAGTTCATTTTTGAATATAATTAAATGCTTTGCGTGATTTCAAACAAGCTTTGTATACGACCCTGCAATTCTTTCATGTTTTTTATTCTCATAGATCATTTAAGTCAGGGTCTTCTGAAATAAAATTCAGCTAGAAAAGGTATTATACAGAATATCATTCAAGGTGACCACCATGGGTGGACTAACCCTTTAAATAGACTTGTCTCCAAAGCCAGCATGGAATAATAGAATAATCTCAGGTTTATAACTAATGATTTTGCTTTGTGTCAAAAACAAACTCTAATGTGCTTAAATACACATATTACTCAAAGGTAACAATGAACATCATGGCCAGAAAAGTGATTACTGGATAATTAGTGGTTTTAATATTGTGCTTACATACACACAGGGTAGATTATAAAAGATACACCACAAAAATGACCATTAAAATTCCTCAGTTACTCAGAAATAAAATAAGAGTTGTCAAACCTGTACTCACCTTTCAATAAAAGTGCCAAAGAGCAGTCTAATGGTTTTCTGGATGTTTTCTGTACACAGCCAGCTCCACTGGTCCTTCATCAGCAAACACAATATATTTAGAGCGATATCTGCCAGGGCAGTGTCTGCGTCAGCACAAACACACAGAAGTTTGTTTGAAACATCAAAATTTGGCAGTGAAAAGATAGGGTTAGATTTTAGATTGTATCAGATAAAGGCTTTGATCTCACATAAAATAATTAAAGCTACATCTAATTCTCAATCAGTATGCAAATCATCAACATTATACTGCCCTCTCCTGTTTGATTGGGTGTACAACATTAATGTGCATTTGAGAATAGAAAAGTTGTCAAGCTCTGCTTTTAAAGTTGATTTACCCGCTCCTCTTACTCTCTTTTCTACGGGTCTCTGCTCTCTCATGTGTCTTCCTCCTGCAAAATGACTCCTGACACCACCATCCACCAGCTTCTCCTGTTCCTGCAGAAACCCCTCCAAATCTGACAGTGAGAAACCTCGAAGAACCTACAGAAAGAGATGAAGCACGTAACAACCACTCTCTGCTGAATATCGACCGCTCCTCCGTGGAGATCGCCAAGAGCGCCAAATTCCTTGGTGTCCACTTGGCGGAGAACCTCACCTGGTCTCTCAACACCAGCTCCACAGTGAAGAAAGCCCAGCAAGCCTCTATTTTCTATGAAGGCTGAAAGCCCATCTTCCACCCCCCATCCTCACCACACTTTACAGAGGGACTGTTGAGAGCATTCAGAGCGGCTGCATCACTGTCTGATTCAGAAATTGCACCGTCTCAGATATTGATATTGAGGACACCGATATTGAGGACAGTAATTGCAAAGGACCCCTCACACCAACTCTTCATCCTCCTACCATCTGGCAGAAGGTACAGAACCATTCGTGTGAAACTTTCTTCCTTCAAGTCATCAGAATCTTCAGCTCCATGTGACTGGCCTGACAACTACATTCACAGCCATACATCCACATTCACTTAATCATTCTCTGAACATAAACTCCCCACTACTGTGCCTGTGCCATGCACTTCATGTAATGTCTATAAACGTTGAACTCTTTTTCTTTCTTTTTTTTTAAACTAATTTGTTCTATTTAATATGATTTAATTAGGTACAGTTTTTGTAGTCCTTCATTCAATGTTTGTCTTATGTAACACCAAGGTCCTGTAGGAACGCAGTTTCGTTTCTCTGACTACAGGCTGTATAGAACTGAAATGATAATAAAGCTTCTCTGACTCTGCAAAATAAAAAAAACATCACCATTATACCAATAAGAGCCAACTACTGGGGTACCTAATCAGGTTTCAGGGGTACTTCACAATAATTTTGCTTTTGTTTTGCTAAACCTATAAAACAAACTAAAATGAAAAAAAATAAAAAAATAGGTTACACTTTATTGTAAGGTGTCATTGTTACAGTGTAATTATGTATTTAAGTACTGAGTAATATTAATTAACAGCAAGTACTTAATATAGTGTTAGGGTAGGATTAGGGTTTGGTTGAGGGTTAGTTGCATGTAATTATGCATCATTTACTGTTATTACTATGGTAAGTACATGTAACATACACTATATTGCCAAAGGTTTTGGGATGTCTGCCGTTACATGCACTTGAACTTGAATGACATCCCATTCTTAATCCGTAGGGTTTAATATGGAGTTTGGCCACCCTTTCAGCTATAACAGCTTCATCTCTTCTAAAAAGGCTTTCCACAAAGTTTAGGAGTGTTTTTATGGGAATTTTTTACCATTCTTCTAGTAGCGCATTTGTGAGGTCAGGAACTGATGTTGGACGAGAAGGTCTGGTTCGCAGTCTCCGCTCCAATTCATCAAACCCAGACTTGTCCATTGGATTGCCAGACAGAGAAGCGACTCACAAATTTTGGAGGTCTGTAGCTATTGACTCTGCAGAAAGTTGGCGCCTTCTGTGCACTGTGCACCTCAGCATGCACTGACCCCGCTCTGTGATTTTATGTGGCCTACCACTTCATGGCTGTTGTTCCCAATTGCTTCCACTTTGTTATAATACCACTAACAGTTGACCGTGGAATATTTAGTATTGAGGAAATTTCACGAATGCACAGGTGGCAACCTATCACGGTACCACGCTTGATTTCACCAAGCTCCTGAGAGCGACCCATTCTTTCACAAATGTTTGTAGAAGCAGTCTGCATGCCTAGGTGCTTGAATGTAAACACCTTTGGCCATAGAAGTGATTGGGACACCTGAATTCAATGATTTAGAGGGGTGTCCCAATACTTTTGGCAATATAGTATATGTAATAAGGACAATGTAAAATAAAGTGTTACCAAAAAAACACTTATAATAATTATTTACAACTAATCTCATGGTTTTCTTTTTCAATGAATGCCTTAAAACATTAATTTGCTTTTTAAGGAAATTCAGGAAATTGTGGAAATAAAGTAACAAATTTAAGGTTTGATGTAGATTAAAGGCTGGAATACACAACATGAGTTTTCCCAGATTTTCAGCCCGATTTACAGTCTAGTAGCTGAAGGTCAGAGTCATTCTGCAGATTTCGGCCGGTCGGAGTTGACAGATTTCACAGAAAATTGCATAGTGTATGAAACACAGACTCTGTTATTAGCTTCAGACTATGAATCCATCATGTTCAATATTTTGAGACACGTATCGTTTTCATTTGTCATGCTTCTAGCAACGAGGTGTAGGTTTCTGCGTGAGTTTGTTGTGTTCGGAATGACCTATTAATTAGCTTTTTAAGGAAATTCAGGAAATTGTGGAAATAAAGTAACAAATTTAAGGTTTGATGTAGATTAAAGGCTGGAATACACAACATGAGTTTTCCCAGATTTTCAGCCCGATTTACAGTCTAGTAGCTGAAGGTCAGAGTCAGTCTGCAGATTTTCATTTGTCATGCTTCTTGTTCATGCAGCAATGAGGTGTAGGTTTCTGCGTGAGTTTGTTGTGTTCAGAATGACCTAGAAGTCTGGTAATGCGTGATCATCATTCATTTAGTGTATGATGCCCAGTTTTCCTCTGTAACCATTTGCAAAGCCGGCAGGTGTATGATGTCTAGTGTTTTAAAATTTGTTCCAGCTTTAAAAAGTTGTGTAGTGTATCCCAGCCTTAAGGGGTACTGATGGGGTTGTGGGGGTACATAAGACAAAAAAAAGGTTGAGAAATATTGCAATAAGTAAAAACCCTGCCATACTCAAAATAACACACCAATATTTTATATTTATTTATGTGCAGGTTGCATGGACAGAATGTGAATAATTTTTATATGGCATTCTATATGATATGAAGTACTCACTGAGCAGCGTTCACTGAAAGAATATGTCACTTTAGGCTGCAGGCTTGGGACATTAAGAGTAGAAGCTATTTTGCTGGAGAATCTCAGACGAGGCCTGAAAGGACAGTTTGTGGAATTAACAAGAGGAATATTAAATTTGCATGTATGACATACACTCACCTAAAGGATTATTAGGAACACCGTACTAATACTGTGTTTGACCCCCTTTCGCCTTCAGAACTGCCTTAATTCTACGTGGCATTGATTCAACAAGGTGCTGAAAGCATTCTTTAGAAATGTTGGCCCATATTGATAGGATAGCATCTTGCAGTTGATGGAGATTTGTGGGATGCACATCCAGGGCACGAAGCTCCCGTTCCACCACATCCCAAAGATGCTCTATTAGGTTGAGATCTGGTGACTGTGGGGGCCATTTTAGTACAGTGAACTCATTGTCATGTTCAAGAAACCAATTCGAAATGATTCAAGCTTTGTGACATGGTGCATTATCCTGCTGGAAGTAGCCATCAGAGAATGGGTACATGGTGGTCATAAAGGGATGGACATGGTCAGAAACAATGCTCAGGTAGGCTGTGACATTTAAACGATGCCCAATTGGCACTAAGGGGCCTAAACTGTGCCAAGAAAACATCCCCCACACCATTACACCACCACCACCAGCCTGCACAGTGGTAACAAGGCATGATGGATCCATGTTCTCATTCTGTTTATGCCAAATTCTGACTCTACCATCTGAATGTCTCAACAGAAATCGAGACTCATCAGACCAGGCAACATTTTTCCAGTCTTCAACTGTCCAATTTTGGTGAGCTCATGCAAATTGTAGCCTCTTTTTCCTATTTGTAGTGGAGATGAGTGGTACCCGGTGGGGTCTTCTGCTGTTGTAGCCCATCCGCCTCAAGGCTGTGCGTGTTGTGGCTTCACAAATGCTTTGCTGCATACCTCAGTTGTAACGAGTGGTTATTTCAGTCAAAGTTGCTCTTCTATCAGCTTGAATCAGTCGGCCCATTCTCCTCTGACCTCTAGCATCAACAAGGCATTTTCGCCCACAGGACTGCCGCATACTGGATGTTTTTCCCTTTTCACACCATTCTTTGTAAACCCTAGAAATGGTTGTGCGTGAAAATCCCAGTAAGTGAGCAGATTGTGAAATACTCAGACCGGCCCGTCTGGCACCAACAACCATGCCACGCTCAAAATTGCTTAAATCACCTTTCTTTCCCATTCTGACATTCAGTTTGGAGTTCAGGAGATTGTCTTGACCAGGACCACACCCCTAAATGCATTGAAGCAACTGCCATGTGATTGGTTGATTAGATAATTGCATTAATGAGAAATTGAACAGGTGTGCCTAATAATCCTTTAGGTGAGTGTATGTTATCTAAGTCTCATATATTCTCACTTTCTTTGTGGGTCTCCTTCCTCTGTGGGGCTCTGAGGCTCTTGGCGTGGAAACGCAGTCTTCAGCGTATCCACTATGTTCTCAACCATCTGTTTATATGGAAAACATATCGTACAGACAGAAATGCCACAATAAAAGGTAAAAAAGAAAGAAGTCTTTTCTAAACATTAAAAGGAATCAAAGTAATATTTTGTTTCAGGACAGAGTGACCTTGTCTATGCGTGAACTCGACGTCTTCTTCTGGAAAGCTGCTGTGGCATCAGTGTTGAGGGCAAGGAACTCATGCACCTCCTCACTGTTAGCTGCCTCTGGGATGGTGCACAATTTCTGCAGGAGTAGAATAAGGTGTGAGAGAGACAAAGTCCAGGGTTTTGCATAAACGTCACGTTTCATCTGCCAAAAAAGATTTATTAGTGAAGGGAAATCTCTTACCCTGAGGAATGATTCCAGTTGGCTTCTCCTGGCTTCCACTTTGTCTGTGTCCAGGTTGCTGAAGGGAAGGTCTGGGAAGAGTTTCTTTGGACCTTTGACATCTTAAATGTGTGCACTTATTTTAATATGGACCAAAGTCGTGATGATGCACCGAATTGCTAACATCTTTAGTTAGGAATATTAATAGTTATAGTTACATCTCCGCACAGCATACAGATGTTAAAAAGTTCACATTAACAAAAAAATTTACACATTTAAAATGTTTGAGACTTCAGGGTACTGCCCCGGTGACAAGCTAAAAGAAGAATTTTTGTACAGTTTCTACCAATGTACACTATCATTAAAAACTTTGAGGTTGGCAAGATTTTTGTTTATGTTTTTTTTTTTTTTCTCTTATTCTCACCAAAGTTGCATTTATGTGATCAAAAATACAGTAAAAGCAGTAATATTGTGAAATATTATCACAATTTAAAATAACTTTTCTATTTAAAAATATATTTAAAAAATGCAATTTATTCCTGTAATGGCAAAGCTGAACTTACAGCTGCAATTACTCCAGTCTTTAGTGTCAAATGATCCTTTTAAAAATTGAATACATTTTTTTACTCAAAAAACAATGCATCAATGTCGAATACAGTTGTGCTGCTTAATATTTGTAGAAACATTTTTGCTGGATTCTGTTATGAATAGAAATAAAAAACAGCATTTGAAATATAATTGTTTTGTAACAATCTAAAGGTCTTCACTGTCACTTTTGATCAATGTAATGCATCTTACTGACCCCAAACTTCTAAACAGTATAATATTTATTATGCATAATTTTTTATTATGCAATATGTTCTAATTAGGTCTGGGACTATAACGTCTAATACAATTTGCATTTGTGTTCAATTTTAAAATGTGAATCAAATACATTTAAAATGTCTTACTTTTGATTACTTTCTTGAGATCAGGCCTTTCCTCTAAACGGGTCTGCAGATTGAGGAACTCAGTGTAGCGCCGGTTTACCATATGATAAGTCACAGGCTGATCGGGGCTATCTGAATCTGAAGCAGTTTCAAACTACAAACACACAACACAATGGATCAACTCGTTTGATCAACAACGTTTGAAGCAGCCTAAAAAAAATTGCTTTTCATGAAATGCATCATTCCAAATGATTCCAAACCAAAATTTAATTTTAAAAAAATAATAAAATAAAAAGTCTATCTGTATTTACCATTACATGTTTTGTGCCTGTATGAGAATCTCACCTTTACGGTGTAAAGAGTATATGGATGAGTGCTGTTGCTTCTTTGCTCTTTGGCTGTGATGGTCCCAATGATTTGCAAGTTCTGAATAGATACAGGTCTCCCTAGATTCCCCAAGTTTTCAAAAACTAACGAGTCCAGGCCAAGGCTTCTGGGAATGGAGTTTGAGGTGTTAGTCAGTGGTCGGACAGGAGATTCTTCCACTGTACTCTCCAGTGATGAAGGAGGCTCTGAAACGATCATGTTTTGCCTGAAACACTTCCCCAAATAACCTAATGTCTCTTCCTCCAGACAAACCAGCCCACAAAAGTCTGATGGAGATATGCAGTCACAGAAGTCCTCAGCGTCTGAGTCAGTTCGTTTCAAAGACTCACTAGATATCTGCCTCTCATCCGAAGAGGGGGATTCCAGGTCCCAGTCTGTGTGTCTATACAGGCGGCTAGTACGGTACGGAGATCTAAGAAGATCAGCTGTATTTTGGGCCATTCTTTCTGGAAAAAGTATCCCAGAACTTCTTCTCCCATGTACATTTTCATCAGAGGACCATTGACTCTGGAAACTTGTTTCAGAGGAATCATGGAGGGGGGCTGTAGATATAGACCAAGCTGTCTGCATGCTGGAGGTTTCAGGACAGTTGAAATTAACTGGGGAGTGATGATCCCAGAAGCTGCTATGGGATTCATCCAGGTCTGCTGGAGGTGTGTTCTGTGGACTTGTTTCTTCTTTGTCAGTGGACTGAGTGAACACATCTACAATGGTCTGGTTTAACCAATCTGGATTGGATATTCTTGCCACGAGGGGCAAAAGAACATTACATGTGATGAGCTCTCCCACCATGTAGCGGCCTGTTCGTGTTTCCAAGTGAGATTTTGGAATAAGGACGTGCATGAGGAGATCTACCAGCGCTCTGGAGTAGCAGAGCTGGTTAGCTGGGCCAGTCAGGGCAGGGTGAGGCAAATCAGCTCTACTGTACAACCTCCATAGTTTTTGCGAGTTTGAAAGCGATTGGTCAAACTCTTCTTGCAGTGTTCGTTGGAGTTCCCTGGCTTGGCTGAAGCTCTGCAGATGGCATCCGCAAAGCTCAAGAACCCTCTGGGCCAGAGCTCTCCGGTCCACCTGCCTTGCCCTCCTCTTCAGTTCAGCAGCTGCCTCTAGCATAGTGTCCCTTACCTCCCATTCAAACTCGTCACCTCCTTTAGAAACAGAACTGCAGTACCAGGATGACACAAAGTCCCGCACAGCCTTGTCAACAGCACTTTGAATCTCCCAGTCTAGTCTTTGTTCACTCTCTGAGGCAGTGTGAACTTGAGGGGACTCACCCAGGGGCAGGAAGTGCTCCAAATGAAGGAGGCTGTTGGCATCTAAAGCAACACGAGATCCCAGCCATCCACCCAGCACTACCAACAGGCTGGTGAAGATGCACAGCAGCCACACATTCACCAAAAGATGGAACAGAACTAACCACGTAATCAGAATTACAACTCCAAGAATGCTTCTCTGCCCCAGTAACTCAGAGAAACTCCATGGATTTGGATGGGCACCACCAGGCATTTTATCACAAGTTAGAGCTCTTAAATAGGAAAGGGATAGACAGACTGTCAAATAAATAAATTATAATAATTAAATAAATAAAAAAATATAGCAAATAAACTGATACAAAGTTAAATAAAAAGAAAATAACATCTCAACACGATCGTTCGTGATCAGGCAAACATTATGTGGCAGATAAACGTTACCCGTTTTCTATATCATTAGCAGTTTAAACAGATAAACTCACACAAACGAATAATAACATTTAAAGAAAACTTACTGTTGCAGAGAGGCTGTGTGTAGACTAAGCAGCTCACAATGATTGATT
This sequence comes from Paracanthobrama guichenoti, assembly GCA_018749465.1. Classification (NCBI taxonomy): domain Eukaryota; kingdom Metazoa; phylum Chordata; class Actinopteri; order Cypriniformes; family Gobionidae; genus Paracanthobrama; species Paracanthobrama guichenoti. The sequence continues at coordinate 18,357,557 of CM031947.1, forward strand.
ATTAAATTATATCCGTGACCACATAACTCATCGTCAGGTAGATGTGCCGAGAAGATGTCTGTGAGATGGTCAGTATAGCACTATGGAGTTTGCCTTGCATGTCGTTGCTATCTACGCTTGCAGTCGGTAATCTACTTCACTGTAATTAGATTAACATCTAACAAACTGTCCATCTCAGACTCAGACGACTTCAGTTCAATAGTTAAAACCCGACTGAACGGCGCCCTCTTACTGCAGCAGTTGTGAAGTTCAACAACAAACTTTCAGCCTGGAATTGTCAGGGTTAAAAATAAATAAAATTAAAAAAAGGAGCAGTTTGTCTTGATATTGTTTTCTAATCTACATTAAAATGAACAGTTTTTGGCTATTTAAAAAAATAAAAATAAATAAATGATTAGATAATGAAAAATCATTATTGATTCAGGTTATTGTTAAGAAATAAAAATATTTTCTAAAACAAATTTGAAATGTAAAATATTTGTGATTGATTTTGAATTGCATTGTCGGAAACGGATAAAATCTGAACTGTAACAATTAATAGGATGTATAAATGTGCAAATTCTTTGTAAGAAATGCACAATATGATATTACGTATAGAGTATATGGTCTAGTTTCAAGATTTTAATATAATATTTTGGATTACAGGCCTATCATATAGGCTATTTCAGCCTCAAAGGTAGATTTTGTTAGTTTGTTTTAAAAAAGCAACGAAGTTCAACAGCCTGGAAATCTTTATGATTTAGGTGGCACCATATTAAAACATGGCCTAAAAATTAAATATTTAATAGATAAATAAAAAATAAATGGGCACCATGAGTAATGTTTAGAGAGGATACGCATATTGCATTGTTTAACTGATCGATTCATCAAAATAACATAAAAGTATAAGAACAATGAAACTTTTAATGATAAATGAAACTTTTATTTCTATAGGCCTAAATATGATTACAGAGGCAGACAACCTAAAATACAGATCTGGTACATGTACAGAACTATGAACCCATTTATATTCTTAAGAGACTTGACTGATGATATTCCTGTCTCTTTCTCTGAACTTTTCGCTTTTGCACACGTGTTTTTCCTGAAAAGGGCAGATTTTTTTCTTGCATTCCCAGCACGGCTGAACATCATGGACTTCATCAGAAGTGTCGCGATGACAAAGATCGCAGCCTTCGTTTTTCACTTTACTGCGAATCAGCCGTCGAAGCTCCCTGCGTTTACTGTCATCCATGCAGCACGCCACATCGATCACAGTGATTCGACTGGGGTCCCACACGCAGTCCTCTTCGCGACCAGACTTGATGGTGGAGATCTTGCTGTTTGGCGGAACCCATGCGCAGTCGTACCCGTTGCTGTGCCACGATTTCTGGAGAGGATGATTGTCACAGTCTATTTTCTTCACTTTTCCAACACGCACCCGTAGTTTGAAAACGACTTTGTCGTTGTTGTCAGTTTTGAGAGGGTAACACATGGCTTTAGCCCTGTTACGACTAACATAAACCCCGGGGCCCAGCAGTCCATTTTTAGAGGGTTCAAATCCATTATTAATGATAGCCGTGGCATTTTTCAAATGTGCGCCGTGATACATTGTGTATACACGGTCTGACTTTGGTTCCTGGTTCTCGGACAGAGACTTACTGCCGTCTTTAACAGCTTTCCAGCCACAGAAAGATACCTCTCTCTCCATTCTAAGATTGAATACGTAGATTGAATTAGTATTTGAAACCAATAAAACAGGCTTTTATGTTTAAAATACACGGAAATCAACGTTAAAAGGGAAAATGTGCTCACCTTCTTCAAAATCGTCTGTGGCACCCGGTAACTTTCTACTTTCGATTTCGTTACTTGCTAAATAAAAAAATATCGCGAGATTCCAAAACCTTTAGTCATCTTCGATCTCACAAAACAATGTGTTAAAGACACACACACACACACACACACACAGTTTTATGAGTTGCCAAATGTAGCCTAAAACAACAACAAAAACACACACATAATATTTCCATGACAACTTCCGATTTTAAATAGGCATATATTAGACTATATAAAGTAAATCGTTTTTACAGGTACAGTCAGCAGCATGGTACACGGTTGTTATTTTTTAAACAGTTCAGCATTTGATCAACTTTGTTTCTATCCATCCAATAACTTGTCACTTAAAGTTTTGTCATATAGTTTATAGTGTTAATGAGTAGCTCATAATACTTTGACTTTGCTTTAAAAGTTAAAGCAACAATTAGCTACACTTAGTTTTAAAAACTTATCTTCTTAAAGTTTTAGTGGGTTGATTTTTTCACTGTGATCACAGCATGAATTATCCATTATGGATTTTAAACCTACAGTCCTTAGCTTATCTACCCGGGTACCCCATACACTTACCTAATATCCTCTAAAAATAAAAGTTTAGACACAAATATATATATATATAAAAAAAAAAAAAAAAATAAACAACAGGTATAGGTCTACGTTTGATGATTTATATATTTTCCCATGTCTTCATTCTGTGTATAAGTAGCTACTGTAACTTTTCGTCGTAATTTTCCTCGCTATAATATTCAGCTTTTAATAAGGCTGTCACACTCTCCATTTTTCAACAGTGCAGCCTTAATAGTGTACTCTGATCTACAGTAGATGCAAATTATTAAGAAACGTCTCCAAGCCAGTTATTTGCATTTAACCAAATGATGAAGGCTTCACAAGCGAAACCATGTGAAGGGTATGAATAGAGGTGCGTGAGCTTGACCATAAGCTAGCCTACATATGTCTACTTGGGTTTTAAATCTTCACTCTTCCTTTGATAGAATGAACATGGTATGAGTTCTGCTGGAATAGGACTCAAAACTGAAGACCTGAGAAACCTGGCAGCGAACGGCTAAAATTATGATGGAGACAGGTGAGAGTTTGTAAAAAAAATCATCTAGTATTTCTATCTACTTCATTCGATGTTCAATTTGTACAGCATTGATGATGGGGCTGTATATTTACATTAAACGTGCTCAGGTAAGTATAAACATCGTTGTTGTTACAAATTTATGTCGACAAATGTATATAGCATAATTTTTATTTTATGCTTTTCATCTAAATATATCTCCTACCTAAATCTAACAGTTGTGAGAACGAACGTCATATTTGATGCAAAGTAATTTTTTCTTTGAAGAATCTGTCTTGGCCCTGATTTGGAACGTAATAAATGAAACAATTAAAAGTAACTAAATATTTTTTTCAAAATCTATATAGCAACTGACGCGTGAAAATGAAGAGCTCTGAAATACGGATTTTATGCTAACAGAAATGGGAAGTAAACAACAAAATAATGTCTGTACTCTGGCACTCTGAATGATTTAGTTTTCTAAGAATTTGTGCAATTCATTAAAAGTGCCTGTTATCGACACAGAGGACTATACATAACAGATCCAGTGAAGACCAAGAGTGTAGTAAATATATACCTAAATATAGCGTATATCTTCTGTCAAAGCCAGGACAACATTTAAGACCCATCTTTTCTCTTTCTACCCGTCAACTGCATTATGACTGTTAACGGGTGGGTTATGACATCATACTAAATGACTGTGCGTGCACACCCTAGACCACAGATGAGACAGGTGTGTGTGTGTGTGTGTGTGTGTGTGTGTGTGTGTGTGTGTGTGTGTGTGTGTGTGAGTGAGTGAGTGAGTGAGTGAGTGAGTGAGTGAGTGTGTGTGTGTGTGTGTGTGTGTGTGTGTGTGTGTGTGTGTGTGTGTGTGTGTGTGTGTGTGTGTGTGTGTGTGAGAGAGAGAGAGAGAGAGAGAGAGAGAGAGAGAGAGAGAGAGAGAGAGAGAGAGAGAGAGAGAGACGAGTCTACGAATGAAAACGTACATTTGCCATATTAGAACAATTCCTGGAGAAATTCCAGTCCTAAATGAGAACACAGCTGCTTGCCCAAGGATCTGAATTTGAAACCTAACAATCTAAACCCCTAATAATGCTACAAGTTAAATTGTTTGTTTAACACATATTTTGCAATGATTTTTCCTCAGGCCTGGGTGTGCAACATGGTTAATGTACTCTCAGTTACTGTAAGGTAAACAGAGATTTACAGCTGGAGTTCTCAACCTATATGTGCAAAGTTTAGTTTTCTTTCTTTTTTTTTCTATTGAAACCAAAGACTGTGACTGGGTAGTGTTTGAATAGAATTGTATCTCCAGTCACCAGGAGATGAACTTCAACATAACATTAATATTCTGTTTAAATTATCGTGTAAAATTAGTGCATAAAATCTAGGCTATTTTACTCTCAATTCTGTTTCTACCCTAACCCATGCCATCTCTCATCAACAAAGGAAAACATAACATTGATTCATGCATAATGAATCAATTTCTAGTAATATCACAAGTAGGGACCTATTTATAAAAAAATGTATACTGTTTAAAACACATTCAAGTTCATATTTAACTAATTTTATAGATCTTATTTGCATGAATATTTTTAAGAGCTGCTCAGCAATAAAACATGTCAGCTTTCATTCACAGTACAATTCATGGACAGTCCAACTTTTAAAAAAACAAAAACAAATAGCCTAAATATATATATATATATATATATATATATATATATATATATATATATATATATATATATATATATATATATATATATATATATATATATATATATATATATATATATATATATATATATATAAACTTTTAATCAACACCAACAAAAGAAAAGAAAAAAAAAGAGTGTTGAATAAAGAGTTAAGTTTTCTTACTGAAGACATGTAACAGGTTCTCCTTGGGTACTCAATAGATGTTTCACCAAAAACAAACAAACAAAAACACATCAGAATGGTTATATATATGGTATAACAATTCATGATTCATCAATGATTTAAACAATATAACAAATAATCATTTATCAGCTATTCAAATGTGAATGGCTGGGAAAGGTATAAAGTAAACCGATATTTTTCACAGAGTCTGCAAAAAAAAAAAAAAAAAAAAAAAAAAATTCTGTAAATTTTGTAAAGCCTGTGAACACTGGGAAATTATGCAAAATATACTTAAAGCAAACTTATTGTGAATGTAGCATGACATTTATTTATTTGTATTTCTCATTATGGTTTATTCTATGAAGTGGAACAAAGAATTAATATTGTTAATATCCACAACAAAGCAACAATAGCCTAACAGTGTGTTTTAAACAAACCATTCACAATAAGGTTGCTTTAAGTATCTTTTGCATACTTTTCCAATGTTCACAGGTTGAACAATAACTACTAGTTTCACAGTCATATGATAATGTGGATTTTTCTTTACATTACTTCTTGGCAGGTAAATTACTCCAGAAACATCAGATTAACCAGTGGATTTATTACATTTTTCTTTGCTTTGCTAGACAGCACACATTGATTTTTTAACGCTTCATTTTCTTTATTTCTTATAGCCAGATATTTATTTTAAAAAAGACAAAAAAACACTGTAAATATATTTATTTCTCCCCACAGAGTATTCCAAGAGAGTATACCAAGGTGTCAGAGTCAAGCACACGGTCAAAGATCTTCTAGCAGAGAAGCGATTACGACAAACAAATGCACCCCGATTCAGTGTAAGTTAGCCATCATTCTCACATTCTTGTTGTCTGATGTTCTTACACATTTTCTTGATCATCCCATATCCATAAGTGTTTTACTCAGTTTTTTTTTTAATCAGAAAAAAATGTACAATCTACTATATAGACAAAATACACCCACAATATACAAACAAACAGAAGTATAAAGTGTAAGATCTCTCTCACACAGCAACAGTATTCAGAGCATCCATGCTTGTCATGTCCTTGTTACTTTTAAGAGATAAATATCAGGCACACCTGTCAAAATCAGATCTACCTTCCTGAAAGGGGACAGAAAGGCATTGTTACCAGTAGACGGTTAAACCCAAGCCTTAACCGAGGTCATCACTGAGGGATTTGCTAACAAAATACAAAAGAAAACAGTCCTTGTGCTCAAGTGAACTCCTGCTGCAAGTTGTTGTCGGCTTTTGTTTTGTGTCCTTACTGAAACTAATAGACCATTCGGTTCATGCAAATGCCTCAGACGGGGTGGTTGGCCCTTTAACATATATCTGAACAATGGTCTAGCAAAGACTTTCCCAACACATATTCTACAAGATAAATAAAAGCATGAAATCATTTTAGAAATAAATAGTTAACTACTATAAGAATTCCCTTTAGAATATAATTGAAAAGTGTCTCTGTGTGGTATGTAGTGACTGCAAGTCTCAAACAAAGAGTCTACTAAACAAATGAACTTAATTCCATTGCGTTCTTCCCCGGCACGTTGCAGAGTCAACTGGGATATGTTCCCAGTCATCCAATGATTTTTTTAGATCCTTGTGGCAAAATCTCATGAGAAGAGTACACACTCCACCGGAGGCAAGTGTACACATGGAGCGAGGGGGTGGGTGGTGGGGGAGCACTGTTGTGACACTGGCAAATCATATTCAAATATCCTCCCACATGATTTGACTGGCTTTCAACAGAACAAGCACTAAAACTTGAGCCTTCCTGTCTTTTTTCTCCATATTCTCACTGGCTGCAAGTCAGACAAAATACAAAGAAATGTTTCTCTTTGCCTTTACATTGGGGGGATTCGTGTGTTTTCATTACACACTGTCTTTTTAAGTGGAGTTTATGAGAAACACACACACACAGTGTTAGTGTCAGTGACAATAACTCTCTTTTTTTTTTTTTTTTTTCAGACAAGCAGCAGTTCCTCTCAGCCAGCTTTTGTGCCAATGCCTGGTGAGTCCGTCTGGTAAAGCTTATCCACAGCTAGATCTAATTAGATATGTTCAGATCTAACAGGTGTGCTCAGTGAGAGGCTAATTCATCTTGAATCAGGGAGTTAACGGAATTTCCTGCTTCCTCTTGCAGGGTCACACGTGCTTCCTGGTTACTACAGTATGCGAAGATCCTTCCTCCCAGACTCAGAGCTCTGCCATCCCATGAAGCAGTACTCATCACCAGACACTTACTCTTCAGCACTGGGAAGCAAGGCCTTTTCGTATGATCACCCCTCCACTTACCCTTCCTTCATTGACAGCTACTACACTCCTGATTCATATGGAGATTACAGAGGGCCAACATCTTATACCACCAGCGGAGGGTCACTGTTTCCACCATCTACACTACCAACACTACTACCAACTCTGTCTGGAGAGTCATCGTCACACTTGCTCTTGGTATTTACACTTCCTACGGCTGATATTATTTGGGTCAAATATGAGAGTGTCCATGATAAAGAAAAACACAAATTGTACTAATTTAGATAAGAACACAACGGTTGCATACTATGTGTGTTCATCTTGGTTTCATATGTTTTTAAAAAACGTTTATAGCATTTTATAGCAATATATATATATATATATTATTAATGGAATTTTTTTTTACAAATATCATGATTTCAATAGTTAATTTGTAAATATCATACATTTTTGGTGACGATTGGGGAAAAAAATAATATACTACAATAATACTAAGCAGTACAAACATTTCCAACCTTGATAATAATAAGACATGTTTCTTGAGCACCAAATCTTGAGCATAATTAGATTTCTGAAGGATCATGTGACACTGAAGACTGGAGTAATGGCTGGTGCCTTGCCATCACAAGAATAAGTTGCATTTTAAAATGTATTACAACAGAAAACAGATATTTTAAATTAATTATACAGATTTTAAATTTTATTTTTATCAAATAAACACAGCCTAAGAGACTTCTTTCACAGATTCACAGACTCCAAACTTCTGAACAGTAGTACAACCTCACATAATCATTGCTTGTCATAAAAGATCTCATTTTAAAAAGATGACAAACGTTTTTTGTGGAAAACGGTTTATCAAATATTAATACAAAATTTTATACAAAAAAACAAAACACAAAAACAAAGAGAAAAGATTATGGCAAACTAAAAAGTTTTTATTTTCAAGCATTTCATTATTTTAATTAGGCTTTTCTTCATTATGATATCACCGACATTTTTGACACACACACACACACAAAATCTAAATGAATTTTTTTTTTTTTTAAGATTAACAGATAGGACAAAAAAACAAGTGTATACCAAGTGTAAACCATATTAATGAAAAGTTTAATAAGCAATGTTGCTTTTTCTATAGGTGTTGCATTATTTGTTTGTTTTACTGTATATATGACATAGTATTATGTCTGTATTTCTCTATTTTATTTCTGGTTCCTGTTTTTGTAGCACTTTGAGAATGTGAAAAGCGCATTATAAATAAAATGCATTATTATTAATTCTCTATTTCTACAGAGAGACCCTTGGGATCAGCCATCAGAGGACCCAGTCAGTCAGTCAGATGTCATATGTCCTGAGGGTCCAACCCCTGTGACAGACTCACCATCTCTGGGAGGGCCTGATTCTGGCGGTTCCTCTCCATACCGTCTATCCTCGGGGCGCAGTGGGAGCTCCATCCCATCCAGCTCTCAGCCTTATACTCTACAACCCCTGGAAGATGTCCCGTATCCAGCAGCATCCTACACCTCTGCCTCCAGCTACTCCTGCCCACCGTACATGGTGACACCTGGAGATCTGGCTGTGGTGAAGATGACAGCCGTCACCTCAGAGGAGACTAGTGGTGGAGTGGTGTCTCTCAGTGACACTACATCCTGGGCTAAAGATGATGGAACTGGCTCCTGGTTGTCATATGAGACTAGGAGGGCTTTTTAAGAGGCTTAAATGACAATACAAAAACTGTGGACTAATTTGCAATTACACAGCCTCGCTACTCTTATACAGAAGGAGATTGTATACAACATCCATCATAAAGATGACCTCCTCAAGAAATGCTGATCATGATACAACAATTTTTAAACTGTTTATATTGCATAAGGATACAACAAAAATATGTGCTGATAGTTTAGTTAATTCAGGTTTTAGAATGAATTAGAAGCAATGTTTTTTTCCCTTCTTTCATACATTTTTAATTGTAACATCAATCCTCAAAGGAAAAGGCTTTACTGGTCACGAATATAATTCGCAAATAATACCAAACAACACTGTTAGACTTTTGTCAGGAATACCAATATATAAAAATAAACATGTTTGGCTTTAAAGAAAGTGTGTTATCTTTATAGAATAGAGCAGAACAGCTGTTCTAAGGAACTTACCTCTCGATATGAGTACTGTTGTTAGGACGCCACTGCGTTGTTAAGGCCCCCTTAGTGACAGGAGCGCATGAGGACCATAGAGGACACGAACATCGCCTGTTCGAATTTCTCTCACTTCGGTCAATGTATCTCGTCTAAGTCATGCATTTATCAAGCAATAAAACTATCCAACTAATAAACAAAACAGGAACGCGTAGTCAAAAATATACTAGTCAAAATAAGCTATTTAAATTTGCAGGAACTTTTACAAGGGCTTCTATTTGTGAGCCACCACGTTGCTAGGCGCTTTTTGTTTTTGTTCTTCTGGAGAGCCTCGCAGGTCAAACTTTCGGAAGTTTGTTCTAGATTTATTATGCAACCGTATTTCTTTTCAGAGACCATTTTCTGATTACAACTACGTGTACAAGTTTTAAAGTCAACATTATTCACGGGAGTATGGATCGATAAATAGACGTTGGTTTGCAGTTGCCGTTAGGATGAAGTTCATCTAATAAAAATCGTGCACTAGCTTAGCCTAGTTTGTCCTTTTCGCCTAAAAGTCTGTCCTGCTTTCCTTATAAGTTACTGTCCAGTTGCAAAACAAACCATGAGGAGAAAACTGCCTAACGTTAAATGATACGCTTACGTGCGTTCACTCTGTAAGTTACTGGGTTTTATTAGCTCAAGTTACCGGACTGAAAAGTCACCGGACTCTTCCTCTGGATCAAGGCTTCATCGCTGAGGATGGATCAGTATCATATTTTGGAGGTTATCGGGGAAGGGTCATTCGGCCGAGTGTACAAAGGCCGCAGGAAGTTTAGCGGCCAGGTGAGCACTGCATGTGCACCGCGGTGACAGAAATTTACATTTTCCTTTGTCCCCTGAATATTTTTATGAGGGCATTTCTAACCATATAATAACACAGAATCTCCTGTATTTAAGTTAAATCTCAGTCTGAACAATAGGGGAAAAAATAAACAACAGTGTTAGAACTTAGAACTTAATTTAGCCAATCAGAATCAAGCATTCTTGAGTCTCGTGATATACATGTCAATAATTATTCAGCTCTGTCTACATTAGAGAAAATTGTGACAATCTTTTTTCATAATTGTCTGGGCTATTTTTTTTTTTTTTTTTCATCAAAAAGCATGTCATATTAGGCCCACATTCAAAAGCCCTTACCTCCAAGACATAAAACACAAAGAAAACAACAATTATAATAAAAACTGGCTTTATGAAAGACAGAATCTCTCTCTGTCTGAATAACATCAACACTTTATTTTCTAGGTCGTGGCTCTGAAGTTCATTCCCAAGGTTGGCCGCTCAGAGAAGGACCTGCGCAGTTTGAAAAGAGAAATTGACATCATGAGGGGGCTTAAGCATCCCAACATAGTGCTGCTTTTAGACAGCTTTGAGACAGAGAGGGAGGTATGATTCCGTCCCAAATCATGTTACATTTTCACTGTTCCATCTCTGTTCCAGGTATAACCTGGTGCTTCCAGTATAACGGCTTGTTGAATGAAACAGCTCCCAGGGTTCACGATTTTAGCATTCAAATTTCTAGGGAATAGTTCTTGTTGGCAAAATGTAGAAAATGTTTAGACGTTAGGTTACTGGCGTAAGTACAAAAGCTTGTGACTTTGATTGTCCCTTAAAATGTGTAACTGAAAAAAGTATCAGTGAGAAAAAAAAAAAACAGGACTGAATTTGTGTCAGAGGAATAATTAGAGCATGTATTCCTCTGACAGGTGGTGGTGGTGACAGAGTATGCAGAGGGTGAGCTGTTTCAAATCCTGGAGGATGATGGTAGTTTACCTGAAAATCAGGTACATCAGCGGTCACACTGTTTTACAGTAACCAACAATTCAACATATTAGATGTGTACCATTTCTAGATAATGAATGTATTAATACTGGTGTATTATGCTAGAACTATCTAAGACATGGTTTACATATCTTAACATAAATACATAAGTATTTTTGGAAAATGTATACAGTTTCACTTTTGTTTCTTCGATTTGATGAAGTGCTGGATTTTCTGCTGCCTGGACCTGGACACACTCACCTGCTAACCTGTTATCTTACTTGTGTAGGTGTGTGAAATAGCCTGCCAGCTTGTTTCTGCCCTGTATTATCTGCACTCCCATCGCATTTTGCACCGTGACATGAAACCACAAAACATCCTGCTGGGAAAAGGAGGAGTAATAAAACTCTGTGACTTTGGGTTTGTATCACCAATTGTTGCAAGTACAAAGTTGAAACTACTATATATACATATATACATACATACATATATACATACATACATACATATATATATATATATATATATATATATATATATATATATATATATATATATATATATATATATATATATATATATATATATATATATATATATATATAAAAAAAACGTAAAACAAAAACATAATTTAATCTCTATAAGCATAATCGTGTCATATTCTCTTGACTGTTCACAGATTTGCTCGAGCCATGAGTGTGTCCACCTTGGTGTTGACCTCTATTAAGGGGACGCCTCTCTACATGTCTCCAGAATTAGTGGAAGAGAAACCTTATGACCACTCAGCTGACCTTTGGTCTCTGGGCTGCATTCTCTATGAGCTCCACACGGGGGCGCCTCCGTTCTACACCAACTCCATCTTTCAACTGGTGCAGCTTATAGTGAGAGATCCAGTCAAATGGCCAGAGAACATGAGCCAAGACTGCTTGGTACGGAGTAATTGCTTCCCACATGAAGACTCTGACCTTTAAATTGAATTAGTCACAGATTGAAAAAAGTGTTACTGTATGTCAGTATGCACTGGTTGTGGTAACATTAAATAGTACAGATTTTAAAACCCTTCCCTTTAATTGCTCTGTCTGTGGGTTCTCTTAATTTAGAGTTTTCTGAAGGGGTTGTTGATGAAAGACCCAGAAAAGAGGCTGTCATGGCCTGACCTGCTTCATCACCCTTTTGTTGCAGATGGAGTTTTAAGTGAGAATTACTTACAGTTTGTATTTTATATATACACTTATCTGTAAACTTAAATAATTAAAAGAAAATATTTAATAATAATAAAATATATTATAATAATATAAGATTTTGTTTATATTTATCTAAAATGGTGCCTTGTGCTGCCCTTTGTTTTAACAGTGGTGTCAGGTGAGGGTTCGAGCAACCCCCTCACAGTCCCAGCCAGCCCAGACCTACAGGCCCTGAAACACCAGCAGGCTGCAGAGAAGAAAACGGCACGCAGTGGAGAGGGCAAACTACTGCGTAGAGCTAGAGAGCTTCGAGAGAAAGAGAAGACTAACAAACGGGTAAACTCATGCTAACAACAGCAGGCATAAAAAAAGTTTGTCTTTCTTCTTTTTCTGTATTAGGAGGTCATGAGTCTGTTAGGTGTTTTCCTGTCTGATTTATTTTATTTTTGCAGTAAGTTGAACTTTATGTAAATTAAACCATTGCTATTGTTGTTGTAATTTGTGAAAATGCAACCGTATACTTTATTATGGAATATGAAGAAAAAGTGGAATCAGCTGAGAAGCAAGAGCAAGAAAAAGTATCCATTTCTGTGGATGTGAAATAATAAAATTGTGTTGGGTGTTGTTTTACTAGGAGATTGCGAGTGGAAGTGCAGCCCGCGCCAGTCAGACACGCTGTAAGACAGCTTCTGCTGGAGGAGCCCCCACCACTGGCCACTCATTGGGCAGCACCTTTTCAGTGTATCAAAATTCATCTCAGCCAGGAACCAATCAGCATCAAGCAAATGACAACAGTGTTACCAGGTAGTATTTCCATCTAGAATTTGAATTTGAAAACCTGCGGGCCTCAACTTAAAAAAGGCACATTAACAGTGTTGCTGTGACAGTGAAATTGATGTTTTGACCAGTGTGAAGGAATGAATATATTATAAATCCAAATGTGAAATGGTCAAAAATCCTGTTTAAACCAAGGGTGAAAGATATAGTGAGGAATCAGATTTTTAAAAGCTAAAAACACATTGCAAATGCATTATTTCAAATGTAGACAACTGTAGACCAGCCAACATAAAATTACTTACTCTTAATGGACCTCTTCCCCATGTTCCCTTTTGTTTTTAGGGAACCGCACCGCTCAGCTCCACATAAAGGCCAGATCAGTAGAGACTACGAGAGAGAGTTCCCTTCAGTAAAGGTGGGACCCCGGCAAGTTATGAAGTGCCCTGGACCTGCACGGACCAGTCTGGCTTCTGTCAGGATGGACAGTGAGGTTATTATTTAAAATTAAATTATGGATTTAGTTGGAGAAAACTACTAATGTCAGATCTGTCACATGGTTTTTCCACTAAATCTGTTCATAATGCAGGAACAAGATATCGACAGTGATTATGAGTGGCAAAAATTGATTGAATTAAGTGACCGGGGCCCTGTGAACACTTCCATCCTTCAAAGGTTAAAAACCAAGCTGCTCTTAGCCAAAAACCAGGTAGTTTTTCTGTTAAATGTCACAAGCAGCTGTTTGAACTGGGTAAGTGAGTGTGATTTAGTGTATTAAAGACTCACTGATCTATCCAGCTATTGAGCAGGAAAGGTGAAGAGGCCTCTTCAATTCTACAGCCACTAAAGATCCTCAGGAACATTGTTCAGAGCTGTCAGTCCGAGGATGTTGAAAGAGTGGGCAAGGAGTTGGAACTGCCTCATCTACTGTTCAGCCTGATTGAGGACATCCTGAACATTCCAGATCTAATGCAGGTCACAAAATTTAATGTATATTCTATTCATCTGATTATTATTTTAAACATATATATATTTTAATCATAATTATTTTATTTTAATTTGTAAATATTTGTAAATGAAAAATGTAAATGGTTTTCTTTTAATAGTTTCATTAAATCTATGGGAGATCATACTTGATTTCTGACTGATTGTTATTATTTTCCAAAGGAACCCCAGGGTGAGATAATATTAGGAGATCTGATGAGTGTTCTCATAATGCACCTGGAAAAATGCCCAGGCTGGGAGATAAAGGGGAGGAGGTATGGATTTCTGAATTGTTTTTAATGTACAGTTACAGTACACTTTCTTTTTTTTTTTTTCTCCACTGAAATTGTTTTTACTTTCATTACTTCAGTAAATCTATTGTTCCTTTTTTAAAATGAAGGAATATTTAGTGTTAATTGCAGAATCGTTGTTAGGCTGTCGTTATCTCAACTGCTGCTGGGCTTTTAGTGAAATTTTAATCTTATATATTCTTAAATATTTTCCGTCTTCAGAGCTGAGGATCTCTGTCAGCTGTTTATATCCGTATTTCTCTGTCGTGACCGAAAGCGTTCAGCGGTAAGTGCCTCTATCTGAAAGATTTTCTCCCTACTTTGTGTCAAATGCACTTTTAATCTTGAAAAATGAAATACAATAATCGTAGGATGTCTGGTTTCATTTGCATTACGCTTGTGATTTTGTGGTCTCTCCTACAGCTTTTGGCAACTGCAGTCTTAACCTTGTTCACTCACCTAGGCATAACTGTGAATATTGGTATGGAAAGGCTTACAAGCTTTTTAGGGAATATTTTGACAGACACAGCAGAGGTACAATTCCATTATTTATACTATGAAGAAGGGTTAACTCTGTTTGGAGTAATTAAAGTCATTGATGTGATGAAATCCAGTGTAGTCATTCCCCTCTCTCTCTCTCTCTCTCTCTCTCTCTCTCTCTCTCTCTCTCCTCTCCTCTCCTCTCCCTCCCCCCCCCCCCCCCACCATCTGTGTGCTCTCTTTTTCTTTCGTATAGGCTCATAACCCTTTACCTGCAGGTTGGGGCATGTGTGACGGCCTTCTGTCACTGATTCTCCACAGACTATCTGAGGTAATTCCTCTAAGATTAATTCCCATCAAATCTGTGCTGTGTTAATTATAGAGATAGACCAATAATCAGTTTGACTGAATAATTGGTTTTCAATTGTTTAATATTGGATCTACAATAAATGGCACCATTTGAAGTCTCTTAAGAGCAGCACCCAATGTAATGTATTACTTCACTTTTTTTTTTTTGTCTTATGTACACATATGTGACCCTGGACCACAAAACCAGTCATAAGTCACACGGGTATATTTGTGGCAACAGGAATTTTTTTGTGTTCAAGATTTACATATAATTATATAATGAGAATGCACAACATGAATCCGGGACTATTTCAGACCGGTCTGGTAGGAACCGCTGCGGAGGAACACAGTCCATAGACATAAACAGAGAGAAGTAGCTCCGGCTGCAATGTCCATCTGCAAAAAGTTACAGACTGCAGCTTTAAGTAAAGATCTTGTTCCAAATTGACCCTTATGACTGGTTTTGCGGTCCAGGGTCACATATTGTATAATATTACATAAATACAACATAATATTACAAAATGTGATTGTCATTGATATGTATTAATATTATTGCTCTATTTTTATTGTTCTAATATAATGATCAATGAATTATTGTTAGCTATTTTGTTAAGTCAGAAATAAATCAGCAATTAAAACCAGTTTGGTTTATTGTTTATGAGACACCTAAACATAAAAAATAATCTGTTTCACTAAACATAAAAAATACTATTGGGCATATGTGTTAAAGTCGTAGTGAAATGGAGGTAGGGACAGATCTATTCTTTCATAGAAAAGCCGTTTCACCAGAAAACCAAGTTATGATATTTTAATTAAAAGTTAAAGGGATAGTTCACCCAAAAATTTAAATTCTGTCATCATTTAGTCACGCTCAAGTTGTTCCAAACCTGTATAATTTTCTTTGTTCTGTTGAACACAAAGGAAGATGTTTGGAAGAATGTTTCTAACCAAGCAGTCAACGGCTGCCGAGATCTGCTTGGTTACAAACATTCTGCCAAATATCTTCCTTTGTGTTCGGCAAAATAAACTAAATGATGACAGAATTTTCATTTTTCATTTAATTTCATTGTTCATAATTTTTTTTTTTTTTTTTTTTATTAAAATTTTTAAAAAAAATTAAATGAAAACCATGCATCCAACTGCTCATGAATCAATAATATGCATTTACCAAATAGTTGCATTTTCATGTGCTGTCTAATCACCATTATTTACTTTTTCCTTCACTGATGAAAGTGTGAAAGCAGCTCACTGCTCGACTTTCAGGACTCGGAGCTTTGGCCCTGCTTGTGGGCTACAGTGAACACCACACTGGAAAACACAATATCCGAGAGATGCCATTTCTCTCCTAATGGTACTGAACATTCACTTATTTCTGTATTGCAGCTGTAATATACCGGTAATATAATAACATACTGCACATTTGTCTGTTTTTCTCACAGGTCTGTATGTGTTTCTCTCTCTCGCTTTACTGGTTTTCTCCAGTAATCCATACAACTGTGTGGCTCTCCTGTCAGATAACTCCACAAAATGCTCCTCTGCCCTCGGCCACCTTCTCACCACCAGTTGGTGAGCATCTAATATCACCTTAAAGCCTTACTATGGTGTCAAACTGTTTTTAGACTATTCTTTTTTATATTAGTGTTTAATTGAAGTGCATCTCTTTGTGGTTTACAGTATATTTTTCATTTTATACCTCACAGCAGTGCTGCATTGCTTGAGCACAGTCTTTTCTGGGGTGACTCAGAAATAAACAGCCTATCAGTGATGAGCTGTCATATTCTCTGCATCCCCTTCTCTCTGGAGTTACCCTTAGAAAAACTTCTGTCTGTTCTCCAATCGTATCAAAGCTCAAATATCGTGGCCGGCCTAGTGCAGGTATGGTTTAAAAAAATACTCCACTGTTTTCAGATGGCAGGTGTCTATTGGAATATCGGAAATTGAATTTTTGTATTTCTTATTTTTCTGCTGACTTGTCGTCTTGTTCAGATGATTCAAGCTCTTCCCGTTGCCCTGGTGGAGCTTCCACTGTGTCTTCTGAATCGTCTATTGCTATCTGACCCACAGCACACAGCTCCATACCTTATCACTGCAGCCCAGGCCTCTGCTTTTCTCCCTCACAGCACCGAAAGCCCAGACAATGGAGCAGACCACACTCAGAATCAACTTAACCATTTCGGGAATGGTGTGGAGCAATTTAAAAGCAATAGAAGTGCAAAGAAAACCAAGACCGATCATATCAAAGGTGACATCAATTCAAAGAAGAGGTTAGAGCGGCTCAAAGGCTCTGTAGATGCATCTAAGGAAAAAAATTATTCCTTAAAGGCTCAACATCAGCCATCCAAAAGCAAGACTGAAAAGTTCAGGGAGGTGCAACCAAAAACCAAAATATATCCGCAGAAGACCATGGAACATTTAAGAGATAAAATTGAGCATCAGAGCTGTTGTATAGAGGAGCTCATGGACAGTTTGGAGATCCATGGCAGTCCTGCAAGACGTCTCCAAGATCTCTCAGCTCATCAAGGGTGCAGCATCAGCTGGCTTATAGACAGTCTGGAGGAGTTGAGGAGAAGTGGCGATCACCCCAAGGTCCCCACGGCTAAAATTCGATCCTCACCAGAAGAGGTCAGAACAGCAGGTTCTCTGTTAGCTATGTTGCTACAAAGTGAACAACTCTGTGGGTGTGCAGTGGAACTTCTTATCCTTCTCTCCCAACTAACACTTCATGTCACCCATCAGTCTTCCTTCTTTTTTCCCGTCAAAACCACCCAACTGCGACTTGCATTGCACCACCGAGATGATGGAATCCGAGCCGCATGCTGTGGCTTGCTGGGCCACCTGGGCTCAGGTGTCTGGCAGGTCATCAGTGAATCAAAGTTTGACCTATTCCAGGACCTGTTAGGTTGCCTGTGCGATCCTGCTTCATCCGTTCGTAGGACGGCTTGCAAGGCAGTGGGAAACTGGCTAAGTGTAATGGGAAAAATTATTTCCAGTAAAGGTTTTAAGAATACAACTGACATAAATGCCTTGTCTGTACAAGACAAATCGAGACAGACACCAGTAATGGAAGCCATCAAACATAATGAGGAAGATGTATGGATGGAGCTCGCCATAGGAGCCGCTCCTCCCCTCGTGTCTCTTCTGTCAGATGCTGATAATGTCATTCGACAGCACTGCTGTGGGGCCTTGGGTAACCTGGCCGCTTTCAGCGGAGGGGATGGAGCACTTATCAATGTAGATGCTCCAGGCTTGATTCTCCTAACTGCCTGTAATGATTCCCATCATGCAGTGCGACGGGCAGCTGTGGCCACTCTGCGTGTGTTTATCCAACAAAACACATTACTACAGGTAAGAGCAGTGTGAATCAGTTTTGACTAACATATTTAGATGTTTTCAATACCCTCCAAGAGAATTAAGAGAGTCATGGCATTCATTATACTCCCGTATAGTTGGACAAAGAGTGCCGTTCTTGTTGAACTGTATTTAAACACTGAAGCAAAATTAATATAGAGCTGCTTTTGTGCTGTATTGCATCATTTTGACAATTGTGCAAAAAAAATTGAAAGACAGACAAAGCTGGTAGGGGGGAAAAAATCCTTACTGTCATTTTCACATTTTCTCCTTCCCTTCCTCAAGGCTCTGAGGTCTCTAGATGCAGGAAGAAAACTCTGTGGCACATCCCGAAGCTCTTTATTTCAGAGGGATTATCAGTGGCTTGTCAGCAAGTTGAACGGGTCAGTTGAAGGAAAAACCTAAATGTCAGCCTCATAGTTTGTGTGTAAGAGAGAGGATGTAATTTTTCATTATCTAAATACGTGTTGCTGGCTGCTTCTGTGGCTGAGGAAGCTTTCTTTTTGTCTGTATTTATTTGATCTGTGATCAAAAGATTTTGACTGAAATTGTATCTATGTATTTTGAGAAAATGGCAGTAGCTCAAAAATATCCTCAAAATAACATTCTTACATTTAAATGTACATTTAGATGGATTTCAAATAAGTTTTTTTTTATTCAGCAAATGTTTGCATATAACGTGATTCACATTTTAAAAAAATTGCGATCTTGAGTGTTTGCTCTTTTTTTCTGTTTATAATAACAAAACTTCCCTTGCATTTTATGATGTAACTAATTTTCAGCCTTACTTGTATTTATTTCAAACGGTCCAAATAGTTAATTGTCTGTAGCATACATATCGACAAAAATCGATATATAGGCTATCGAAAGTGTTTCCAAAATGATTTATTGTTATGGTGTAAATGTATTCTGAAAGGGGGAAATTGCGAAAACCATTGTCAATTAAAATAAATGAACAAGTCGATAGAATTTCCTAAAATTGTGTCCGTCTTGTGTGTTTTTTTTTTTTTTTTTTTTTTTTTTTTTTTTTTGTCTTGACTGGACAAATTGTCTCACCCTGTCAAAATTTGTTTTGTTTTCAAGATGGCTATTTTACCTGAGATTTATCCGAGACGTCTTGAAACGTCCAAACTTTTTAACTTTTCCTACGTGTTTGTCACAAGAAAAGCCTTTTGACGTGTATCCGAAATCCGCGACTTTTAGTTTTTTCAGTTGTTTGTTTAGGAAGAATGATTTTGTCGGAATTATATATTTTTTCAGATACATCCAAATACAAAAGTAACGTATTAGTGAAAAAATCAGGTTGTTTTGACAGACGTGATAGGCTACAGAGTTAAACGAACACTGTTAGAGTGCAACATTAACTAGCGCGCAGCTTCGGTCTGGGTAACTCACCCGTTGTAAGAACAATTTAAAAACTTAATTTTAAAGATACTTACAATGAATAATACATTTAAAAAGGGAGGGGTTTGTAATGTGTGTGTATCAATTTAATTGGACTATTGTTTTTATATCGTGTGATTTTTCAAGTGTTCTAAAAAATAACACTCGTGCCCAAATATGTTTAATGTTTCGGCTACTTTAATTTAGTAGCCTAGCCTTTGGATGATTTGTGATCATATGTTACCACCTGTGTGAAAACAACAAACATGAAGACTAAATTCGAATACTGTTGGGTTCAACAACAGTATTTTATTTAGAGAGATATTAAACACTAAACAAAACCGATCGGTGTTCAGAAACTAGAAATAACCTGTGAACCGTACCCGTTAAAACGGATATGACATAAATATGAGTGAATCGAGCTACAGAGAAAGAAGACTTTTGACGGACGGGGAAATACATGGTTTCCCCCTTTATTTGTGCATTTGGTTCTGTCGTGGTTTATTTTTTATAGCCTAATAATATTAAATAAAATAAAAAAACGTGGGTGTTTACTAATGTTTAGGCTACTTATTAAAAAGACTTTCGGGATACAAAAGGCAGGAGTGAACACTACGGTTAATAATAATCATTAAAAAAAAAAAACATTTTAGACATTGAACCCCGTTGCTATTATAAAAGTACTATATTCTTTTTCTCCTTCCCTCACACACACACACACACACGCGCGTAACTGACAGTGTCTATGGACTTGACTGAGTTTCTTTTCCCTCCACATTGTGCACTAGTGAGAACAGGGAATAGCTCTGTTCCATATATTTGGCTTGCAGAGCTTTAAACAATTTTCCGGCCAAACAAGGGATAAACTCCATTTAAAATAAATCCGTTAAACTCAAGGTCTACCGATCAAGCTCTCAAAATCTCACATGAAGCCATCATCGCCAACATGCAATGTTGCTGACATAAATCACTTTATTTGAATTCAATGGAATAACAGGAAACACAAAGAATTAATCGGAGACGGTACATCGAAATGCCTGGTACAAAATGACTAGTCTTAGTATTATAGCTGGTGTAAACTCTTGGAAATCGTGTGCCTTAATTTTGGGTTGTTAAAAAAAATTCTCAACTTCACAAAATGACCGTACAACAGCGCGTAATTAGCTATATTTCATAACCATGATTGTATACCGCCAAGGAAAGCATATTTGAAGTTGATATGCTATGCTCTCTCAGTATCCAGGTTGCTTATTCAGAGGAATTAAATGATATTTGTAATATTGCTACGCAGTATTAAGGTACACACGACACTTCGATAAAAATGCCCTCAAAGGAATAAATAGGAAGAATAAAGAGTAACTAATCAAAGCCTGATTTGCAGTTGATTTCTTTGTTACTGTTTAAATTGAGATAAATGCATGTCTCCTATTTGAGCAAGTAGAAAATCAGAGTCAACTAGACAGGTTAATCAGAATAAACTCCTGAAATTGACTAAATTGTAAACATTAAAATTATAACATTTGTCAAGGATTGTGCATGATCGCAATTGAAAAAAAAAAAAAATCATAACTTGACTCATTTACATTGTTGATGAAATATTGCTAAGAAGCTGGGAAGTCTGCCATTCTAAAGCCACCACAATCATTTCAGTGATTTTTCATTTAAAAAAAAGCTGCATCACTACAAAGATTTTACTTTCTGTCCCCCAACACACACTTGTACATTAGAGCAAATAAGCTTTATAAAATCACAAACCCTGATTGTAGTCGCAATAACAGCAGAGACGTTGGGCCAAACAGTAGTTTGTGAATCAAATGCCACTCATTCTCTAATGAAACGTGTTAGCCAAGAGAATATAAAATAGGGCTTCTTAAGCAAGAAAGACTTATGCAGTAAAATGTCATTCAGACGAAAGAAAAACAAACATTCTTTGTAAAGAGCCATGAAATCTTCTGCATGCAAGAATGAAAGTACAGAAAAGATAAACACACACAACATTATTAGGCAGTGCCATATCTTCAGCATTGAGTTACAAACTGACATACCTCCATGACTTTGGACATAAATCGTATACCTGAGCTGCAGGACTAATCTAAAATTGGGAATTCAAAAACACATCTTCAGGTTCATTATTCCTGAGGGAAATTCGTTTTGAGAAGTGCTTCCCCTGAAACTCAATATATTAGAAACAGATTGCTTTTAATATCAGTGCTCATTCCTTATTTTAATATACGGAAGGAAAAAAAAGGAACTACCAATGTTGTACATCATTAGTATTAGTACCATAAATGTTGAAATTGCTAATAAATAAATTTAACAACAACAACAAAAAAAAAAAAACCTCTGTATAAATTAAGATCAATGCAGGTCATATGCGGAACTTGTGATATTACCTTACAGCCTTTTCTAAATAAATGAAGATGCGTATTGCGTTATTCGGTGTTGATTTTTGTCAATCGTAAATGCTCTGTTGTTAAAGCTCATTCATGAAAACAAGAGGATGAGTCATCTAGCCACTCTTGAGAAAAGCAAGAAAAAAGAAAAAAAAACGGCTGTCGTTACAGTCAAAGACATAATCACAGTGCATATTGACTGATTTGGAGTTATTTCTGAGAAAGTGGATGCCTGTGCTGCAGCTGTTGGTGGACTTTGTCAGTTTGTAACGAAAATGAAATGATTGAGTAACGTGCAATAGTACAACCTCCACCACATCCTAAAAAAAGAACATTCAGTCAGAAAACATTCCATCTCAAATCTCCATTGCCTATCAGACAGCTAACAATTCTACTTGCAGGACCATCGTCAGGTGGTCAAGCTTTTGGTCAGGCGCTGGTTTCCTGTTTGAGGCGTTGGCTGCGGGCCTTGTACACCTCAATCAGGAGGTCTTTCACGTACTGGATCTCCCGTTCCACCGATTCTGCCTTGTCCCGTAGCTCACGGTTTCTACCCTCCAGACCATGAAGCTGTTCCTCCAACGAGTCCAACTCCGCTCGCTTCCTTTGACGATACCTGTTCAAACCGATTAATACAAAGTCAGAAATGGTCACACGTTTCCTGTTTACTTGCATAAGATGTGGTCTTTCAAATCACACAAGCAGCTACTTTGTAATGCTCGCAGGCATTGTATGTAGGCATTGTCAGATGCATAATAAAATTCTGTCAAGGATTTTGTACTTTCACAATCAAGTCAAGCCAAGCCACCAACTTTTCTATATGTTCACTCATGTAGAATACATTTGACACCATTATGACTCTGAAAATACTCTTACCTGTGAGCTGCAGTCTTGTTCTGGTCTCTCTTCTTCTGTTTGCGTTCACCGTGGTGCCCTTCGATTAGTGGCACCTCTAAGTCTGGTTTCACAATGCAGGGGTCTTCTTTCAGCACACAGACTCCTCTGGCACAAGGGGACCCCATTTCAGGTCCGTGGCGGTCACCACTCAGGCAGTCGGGGCCTTGGCCTTCAAGAAAGCTGCAGTGGAAGTTATGTTGCCGGTGAATATCTACACTCTCCGCCTTCACTGGGTCATTGATGGCCCCGAGGAAGCTGTGGTAGGCCTCTTCTTGGGATGAACTTTGGAGGAAAGAGCTTTCATTGGGTTCGGCCTTCCAGGGGATGTTGGCCTTCTCGTCACTAGCACCATTCTTCGCTTCGCCCATCATCTCTATCTCTGCACTTCCTCCTATGCCACTTAAATTAACTTCTCTGACACCATACATCATCATTTCGTCTTTCTTGTGGGGAATTTGAACGGGTCCACTAAAGTTATACCCGCCACCGCTGGCCTTACTTGCACCGCTGGCCTCTTCCGTGTAGCGGCAGTTCTTCTCCTCTTTGGGTAAAATGGCGCATCTCCTGATCTCCACTGCACTGCCTAGGCAGTATCCTTTGCCTACCACCCGTTCATCTTCAGCACAACTGTAGCTCCCACCAGGCGCAACAGCTGAGTTACCTGAGGAATTTCCTTTGGAACTCCAAATGCTACTCTCGTAGCTGTCACCCACCCTCACCCCATCGGAAACTCTCTTGCGGCTGCAGATGTTGCTGTTGGGGCGGCTGCAACTGTAAGGGGCATGTCTAGGAATCTTGGTACGACCAATGGGACCCCCACAAAAGCTCAGCAAGTCAAGTTCCCCAGTTGCCAGGGTAACAAGTAGAGGGCTGGATTCGGATTGGTTGGAAGTAGAATATGATGCGTAGGGCAACTGGTAATACGATGGTGGACCAACTGCCGTTGGACCCTTGTCGCATTTGCCCAGTTTGGAGGCTTTTTCTGGGAGTGGGTCAGACAGGAAGTAATCCTCCAGCTGAGCAAGCTCCTCTTGCAGCAGAGAGGTCATGACCTCCAAATCTGAGGGCACCTGGATGTCATGCTGGAGGGGCGAGGGGGGAAGGGATGCATTGGGGGAGGGAGAGGAGTGAGGGGTTGGGAGGTAAGAGGAGAAATCTACTTCTTCCGTCATCCAGTCACTAAGACCATCACCTATGAGGAAAACAGAGTTCAACATGTTAATCACTGGCCTAGAGATCCAATTTAGCACAATTATTTAAACCAAATAAACAACTATACCAGCAGTATTTTAACAACCCGTTAAAAAAAAAAAATTAAAATAACATCTCAGTGCGCTTCCTAAATCCAAAATGCGAAAGGCAGTATTAAACTAGCACGTCATCTACAAATAATATAAAATAGATCCACGTTGGTAGTTTTACTCACTGTTCAAGGAGAACGAAATGTGCTGCAGTGCGGTGCCCACCTGAAACTGGGAAAAATAAAAAACTGTATTCACTGCAACTCACCAATTAAGTGCTGGTTCTCCTCTGGCCCCTCCCCTCTGCGCCCCTCCGATTGGCTGTGGTTAGCCTGTGGGTGAGAGAGAGTGAGGGGGTCTGCCGGGCAGACGAGTAGAGTCTTCCAAATAGGTGCTGACATTGTCATCATCCTGTCCGTTGGTCCTACGATTCAAATGTCCGAGCTTACAGTGTACGATAGTGAAGTTTGAGAGTTGAGCCACAGAAAACAGGGCTGGGTGCGCATTATGAAACCTAAAAAAGAGGGAAAATAGGATGAGACACGGTGTGTTAAAATGCATTGTCTATGGAGGGTTCGGTCTATCTGATATCGAGAAGACACTATCACACCAACATGATTCTTTAGTTGCTAAAATAGGATGGAGCAGAAAAAAAAAAAAATCATTATGTCCTTGGTGGGACATTCCATTCTAAACTTGTCTTGTCTCTTCTAAAATATCTAAAAATATCTCCAACTGACCATAAATTCATATTTTTAGATTGTTAACAATGAGAGATACAGTGCAAACTGAGTAAAATAACCATAACTCCCCCAATTTTCCTACAGCATCAGCTAAGACACATTGGTGATTAGCGAGGGACCAATTTAGAAAACTACCACTCTTCCATCCATCAAAGTCCCTTGTGCCCACTTAGGGGAGTTCTACTGAGATCCTAGAGAAGCAGGCGAATGCTCTACTTGTGGGAAATTTATTAGCAGCCTAAATATACAACACACACAAATGTAAAGCTTCTTCAAATCATATTTTGGACCATGCCAATAATAATAAATCACAATATCAAGAACTTTTAAAACATTCTTTTTGTATTTTTTTATTTATACATATATTTGGTGCTTATTTCTACAAGTTATCTGGACTATCTTTTTTGTTTGTATGATGCAACCTATGGTACTTCCAAACGCCCTAATAACCTTTGCACCTACACTGAAGTCCAGTTTGTTTACAGTCTAAGGTCAGACACAGGACAATATTTTATGCTGACAGAATCATCAGAGACAACTTTGAATGCAATGACGAACAGCAGAAACAAAGCCTTTTCTTTTGCAATCAAGTAGGCTATTAAAAGTAACTCTTTCTAGCAGTATGGCAGATGCATATGGTGCAGGCGCCTCTGAACTGAATGTCTGAACTTGGCCAGCACGTGGGTTACAATCTATGACGTAATGCGAAACAAAGACAGCAAATCCTCGTGAAAGCTTTGAAAACGACTCGTGCTTTTTCTCAAAGGCAATTTCTAAGAGAAAAAACAACATCCGCTGCATGCAACATAAACCTATACAATAATGTGGCAGATATTTATGACACAAATGGAACAAAATAACAACTTTTGCTAAAATATAATGACAGAAGAACCTGTGTAGCCTCAGTACTATTGTTTAAATAGACAGGTAATGCATATGTATAATATTGATAATCAGTCTATAAAAACCACCAACAAGATGTTCAACAAACATGTAAAGTGCGTAAAAGAATGGACTGTGTGTCAAAATAAATTCAACATGTGAACATGCTAATTATATAGGTCAAACTAATTATTGTGTGATCATTCTTAAAGTTGTAAAACTGTGTAGCAACGATTAAAAGAGCTAAAATGAGTTTCTGAAACTTTTCCAATAAGGCAGCAATGTGCGTAAAACATCGCCTGAAGCACTGTTAGGAGTGACAACGTGCTTAACGACAGTTAAACAAAAGCAATACACCCAAAAAGTACAAGCCAAGAGACAAAACAAATGCCTGACAAAAAGCAGTAAAGTAATAAGTTGTACTTACTCCATTCTTGCTTAAATGTTGTGGGTTTGGGGTGCGTTGCAAGTGCAAAGCACGGCGTTTCTTTAGGACCGAAGACTTTACTAAATTAAAAAGCCATGTCTCCTCTGGAGTGTCTAGGACTGAAGTGCTGTTGGTCTTGCTTTGTTGTGATGGAGTTGATGACTGAGAATCGGCTAATTGAGTCAATGCATCAGGTCACCCACACCTAGCAACCAGCTGCGTCACGCGGTCAGCCCCCAGTGCTATAGATTCCTCCGCCCTATGGATGATGGGTCGAGATAAATTTCACACTTCGGGCCGGTGAAAACGCCCACAAGATTCAGGACTCACTTTCTCAACGACTTCCGAGAAAACACAAAAATCCCGTTGGCATGAAAACATTATGGTTTTGAGGCTCTGAGAGAAGAATGTGTAATCAAGAAGCGGCAGTTCGCGAGAGTTTGGATGATTATCATACAGTTGCAGTATCTGGTTACACATGAAAAATTCATATCATAACACGCATAGCATACACTGCCGTTCAAATATGTATTGTTTCACGGGGACTACTTGATTTCTTCTAGCGAGGAAGAACACTTTCTACTACCCAGGAGATACATGGCTGTTGTTGCAGCTTAGTTGCATCAGCGCTTCAAGCTGCTAGCAGATTCGCTGGACGGACCGAAACTGTCGTGCAGCGATTGGCTGGAAAGGAACTGTTGTCTTCCCTCATTGGCTGCCACTGGAGAGACGTTGCTTCCCAGTGGTCTTCGGTTTTCCACTCTCCGTGCACATGTTTCACGTAAACATCCCGAGAGCAAATTCTGAAAGTGGTTAAACTTTCATGTCGCGGAAGGGCAGTTTACGGAACTTTACTGACAAAACAGTGTAACATTTGTTGTGGCATTTGCTGATGCGTGTTTTGGACGCTTCTCACTTAGCGGTGTTCAGTTCAGTTGCATTTAACTCTGTAAATACACGATTTTTATTTTCATTTCAACTGTAGTGTGATTCAGTTTTGAATGACTTGGTGTGTAGACAATTAGCGCAAATGGGCGTATGCTCAGGTTTATTATTAGTATTATTTAATTTATAAAGCTGATAGCTTATTTAGGCTACGTGTTCCCTTAATTAACTGACACTGTGGTTACTCTGCAGAGATTTAAAAGCATCCATTATAGTTTAAATGAACTCTAATATAGAATATTCTAATGCAGTGCGTGTAACAAGTGGCGTCTTTAACGTCATTATTTCCACTTCAGCATTTCTATAACTGCCATTGGGAAAAGCGGAAGTTAAATTCTGCGATCGAGCAAAACGCAAACCCTGTCTAGCGTGTTTCATCCATTGTTTGCCATATTTTGATCATTCCGGTTCAACTTCAGCAGGACCGGCGCCACATTATGCTGAGCTATTCAAGTCATGCGCGGTCACAGTGAGACGAGACAAATTATCCTCAAACTCACAAACTTAATTCCCCGTTAATAACGGTTTTTCATAGAATCAAGCTTTGTTTTCCCCCCTCAGCAAATCCTAAAGCTGATTGAAGGAGCTATGTCTTCCTGTTGCTATAGTAATAGCGAACACTGCCCCCTATTTTAGACATGTTTTCTGGTTGCTGTTGCCATGGGATTTGCAACGAGAACTCTCGCTCCCTCTTTCGGCCCGTGTTTTTCAGTTTTGTCTCTGTTGAATAAAAACGACATTCCCTGCAAAGTTACTTCAGTCTTTAACAAACACAACTGCAACAAGTGTCTTTGCTTAACCTTTTTCATTGAAATGACTTTTTCGTCGTATTAATACGCGCCCTTCACGGTCGACAGTCGTCACAAATGAATAAGTTGAGTCGTCACAAACATTATGAAACTTAGCTTTTTGGTTTATGATGATAGGATGTGTAATAAAAATTGAAAAGCACCAACCATCTTGCCAAAACATGGAAAACCCGAACAGACAGAGGAAAGTGTAATACTGTCAGAGGGAATATGCCGTAGCTTTAGCAGAAGGTTACGTCTTCCTCGACTGAGGAGAAATTGATTTTATTTACACTTAATAGCCCTGCATGAACCAAGATGACACCTGCTTTCTCGAGGAGCAGTCAGAGAGCGGCGGGATCAAAGAGGGGCTTCTGAAGGTACTGTGATACTGTAATTCCTCTTGTGAGTCGGCTCAGCCTCGCAGTTGTAGAAGTGAGGCCTGATGCAATCTTCGTGACCGCAGTCGTAACGTTGAAGAGACTGAGATAATAATGGTTGTTGAAGTGTGGGATCTCTCCCAGGAAAGCGCTGACTCTCCCAACTCGCCGTGTCTTAATTGGTCCGTGGGGGCGCCCTGTTTGCGCAAAGCGTGAGAGAAAGTCAGCAGTACACACACACACACACACACACACACACACACACACACACACACACACACACACACAGAGAGAGAGAGAGAGAGAGAGAGAGAGAGAGAGAGAGAGAGAGAGATACACACACACAGCCACAGACAGCTCCAGTGCTGTTGGGCCATCATACTTTGAGTCTCTGTTTGTATTGAGATTTTTTTCCAGCTTAAATAGCTGATGTTGCAAATAGAGATGTAGGTCCAGGCCGTGGCGTTAATTAATCACAGCTTTTGAGGATTAAAAACGGTGATTGGAGTGATAAATCTGTTCCCCCCCATAAATCCGGCTGTCCATATGTGAAACAATTAAAATGAGCTCATTGAAACGTGAGATAGCAAGTCTTTGGGTGCCTATATCTAAATCGATAAACACTATTAAAAGCTAATCTTGTCATTTTATGTTTGTTTATTTCTTTCATTAACTTTGTTTTGGCGCCTCTTAAAGAGAACCTCTCCCATGTCAGTCAGAGAATAAGTAAGGAGTGGGTGAGAGAGAGAGAGAGAGAGAGAGAGAGAGAGAGAGAGAGAGAGAGAGAGAGAGAGAGAGAGAGAGAGAGAGAGAGCAAACGCATCATGCCAAGTTCATGTATAGCACACATTAGTAACAGTTACATCACAATTTCATCACCATCTCCTTCTGAATTCATTGTTGTCTCTTTTTTTCATTCTCCCCTGCACGAGCGATCAAACCGTTTAAAGTTTCGATCACGTTACTTGCTGTAACTTTTGGTTTGTGTTTGTTTGTTTGTTTGTTTTATAAGATCCAACAGGAATCATCTAGTAGATATCTTAGCAAAATTGCTACTGTTTCATTTCCCACTGAAGCACCGTATCGTGCGAATCGGGAAAACCTTTCAACAGGTTTCAAGAGGTTTGACATGTCCAATTTAGAATAACAATTCAAACATGTCCTATTTAGAATAACAAACTTGCAATGTGACTAATAACCCATGTTGCATGGCATGAACTAACCGCAGTCATTTCGCGGTTCCTTCGGGAGCGCGAGGCAGCGTTAAAGTTGTTTGATTTTGAGAAAGTGCATTTGTCGCGCGCCTCCCGCGGGACGCCGCTGTGTTCGGGGTGCGTATCGCATCTCAAACTAAACACGAGCCACTCAAGGACAAACTCAAGGAGCTATTGTGTTGGAATTTTCCCTGCCCCTTGTGTATTTTTCTTCTTTTTCTAAATGGTTATTATTTACGTTTATGTGAATTTACATTTGTAAACATTGAACGCCCCAGTGTGTCTGAACCAGCCGCGCGCGTGCAGCTCCCGCTGGTTCTCATGGTTGGATTAGGTCGGTTGATCGCGGCTTCAAAGTGGAGGGCTCTAGATTCCCGAGTGGCTCCCCTCAAATGTCTCCGAGTTGATCTTCTGCACGGGCTCAACAGTTGATCATGTCAGCTCAGTCCCTATTGATTTAAAGGCACAAACCTTCCCCTCTTGCTTTGATATGGGAGACTTCTGCTGCTCTTTGAAACTCAAAGATCTTAGGTTTAATTAGCGTCTTTGTAGGTTGTTTACACGTTACATTTTTGAACTAAAAGCGACGTCCTTATTTAAATTTGTTGTCCCGTTTTTTGCATTTATTATGTTAGTTGAGCTAGTTCCTTTTGCTTTTATCTTGCTTAATTTTAAAGTGAGATGAATTAGCATCAAGTGATAAATTAATGGTGAGCCTCTGCTGGAGACAGATGGCATCATTATAACGCTGATGACATTTGTGGTTGCATTTAACTGTTATGGTAATGACTGGGTGCGAGGCAGAGAAGAAAACAAGCTCAGGGCCCCGGGGCCCGTAGCAGAACACAGAGGGGAACGCAGATCCAGCCCTCGCATCTGGAGCATGAAAACACGCGCTGAAGCGGTGAGACATGACGAGTTGCGCCCTCTACCGAGCACATTGGGTAAACCAACCAACCGCTTCGGGAGAGCTCTACGTTTTATTCTCCACGGATATTATCCCTCATAGAAATGTAACGTGAAATGTAAAAAAAAAAAAATATTTATATATATATATATATATAATGTTTATTTTCAAAGTAAAAAATGCACAAGTTTGTTTTCATTTATAAACTTTATTTTTCATACTGTGGACCTGTCTTGGTAATTTCCCTGTCTATTAACTGGTAGTTACAGATGTAACTGCTGTCTGTGCGGTTCTGCGGTTACGGCGAAGAAAAACCCTCACTTTATTTACAGTACATGCATGAGGAACTGACTTGAACTTTTTTTTCCTTCTTCTTCTTTTTTCCCCCCTCTGTTAGGCAAATATAGCACTGGTTATGGCATAATAGTTTGTCATGTGAATATCAACATTTTAGATATAAAATCATTTTGAGAATATCTTATTTTGTAGTATAGTGCATGGATGCATGGATGAAGGCGATTATACCAGTATGACTACACATAGTGTTACTTTAATCGGTGGACATCATGTATAGGGAAGATTGGGGCTAGATATCACACAGGGAAGATGCCACAATGGTTAAACTTTGAGTTAAAAGTTCAAATGTTGAAGAATTTTCTTCAAAAGGTAATTTGAAACTTTAAAAGAATAGTTTAGTTTAGTTACAGCTGTTTGGTAAAAAAGTGAAAGAAAAACAACACCACCACTGGGATACATTCAGGTAGAAGTCTGCATAGCAACATACAATTTTATACATCTAAATTAATTACAATATTTTTCTTTCTTTGTATACTACTGTTTGTAACAATTGTTTTAGTGTTTAAATAACAGTCCACTACTCATGATTAATGAACTGCATTTTTTCCCCTGGGCAATAATGGTGGAAATGGCCAAATATTTTGCAGTCAAAACTTTAAGGTATGCGTTTATACTGAAAAAACGAACAAAACAAACAACCCTGAGAAATATTCACTGGAGTAAAGGACTAGCCCTGCTCTATGTGACTACAAGCAAACATAGGTTTTTAGACTTTTTTATTTGCCTCAGAGTATATAATACTTATTTGTGTCAAATGGAAAAGGTTAATATTTAGAAATACATTGTTAGTGTTGTAACAATGAATTATCAAAAGTTCACACTGTTCTTCTCATTGACTTAGATGTCAATTATCTGAATAGCACAATACACAAAATATCTGATTATATCATAGTGGCACATCCACACATTTTTAAAACCCTGAAATAAAAGATGTGCAAATCAGAGTACACATATCGACATCGGTGAAGCTTTGGCAAGACAAAACCTGTTGGTACAAATGTACCAAGATCTTAAAAAACAAAAATATTTACTGCAATGGTCCCCCCACCAAATAATCTTCTATAATAAAGTTACAAATCAGGTAGGCATATAGTTTTTTTAGTTACATGTCTGAGCACCTGAGCCATTTGTTTAAGAATCTTTGCAGCAGCAAAAAAAAACAAAGATATATATTATACAGATAAAGATAACATAGGAAATATCTTTTAAAGCAATTAAAAATATGAATGCTGCCTTCCCACCTAAAAGATATTATGAAAGCTATCAAATACCATCAAGTTTAATCTCATTGTAATCATGTAACTCCGGAAAAATAACTACAAGTAAAGATGATAAAGTGTTGGTAATACACAGACGTATATACACCTGAAGACTTGGCACCATACAACTACAGAGATATTAAATAAAAGTACTGAGCATATGATTGATTTGAAATGCCATAAAATACTGTAAGCTCTGTAACTGTCTCTGTATTACAATATACAGATAATACAGAGATAAACACTCTCTCGCTCTCATTCTATCTTTTATATATATATATATATATATATATATATATATATATATATATATATATATATATATATATATATATATATATATATATATATATATGGCTTCTCTTTTTAGTAACATAAATTCTGAGCATTAGTTGCACAATAATATGTCGTCATCAGGCCAGCCTGAATTCAGTTCTTCTCTAGTCATGATGACAAAGAAATCAGTCAGTGCTGGCTGAAGTTTTTGACACAATTCTGCATGTGTTACACGTCCTGTTAAATCTCAGATCACTGCGGGCAGATTTGCATCCACGCTCCCTCAGGTCATAAACTGCGTGTAGCCCTCAGCACCCGTTACTATGACGTCCATCCAAATGCGCATGGCCTCTGGGGACGGTGCCACCATGAAATAAAGTCGATCATGAGTCTTCACGCAGAAGGTTAGCGAAGGATTCGGACTCTGTAAGGAAAGAAAAAGGACACAGTGTGCATTAAAGTGTGAGAAGATGAAGAACAGCAGGGCAGGGAAAAAAGGCATGTCGCTGAAGTGAAAAAAGAAAGCATGACGAAATGTACATGAACATGAAGCCGCCTTTGATCTCTTTTGCCTTATGCTGTAAGAAATTCTCTTTATGAAAAGACGCCTGTCTGTTTAAACTTTCAATGTGTGCTCAAAGTTGGTGCTGTAGTGTGAGCAGTATGGAGCTTGATTTGTTGATGGTGACGGTAAACAGGAGACGTTGAAAAAGCACGGCATTATTTCACTCATTACCTTGGTCGCGCTGCGCAGGTGATCGTAGTACACCTCCTCTATGGCTTGGAAGTAGATGACACCCTTCAGTTTGGTCTCGTGTTTATCTGAGTAAAAAACCACGAGGAAAAAAAAATGATGGGCAATAACAATACTATATATAGATTTTTGAAAAACTATAATTATTCTACAGATCAGCTTTATTATTCATAAAGAAGAGATTGCATTTGCAGCATTTGCATTACACAATGAGTCTGTTGTGATTTGTTTTACCTGTCAGAAATAAATCACTCTGTGAAAGATATTGGAATAAAAAATGTGAAGTCTTTTTCAAAGCTTCGCTGCAGGGATTAAACAAGCACATAAAGTAGAAATGAATTCTAGCGCACCGAGCGAGTCACCTAAAAGCACTGTCTGTCTCAATTTAACACTGTCTGCCACCCACTGCAAACAGCTCCTCTGACAGACTTTCATTTTCGCTACTTAGCGCAAATTAACATCTCTCTTCGGATTGATTCTTATCTAGTAGATGGTTTGAAACCACCGTTTTAAGCTTGTCAGCCTCCAGTGAGCCCCCTCGCACCTGTGTCGACGATTAAGATTTACTACTTTCCCTTTTGAACGGTTTCATTTTAATTTTTTTTTATTTTTGGCCCGTCTGTTCGTTACACAAATCTGCTTAGTAATGGGATAAATTGTTTTTGTGTTTCATGTTTTTGAAGAGTTAAGTGCAGTATTGTTACTCAAGCTGAGCCAGGGGTAAATCTACACCCCCATCCCTCACAAACGCTGGGCTAGAGAAAGTATTGCAGTTTATTTCATCATCATCATCATCATCATCATCATCACCATCATCATCATCATCACTACTAACATGGGGAGTGAGGGGGTGAAAAGGCTACATAAGAGCAAAGCATATGTGTGAGAAAGAGAGAACATCTAAAAGAGAGACAAGATGATCGGAAATTGAGCGAACAGAGATAAAACGTTTCACTAGAACTTGCCACTTTGTAAGTGCTGTCAAATTTTTTTGTCCTTCATATTTCTTCTCATTTTCCACCATATATATTTTGATTTATACGAAGCAAGAACAGAAAAAGTATCTAATTTACACTTAAATACAAAAATCAATTTGTCAGGAAATAAACTGAAATGTATAAATATATATGCTTTTTAAAAAGTCTCAAAAGTACATAAACAGTATTGTGAATAAAAAACAATTTGCTCACCATTTAAATAAAGGTATAAATACAACAATTATCTTACCTACGTAATAAGAGAAGGTCCTTTTAAGCCGATCAAAGACAAACCAGCGTTTTTTCCAGGATTTGATCTTGCCGCCCATCTTCACCAGATGACCCTTGCACATTTTCTCTGTAACAATGACATACGGACATGTGTCCACACAGTGGCCGGATGACTCCACATGAGAACGCAGGTCAAACTCCTCTTTTCGAATAGGTAGGTAGCGTGTCATTGGCCGAGCCTGAGGAGGGCAGAGCTCAGATTAGCTGCTGTCTCAAATATTTCCATAGAATTTACTTGTTCAGGTACACATAACAACAATACATTCCATTGAAATATAACACGATCGTTTGTTTTATGCAAAAAGATATTGTGATCAGTATTTAAGCAGGGAAAATGTTTCAGAAAAATGCACACAGAAGATCAAAGGTTGAATCCATTGTTTTGGTTGTGTCACTTATCTGTGTTTAAAACATTGCTGTCCTACTGCCCTGCCCTTCCTTGCCTCTGTCTTACACCCCCTCCTTCCTCCCATCTTATCTTCTTTCTGCTGTCTCCCTCTCACCATCTGTCTGCGTGTCTCCTCTCATCCACCTGCTGTGCGGAGCTGCTCTCGGTGCATTCATGCCTCCCGTCTGGCCCAGTCAAGCTGAGCCAGTGACCTCATAAAGACTTTTAAAGAGCAAATCCAAACATTCACTGACCTCAGAGCGGCATCGGTGAAGCACACTGCTGTGTTCAGAGTTGTACGCAGACATCGAAACTGTCTGTACAAGTGAGTGCAGGCGCTACTCCACTGTGCTTACATACGCGTGTTACATTTTATTTATACATTATATTATACTAATCAACTAAAGGGGTCCCCTCTATTTTCTGCTATCCTGCATGTTGGTTATGCCACATTGACTTGATTTAGTAGAATACTTAAAATACTAACAGTAAACCAAATTTTTAAATAATAAAACAAGATTATGCCAAGCTACTTATGCCAAGATTTCTTTTAAGAAGACTTTTAATTATCTTTAGTCACTTCTTGACTAATAAAAAAAAAAATTATATTAAATCATAATATAAAATAAATGGTAACATTTTACAATAAGGTTTTATTTGTTAGAATTAGTTAATGTATTAACTAACATGAACTAACCATGAGCAACACATTTGTACTTGTTAATCTTTGTTAACATTAGCTAATAAAAATACAGCTGTTCATGTTAGTTCACAGTGCATTAACTAATGTTAACAAGATTTTAATAATGTATTAGTAAATGTTGAAATTAACAAACAAATATTAATAAATGCTGAAGAAGGGCAGTTCATTATTAGTTCATGTTAACTAATGTATTTAACTAAATTTAATTATATTAAAATATTACTATTAATATTTAAAATAAATCACAATGGCTTTTTATTCAGAAACTGAAAGTACATTCTTTATGCAAGAGGTGTATTCAAGAAGTCTTAGTTTGAATTATATTTATGAATAACTTAAATGTGCCACATCACTGACCCATATATACACACATTCATATATGACCTACTGATCTACAAAGCATAATGATTATTAATATTAACATTTATTCATGACTTATTAATGAAAGCATTATTATTTAGTATGGTCTCTTTTATCTCACTGGGAAACGTGAGGATTTTATGTCCGCCTAATAAAAGACTGGGAGACACTATTACTCTATTGCTGATCTGAGACCAGTTCATTTAGGTACTGACCAGATGCACTGACCTGGGAACACTGTTTCTCTCTCATCTTGACCTCTTCCTCCACAAGTCTCTGCCTGTGCGCAGTCTCATCCAGCAGCCTCCTCTCTACCTCCTCTCGCCTCCTTCTCTCGGCCTCCAGCAGCTGCTTTCGTGCCTGGACTTCTCTCTCCTGACAAAAAGACAGACAGACAGATTAAGACACAGAGGGGCTTCAAATCTACTGTGAAAAGATTTAATAGGCGATAGGAAAAATACATACAAATACATAAGATACACAGTGCGTAGTGACTGGGGATGCATGAAAAAATAATTCAGCAAGAGATTGTCTGAGTGAGTATTACTGTCTGAGAGCTTGTTAAGATCCAGCCTTTCATGTCTATCACTCTTTGTAGGTAAGAAACAATCTTTAATGCAGTAATGCCAAAGGGACCAGGGGCTTCCTTTTTAAATTCATGAAAAAGATCTCTTTTATATGAGAGACAGGGTGAGGGATAGATTATATTTCACAGAAAATTAAAGTTTAATGGTACTCACTCGACTCTCCACCAGTCTGGCTTTCTCCTGCTGGGCCTCCTTCAACATCTTCTCCATCTCCTCCAGCCTCAGTCCTGCCAGCCCATTGCTGCTAAGGGAGAAACACACAGTTACGGTTTCTGTGGTGTTTCCAGCGGCAGAGGATGACATTGGGCCCTGAGTGCTCACTCTAGACAGATCATAGCTGCTTTAAATGAAACTATACTGAATTCTAAATAAGTGTCAAAAATACTATAGTAATAACAACAACAACAAAAATATATTAAATATATTATATTAAAAGGATCTAATACATACAATAATGACAAATTATTATTAAAATAATATTTAAGACATTTAGTGCTGTAAAATGTATTAATCATGATTAAAATACACACAGATACATGTATATATTTAAGATTTTTATTTATATTTACATATAATATAAATTATAAATATATATATATATATATATATATATATATACACATACACACACATATATATACATATATATACACACACACACACACACACATAAATATATATACACACAGTATATACATGCAAATATTTCTTAAATGTATACATAAATGTGTGTGTATTTATATATATATACACATAATAATTATACACAGTACACACATATATATTATGTAAACGCAGACATTTATTTTGGATGCGATTCATTGTGCTTAATCGATTTGACAGCACTAAAAACATTATATAAATTACAGCATTGCTGTATATACACTACTAAAAATGTTTTTGAAAGAAGTCTTAAGCTCAACAAGGCTGCATTTATTTGATCCAAGTTTGTGCAATATGATTATAATTTAAATAGCTGTTTTCTAATATATTTTAAAGAAGGGGTTCTCAACTCTAGCCCTCAAGGTCCACTTTCCTGCAGAGTTTAGCTAAAGTGTAATTTATTCCTGTGATGGAAATGTTGGAAACAGCTGTGTTGCTTAATTATTTTGTGGCATTAAATAATTCACTTGAAATACATTTTTGTAAGAAATTAAGAGTATTTACTCTCTCTTTTGGTAAATGCAATATATCCTTCCTGAATAAAAGTTTGAATTGCATTACAAAACCTCAGACCCTAAGCTCAAATTTTTAATGGTAATGTATATTAAATAAAGTTGCACAGTTATTGTGAGTAAAATGCTGTTGCAGAAATTTGGTATAATGTCTAAATATGACTTCTTAAAAACTAAATCTTCATAATTTTTTTTTTCTTCCTTTTTCTCTTTTTTTTTACTGTCAATCCTGTCTTATCTTGCCTAGGTCTTAGGCAACCAAGTGTTTGCCACTGTAAAAAAAAAGAAGAAAAAGTCAATTATGCTCCTGTTTGCTTAGTTGAAGTGGATGGGATTTTTGTTTCTATTTCACTTTTAAATGAGGACCTACATGCTTTTATGGTGAGCCTCTTTTACTATCTCAAAGGAAAAGGTTAAATCGAAGGTGAGGTTCGCTGTAGGAGTTTAAAAATGCTGAAACATCTAACTGAAATGTAAAAATGCAAGGTCAAAGATTCTTGTCCAGACTATCGAAGCTGAAAAGTAGGGCAACATCAAGAGAACGTCTTTTCATGACTTCAACATCTGACGAAACACCTGAAGCTTCCCTGGCTCTAAGGAGCACATACTTTAAAATGACATTCTGTGCTTGTTCTGCCTCGGGACAAGACCAAACTTTGAAGACGAGAAGAATAGCATGTCTCTTTGTATGGACATGTGTTGTCATGGAAACAACCCAGGAACTATGCTGGAAGGAGGATGAAAAAAACTTATATGGGGAAATTGGGCAGCGTGACCCGTTGTCAGGGGAATGGAGGAAGAACGAAGGGTTCCCTTGACAACTGCATCTTACCTTTCAGGTGAACAGGTGGAGTTGTTGCCGGTAGATACGCTGGTCTCCACGCTGTCAGAGCTCTCCAAACTCAGAGTGTCATATGTTGACTCTCCTGCTGGGGGTGCTTGGTGGTGCAGAATGGAGTGGTGTACCATGGGAGCTCCTAAAGGTGGTGCCCCCCAGTGGCTGTGTTTAGGGTCCGTAGGCCTGATTCTGGAATCATCACATGTATAAAGCCCTGGAGAAACACATCCAGAGCAGATCAATAAAACACTGGACTGTACAGTACTGCTACAACCACTTTTAGGTTACATGTAGCTGTGTTAGCAAAACAACATTAAATTATTCAACACACGCTGTTTATATTCTGATAATAGTGAAGGATGGGCTACCTCTGCCCTGTAGATCCAACTGTCTCTTGGAGTCTAAGTCCAAATAAGCAGGAGACAGATCTGGGAGACTCTAAAGATAAAAAAGAAAAGATAAATAGAAAGTGACATTTAAAAACAATACATGTGTATTGAGCTACAGCAGGTTTTTAGTTGAGCCAGTCTTCATCTGTCTGTCCAAGTACACACCACATTGCACATTCTAATATTTAAAAGGATTAAATGCACATCATGCGCCAACTTTGTCTTTGAAATAAGTGCATAACACCAAGGTTAAATGTAGTCCAACTAATGTGTTTACATGCTGAATGAATGAAGCTCTCGGATTTCATCAAAAATATCTTAATTTGTGTTCCAAAGATAAACAAAGGACTTACAGGTTTGGAATGACATGAGGGCGAGTAATTATTTTATAAACATAATAAACATTTTGGGTGAACTAACCCTTGAACAGTTTTGTTGTGTGTGGAGTGCCGTGATGTGACCAAGACAGCACACCACATACTAACAGATTCCATTTACAAACAACCAGATTCCCAACTGTGAACAGGGGAAATCTTGCGAAATCTCACAAAATCTCTTTGATTTGGTCATTAGCAATGTTTTATGGGATTGTTGCTCTTTCCTTCTGTAAAGCGGTTTATTGCATGAGTTTTTTGTCCAATTATCTAATGCTATTTTTCTTCAAATGAAGGTTTATAATGTGATTCACCTCGTAGCTGGTTGGTCTGGTTCATGGCTAATAACTATGGGAAAAATACTTCCACGAATGCTGAAAAGGTGGGTGAAAACTGTTGCATTCTTTATTTCAGCACTGCAAAAGTTGTCTAAAAAATTGTAGACTGCATATTGTGGCCTCTTGTGTTATAAACCATCTTACTTTGGTGGGTGTGTTTCTGCCTGATGTGTTCATGCTGGAAGGCGGGGGTGTAAAGGTGCCATTGGTCTGTCCCAGTTCTCCATCCTGCTTACAGATCTGACAACAAAACATCTCAGTATTATTAATAATACTAATATTAATTAATCCCTTCATCATCCATAATTACAACTATAGCAGCTTGCCCCCACAGCAAGGAAGAACACCAAAGCAACCACACCCGGCAACGTAGACGCTTCACATAAAAAGTACTACTTTTCAAGTTATTTTATTAAAAAAAAAAAAAAATAAAATAAAATCTATTTCTGGATAGATCTGATCAAAAGGACAGAGAACTTAAGGACAGACAAAGGATGCAAGCAGAAGAGAAGAGAAGAGAAGAGAGTTTACCTGCATAGGTTTACGTGATGAGAGACACTTAGCTGGCAGAGGGGGAGGACAGGCATGACTGGGCTCCCCAGCTGCCATGATTTCTTGGTACCAGCGCTCTGAATCTAGCCTGGGGATTGAAGGCCTACTCCATGCAGGCTGGGTCTGAAGTGCAGTCCAGGTAAAGGGAGGATGGGTGGGAAAAGAGGAAAAATTGATATAGGAAGGAAGGAAAGAAGAGACATGCATTGAAAGTATGAAGTGGTATTTAGATTAGAAAATACTAATAAAAATGTCTCAAAACCAAAAGCTTCAAATCCCACTTTATCCATGATTTCACATGGACAAGCCAGCTATTTACCAGCTATGGTAAATACAATTATGAACACATCGACACCAGGAAATAACACACACCTCAACAGGAAGTGACTGGGAGGAGCCACATTGGGATGTGTGGCTGGAGTGGACAGGATCAGCGACAATAGCTTGGAATGATTGGATGGAAGATGTGGGGGAGGGGTCAACTTTAGGCATCCCGAACAGCTGGTTTAACTGACTGACTGTCACATACTCCTTTATACAATCAGGCAATCACACACAAACATAAACATAAAATGTAATGGGGGCATTTTAAGTATAGAAAAGCATAAAGCTAGTATAGCAGAGGCAGAGGATACAGCAACTAAGACAGCTGAGAAGAAATGAAAAAAAAAATCAAGTTTCAA
Organism: Paracanthobrama guichenoti; assembly: GCA_018749465.1. Classification (NCBI taxonomy): domain Eukaryota; kingdom Metazoa; phylum Chordata; class Actinopteri; order Cypriniformes; family Gobionidae; genus Paracanthobrama; species Paracanthobrama guichenoti. Next base: position 18,398,417 of record CM031947.1, read on the forward strand.
GAGAAGACAACCAGTGGGTTATTCTGACAGCATCATAAAAAGAAAAGGCACAAACTAGAAATAAATGGCACTGGAAAGGGAAACAGGAGGAGGAAAGGCAAGGAAAAGATTCTGTCGTGGATGAAAGAGTGAGTGGAGGAGTCATACCTCACGAGGAGTGTCTGAAGTTACAGCCAGTGGTAGACAGAGAGCGTTAGGGAAAGAAGTCTGGGTGGGGTACATCCGTTCCCATACATCTTATATACATCAGAGAGTTTGAGGTACTCCTGAGCACACACATCCACATCCACAAAGGATATCAGTTCATATCTCAAACAACGTGGAAAAAGCACGTTTATGCCCAACACATCACAAACATGCCAAGCAACAACTCCAATATACACACATGCAGAATGTGTGATACAGAATGTCAATGTCCGCCATCCCAGTACTACAATATGTAATCACAGCAATCATGAATGGTCTGAAAATAACAATTCATGCTGGATTGAGGCAAACAACACCCACAATATGTGCACAGTGAAGTCTCACACAAAATGCAAAACTATAGCGGTTACCATAACAAATGATGAATGCTGAACAAACAAATATCACAAATACCCAACTCAATTAACATCCTGCATATATTTCATATATGATATTAGAGCACACATTTGCCTATTTTTACTACTGTTCAAAGGTTTGGGGTCAGTAAGATTTTTTTAAGTAATTATTAACATTATTTTTTTATATTTAGCAAGGACACATTATATTGATCCAAAGTAACAGTAAATACACTTACACATTGTTACAAAAGATTTATATTTCAAATCAATTATGTTCTTTTTAACATTATATTCATAAAAGAATAGAATCACAGCTGAAAAAGTATCACAGTTTCCATGTTTCTTGAGCAGCAAATCAGCATTATCATTAGAATGATTTCTGAAGAATTAAGAGACACTGCGATAGCTTCTGAAAGTTTAGCTTTGCCATCACAGAAATAAAATTACATTTTAAAATATACTTTAAAAAAAAGACAAACAGTTATTTTAAATGGTAATAATATTTCACAATATTACTGCTGTACAGTATTTTTAACATATACACGCAGAACTTTGGTGAGAATAAGAGACTTTCAAAAACATCTTGCCGCCCTTAAACTTTGAACAGTAGTGTAGGTTATGTTCATACACATTAGTAGGGTTGGGAACTGAGAACCGGTTTCACTAACAGTTCTCACACATGCATTCTAACAGAATCATTAGTGGAACTGTTAAGAAACTGTAATCATTCAATTTTATGCAATTCCATTCCCTTCTCATCAGCCACATAGTAACAAGTTCATTATGAATGGTGAAATGACTGAGCTGCACAAGTAAGTGCCAATGACATAATGTGTTGTTAGTTTGTAATCCCCCACAGCTGTCCTGCTTTTACCTCCTGTGGTCTGTTTGAATATATCTGAGTGGTGGATCTTTGACAACAAGAAGGGAGCAGAGAATTCTGGGAAGGGAGCTCATCAAAAAAGTCAGGTTCATTGATGTAAAGCACTTCCTGTTTTGAATATGAACATCGAAGTCAGAAAGACCAGTGTTGCATAAACCATGCCAAAGAACATTTTTATGACATTATTTGCCTTAAATCAAACTTCTTCAGATAGCCTCTATATATTTTATGGCTGATCAAAGAGGCATTGACATAAAGCTTATCGCTGATGGCGATAACCCAGAAAAAAACATGCTCATTACTGCTAAGCAGGAGTGGAGTGGATCCCCACAGACCACCACCATCGGGATATACACAACGATACGGTTATTTTAAACCAATGCACTAAATACTGAGATAAAGATATCTCATGAATTATAATTATTCTTTAGATCACAAGGCCTCTGTATACAGTCTGTTTACTAGATTAGACAGAGTTAAAGAGAGTTTATTTGGCAACCAAAAACAGGTCAGTTGGCCATTGATGCAGTCATGGCCGGTGTTACCTCCTTTGTGCAGCTAGGCTTGGAGAAAGTCTTTCCACCAGTCAGGCTCTGGTATCTCTTCTCCAGGGCAGACAGTCTCTCCTTTTCCTTAAAGAAAAATTTATCAAGGGTAAAATTTCCAATAGGGAACATTCCGTCATCATTTTTAGTCATTTTGGGGTTTTAGGGGTTACATTGTCATGGAAATGAAGATGTAAAATTGGATATAACTCATTTTCATTTTTGGTAGACTAACCCTTTAACATGAATGAATAGCTAAATGAATGAATGAATGAATGAATGAATGAATGAATAAATAAATAAATGTCACAAAAAAAGTTACTTTTTCATTCTAAAATCTTGGTAACACATTTTCTTGAGTCTATGATATTGAAACAGTGAGCAAATTAAAGTTACTATGAAACGCAAATAGTGACAGATCTTTTATTCCGTATTGCAATGTAACAGGTTATCGGCCAAGAAAAAACGTGGGGCGGGGACTTAGTTGTATCCATCGGTTGACGACTGGATTTTGAGATGTGGCCGTTGCCACACAGTCGATTGTGGAGGGGCAGGTTTAAGCAGTTTAAATGATTTGTTCCAGCAAACCTCACCAGAGGGAAGTTTGCCATTTTCAATGGAAGATCCAATCATGACATTTTGATCAAACATTACGAGTTAAAAAAATAAATGAATTAAATGAATTACAAAAATGAAACAAAATAGAAAAAGAGAAAAATACACATTAATAATTTGTTCACAATAAGACCAATAACAAATATTTTCAAAATAAATAAAACATTTTAATTTCATACCGACTTAAATGTCCCATTTACTTCCATTGTAAGTGCCTCACTGTAACCCAGATTTTTTTAAGTGGTAATCAACATTATGTCACAAATGTTGTCGACTCTGCTTGACTTGTATTTAACCTGGAATATTCTTTTAAGTAACAAGCTGTATTTCTGAGGTGAAGAAGACACTTTGCATGAAGTGTAAATAGAGATTATGTGTTGTTCTCAACCTTGTGGAGCATCTGCAGGGAGAGGGTTCTATCTTTGGCCATCCTTTCACAATCCTGAGCTGCCTGAAGTCCAAGTTGGTTAGCATGGATCTCCAGAGCTGCCATTTTCTCCTACACAACCAAGAGATACGTTTCAACTGAGGCCATGCTCATCTGTCATTCCAGTCTGATACAAGATTAGCCACTCAATACTGACTTTATGAGTCCTTTAATAGAACTGACCTGAGATCAGTGTTATTACCTTCCTTTTGGCCACACTCCGGTGATACTCTGCCTTCTCTTGCAACAGCTGCCTGCTGACTGTCTCCTTCTCCTCCTCTATGCCACTCTCTCGCTCCAACTGGCGGAACTCCAAATCCTCAAAGCGCTTAGTGGCCGACTCCAGTGCCTCCACCTTCTACAGACACACACATGCACAGATGGACAGAGAGACGAAGAGGGAGAGGGGAAGACAGAGGCAGACGAACAGATGGGAGAAACAAACAAGCAGACAGACAAATGTTCCTCAATGACATGCCGAAGAAGATCACTCTGTCTGCCAAACAATGTTTGCTGTATGGAACATGTTTTTTTTTTTCAATGCACCTCCTGAAAAAAACAATTTTATACACATCCTCTGCTTGGTGATTATTAGTACAAAGATAAAGAAGAGTGAGGTGATTCGCTCAGTTCGTCACCATATCAGTGAATTAGTGAGTAGATTAAGTCAAATAAGCACTTAAGCAAGAGTGAAAAGCAAAAGACAGACATACAAATAAATTTATGAATTCCATGCATTTTCATTGCCTAAAAGAGCAGAGGTGCATCATAATGATCATGGTTGTTCAGTCAGTGTGTAAACCCTTTATTGCCATGAGCATATTGTGGCTCAAGAGAGAGCACAGACACACAGCCAACACACACAGCCATAGGATATTTGTGCAGTTTGTACAGATCCAGATTCTAACAAGCTGTCCAGTTAAGGCTGTTGTATCATGTCATGTGATTTGCCCATTAATTGCTGGTGATACTGGAGGGTGATACATTCCAATATTTATTTTCATTGTGTGTCTTGTGTAAAAATAGCATTAAATAAAGTAAATCTACATTAATCTATTTTGCTGGTCTCTGATTTGCTGGGCTCTGATTTTCTTCTTTGCTATTTGGTTTTACTTAGAAGCGTACAATTTATCGGTACCATATCTGTTTTCAGACAATATTTTAATTATAGCGGCAGGCTGACATTGGATATTCAATTGTGCATGCTAATTTCCTTTTTATATTTAGATTACCATTTATTTTTTATTTACCCTTTCCAACACATCAATCATTTAATAAATGTAATCTTTATAAAATCACTTAGCATTTAAAACAACTGATTACATTTTTACACTTTTCTTTTTAATTTATTTAGACAAAATCGCATAGAATTGTAATATCAGCCAGAATTTAATATTGGTGTATTCAGTTTTATTTATTTGTCTATTGATTAAGGCTGTCAATGTTAATGTGTTAAATAATAATTTCATTCATTAAATGTTTAACACAGTTACATTTATAAGTTACAAATTCAATTATATAAATATAAGTATACATAATTTGACAGTGCAATTGCTTCATGGTGTTTTTTTCTCATTTCTAAAGACTGGCTGGGAATCTGTGTACTGTGATCTTTTGTAGCAAGGCTTTCCTTTATACTCCTGTAAACGACAGGGAAAGATTTCTAATAGCCAAATGTAATTATAAATATCCACATAGGACAATTAACAGTAAAGTCATTTTATTTTATTTAATAACTATCAAAGCTTAAGTATTAAATATGGTGAGCAAAACACACCAAGGCCACTGGACGGATGGCAAATCAAGCTTTGTTATACATTTTTGGTTATAGAAAAAAAATGAAAACGCGACACTAACTGCACTATTTTAAAAATCATGAGATCGATCACTAATTATTTCATATTGTAATGTCTTGACAATCCCACTAATCTTTTTTCTTTTTTTTTGTTTTTTTTTGTTCATGTCTCCAGCTCCTCTTTAAAGTGAAGCGGATGTATTTGCTCGATAATCACTGTGACTGTCTCGGCAGTATCAAATCCCACACTGACCCTGGTCAGTTGTTCCTGTAAGTGCTCCCTCAGTGATTCTGGGCATTTATGAAGCTGGCCCTTCAGTTCACTGAACGAATCCCTCAGTCTGGCCAGGACATCCCGCTCAGCTGAGACTTTTGCTCTTTCCTAAAAAAACATTACACACACGTAACACACACACACAAGTAAAATACACACGCAGCAAGCCAGTGATGGTGGAGAGAGGAGAAAACAAAGTGGAAACTGCTTAGATAAAGACACCATGCTGTGTTAAAACAGAAGTTTAGATAAGAGGTTGCCATGGCAATCAGAGCCCATATTGCAGCAGACTAAATCTGAGCAGAATAAATATTTATACAGCAGTCAGTTGTTGAACATATAGTATTTGCACATAATATTGTATATAACATCTCTATTTGACATTTGTTGCCCAAAGTATTTCACCCATTTTAACATTTATTGATGTGTAATACATTTAATACATTTTTATTATACCTACAAAAACTAACTATTCTTTGTTTTGGTCTGGAAAAAGGTGGCTTTAAAGTAATATTGCAGATTTGATTCAAAATTAATTGATTTTAAATCAAAATACTGATAGGAAATTGCCCATTCAAACATGCAGTATAGTCAGTGTCATTTGAATTAATAGTTAGATGTTAGACTGTTAGAAACCAACATGGTAGTAAAGATGCATCCACAAAGTTTTTCAGGAGAAACCAACAGGAAACAGGGAAGCATGCTTCATAGCGTGTGTTTGTTGTCAGTACCTTCTCTTTCTCCTTCTGAGTCGCATTTTCCACTTCATTCAGTTTCAGCTGAAGTTGATTGATGATCTCCAACTCTGCCTCCACTTGATCAAGCTCCGCCCTCCGTTCTCCCTGCAGCAATGCCCTCTCCATCTCTGCCTGCCAATAAAACGACACATTCAACAGTATGTTCACTTCCATATGTTTCTGTTGAATAGCGCAGCTCTGCTGATCAGGCAAATTGCTGCTTTCACATCGATTTTAATATGTAACACCAAAGATGTTTCTATGCATGACAGATGGTGATGCACTGATGTAGATGAAGACGACTAGTGATTGAACAGACTTTACAAGTTTTGATGTGAATATACACTACCAGTCAAAAGTTTGAGAACGGTAAGATTTTTAAATGTTTTTAAAGAAGTCTCTCTTCTGCTCACCAGGGCTGCATTTATGTTATTAAAAATACAAAAAGCTGTAATATTGGGAAATATTATTAAAATGTAAAATAACTTTTCTATTTGAATATATTTTAAAATATCATTTATTCCTGGGATGCAAAGTTGAATTTTGAGCATCACTACTCCAGTCTTTAGTCACATGATCCTTCAGAAATCATTCTAATATGATGATTTGCTGCTCAAGAAACAATTATGATTATTATCAATGTTGAAAGCAATTGTGTAAAACATTTTTCTAGGATTCTTTGATGAATAGAAAGAGAAAAACTTTAAAAATAGAAAGCTTTTGTAACATTGTACAATGTAGAAGGTTTTGGGTCTGTAAGAATATTTTTTTGGGACTTAAAGGAATTAATACATTTATTCAGCGAGGACGCATTAAATTGATAAAGTGACATTATAGACATTTATAATGTTGCAAAAGCTTTATATTTTAGATAAATGCTGTTCTTTTGAGCTTTCTATTCATTAAATAATCATGAAAAAAACTGTTTTTAACATTGACAATAATAATAAATGTTTCTTGAGCAGCAAATCAGCATATTAGAATGATTTCTGAAGGATCATGTGACTAAAGACTGGAGAAATGATGCTGAAAATTCAGCTTTGAAATCACAGAAATAAATTGCATTTTAAAATATATTCAAATAGAAAAGTTATTTTAAATTGTAAAAATATTTAACAATAATACTGTTTTTGCTGTATTTTGGATCAAATAAATGCAACTTTGTGAGCAGAAGAGAAAAACATTTAAAACATTTAAAAAATCTTACTGTTGACTGATAGTGTACATCTCTCACTCCCATTCATGTGGTTATGATGGAAGTGAAGGAAGGTACATGAACTTTGTAGACAAAAATCACTGGTAATGGTCTGTAGCAACGGTATGGAACCTATTGCTCGTGACTCGCCACAACTGGCTCTTTTGACAAAAAATTATCAATAAAAAATTAGACACATCAACAGAGATCAGCTTTCTGCAGAAAAAGCAACCAATTACAATTCCTTCGTTGTACCTACCGAAGTTAATAAAAAGAAATGTTTAGAATAATAATATATTTCAAGTTGTACAGGCCAAAGTGTGTGTTCAGTGCTGCTCACTACTAAATATTCCACGGTCAACTGTTAGTGGTATTATAACAAAATGGAAGCAATAGGAACAACAGCAACTCAGCCACGAAGTGGTAGGCCACGTAAAATCACAGAGTGGGGTCAGCACATGCTGAGGCACACAGTGTGCAGAAGTCACCAACTTTCTGTCAATAGTCAAGAAAGTCAATAGCTACAGACCTCCAAACTTTGTGTGGCCTTCAGATTAACTCAAGAACAGTGCGTAGAGAGCTTCATGGAATGGGTTTCCATGGCCGAGCAGCTGCATCCAAGCCTTACATCACCAAGTGCAATGCAAAGCGTTGGATGCAGTGGTATAAAGCATGCCGCCACTGGACTCTAGAGCAGTGGAGATGAGTGACGAATCATGCTTCTATATCTGGCAATCCGATGGACGAGTCTGGGTTTGGCGGTTGCCAGGAGAATGCCTGACTGCATTGTGTCAAGTGTAAAGTTCGTTGGGGTGGGGGGGCACAGAGTCTTGACCTGAACACGACAGAACACCTTTGGGATGAATTAGAGCAGAGACTGCGAGCCAGGCCTTCTCATCCAACATCAGTGCCTGACCGCACAAATGCGCTTTTAGAAGAATGCTCAAAAATTCCATATATTCCATATATTATATATATATATAAAATGTTATATTTTTTTCTGTCTCTTTTGGAAAAATGCATTACCCAAACATTTAAAAAAGTAAAAAAGTCTCTGGTCAAAAAAGTTTCCCGACCCCTGGTCTGTAGGTTTAGGACTCAGTCTAACCTCTTGTCTGGACTCTTGTATCTGCTGTTCCAGGTCAGTGACACGAGTCTTCAGCTCATCCACCCGAACCAGAACCCTGTGCCGCTCTTCCTCTAGGTACGCTCTCTCCTGCTGCCCCAGGACTGAGGAATCTTCATGCTGAGAAAGAATTTGTCAATTACAACAAATTGTGTTTGTGCATGTGTTTGTGTAGCCACTCAGACATAGTTGCAATAAATAAACTCTACCTGGAATTCTAACAGTGAATGAATGAATGAAAACCATTTTTATCTAACGAAAGGGAGAGAAAAAGGCTGAAAGAGATGTGTTTACAGACAGAGCTGAAGAAATATGAAAATCTAGATGAATTCAAAATGGACTAGCAGACAAGAGGTCAACGTATACTTATTTTTCCACATGAAGTGCATAAGAAAGTACACAATTGAATGTTTTAACAAAATCTCACATACAATTTCAAATTATGGCCATATGCATAATAAAGTGTGTACAAGTTATCCAAAAATTTGAGACCACTAATTCTTGTTAGATCTATTTTGTATTTTTCTAATATTTAATACACTGTTTAATAGCAAATTATATTAGTTACAATTGGAGTAAAAATTTAATTTGAAAAATGTATATAGAATATATTTTGCTTTAATGACAGCACCAAAAGGTCATGTCAAACCTGATGATCATGTGCTCCAGCATGATTTGAGATGATCCAAAGAGCATCTTGTACTTCAATGGAAGCAAAAACATCTGACCATTTTTACAAAAAAATTAAAATAAATAATTCACATGATCATATCACAAATTTACTTATTCGACTAGTGACCAGGAAACAGTGCTTAATCTTTAATTTTTCTTCTTCATTTTATGTCACAATGTTGATAAATGTTCAAAACTCAGTCACTCAGTCAAAAAATCCCAAAACTTTCAATTTGATTTTGAAGCTCAATGTGATCTCAGATCTTTTGACCTTACTGCATTTCTGTCATATGAGTATCAGTGTCTAATAGTGGGAGTATCTCTCATAGTGTGTGTGTGTGTTGTACCTCCTGGTGCTGGCTCTCAGTGCTGCTACACTCCTCTTTCAGGTTCTCCTCCTCACTCTCTCTCTGTCTCAGAGAGCTCTGGGCCGGCACACTTGCAGGGTCAGGGCCGGGTCGTTGAACAGAGACCTCCTCCATACCCGGGAACTGACACGCCCTCCCTGCTTCCAAGCCAACCGGAGGATCACTCTTATTATACTCAGCACACAAATTCAGGATGGTCTCAAGCCTCTGCCTCTCCTAAAAACACAAAGAAGGTTTTAGCTATGCATACAGCTTTAAATGGCACAAAAACTCACACACAGTCTAAAATGGTATAACCACATGTAGTTAACATTCTTCTAATGGCGTATGTTCTAAACTAACTGCAACCTGACACCAATAGAACATTTCGAAGACTGCTTACAACACCATGTGACCCCCACAACATCCTACTGGATTCATTCAGCACCTAGCACATTAAACAACTCAGTATGTAAACATCTGCAACAGTGCTTGAGGTCTCATAAAAATACTCTTTGTGAAAGTTTCCATTCAACCTAGTTACTGACCCCCAAACCTCTGAGCACACTCAAGCGACCTCTCACCCGGCTGTGATAGTCAGCTGCTGCCATCACTCTACATACACGGAGTGTGTGTGTGTGTGTGTGTGTGTGTGTGTACACCATCTACATACAGGCTGCCAGAGTCTCAGTCTTCTCTTGCAGCCCTAGCCGGACTAACTAGCGCTCTAGGCATTGGGGCTCATTATATTTTACATGAACAATACCCAGCTCAGCTTGGCTAGATGACACCATTGGCATTACTAAAATAGCATGGCAGGGAGCACAAGTAATGTACAGCCATCCATTTCATTGAATAAAAAGTAATTTTGATGAACTAAGGAATTATTAGCATTAAGAAAGGCCTGAGACTCTGACCTCTGAAAATGCACACAGTACAAGATGAATACAGCATTTGTTGTATTTGTAAAATATTGATTTTAGTGCACTAGGTGTTCAGAGCTGTAAAAGTCTTTATCACTGAGCCATTATCTCACTAGACCAGCCAATAGAACTCTTGAAACATATGCTCTTTCCTTTTAACGAGGTCTCCCCTGTCAGGAGAGTGCAGACAGAGTGCTGGAACAAGTAAACGCTAACTGATGGGTAACGTAGCAACAGCATTCTTCTCCAACAAAAGGTTGTCAGCACAGCTGCTCTGCATGCTGAAGATGCCACGACACAGACCAACACAAAGCACTGAGCTCTAAACCTCTGTGTGTAAAAGCCACTTTATGACATGACTGTCCTCTATTTGGGCACAACAGCCAAGGTGGTAAAATTAATTAATTATTAGGGGCCTGAAAAATAGGTTTAAACAAGGTAGTTAAGCGTAAAGGGTATTTACATTTATGCATTTGGCAGACGCTTTTATCCAAAGCGACTTACATTGCAATCTATTGCATTGTATTCTATACACTCTAAAAAATGCTGGGTTGTTTTAATCCAAATGAGTCAAAAAATTGACAAACCCAGCAGTTGGGTTAGATTTTTTAATTACATTAACCCAATGATTGGGTTTGTCCATATTCAACCCAATTTTTGGTTAAAACAGCCCAGCATTTTTTAGGATGTAGAATTTGCTCTGGGAAATTTTTGTGTAAATGGAAAACAAAATGCAGGTTAAAAAAATAATAGTTGTATTACTCCATTTATTCGTTTATTAAAAATAAACTTTATTACTCTCTCTCACACGACATTTTCCATGCCTTGTTTGAAAATGTAAGAGGTGGTCTAAGGAAGAGAAGGTTAATTTATAAATATTCTTAGCCTTATATATATATAAATAAATAAACGGTACATCTGTATTTAGGGTATATATCTATTAATCACTCACAGTGGAAAACAGTGTTTTTAATATTTAAACTATTTTTAGATGTTTTTAATCTGGTAAACAAAGAAAAAGTTATTTCTTTCAAAAATTGGTGCCATATCGCCCTCATGTGGTTCATAGTATGAAATGCATCAGTTTTCTAGAAAGGACGCAGAAAGGAACAAAAGGCAAATGACCTTTAAAACTTCAGTGAGACAGAGACACAGCTTTTTGGATTTCATTTAGAAGAAAAATGGCATGTGTTTGTGTGTGGTGTAAAACAAGTTCTGTACTGGTCCATTGTGGCCCAAAAATACTAAATGCAACAAGCCATATAATTTTGCATAGTTATAATAAAATAAACAGGTTTTTAAAAGGGAGGTGAAAATACTTCCTAACACTCACTGGCATCAAAGCCTATGAATCCAATTTAACATTTCTGTATTTTGGCACAAATTCACTTGGTCAAATGGTTTATAGTAAAACATTATTTGGCCAAATATTGTTTCATGTATTCGGCTGTTGGATCACAGTTTCTGCTATTGTTCATGCATTTTCACTTGTAATTTTTCCTATTCAGCATGTCATGTTAAAAGGTTTGTGGCAAAACTAACACAAAACCACTCAAAATTGTTTTATTATTAATTTTTTTAATTAATACTTTTATTTATCCAAGTATCCTGACAAAAATCTATAATCATTTCCACAAAAAAAAAAATATTATGCAGTAAGTGCTTTCACATTTAATAATAATAAATCAGCATATTAGTATGATTTCTGATGTCATGTGACACTGAAAACTAGAGTAATGGCGTAATGACTGCTGAAAACTCCACAGGAATAAATTACATTAAAAATATTAAAATAGAAAACAGTTAAATTATAATAATATTCACAATATTACTGTCTTTACTGTATTTCTGATTGAGTAAATGCAGCCTTTGTGAGCATAAGAGACTCATTTCAAAGCGTTTGAACGGTAGTTGTATTTAGAACCTTGCGCTCAAACTATTTTGTTACACAGTTGGGTCAACAACTGATCTAAAATCTGGTCCCTAAAGCAAAACCAATTGAGAACCACTGTTGTTGAGAATACGGCTGTCTAGAGAATGTGTGTGTGAGATAAAAGGTGGGCGGAGAACAGCAATGCAACCATTGAACAGAGAAGAAACACATTTTCAAGCCAACTGGGCCATGACCTAGAACGGAGTAAACATAGACAAGTGAGGGGATTTGAGAGTAAATATGACATTACCCCACGAGCCATATTATCTCTTGTCAGGATTAGAAGAAAAGATCAGATTCCAAATTTTTCTTGATCTCTTCCGTCTCGTTTGTAATTCACTTGCTTACTTTTGTCTTTTTATCTTATCTCCCAAATGCTTTTCCAGTCAAGAACCAGATTAAATGTTCCTTCGTTCTCAGTGTATAACTCCTACCCCATAATCCCAGAATGTGTGGTCACACGTGTCTTACAATAGCCTTCTGCGAGGTCATACCTCTGAAATGTCATTTTTGAAGCTAGCAATCAATGTCTGCGTATTTGATGGCATTAGGAAGGAGATTAATGCTAAATACAGCTCAGCTGTGCTTGAATGTGGCACAAGTCCTTTCAATGGTGATACTAACCTGAGGGCAGCATTAAAAATGGCATTCAGCTCATTTTGGACAAAAACTAGCTCTACCTTTCAAGTTGCCACACCATTGGATAAAGCTGTGCTGTAACCATGACAACAGTGCCAGACAGACCAGAGACTATAGGACAAAGTTTAACCCAAACAGAGTGAAACGTGCTCATAATACACCTAATGTTCCTGCCATTGTCTCGAAACACTGACCAGAGATTGTTATTATGGAAAATTACTTCCCAGCCCTGTATTAATTCAGTTCTGTCTGATAGTAAATGGCCTAAAATAGTTTTACTTGAGGGAATAACAAGAATGTGTGGCAGCCGCATATAATTAGGTTTGTGTGTGCATTGTATTTTTAAGAAGGGTTACAGTACTTCATCATAAAAATGGCATTAAGTTAGATGGTTAGAAGTACAGAAGATATATAATTTCAGGGATAAATAAGATGGTAAGAAAGATGATGAATGGCAATTCCATATGGGAATTTGAGATGCACCCAAGCAATGTCTGGGGTTTTTAATAGGTTTAAATGAGAGAGATGATGTCTATGTGTGGTTATTATAGGGGGTAGGGAGACTAGTGTTTAGACCGCTAAAGGAGGACAGAGTGTGTGTGTGTGTGTGTGTGTGTGTGTGTGTGTGTGTGTGTGTGTGTGTGTGTGTGTGTGTGTGTGTGTGTGTGTGTGTGTGTGTGTGTGTGTGTGTGTGTGTGTGTGTGTGTGTGTGTGTGTGTGTGTGTGTGTGTGTGTGTGTGTGTGTGTGTGTGTGTGTGTGTGTGTATGTGTAAGAGGGCAGCTCACAGCACTGAGATGGTGTCTGGTAAATATAGTCTTCGGGAAGCCACACGTTCTGCACAAGCTTTTAAAAAAGGCCTCAGGAATTTACATCTGTGTGTTATTCCTGACTGTTGTATGTCTTTACCAGAAAACTCTCTCTCCATATAAAGTCCACCCACTCAACCTCCAGTGCTAAGTCCACTCCAAAAGCCAATGACAGTCAAAGCCTCATCACAGGAATACTCTCATCAGTGCTCTACAGTTTCATTTTACTTTCCAATGACAAAAAAAAGTCTAACTTTAATAGTACCAGAACTTACACTCACCTAAAGGATTATTAGGAACACCATACTAATACTGTGTCTAATACCCTTTCGCCTTCAGAACTGCCTTAATTCTACGTGGCATTGATTCAACAAGGTGCTGAAAGCATTCTTTAGAAATGTTGGCCCATGTTGATAGGAAAGCATCTTGCAGTTGATGGAGATTTGTGGGATGCACATCCAGGGCATAAAGCTCCCGTTCCACCACATCCCAAAGATGCTCTATTGGGTTGAGTTCTGGTGACTGTGAGGGCCATTTTAGTACAGTGAACTCATTGTCATGTTTAAGAAACCAATTTGAAATGATTCAAGCTTTGTGACATGGTGCACTATCCTGCTGGAAGTAGCCATGGGTACATGGTGGTCATAAAGGGATGGACATGGTCAGAAACAATGCTCAAGTAGGCCGTGGCATTTAAATGATGCCCAATTGGCACTAAGGGGCCTAAAGTGTGCCAAGAAAACATCCCCCACACCATTACACCACCACCACCAGCCTGCACAGTGGTAACAAGGCATGATGGATCCATGTTCCACAGGACTGCCGCATACTGGATGTTTTTCCCTTTTCACACCATTCTTTGTAAACCCTAGAAATGGTTGTGGGTGAAAATCCCAGAAACTGAGCAGATTGTGAAATACTCAGATTGCTCCGTCTGGCACGAACAACCATGCCATGCTCAAAATTGCTTAAATCACCTTTCTTTCCCATTCTGACATTCAGTTTGGAGTTCAGGAGATTGTCTTGATCAGGACCACACCCCTAAATGCATTGAAGCAACTGCCATGTGATTGGTTGATTAGATAATTGCATTAATGAGAAACTGAACAGGTGTTCCTAATAATCCTTTAGGTGAGTGTATATTTAGATTGAATTTGAATTGAAAGTGAAGAAACAGCATCATTGGGGCAATTGGATCAAATTTTCCAGTTGAAAACATCACTTGTGTTTACACACATATAGAACCTGTTAAAAGTTTGGACACTATTTAATTAATTTTAATTTCAATCATTTTCTCAAAAACCACTTGATCTAAAGCTTGTTTTGAAAGTAAATATTAATATATTTTTGATACGTATTGAATAATAAACATGAACCTCTATACATAACTTAAATGTTACGTTTTAACAGAAATATTAAGGAAAACGGGAAAAAAATTATAATAAAAAGCTAAAATATAAAGGTTTATACCTGGTCATGCGTTTTACTGATCGGATAGCTGTCTGATTTGTTAAAACGGTTCCATTTACACTTGGTCACATAAATGTGTCTCCGTAATTGGACACATCTGATCTTCAATTCCCGCGCTATAGCCAAATGTTCACGTCAACAAAAGCAACAGATATAAGCTGCATTTTATTTATCATCAGCTAATTTCAAGATCAAATACCGCAATAGCGGAGAGAGAGAGAGCGGAAGATTATTTAGTCTCACTATTTTTGTTGAAGAAGATTGTGTTGAGCGTCTGCGACTTGTTTTCAGTTTCATTTGCAGCAGTTTGATTGTTGGCTTGCTGAAGAGATACAGTAGCACTGTCATACAGCCTGCAACATGCTCTCACACGTTTACTTTTTTTTACCATTTCAGGAGGAGTAAAATGTACACGTGGTTTCAACAGCCAGATGCATTTACACTTGTCCAGTTTCATCTGGAATGCGTCTCAGACCACCTCCTGAAGTGGTTTGAGTGATTGGATTTAAATTTGAAAAGCGTTTCGGAAGGCACTTACACCTGCTCATTTCTCAATCGGATAGCTATCAGATCAGAGAAAACACATGAAGTGACCAGCTATAAAAAAGCCCAGATAGTTTTTGATTTCTATTTATGATTTCTATACACTACTCTTTAAATGTGTAATGTTTTCAAAGAAGTCTCTTAAGCTCACCAAGCCTGCATTTATTTGCTCAAAACCACATTAAAACAGTAATAGTGTGAAATATTGTTTAAAGTTAAAATATTATAAAATGTATAATCATAATTCTAGCTTTGATGAAAAGAAAGCTTTCATTTGCATTTATTTGAAATAGAAATCTTCAGTAACATTATAAATGCCTTTACTGTCTCTTTTGGTCAATTTAATGCATCCTTCCTGAATAAAAGTATTGATCTAAAAAAAAAAAAAAAATCTAACTGGCCCCAATCTTTTAGACAGTAGTGTACCTCGATTTAGTTATTTCATAGTTTGATGATAAAACGAATACATAAATGATTAGGTGTGTAAACACACATGCTCAGACATACCAGCCTCTCCATTTCCTGTTCACGCATCCTTTCCTCTCTCTGCCAGCGATGGTACTCCAGTAGGTCTTCCTCTTTGTCGCTGACCTCTGAAATGCTGTTTTTGCGTTCCCGTGTGCGCGTCTGGACCTGCCGAGGCTCCCTGGAGTTCTTTCTCTGGTTACGGGGACTAGTGAGAGGAGACACCCCTGTCTGAGAGCCAAGAGCTGAGGTGAAACCACTGTTCTGCTTTCCGCCAGGCTGGTCCTTCAAAAGAGCTGATACAGGAGATGGACTTCTGGCATGCAATCTCATATTTCCTGCTTCTTCCTCTGTTGTGGTTCGTCGTTGGAGACGAGGGCTCTCTGGTACAGTCCAGCCACGAGAGGTCAAAGGAACACCCGGTAGAGCTCCAGGGAGAACAGGCACCCCGAGGATACCTTTGCGTGGTGCAGAGGGACTGAGAGGAGGAAGTTGACGCATGCTAGATGGTTCTACACCACGGCGGGACGACTGTGGACTGTCTGGAGGAAGGAGTGCACGAGAATGGGACTGAAGACTAGAAGAATTTTCTTGGACTGATGAGCCTACACTGGATCTAGGGCTAGAAGATGCCGGTGAGGATGAGGAGGTGAGTCTGGCATTTATCTGTCTGCTTAAATCTCCAGATGCAAATGATAGTGATGAAGAGGAGGAACCATGGGCCAGGTGTGGATTCTCACCTCTACGGTTTGCAGCAGGGCTTGAGGGGGTTTCATTTAAGGCTTTTTGAAGCCTGGGACTTTCTTGATCCTTTTGTCCCCCGTTGAAACTGCTGGCCTTGGATGCAAAAGTGCGTGGTTGAGGCACCGGGGCCTGGGCGGTGTGGGTGTAGCTGGTGGAACGGGTATTAGAGGAGTCCAAACAAGCCCCTGGACTGCCAACTACAGAGGAGGTAGAGAGGGGGGAGAAAGGAGGACTGGTATTTTCATAGCTGGAGCTTACCGACAAAGCACCAGGACTGGTTGGAAGGGAGACAAGACTGTGGCTTCCCCCATTGAGCATGGCAGACTGTGAAACGGGGTGGCGGGCTTTTTTACAGTTCTCAGATGAGGAAGTCTGGCCTTCACCCACAGACAGAGAATTCATAATGTCTTGAAGGTCCTTTTCAATAGAGCGCACAAGAGTGCCATGTCCAGGACGAGGTCGTTCATTCACAGGAAGGTGGTTTCCATTGAGTTGCCCATGGGTTTCTGTAGAGAATAAAGAACATCAGTTGGTGATCTTAAATATTAATATATATCAAATGTTGAAGTCTCATATAAGATATAGACTAGGTCAACAAAATTTTGTATATTTAAAAAAATAAATGTACTACAGTTCAAAAGTTTGGATCAGGAATAATTATGTAATATATTTGATAATTTTTTAAAGAAATTAATACTTTATTCAGCAAGAATGCATTAAATTGATCAGTGACAGTAAAGACATTTGTTGCAAAATGTTACAAAAGAAATGTTACAAAATGTATATTTATCAAAGAACGCTGGGAAAAAAACATATTACAATGATTTCTGAAGGATCATATGACACTGAAGACTGAAGTAATGGATGCTGAAAATTCAGATTTGCCATTAGAGGAATAAATTGCATTTTTGTTAAATAATTAGAAAACTGCCATTTAAACTGTAAAATATTTGATTAAATAAATGCAGCCCTGGTTAGCATAAGAGACTTTCAAAAATATATATTTTTAAATTTATCGACCCCCAAACGATAGGGAATAACACCATAAAGAAACATATATATGAGGACTTCTTCAAAAAAGATTTATATGATTTATATTAAATGTATTTATTTATTTTATATTAAGGTTAAAACTGACTTTGCAAATTTTTACCCTGCCTTTAACTTCAAATTTCTTTTAAATTCTTTCGTTTTTTGTTGTTGTTTGTTTGTTCGTTTTTTTTATCCCTTCTCCCAGATCCATACTTTCAAACTTAAACTATAAAAATCCGGTTATGAATTACTGCATTTTTGAAGTTATTATAATATAAACAAACAACAAAAAACATAAATCAGGTATCTATCTCAGCAATCTTATGCCAGAATAACCATATTTCACTCATACCACTTGTGTTCTACACCCTTGCAGGACATGGCTGGGCATAATGCATACAAACACACACCTCCCCCTCTCTTACACATATGCTCAACTGGGTGTGTCTCTTAGCCTACACAGACTGCGGATGGCAGGAATCCCACCCTCAGCCCAAAGGTCAGAGCAGACAGAGGAGAATAGAGCCTGAATTACGGCATGACTCATTCTGCGCACTCAGGACCAGCTGAACGCACTCAGTTCTTTTCAATCTTTGCAGCCAGGGCCACCAGTGCACTTACCATGCAATAAACATGTTATTTTAGAGCTGTGGCACAGTAGGTAGAACATGTGCTCACATTACATAAGGGAAGTGACCCTTTTAAGGAAACATGTCATTTTATTTTGAAATATACAAGAAGAAATAGTTGTTACTGTAATTTTACCAATCAAACATGTAGTTCTTAAGAAATTTAAGGTAATAGACTTCTACTGTCCGGCAGTCAGAGATTTTAATTATCAAAATGTACAATAAATCACAAAAGTACAAACTAGTATGTCATTTCAATGTTCTTTTTTTTACAGTACTGAATGAAAGATATTTAGGGTCACTGAGATAAACAATGATGCACTAGGCAGTTACACCCACACTGGCCTCATAACAATGTAATATGCAACACTGTCATTGGGTCATGTTCCTTTAAATGTCCAATTTGGTGTTCAAGGATTTTAAACTAACAGGGTCAATGCCAGGGTCTCTCAACAGGGGCTTTCCAGCAGCTGACACAGTGCCTGTGGCAATTTAAATTCCCATTCTTTTCAAAGTAGTGATTTCTCTTCCAAGGATCTCACTTCCTGGTTTCTAAACTATTTGAAACGAGTCAGTGTTGAATGAGCGAAGCAGTGTTTAAAATGGGCAAAGACAGAGTTTGAGTTTTCTCCAATAACATGGATATTAAATAGGCAGGATTAGGCCGAGTTATTTTAGGCAGATTTGTGTCACCTGAGCAGTGTCTTGAGCTTGTTATAATTATCTAGGGTACAATGCCTCTCTGTGCCCCTTTTGCTATAACGTTTAGTAATTAAATCAACGAAACGCGGAAATTATTTGCAAATTCTCTCTTTTTCTGAGTGCCTTCAGCAACTTTAACTCCCTACAGCACAGTATCCAGAGCAGTTCTTACTAACCGATTTTAGGTCAGTGTAATTTTGCTTCTGCATATATACCTGAATGGTTCTTGTAGGTACTGGTAAATCCAGGGCTTCCACCTGGCATCAAACTCTTCATCCTGAGGGCCTCCTCTGGGTGGTTAAAGCGGAAAAAGGATGACTGGCCAAAACACAGCATACACCCTGAGAAAAAGAAGCATGTGTGGTAGATAATCCAAAAAGTGCTTTATGATAAAACTTCTAAATTAATTGGTTTTATTCAGGTTGACAATAATATGACAAAACAATAAATAAAAAAATAAAATAAAAAATGAATTAAAGACTGAACTACATCACCAATAGTTTTTAAAGGCATAAAAGCCCAAACATGGAATATGTTATAATATTTGTGAAATATAGTGTTTATAAGTCAGCAGACATTTTCTTCGCTGATATTATCGGGTGAGATGCCAGCCCCATAACCAACAACCCTGAATGGAGCAGAGGCATTTTATGCTTCCAACTGCTAAAGTTGTAATAATATCTTCAGAAATATGACTTTATTCTTTCAAGGTAATCGAGAGCATCAGAATGAAACAAAACAAGGCGTTTGTCTGGCCTGAATCCATGTCCTTCTTTACATGCTTTATTGGAACTCATATCACGGCTTATCTAGCCATATCATAGGAGTTCAAACAAATAGCCTAGATTAAACTGAGCTGGTCTATTCGTAGGAAACACATATATACCTCCTATACACATTCATATTACCTTGTCCTCTGCCCTTATGAAATTGCTGTGATTAATGGGGCAGAGGGATCAATGCAGAGTCTGTCAAAATGCCAGTGAATTATGGCCCAGACTTCCATTTCATAATGAACATTGGCACAGAAAGCACAGAGAGAATATAAGATCAGTATGACTCATTGCTGACTTACAGTAGAGGAGAAAGGATATGACATGCAACACTGACATGAGATCCACTTAATGCCATGCCGTTATTCAACAGAAAATTCAGACCCTCTTTTAAACACTGGCTTACCTCTGTACCTATATTACTATGTCTTTGTTTCTGAATTGCCAGTCTTTTCTAAATGAAATAGCTTTCCTATTATGATGTCAAAGCTGAACCTACAGTGTCCATATATTTTTCCACATATGGGCACATACATGATCGAAAACAAGATGTAGCCACATATTTAAGAAAGAATATTATATATATATATATATATATATATATATATATATATATATATATATATATATATATATATATATATATATATATATATATATATATATATAAAATAGAATCAAACACTTTCTTCAATTCAGCAGTAAACTGAATACTGGGGACATTAATCTCAATATCTATGGTGGTTACGAGCCAGCCTGAGCATTCACTCAGAAAAATAAGCATAAATATATAAAATAGTTGTGTATGGTGTACAGTTCGTACACTTTCTAAAAATGTGGTACAGACACATTGAATTAGGTCAAAGCACCGATGACAGATTATAACCTCTATTTACACAACTAAAAGACTAAACAATCACACAGACAAATGGCACAAGGGGGCATCAGAGGGGTCAGGCTGGGCATAATGGGGTCAGAAGAGGGTTTTGTAGAAATCAAGGAGAAAGGACAGGTCAATAGATAGCCTAAATCAGAGAAATTATATTGCAGCGCTGTTTTATTGCCATAACATTATAAGTCACTTAAAAATGCTGACGTAGTTTTAATGCGTTTTGATGGTGTTCTCAAGAAAGTGCACGAGAGCATATATAATAGTCTAATAACAGCAGAAGTGTGTGGAGAACATTCAATAATATTTCAGTTATTTCTATAATAACTCTCTATTTACTACAACACATTACTGAGTGAAAAATACAAGTTAATAGTATGTCACGAATCTACTAACAATTAAGGCTACTGTAAAGTTTGGCTATACTACATTTAACACAGTCAGATAGTTTAGATGTTTGACCTGATCAGACACATTAACGAACACAACGGGATTAGTAAACGGTGTTCGCTGATTAATCAATCGACTATTTTTGGATTAACAGTTAGGCTACAAAGCAACAACTCTACAGCGTACCAGGCAAATAACTGGTAAATTATTGAAGATAAAGCAATTTCACCTACCAGGTTTGGGAAACGAAATCAAACTTATATCCACTCGATTGGAAAACTCAGAGGACCGGCGGACAGTAGCGTGGAGCTCTCGTGCGTCGCGTGGAGTAAAGAGCGCTGAGCGCGTGTCTGCCTGCAGCTTTTGTGATGTAAATGTCAAGAGTTACGACAGCGCGTCCACTCACTGACTTCTATTACAACACAAAACGGCACAGCTGTCACCTGCCCGACTGTCATCGCCAGCCCAAAGAAAACGGACAAGACAACGGACAAGCAGTTAATACAACAAAGTGTCCGACATCCGGGGAATTTAAGATAGGCTATACTTTCCTCCTGTGGCGAAACTCTGGACTTGACGAATGTTCAAGCGGTAACTGTTACAAGTTGTTTTAAATGTAACACGAAATTTAGTTAATCTGAGTAAATAACAATAAAAAAGACAGGCACTAAGTCTGTTCAGGACTATAGACGCCTCATTAAGACACATGCATTGGAAGTCGCATGGGTGGCACGTTGGACAGCTGTCCTCGACTCCTCGCGCCGGCTGTCTCAAGTTATTGTCATGCACAGATCGCGACCGGGGGGGTTGGCGGGGCGAGAGGGGCGTATCTGGATCACTACCTCTTGATTACTATGGTCGAAATGGTAAAATTGGGCTACTCTTCGCTAAACGTCAAAAAGAAATGCTTAGGACCTGTGTCCAATATAAAGGCTTGAAATACGCGTTAACAGCCTACATATTTGTTGACAGCTATTGTTAATAAGATGAAATATATTTAGAGAGAATTCTGAGAATCCAAATCAACAAAATATCTAATTTCTTTGTAGAATCACACTTCCCCAATGTATAGAATTAATACAGAGCAACATGTTTCAAGAGTGCCTGAAATAGCCCAACAGAGTAGGGCAAGGTCAAGTTCTTCAAATGGAAGTTCAAACAAGCCCTCATCATTATCATCGTGCAATTTCCTGGCGCCCTGTATAACACAAATACACAGTGATTCCAAAGTGGACAACCTGAAATAGCTCCAGAGAGTAGCGTGAGGTCAAGTTTTTCAAAGGGATATTCAAACAAACCCTTATCACTACTAACACAAAGTGATTAAACAGTTATATTTGTCTTAAAAATGCAATCTTATCTGTGCTAGAAATGGTAAATATCTGATTGCATTATGGTTCACTGAATTAAAGCTAAGGCCTCTTGATGGGTGGAATGGTATTTAGAAATGCATGTTATTGATGTGCAGGCTGAATATATTGAATAACTGTCAAAAGAGTTCAAGGCAACCAGATGAAAATGAAAGTGAAAATCTCCCCCAAAATTCTTACATTAGTGAACCATCAGTTGGACACAATATGCCTTTTCTTTCTTTCTTTCTTTCTTTCTTTCTTTCTTTCTTTCTTTCTTTCTTTCTTTCTTTCTTTCTTTCTTTCTTTCTTTCTTTCTTTCTTTCTTTCTTTCTTTCTTTCTTTCTCAAATGTGCATGTATAATCAGATGGGCGTCTCCTCACAGACTATGAAGTGGATGTTTGCATTTCAAATTCCACATTAAGAGTAATGCTAATTTTGTAACCTATTTAACATATGGAACTAATGCAGGTGAATGAGTTTGAGGGCAACTTAAAAAACCCATTGCTTACCTTGTGTGAGTCTGACTGGTTTGGTAACTGCTAAGCCATCCAATGAGCACTGATTTCCACAGGGGTACAGAGTGATGGCTCCCCGCACATTTTCAATGTAGCAGTGCTGAGCAGTGACACCTGGACCCTGAATATTAATGTCTGTGTTCCCATGGCCGAGTGTGGTCTTCCCTGCAACATGTGATGGAGATTCATTAATACAGATTATTGCTATATTGTTATACACACTATAGTTTCAAGAATTAGAGATTTTTTTCAAGAATAAAATGCTGAAATGCTTGCAACAAAAGGACAGGTTTACGTTCCCTTCTTTAACCCCCCACTCCAATGCCCGGCCCTGTCTGAGTTTTTTCATTCTAACTAAGTGTCTATGAAGCAGATGTGAGTAAAAAGCCATAACCCAAGCCTATTGTGAGAACAGACATGGTAAGAAAGGAGTGGGTGTATGCCGCACTTTGGGTTGAAGATGAACATAACTCATTCTTTTTCTTTAAAAAAAAAAAGGCTTTTTCAGGCAGTCATACACATTCCCTTAGACAAATGTGCATGCTCTCACTCAAGCAAGCTCAGTCACACAGTGTGAAGCAACAGGGGGTTGTCAAAATCAGGTCATTTAGCCTCATAATTCTGTCTCTTGCTAAAGCCACTGCAATCGTGAATGGAATTTACAAGAAGCCTCAATACTCCTCAAAAAACTCAATAACTATCTGTCTGTCTGTCTGTCTGTTTGTCTGTCTGTCTGTCTATCTATCTATCTATCTATCTATCTATCTATCTATCTATCTATCTATCTATCTATCTATCTATCTATCTATCTATCTATCTATCTATCTATCTATCTATCTATCTATCTATCTATCTATCTAGCTATCTATCTATCTGTCTATCTATCTGTCTGTCTGTCTATCCGTCCGTCCGTCCGTCCGTCCGTTCGTCTGTCCGTTCGTCTGTTTGCATGAGCACAGGAAATTGTGTATTCAGTCCCCAATAAAATGATTCGCTGATGAATAGTGCACTACATCGACTTCCTCTGGGATTTATACTTGAATGCTTGCTCTCATTCTTCCACAATGTCAGGGGATGAGAAGTCCTCTATTTGTCATTCTTCAAGAGATGAAGCATAGCCAAGCTACAATGACAGAGCAGTGAGGTTTGTCCTCTCTCATGAACTTCCTACCCATCACCGCACAAAAACACAAATACTGATCTTAATTTGGAGTCCCCAGTTTTTTCAGTTGGCATCCTCTCTTTCTGTGTGATCATGTAATTAGGTCTCAGAATTTGAAAGAAGCATTTCCACTAAACACAAATTCCACAGCAAACCACATCCTTAGTCAAACGGCCCTGTTTGCATCTAATTTAGCAGATATAATCTGCATGAGGATACTTCATGAGGGTGTGTATTATATTCAGTTACTTTTTAAGGTGACTGAACTTACCCTCTGGCAGGGGCAGCAGAGTTATAGCCGTACTCAGACGGCCACTTCCCAAGCTGACAAGATGGGGCCGTTCTGCCTGGACTTTGAGCGTCTTGCCTGTTTCAATCAGGTCCAGTGGTGTGGTCTGGGAATATATGAGGACAATGCAACAGGACATTAACTTTTTAATAATGAATCATTTTTTACAGCCTTTGATCACCATTAAAGTGACCTGTACTTTTCGGACGTCTGCTCAGGGTTCCCCAAACAGGATTAGTGTAATTCAGTTAGGACCATTGAGTACTGCAGCGACAGGGTAAGAGGCTAACTAGGCTAAACGGGTTTAGCTCCATCAGGTACCAATGTGCTGGCTAAGAGGCTAACAGGATTTAGCTGTTAGATGAAAAACAAGGGACCAGACCGATAAATGACCAAAGGAGGAACATATTTGGCCTCAGCATGTCACAGATGGAGGTTCTCAAGGGCAGCATGGGGATTATTTGCTTGGTAAATCACACTTTAATGTTTGAGAGAGTGATGAGGCACTACACTACATTGAAACAAATGGTATAGTTATTTTTTTGATAGGAAAATAGCATATTTCATTATTTTGTGTCTTTAGATGATGTCAGAAATCTCACAGGCTATAATGTTATAGGGAAACTATAGTGTGTACATTGTTGTACACACTATAGTTTTAAGAATTTTTTTTTTTTTTTGTGGCAATAATACATATGAAATGCTGAAATGGTTGCAACAAAAGGAGAGGTTTACGTTCCCTTCTTTAACAAAGACAGGACAGATGGCCCTGTCTGAGTTTTTGAAAGAAGCATTATGGAGTATGCACCGGGCTTTTCTAAAACATATTTATATACAAAATGAAATGAATACAGACTTTGAAAAAGTTACAAGTTTATTTTCATTTTGAAAAAGGGAAAATGTTCTGACATCATCAGGCCAGCCCAAGTTTAATTACAATGTAGGTATTTTAGATATCAAAACACAGTAAAATCCAAAAATTGCATTGAATGCATATGTAATATGGAATTATGCATTACACAGGTTGTGATTGTGATAGACAGGCATTTGTCCTGGGTTGTTTTTCTGTCCCAACCTAGCACTGGTATGAATGGACTTCACCCCTCTAACTTTCGTTCCATTCGCTACAGTTAAATAAAGCTTTTACACATTAAAGTCATCTTTTGAGAGTCTAGCGCTAGCATCCATAGATATAACCTTTAAAACTGAACATGCAGCTTCTAATAACAAAGTATAAATTCTTTCAAAAGTGATTAAATGTCACTGTAGTTTGTTTTAGCTTTCATATCTTATCCTGCCATAGGGCTGAATATAAAGCTGCTACACAGTTTCCATTGTCCTCTGACATTTTTTCTACACACATCTCTCTCTCTGTGTGTGTGTGTGTGTGTGTGTGTGTGTGTGTGTGTGTGTGTGTGTGTGTGTGTGTGTAAAATCAACTTTACTAGTGAAGTTTTAACAGGTGCATTGAACTAACTTGGCTTGAAGTTTTTGAGACCCTGTAATGTTTGATTGGTGGAACACAGTGCAGTGTTTGAGCAAGATTAAATGCAGACAGAAAGGCTGGACTCAGCCTCTCGGATCAACAGTGATGAAGATTAACCCTATAATTAGGGAACAGTTCACCTCTTAATTTCCATTTCCTCTGGAGTTCTGCAGACTCAAATTTTAGGTGACAAACCCGGGGTTTGCAGAACTCTTTGTCTTTAATCACCCACAGATGTACTCATTCACATTTTAACACCTATTATTAAAATAAATAAATTACAAAAGAAACTATATTCTGCTTTTAAAAGATTTTAATGACGATTAAGCAGAAAATTAGAAAGTCAAACAAATTAAAACAAAAGTAAATACATTATACCCATTCAAAAGTTTTGGGTCAGTAAGATTTTAAATTAATATTTTTATTCAAAGATTATTTAAACTGACCGAAAGTGTCAGTAAAGAAATTTTGCAGAATCCATGGTGGTGGTAGACATAGTGTGTGTAAATAAGCAACTATGAATTCTCAGTCTACATGTAACATTTCTACAAAAATAAATGTACTGTATAAATAAAAATGTTCATTTTCTTTTTGTGCACTACAGTATTGACTTTTCAAGTAAATTTCTACCTGTTGAAATCTGTGTGATACACAAGAGCATTCAGCTACAGACAAAACTGACATTCTTGTGTCAACAAAAAAGTAGAAAAAAATGGAAATTTGTATATAACAAGTATGTGCATCGAGGAAAAAATCTAAACATTTTGACCAATGTGGCTGTCACGATCTGTGTGTTTAGTTTCATTTTCATGGACTTTTAGTTTGTATTCCTCAGTTACCGGTTTCCTGTGTTTCCTTTGTTCCAAGTTTCCCACCAGTCATTATTGTCATGGACACTCATTCAATCATGACACCTGTTTGTTATTTTTCATCATTACTGTGTATTTAAGTTCCTCTTTGAGCTCCATTCAGTGTCCGGTATTGTTGTGTTCTACATGCTGTCACGGTGCCTTTCTTCATGTGGATTAACTGAGTTTGTTTTAGTTAATAAATCTTTTGTTTTATTGAACCCTTTGAACTATTCTTCTTTATCATCTGGACCTAAACGTTACAGTGGCTCACACAATGATATAAACACTTTTTATTTTGATGGCATTGGTCAATTGACTGAACTATGTCACTAGGTTTTGAAGCATGAATTAAATGTTTTGGGTGAGTTACTGCGTTTTGCAGACATGCAGTCGAGTTCTGATGTTCAGTGTTGTGACAATTACATTTACAGTTTTGAGAATGTTGAAACTGTTTCGAAAAAAATGTGCCTAAGCGGTTGAGGAAAAACTGCTAAATTTACTAAAATAGAAAAGTTATTTATTATCTAGTCATTCGCAATATTCACAATATTATAGTTTTACTGTATTTGATAAAACACAGCCTTTGTGAGAATAAGAGACTACTTTCAAAAACCTAAAAAAAGATTGTACAGACCCAAAACTTTTGAAGAGTATTTTGAATGTACACTCACCTGTAAAACCTGATGAGTCTGACGGCCGTGTTCTGGAACATTCTGATTCAGCCTGTCCATGTCTATGGAGTTATTATCAGTCACTTCATGACATTTGTTAAGATCCTGCTGGGAATACAGAGATAAATAGTTGTTGTTGTTTTTTTTGTGTTTTTTTTTATCAGCTAGTCCAAAAGTCTTTGTTTGAATGTCTAAAGTTCAGTCTAATAAAACATGAATGACAGTGAATGATGTGAGTGAATGATCAAACACATCAGGTGTTTCCTTATTGTAGACAAAATACAGTAATGCAATGATCTAAAAAAACAAAACAAAAGTATGATTAACAAACTGTCCTGAACAGACTGGAGTCTGCATCTTAGTTGAAATACACAGCATGAGTCAGTGTGACTCATCTCACACACAAACACACACACACCCAGACTCAGAGTGAACAGATGCAGCCAATTATCTATGGTACAGACACAGGCACATTAGCGTGAACAAACTA
The DNA here is from genome assembly GCA_018749465.1 of Paracanthobrama guichenoti. Taxonomy (NCBI): domain Eukaryota; kingdom Metazoa; phylum Chordata; class Actinopteri; order Cypriniformes; family Gobionidae; genus Paracanthobrama; species Paracanthobrama guichenoti. Next base: position 18,426,334 of record CM031947.1, read on the forward strand.
GAGTAGACCCCAGGTCAGTACACACATCGCAGCAGATCAGTCATTTTGGAACATCCCTAACCTGAAATCCCCCTCTCCCTCCTTCCCTCACCTCTTCTACCTCCCTGACTCATGCCGCTGTCTCTCAACACAGACAAAACACACTGGAAATCACAGAGAAACAGACCCGTAAGACAAACTGAACATCAGGTTCTGTGTGCGTGTGCGCGCGTATCTCTGTAGATAATGGCCATTGAGAATGAGTGAAGGGCAGTTTCGGCTATAATAGGAAACGTTCTCAGAACTTTGGCTTACATTCAAGGTTCTTCTAGTAATGTCCATTCAAAGTTATCTGTTATTTAATGACGTTATCAAAGCATTAGCACACAAATGTTTTTTTATACATCATTCATGGAAGGTTTTTCTGAAACATATTGGTTGGCCATTAGTCTAATGTTTTTTAAACATTACTACTTACTAATGTTTTTAAGATGGTTCAGAGAACATACAAAAGTAGTTTCCATAATACTTGCAAAATTATAAAATCGAGGGGAAAAAATCCTCTAATGTTCACATAATCAAGAAAGAAAAGATGTTTTTAATGTTCTTAGAACATACAGATATAATGTTTTCATAGCCTAATGCGAACATTGGCAAAACGTTCTTGGAACATATTTTGTTAGCTGGGATGACGTCACTAAAAGTAGCGAAGCTATTAGGTAAACTATGTTTCTCAATAGCAAGGTGGTAGTGCACTTAAAATCATGTTACTTTGCAACACTATTTTATTAAGTAGTGATTCGTCTGTTTACAATCAAAACAAGTGACTCAGATTCAAAAGAGTCATCTATTCAAAATCAGAATAAACTTGTTCTAATTCTAAACAGCCAACAGAAAATACTGTAAAAACTTTAAGTGATTCAGAATGACTTAAACTGGTTCTTTTCAGCTATCTGAGTCATCAAATCACAGTTTAGCTAGTTTAGCTCATTTCATCTTAGCTTAGCTATAGAGTAGTTTGTAGCTTAGCATAAATACATTTAACATTTACAGTCTGGCACACCAAAACATCAAAAACATTTTCCGTATGTGTATCTGTGTACATTATGGTCAGCAAGGATCAGTGAAGGACAGTAGCAAAAGTAGCAAAGCTCTTAGTTGAACAACATTTCTCAGTAGCGATATAAAATAACTATGTAACTTTGCGACACTATGTTGTATATTGGTGAATAAGACTATTTTATTGATTAATAATTAGATCTGGTTGTTTATAATAAAAACAAGTGATTGCGATTCAAAATAGTAATTTATTCCAAATCAAAATTGCTTGTTCTGATTCTAAACCAACAGAAAATACTGTGTTGTAGCATTTCACCACACTACGTTTTTCTTGTCAATATTTCAACAATAAAGACAGTATTCTCTCAGCTGTTTAGAATCTGAACAAATGCTTCTGATTTAAAACCAATTCATATTTTGGATCGTAATCACTGATCATTCTAATACTGAAATGAATATTAATTTATTAGTTTGTTTTACCGGTTACATTTTTTCTTAACATCAATGTAATAACAACAACTGTTTCTATGTGTGGTGAGAGGACATCCTATATTGTAGATGGGTTTGAAAGCCAAAATTGTGTGAGATTAAGGCAAGGAAAACTCTTTCCTCTGCTGGCATGTCCAGTCAGAGAAATGACTGGAATGAGATGCTTCGCTTCTCCAAACAAGTGAAGACAGGTTACATAGTGCATGCATATAGATTAGGATAATGATGGACATTTATAGTCTTTAACTCAACAGCTGGTACAAAACCAAACTTCCTCTTTTTCTCCTTCCCTTAGCTAACCTCTCTCTCCCTTTCATTCCTGATGTCATGTTTGCAAGTGCAGCTGGCAAGTGCTGCAGGCCGCCTCTCACAACCACGTCCAGTGTGTGACACAGAGGGAAGAGAGAACAGAAAGCCTCTGTCACTACATTGAATATGGTCAGTGCTCTCACCATCACACACACACACACAACGGGACAATACAGACACACTGACATTAATGCATACACATACTGATGTCTTGATTCAAATATACTTGCACACACATAAACATAACTCATGCACACAAGTATACACTAATATCAGTTCGACAGGAGTATTTCATACTGGCAAGTGTCTTGCCTCTGAAACATGTCATTAAGTCTGCAGTTATGCCACTGTGTCCTGCCCTCTGCAGCAGAAAATAGACTCAACCACATAGCGCAGACCACAAAGCTCCTCTTACAGGGGTTATAATCATACAGGCTACACACACACGCGCACGCACATATAGCAGTATGTTAGAGTTACGGGAGAAGTAAGGAAACCACAGCAGGAACATACAGCTAATATAACAGTACAGCTAAATGTAGCATGGACATTAGGTACATCTGGGAAACAGAAACCAAAAACTGTAAACTTGCAGGCCTGGCGACTTGTGGATCCTTTGAAAAAAAGTTAAATCACACTGAGATTTAAAATAACTTTTATAAGAAAGTTACAACCAACAGAGGTTAATTATACAACAGAACCCACATTAAATAAATTACAAATTTAATATATTCTAATATTAAAATAATTTTAATTTAAAATGTATTTATTAAAATATATACTAATGAATTCAATTTAAAAAAGTATATTCTAAGTATTTTGATTATATGGAATGTACAATAATTTTGAGTTACTTTAGCACTCATTTCCTTGGCATAAATACTAATATACATTGATATAGTGAAATATTTACTATATATTTTTTTAGTTGTAGCTGCCAAAAATAAATTTTAAATCAACAAAAGAAACTTACTTAGGATTTGTTGAAATACCAAGTTCTTAAGAACCCATAAGCAATATCACACCCACTCACCATCTTTTTAGCCCAAGAAAGACCCGCTCTGTTGCTGCATAGCCTTGTTTACTGACAGTCTCTGTGCTATGTCCTGATTTTACGCCTTTGAGCCTTTGGTTGGCCGTCTACAGTCCAGCTTTTGCTGTTTGTTTGTCTCTGCTGCTCGCTCATGTCTCTTACTGAATGTTCTGAAGTTCTGGAGGGCAGAATTACATAGTAGCACCACAGCTGGGACAGAGAGAGAGAGAGAGAGAGAGAGAGAGAGAGAGAGAGAGAGAGAGAGAGAGAGAGAGAGAGAGATCGAAAGCACTAGTTGAGGAATCCACATAAAAAAAAAAGTCTCTGTCAGAATCCAGGTGTGCGGTCTGTCTTTCCAAACACCCATGAATAATCGTCAAGTTTATGTCTAAATATAGAAAGCTAAATCACGCAGAGGTCATGTTCTGTGAACTTATCTCACCTGTTTACTACTCGTATCCACAGCTTACTGCTCAAAAACATGCTAAACATACTACTATGAAAAATGAAAAATAGAAAAATCCTATTCTATATAATTTGTTTGTTTGGCTACCTTACCAACATTCTTTAAGATATCTTCTTTTGTGTTTGTGTTTCATTTTCAGATAAACTATCCCTTTAAGAATTATATTAGGATGTTAATGTCATGTTTTCATTTTAAAGCAACCTTCAGAAGACAACTAGACAGTGGGAAACATCTGATGCATGTGTGGTTTCTATTTTTAAAGAACTGCTGGAATGGTATTAAAAATTGTCAGATCACCATCCTTGCAGCAGATGGACTCATTTCAGACAGATTTGAGTTGACATGCACTTGACATGGACGGTTGACATGGACGGAAAAGACCTTGATATTCCAGGTGGAGTCCCCCTACTCACTTCCTGTTCTTCCCTCCTCCTCAGAGGCAAAACAAAAATGGTCTTTTCCATTTTATGTTTAACAGCTGCAAAACTGCTGATGTGAGTCACTTTAGGAGTATGTGTTACATAATTAGATTCATTTATAGAAACAATATTTGAAAAAAAAAAAAAAAAAATGTAGTCAACAAAGTTGTCATGGAACTCCTAAGCAAACATTTACATTGTCTCTTAGTCAACACACATCTAAGCAATCCATCATACAACGAGCCAGACTGATTGGTAACAATCCTAAGAAACATGGGAAAGCCATGAATCAGAGCGCAAGAGAGGAAAACTTCTGTCTGGTGGAGAACGAGAAAGAAAGGCTTTTTTTTCCATGGCCATTGCCAGTGAGTAAGACAGATGTCAAAAGAGTCCAAACACATTAAAAAATGAACACAAACAAATCTGAGCAGCAACTAGGCAACCACAGCTGGAAGAGGAGCGGACTCTTCCGGTGTGGGCTCCTAAGTGGGGACTCTTCCTGTCGGCTGACCCTATGATCTAGCTACTCTCTGGGAATAAACAGTCTCCAGCTGCCCCCTTCTCACCCACAACTGAGAAAAAATGTCAATGTGCTTGATAATTTAAAACAGTCCTCTGTTTTGAGCCATTGTGCCTTACTGCTGAGCCAAATTGAAGTTATTTATTTGTTTGTTGTCCTCTGGGAGTGAAAATTCCAGTGAATTTATGTGAGAAAATGGTTAAGTAACTTCTAACATTTACGTGTAAGGCATTAAGCTCAGACGTCTAGAGTGACTCACATGTGAGGCTGCCATGGTCAACACATGGCAAACACACAAGTTGGAAAGTTAGCTGCTAGATAACTTTCCATATTTCCATGCTGGACTGCTGTCTTGGAATAACACATGTGATATCAAAGCTAAGCATTTTGGTCTTACTCATAAATTCTTTGATGGCAGGAACATGCGGCATTAATCTCTTGTAGCATTTTGCAACAGTCTAGTCACTTATTATAGTATCAGAGTAAAGCAACAAGGCGTCAGAAAGATTGACCACAGATCTCATCCCAGAAAACAGTCACAGTGCTTGCGTGGCAGAAATGCCTGAGATCAGAACACTGTTTATGTCAGAGTGTGTTCGTGAGAGAGAGAAGAAAGACTGGGTTTGTTTCATTGGTATATGAGAAAATGTCTTCATGTTCTTCAGAGCTGTCCAAGAGGGAACATTCTTACATATGGTGCTTTTTTTCTTTTCTTTTCCATTTGCAACCATTAAAATATCCACATTCAAGCAAGCATTTCCAGTCTCAGCTTGCCTATTTCTGCCAAATATTTCACACTTTCCCACACAAGCAAAGCACGTGACGTCCACATTCTCCATTACACCTGCGCTCATACCACTTATTAAAGTCGCCATGAAATGAAATTTCATCGATGTCTTGTTAATTTAACAATTTGATTTAACAAAACTTGATCTTCTAGTGAAAACAACAGACTTCTTTCTGAAATAACATTGATAACAGATTGAACAAAAGTTTCAGGTTCAATCCCTTGTAAGGGGAGAAAATCAGTTTGCAGCCTTATATTATCATTCCATCATGTAGTGTTTGTAATTCCTCCACGAAGGGAGATGTGAACTCGTGGGTCAATGCAGGTAAAGAGACTGGATTTATGGTTCAAACAGACAGAGAAAGTTAAAAGACTGAAACTTTAGCAGTAGCTCACATTTGTGGGTAGTCTAGAATGGAAGTGTTCATTTCCGTATAACACTATACGGAGAAGGTAAGCAACACCTGGTTAAGACTCACAGAGCCAGACTTCTGATTATTGGCATAAATCGGTCAGTGAAGGGGCTGTGGGCGTGCCCGTCTAGAGCTGGTGAGACCTAGACTGAGTGAATAAAGGTGTGGGCACTAGGAGAAAACCAATCATGCCATGGTCACTGAATCCTGTTTGGCTCTTTTTCACCAAGTCTGTGCTGGTGTTCAATTCCTTCTTTTTGTTACTCCTTTATGTTCTTTTCATTCACTCCCTCATTCTGTTTCTGCTTCCAACATGCTAGATTTTCAAGTGAACCTTTGTTTTTGTTTGTTTGTTTTATATACACACAATTGTAGGCTACACTTCCACCAATCGTGCATACAGATCAATCTCTTAAAACACAGCGCTCAAGTTAAAAGAAGTTCAACTTTTGAAAAAAAGGGAGAGCTCTAGACCTTGCTTTTTTCCTCATTCCACTGTCCTTCATCTCACGTTTTTAAATGCGAAAATGCGTTCTGTGTGAATCACCCCTAAGAAAAGAAAAACGTACTGCTCAAAACAAAGTCAAAGCAAAACAGTTTCCAGTCTCCTAACAACACACAGCCTACACTAAGGCTGCATTCGAAATCGCATAGTTCTCGACAATATAGTAGACGGGAAAAGTATGTGTTAAGAGTATATTCACAGTACTCATAAAAGTGTAGGCAAAAATAACCCGGAAGACCTACTCCTTCCAGCGAAATTCAGAAGTGTGCATTCGATCATACGATGGATACTTTGCTATCCCATGAGGTCACGTGAGAGGATTTGTGAATGCAAGTGAAGCTACGCAACTGACGCTGATAGGTCACATGATAATGACAACATGGTGAATGTAGTAGGCCTATGTCCGGATTACATTCATAGACCTACTACACACATTCATACTATGTAGAACATACTTTTTAGTGGTTGCTTTTTAGTGGTTTTAGTGGTTGTGAAGTAATTACTTAAAATAAGTACCTACTCAAAAGAGTATGTGATTTCAGATGCAGCCTTTGTTGGTGTTTCCTTCCTAAATGACTCAGTGTGTTCAATGAATCGGTTGAGTGAATGGGCATCTCATTTCCTAGCCTACCTTTCCCGTAGACATTCAAAATCTCGCCATGTAGCCTAGTAGGTCATCTGGGTACTTTTTGCCTACTGTTTTATACAGTGAATTCGGATATAGCCTACTACTCTTCTCACATAGCCAAATGTTTTTCACCAAATGTTTTTCACCTGTTATAGTAGGGAAGTATTCAGATACTCGGTTAATTCTTGCCATGTCATAATTACAGCACTTATGAGGTCCCGACTTGTAAAAAGTGTTCACGTCTTGTAAACTGGATTTTCTGAGAGCTCCGACTTGTACCACATGAACACTGTACTACCTGACTACTGCAGATTAATTTTGGTGTTGATAGCGTTGCCATAGAAACGCATAATTCCGAGTCCAAGCCTTCCACGTGCTATCGGAAATTCCTAAAGTCACGATTACAAGCTTGTCAAGTGCTTTGTTGTCAGAAAGAATAGATATCATGGAGGACATCACGTTTATTCTTGCCTATTTCTTGGGGAAAATTTATTAAAGCCAAAATGTATTGAAGATATTTCATTTTGAATAAAATGTAGCATCCCATTCGTTGACAACCATAACTATGCCATCTAGATCAGCTTGCTGACGATTTTGGTCGTCAATGCGATTCATATAAAGACTGCAAAACTTTTTACAAAGAAAAAGGTTACCATAGAGACAAACAGATGTGGTATTTATAGTTATTCTTTTATAGAATTGGTATAATTCTACAAATTGATAATGCTTTAAATAAATAACATTTTGCACATTAAAATGCTTTAAAAGGTTAGATCTATTTACCCCTAAAGGGTAAATGCATGCTAATTTCGCTGTGTATAAAACATACACTCACCTAAAGGATTATTAGGAACACCATACTAATACTGTGTCTAATACCCTTTCACCTTCAGAACTGCCTTAATTCTACGTGGCATTGATTCAACAAGGTGCTGAAAGCATTCTTTAGAAATGTTGGCCCATATTGATAGGATAGCATCTTGCAGTTGATGGAGATTTGTGGGATGCACATCCAGGGCACGAAGCTCCCGTTCCACCACATCCCAAAGATGCTCTATTGGGTTGAGATCTGGTGACTGTGGGGGCCATTTTAGTACAGTGAACTCATTGTCATGTTCAAGAAACCAATTTGAAATGATTCGAGCTTTGTGACATGGTGCACTATCCTGCTGGAAGTAGCCATCAGAGAATGGGTACATGGTAGTCATAAAGGGATGGACATGGTCAGAAACAATGCTTAGGTAGGCCGTGGCATTTAAACGATGCCCAATTGGCACTAAGGGGCCTAAAGTGTGCCAAGAAAACATCCCCCACACCATTGCACCACCACCACCAGCCTGCACAGTGGTAACAAGGCATGATGGATCCATGTTCTCATTCTGTTTACGCCAAATTCTGACTCTACCATCTGAATGTCTCAACAGAAATCGAGACTCATCAGACCAGGCAACATTTTTCCAGTCTTCAACTGTCCAATTTTGGTGAACTTGTGCAAATTGTAGCCTCTTTTTCCTAAAAAGAGTGTATGTACTCATGTAGTGGAGATGAGTGGTACCCGGAGGGGTCTTCTGCTGTTGTAGCCCATCCGCCTCAAGGTTCTGCGTGTTGTGGCTTCACAAATGCTTTGCTGCATACCTCGGTTGTAACGAGTGGTTATTTCAGTCAAAGTTGCTCTTCTATCATCTTGAATCAGTCGGCCCATTCTCCTCTGACCTCTAGCATCAACAAGGCATTTTCGCCCACAGGACTGCCGCATACTGGATGCTTTTCCCTTTTCACACCATTCTTTGTAAACCCTAGAAATGGTTGTCCGTGAAAATCCCAGTAACTGAGCAGATTGTGAAATACTCAGACCGGCCCGTCTGGCACCAACAACTATGCCACGCTCAAAATTGCTTAAATCACCTTTCTTTCCCATTCTGACATTCAGTTTGGAGTTCAGGAGATTGTCTTGACCAGGACCACACCCCTAAATGCATTGAAGCAACTGCCATGTGATTGGTTGATTAGATCATTGCATTAATGAGAAATTGAACAGGTGTTCCTAATAATCCTTTAGGTGAGTGTATAGTAGGCTTCAAATGGTAATTCATATGAAAATATTCACCATCTTAACAAGACAAGGTGATGTAACTAACAACTAATAAAGAACTGTAAAGTGTACAGCACGTAGGAAACTTCTAATAGTGAAGGCAGCATCATCTCAGAGTTTCCCAGTAGTAAATACAACTTAAGAGGGTGTTCATGTCCAATTTCTGACTAGAACACTCGTATTTATGATCATTCTAAAAGCATGTGAAGGCAGCATAGTCGCCACCTACTGATGTAATGATGTAATCTTAAGAAAGTCCCTGAAAAGTCCTCACAATTTATGACAGACTGGAGCGTGCAAACACATACAAGCGGCTGCAAGGTCGCTCAGCCTGTCTAATTCATGGACTGGGACTAAATGTTGTTGCCTAAAGTATGTCACGTGTGTGATAACTAGCTATGTGTCAAAAATTTTGCATTGCATGGATCATAAAGAAGAGGTATTAATTGTGTTTCCACGTCTATGAACCAGATTAATTAGGCAGTTGAGTCATTTCACTGACAGGGAAGGAATTTTTCAAACCACCTGTTAGTCAGCTTTTAGTGAAAGTAGAATTGGTGGTGCAAAGAATGTGTCAGCAGACCCAGCACAGCCTTCCTGCACACTTCTCATACACTGCTGTGCAGTGCTGTCTCCACTGGGACAATAGTCTCATTGTCCATTCTTTAGGTCAGGGCCATTATTCCCATCCTTGTCCAGTGCAGCCCATTTTCATTCTCACTCATATTCAACATAGCAAGACTAGTGCTCTCTCTATTTCTCACACACACCATAAATAAAATGAAGAAATGCATTCATATGAGGTAATTCATAACTCATACTATGACATCATAGTGTGCGAAGACTGTTACACTGTTGTTATTTTTTAAAGACAGCTTCTTCATTATGTGTTGTATTTGTGTCATAAACTTGTCATTTTCTTTCTCCAGAAATCTGAAAGTCCCTTTCAGTTCCTCTTTCATTCATACACTGATTCATATAAAGACTGCAAAACTTTTTACAAAGAAAAAGGTTACCATAGAGACAAACAGATGTGGTATTTATAGTTATTCTTTTATAGAATTGGTATAATTCTACAAATTGATAATGCTTTAAATAAATAACATTTTGCACATTAAAATGCTTTAAAAGGTTAGATCTATTTACCCCTAAAGGGTACATAGTATTTTAAAGGTAGGCCTATATATTATTATCTAAACTCCATATTAGTACCAACATTTATCATCTACATACAACCAGTGTACCATGATTTCTGTAAATGCATTCAGAAAACTTCACAACATCACAAAAACAGAGCTGTCAGTCAAAGTCTTACCTACGAGTTCAGATCTTAAGCTCTGTCAGTCCCACATGTAATCCTGAGATCTGGAAACTTATGCTCACTCTAAGACATCTTAAACTCTGTGGAGCACCAGAGCAGGATGGACAAATCATTCAGAACTAAAGATGAGAGAGAATGAGGAATATCTTCCCTCACTCTCTCTGTCTCTCTGCACTGTTCCCCCACCTACATGTTCTCTCTCGCTCTCTCCACCCTTTTCCCTCTCCTTCTCTTTTCCAACCCTCATAGTCTCTCACACACTTCTTCCCTCCCTTCTTTTTTCATTCTGCTGCCACAAGGCAGTCTTTTATTCTCACAGCTGAAGAGCTTCTCACTTGTTCAGCCTCTGGAACGAGACACCCACCCTGAACCCAGATCAGGAGACAGGCTGAGAGAGGGAGACATATAGGCTGGCGTACAATAGGGGTGACTTATCACCACATACTGATGTAGAGATTTGAGAAATGGAGTCTCGTAAAATTAGATTTGTAATATCAGCATATTGGTATATGGAAGCAAGTCAGGTGGCTCTTTTTTGGCTCTCACTCTCCCTGATCATTAGATTCTTTGTATAAAGAAATCTTATTCCCAAAACATAGTTGAACTCTGGCCAAGCCAGATAAGCAAAACGCGAAATTAAATTCAATTAGAAATAAGCCAATAAAGCTGCCCTCTAAATACGTTAAAATGCCCTCTGTAAAATGTCTTATGACAACAAACGGAAGAGAAAACTAAAATAGGCTAATTGAAGGCAAGATTGGAGGGGTTTGTGGATGCTATGAGATGATGTCTCCTCTTTTGAAACAGAGAAATGGCTGTTGTGTTACTCAGTCTTATTTTAGTGTCCAAATGTTAAACACCCAAAATACACACACATAGCAATAGTGGCTTCCCTTAAACCCAACCCATGAGACATTCCACCAACGCATGTCTGGAGAGGACGTTGTGTGGGTTGTAAGAGGGAAACTTTGGGGAAGCTAAGAAGGCTGTAAAGTTGCACACACAAAAAAAAGAAAAAAATTCCTAGTGGGCTCGAATTGCCAACTTAAAACTCTGTTTAGAGAAATATTGAGTGGGATGGGATATTATCAGACAAGTAATAAAGGTGTAAACACAAGGTGAAGGCTGCTGCCTAATATCATCTAGGTTAACTTGAAAATACCAGGCAAGTGAATGAGGACAGGGTCGGAAGAAATATACTCATTGAGGATTCTCAAATATTTGCACATAAAAACTTTTTTCAGTCCATTTTGTCTGAGGTATCATTTGTCTTCATCAATTTCTCTTCATCTTCCTTTCTCAGGGATTTATTACTCCCCTTATTTATCTGAAATCCACACACCACATTCATACAGATTAACTCAAACTAAACACTAAATCACATGGCCTTAGCTACAGAAAATAGGACAGAAATATCACTGTATCACGTATTTTACGGGGAATTTTACTTTCAAGGATGCACGGCGGACGTTTCCATTCATAAGATTGAGAGAACAGAAGATGAAGTGGATTAAATGATGACCTCTGGTGGTTGTGCACATGCATTTCATTTTCATCTACGTCTAAATGTTCATTTTCACTTTCATTTTCTAACTTCTAACCAGATACTATCTACTCAAAACAACAAGCTCTGGTTATAGACAGCATGCAGGGCTTGTTTTGCTGCAGTGCTCATTTCTCAGAAAGCATATTATTTAGAATGCATTATATAGGGTTTTAACTTCAGCAAAATCCTAATAGATATATACCTTAAAGAATTTTGATTCAAATATGGTATATTTCTAAAGATTTTTAGTTACAGTTTATTTTAAGGTGTCATTGTTCTAGTGTAATTCTATTTAAGTAATGAGCAATATTAACTAACTACATGTACTTATAGTGTTAGGTTAGGATTAGGGTTAGTTAGTTGCATGTAATTATGCATAATTTACTGTTATTACTATGGTAAGTACATGTAACATATGTAGGACAAGGACACTGTAAAATAAAGTGTAACCAAATTCCTCAATTACATAGCAGCAGCAAAAGAAACTTACTTGAAAGCGAACCCTTTTAGGGGCCATTGTGGTTCTTGACCTAAATAACAGGAACACTCTCGGAAATGCTCTTAAGGAGCGGGATATAGACTGCTCAATCAAGATGAATAGCTCCTTCAGAAATTCAGCTGAATCCACTCCAGGAGATTGAAAGGGAATCCATCAGAACGGCATCAGTCACTCTGCTGAGAACACTGTAGACACATTGTGTGTAAAAATTTCACTTGCTCCGTGGCTAAAATTTCCTGTGGACTCTTTAAAATTAAAAAATAAATAACTGCACAGTATTTCTTCCAAAAAATGAGGGATGAAAAAAAATCTCCTCTCCTTCTTCCTAAACAAGCACACAGATTCAATTTTTTCTTCTCTTCTGTTCATGTTTTCCAATTAACATTGACATATAGACAATAATAATCTCTTGATCACATACTCAATCTCAATCTACTTTCAGACCTTCAGACACACGAGAAAAGCCCAGCCTACAAAAACTTTCATCAACTCTCCACCCTAGATTTAAGGTGGAAAAAAAGAACAAATGGAAAATATGAATCTTTCAGTGTGGTCAATCCAAAACTGACTGGTACATGTGACTAGGTGACAAAAAGAGTGCTCATACACTGGCTTTATGCAAATACTAGTGGAATGATACGGCTTTGTAATTGTTTCATTATAAAATCAGATGCACTTAATTTCAGCATTCCAGACCATAACGTTGTTTACATTGTGATAACCATTCAAATAAGATACATTCATTGCAGAAAAAGGACAGTTCACAAAAGATCCTTTTTAGCCTCTTTAATGATTTTTTTTTTTTTTTTTTTAAGTTTACACTGGAATGTTCTTCATCATGAATCCCTAATTCATTATTTTACAAGATTACAAAAAAACTCTGTCTTTATACCATTCCCCAATCCAAATTATGATTCCATGACAACCAAACAAAAACAATGAACAAAAAATAAAATAAACAAAACATTTAATACGCCCTTCCCATCATCAAAATATGCAGAGACATTCAAGGCATTATTTGGAACCAAGACAGCAAGGGAGGTCTCTTTTCTTCCGTGGGGGCCATGTGGGGTTGAGACTGAAGTTTGGGATGATGGCTTGGCGGGCTGGGAACCACTCTTAATGCTGATTTGAGACCAGAGGTCCCTACCTGAAAACCTAGTCACAATCACTGACAGTCAAGAGACACATGTGATCCCGATCCTCCACTGTGGGGCTCTATCTACATACAACATTTCAGATAAGAATGAGCAGGTTGCCTTTTAGCAGTATGAAAGTCCAAGCCTGTAGTTTCTGCTTTCAATAGAAAACATGATATAAACCAGACAAACTGAGCTCTCATTTTTGAAGCACCAAGATTTTCTCTGACTGCAATGCTTTCAGCTTAAATGAAACAACTCACTGTACTAGATGTTGTTAATGGCTTTAAATGTTTTTCCATTTTAATTGTTTGTCAACTTGCCCTCAGATGTCCATGATACTGGAAAAAGTTTTGAAAATGAACTATCATATGTTCCATTTCCTTACAGGTTGGCATTACTACACCAAAACAATGTAAAGCAAGATAAGACAAAGATCCAAGCACAGATTTAATCCATAAACATGACAGATGTCTAACAGCAGACTGAAACGGGAGATAAAATGCATTTTAGACAAAACAAAAACAGAAAAAAAAAAAAAAAAAAAAAAGACAAAATGACATTTCAGGATATGGACGAAAAGGCTATTGCAAGCAAGGTACAACAATCTTCTAGTGTTTCAAAAAGGTTAGTTCACAGCACAATGAAAAGAAAACTTTAGAAAACCACAAACTGAAAGAAATGACATGAGCAAATTGACTTGACCATTACAGGGAAGGTATATGAACCATCAATTCAAATATATACTGCCATGATGGCATCAAATAAATAAAGCTCCACCAGCCCACTCCCTACTTCTGATACAGTCTCCATTTTAGCCCCAACCCTCGCTGATACTCGCTGGCCTTTAAGAAGGTTACTTCGTGAAACAAATTTGGTACAAGTACAGCCAATATTGCCAGCAAAGGCTAAAATGACTTCATTTTCTTTTTAGGGGATTAAAATAAGCAAGCAGAATTCCATTAAAGTACTGCTGAAGATGATAAAGATTGCATCGTCCCTCCATTTGTATGTCTCTCCCTTCTTTTTATTTATATGTTTTCAGTCCATTTATCTGCTTTTCTGTCGAGTTGGGTGGAATTTTGTTAGTGATGTTTCCTTTTATAGTATTTCATACTTGTCGACCACAAATGATGTTTCTGTGGAGAACCGAACAGGGCTGTCACCATCCACCTGAGACACCTTAGTGACCTGGCAGGAGAGAACATGAACAAAGAAAGAGAAAAGAGAAAAAAAGCTTTTAAGATGTCATGAATTACATTTTTTTATTATTATTATTTTGTTTCCTGAGGTGCACTTACAATTTTAGTATGATTTATACATCAAAAATGGTCAATTTAATAATAAAAGCCCATTTTCTACCCTAATTTTAGCCCTCTGATTTAAATGCTCTGTTTGAAGGGACGCATCTGCTGTGAGACTTCAATGAAAATGCCCACTGCTATGATTAGCTAACATCTTTGCATATGAAGTAAGTATCATATGGAACGCTCTCAAACTTTTTTTTACTATTACAGCTGTCAAGATTAACTAATTGTGACCCTGGACCACAAAAACCAGTCATAAGGGAAAATACATTTTTGAAATTGATTTATACATCACCTGAAAGCTTTCTATTTCTATTGATGTATGGTTTGTTAGGATAGTGCAATATTTGCCCGAGATAAAACTATTTGAAAATCTGGAATCTGAGGGTGCGCAAAAACAAACAAAACTAAATATTGAGAAAAATCACCTTTAAAGTTGTCCACATGAAGTCCTTAGCAATACTTTATATTTTTTATTTTATATATTATATATATTATATATATTATATATATTATATATTATATATATATATATATATTATATATATATATATATATATATATATATTTATAGTATATTATATTAGTCATATTTAAGGTAGGAAATTTACAAAATATGTTCATGGAACACAATTGATAATTTTGACCCATACAATGAATTGATGGCAATTGCCACAAATATACCTGTGCAAATTATGACTGGTTTTGTGGTCCAGGGTCAGAATTGTGAAAAGTGTTGATTACAGCATTATATTTAGATCTACTCCTGTGGCAAGAAAGTTTGCAGCGATGTGCATTTTAGCCCATGAATGCAGTGATCTCGTCATTGCAACTTGATTTCTGCACTCTCACAAATGCTTTCATCATAATTAAATGCAAACACGATGTAAATAAGAGCTTCATTGTGCAATGTAGGAGTGTTGGCCAGTCACTGATAAACTTGTGCTGTGTGATTGAGAGCTCCAGCGATTATAAAGGGAGCGTTCTTTGATTGCTTTCTATATATACACACATTTAAAATCACAACTTAACAGATTTTCATGCTACTATGAGAAACAATGTGAAATTTACCACTTAGTCATTACATATCAGAAATCACAGATTAAATATCTTACAGTAAATGTCTGTTTGCAAAGCCTGAGCCGAATTTGCGACTGATTTACCAAATAATCCAAAGTGAAATGTAATGTGAAAACAAATAATGCTCCACTTAGACATTCACATAGATTCACATAAATAACCACTGCCCTAGCATTTGGATCCTTTGGAAGATAATATTATTTTTAGTCCAGTGATCATACATCTCTCTTCTGTCCTTCTTCTGTAGTGGCGGTCTTTTGTTGCACTACTACATCATGTGACAAAATCCAAAACATTTTTGCAGCTTGGTTTCAATAAAAAGCTTTTGGACCAACAATGAAATTGAGCTCTGAGACTTACAGGATGTTTTTATAGCACAATGATCCCTTACATGTCAAAAGATCAAGGACATTTTTAATCACTAAGCCAGGGAAAAATAACTTTTAATTTAAAGATTTAATTTAATTAAAAACATTAAAATGAATATTTCAATAATTTAACAGCACATAACGTTTACATTTCTCTGATTTCAGTTAATGGTCATGCATGCAGGTAAACAAAAAAAGTTATGATTTTCTTGATCATTAGCTTTTAAATTAACTCATGAAGCCCCAGCAGTTCCGTAACAAACCCCAGTTTGGAAACCATGACCTCTTGTCTTACCTGAATGTCACAGTAGCTGCCCTTGGAGACAAAGGAGACACTGACAGGGAAAAAGTCATTGGGCTGTCCATTTATGCTGAACTCCAGGCTACCGGTCTTATTCTTTACGTCGATCACGGGCAGACACCACTCCAGGAGATTTCGTCTGCTGTCATGGCGATATTCTCCATCTAGATCACCAATCACAGGAGCTCCTACTCCTGACCTGTGATGAAATTGTTTAATAGAAAAATGTAAATAAACCAAATGACCCCAAGATGCTTTATTACACATGAGGAAAGGCAAAAGGTACTTTAATATGGTGTATGTTAGTGAATTAGAGTCCTGAACTAAATCCAATGAACTTCTACTTACGGTACAGGAATAGAGATGACTACATCATTGAGTTCCAGAGATTCATCCTGTAGCTCATACTCGATGTTTACATCACAGCCGGTACCACTCTCAGAGGGCCAGCAGTTTACTGCAGAGACGAAACAGACAGAAATTGGATGAGCACAGGTCATGTGACACTACGGGTGAGACATAAGCTGTTAGCTTTATTGGTATTACTGAATCCAGATGTTCAGGACTGACTTGTTAGTGGAATGAGAGATTCATCTGTGGTCTGTAGTCTCCACTTCAGCACACCCACGTCAGTTTTCAGGGGGAAAGATTTGTCAGGGTTTTTCAGACCAATCACGGACTCCGCTGTGAATAGTTTTTTGTCCACATTGGGATGGGTCTACAAGAAAAAAGAAAAGGTTGGAAGAATGTTACACACTTCTGTTAGGCTTGCTATAGATGTTACCTGGCATTCAGCTGCAACACTGGTTACATCACTTGCCCACCACGGCAACAAAGTTTTGATTTATCAATTGAATTAACGATTTAAAAGCAAGGTGCAAAAGAGGGGAAAAAACCAAAACAAACAAACAATAATAATCCAACGCTGATTAACCAGTAGGAAAATGTCCTCACCATCATCATATCCATAGGTTTTCTTTTTTTAGTAGTTTTAGAATAAATTAGAAATGTTTAATAGTTTTCAGTTTTGGTTAGTGTTGTGCTTTAGTTTAATATAATTTTTCATTTACTTTTGGTTTAATTTTTTAATTTTTTTACAAGAAGCATCATATTCAGAATAATTATGATTCACCAATGCTGCTATATTTAGAAAAACATCACCTGCAACTGGACGCCTCTCTTGTCATTATTGCTGACATTTAGCCTAATTCGCCCATTCTTCTCTTCAGACACTCTGAGGGTAATCATGCCAATCACTTCCATGTTCTGGAGACCACCATCTCGGCCACATGTCAGGGTGATCTTTTCCTCCACCCGCAGATGCACACTGAAAATTAGACAGAAATTGTTTCGATTATTGTGAAATTTTAAGGGATTATCCTAATATTTGCAAAATGATCCTATCCTAAGCCAAATTTTGGTCCTGTTCCACACATCACAAAACAATTGTGGCTTTATACAGAAAATAAAGTGATTTCTAGGTTGGCACATCCTATGTCTTCTAAGAAAAAAAAAAAAGAAGAGGAGTACATTGAGAACTATTTGCTTGTGAAACTCAAAATCTAATTTACATGAAGAATCCAAATTCAGTTAGACTTATAAAGTAGTGCTTATGTGCCTTCATTGTTGATGAACAGATGCATTGTCACCATATGTTCTGCTGAGCTCAGTGTGCAACACTGCCAAAATAGCTCATTGCTGAAACTCTACTTGACATGCTGCTCAAACATACAGTGTGAATGCAGCAACTGTTAACATGGGTACTGAAAAGAATATGTACCATTTACATGCTGCTGACCTAAGATGTGCGAAACAGGTCTTAATCTGAAACCAACTAAAGCAAGTAGTACATTTTTAAATCTAATTCCTTGTCTAACTTGCATTTGTAAAGCCTCACAAAGAGACATTATACTTACAAACACACAAATGGACCTTTAATGCATTAATAAACAGTACTGCTAAATAAACAGTGACTATTTTAACCAAATAATATCATACACTCCACTAATGTTCTTTTGATTATCTTCAGTCTGATTCTAGCATTAAAAATACAGACATCATTACCTCTCTGTGTGGGTTGGAGGAGGCAGAGATTTGGATGCATCTGAGGGTCTTTTGCCTGTGCTGGGCAAGATGATATTTTCTCCCTCTGACTTGAGTTTGTCCACAAAGTCATCCACCTCCTTCCCTTTGCCAACCAGTTTAAGTGCTTTACTCGGACCACTGGACCTAAAACAAAAGGGCATTAAATTTGCAGCCTGCTGCTTTTTTATACAGGTTAAGGATCACTGTACTCTATTAAGAGTATAGCTGTACCTGACAGGTGCAGGGGAGGGTTTAGGTTTCTCAAGCTCGATCAGCGTGTCTGTGATGATGGATGTGTTGCTGCTGCTCATGCCCGTGCTGCCAAAACCACCGAAGCCCGGCCCCTTCTTTCCACGCTCTGAATCACGCCGTATCTGCTGAAGCTCTTTAGCCTTCCGTCTCATCTCTGCCTTAGCCTCGCGCTCCTGAGTCTGATGAACAATTGAGTGGTTTAAAAGATGATCGTCAGTAAAGTACATCATAATTACTAAGAGCCCTTGCCAGTAGGTTATTTATAAACGACAAACACATAGCTGGGATTAAGGATGTTTAAATATGAACTCCACACACACCACCTTGTTTCACGCTTTAGGAATGTATTGATCCTCCTCCTTTGCATCAATGCTTGTACCTGAGCTATAATTTTCTAGAATGTTATAATGCAGTCACAATGCAGTAGACTTTTGTGGAATTGCCAGATTTGTTAATTAGAAGAGGATGGGAGCATACTTTAAGTGATGGATGGCAAAAAAGATTGCTCTGCTATTTTTCAAGAAATGCATTTCCTACCTCTCTGACGGCACGGAACACCTTTTCTTCATGAGAGTCCATCTCTGTGAATGTCCGGATCTGGGCCAAGTTGACATTTTCTCTATAACCGAGGGCAACAATCTCATCGAACGCAAAGATGAGGTCAAAGCAGTGCTCAGAAATCTCACTCTCCTCCAGGACACGACAATATTCAGGAATCTACCAAAATAAAAGTAAAATGAACACAAATCAAGTCAGGTTCCTTTCAGAATTCTGATATTAACAGAACGATTTGTATTGTGAAAAGCGATATACAAAAAAAAAAATCTGAATTTCATTTAATTGAACAACCTAAATTGAACCAGTTTTATTTTACAAATTGATTACAACAAGATTAAATCTATAAAAACAAAAAAAAAAAAACAACTTCCATTACTAAAACACTGAAATTTATACAGATTTGCTACTGTAAAAATTGTTAATTGGTTAACTTCATTACCCTACCATATCCAGTCAAAAATTGTATAAATGGTCATCACAACATTACATGTTGTTTTATGCCATCACGTCAAATTTGTTATTTGTAAGTAAAACTATGGATTGCCATACAATTTGTGG
Source organism: Paracanthobrama guichenoti (assembly GCA_018749465.1). NCBI lineage: Eukaryota > Metazoa > Chordata > Actinopteri > Cypriniformes > Gobionidae > Paracanthobrama > Paracanthobrama guichenoti. Next base: position 18,446,047 of record CM031947.1, read on the forward strand.
TGAAAAACAGTAAAAGGTATACTGTTATATGTTTTTTATGGTAAATTTCAGGCAATGAAAAGTGAACACTGATGTGCATCACTAAGTGATGAAAAAACAAACAATTTTGTATTCGTACCACACGTGAGAAGAGACGCAGTGTCTCCAGGTCTTCCAGTATATTACTGTTCTTGGTGGTGACCAGCACCATGTAGAGCTTTTCCAGAGGCTGGTAGACATAGCGAACACTCTCCGTCTCGACAAATGTGTGCTGTTTGCCGGTGTTCATCAGCTTTGGAAAAGCAGCCAGCAGACCCTCCACTCGCGTCCGTGTCATCTCCACAAACTGCCGCGACACCAGGGCCTTACCTGCCTTGGTGCAGATTGCTGCTGCCAACAGCACCTAGAGAAAAGTTATTGAACAAGAATTTTAGGGAGCCATTTCAAAAATGCAGTAGTAATCTTCATAGAACATACAGAATGCAGCACACCACTTAGATGTGTGGAAGGACTCCAGCATTTTGCAAACTTTTTTTTCTGCCGGCGCAAACACATTTTGTTTGAGGTCTGATAGAGGCTGCCTTTTATGTTGTATATGAGAAACATCAAACGGAAAACTAAACAAAAGTGAAACAAAACCACGTTTATCGGCTAGGAGCAATACTAGACAGTGCTTCCATGTTTTCTATGGTTTGTATGAAAAACAGTAGCCTAAAAACATTTAGTATAAAATGCACAAATTCTACAGCTAAATAAAACTACTGTAATAATATTCCATTACTAATTATGTTTAACACTGGCGCATACAGCAACTAAGGAGGGTCGGGGCTTAGCGAAGGGCTAATTCATGTGCTTCTCACAGTGACGTTTAGTGTCGCGTGACTGAGACAGATCAGAGTAAAAGGATCTGTTCTAGTGAGCTTGCGCTGCGCTGGCGTTTGGACTTTGACCCAAGCGGATAAACTGGGCCTGTGTGGCGCGTTTCAAATAGTAACTGAATTCGTGCTACCTTTTAATGTGCGTTTTTGGCTGGACCATAGACATAATACATACTTTATAAGATATAATAATTTATATATATTTATTAATAATTATATATAATTTATAATATAAAATATATATATAAAAATTATTATGTCTATGGGTGGGACCACAGGCTGGGCCACTTGGAGGTTGCTTCCAGGCCGCATGTGGCCCGCAGGCCGCCAATTGAATAGCCCTGCCCTGCAGTCTCATGGACTTAGCAGACACACGCATGTGGCAGCCACTCTAAGTCTACAAGACCAAAAGTGCATATGAAGTGTGCCATTTGGGACAGGGCCTTAACGTAGCAACACCAACTGTAACCATGGTATTGTGGCAGAAACAGATAGTCAATTTTTTTTTTTTTTTTACACCATTCATCTCAGTACAACCTTTTAAGAGTGAAATTCAAGCACTTTGAGGACTTGCAAGTGCTTCACACATTTTCCAGCACTTTAAAGCTCTAAATTAAAATGTCATTTTTAAAGTGATGATTTGAAAAAACAAAGTTTAAAGATGGAAAAAACTGGTTCCTACAAAAAAACAAAAAAAAACCAAAAACAAACAAACAGCATGAAATTTCCACTATATAACAGCAGAGGATCACTTACTGACTTATTAGCCATTTCCATTCCCTAATATATGGAAAAAAAGTATGAAGTCACAACAAACTTTTCTTCAAACTGTAACTGCATCACACAGAAAGCTAGTAAAGAGCACTCTTTTTATCATCACTGAAGCTGTCGGTCAGTTCAGTGTGATACTATAAAAAACAGTAGTACATTTAAGAGTAGAATATTTAAATGTTCCCTATAAAAATAAGGTTTTTGAATGTTACTGTTCTTAATAAAAGTTAATTTTATCTTCATCTCAATTCAAACTCAGTGCTTTACTGTCAAATTTGCAATACACAAACATGTAACATTATCAGGAACTGCACTTATTTATTCAAAACAATAGTAATTTTATAATTAAAAGCGCCCAGCACTGAAGAACTCAGTAGCACCACTGCTACCGCTCTCAAATGTTAGTCTGGAGCCATGAAAGAGCAAACTAAGATTCAATATTAACATACCTTCCAAGAGCAAAACAGAACTTTATTTGGCTTATGTTTACTGTACTTAATTTATAATGTGTTTAACTTAGGATAAATAGTTATACATAACAGCAAAGACAGCCCATCTTTCAACAGAAAGTCACCTTTAAATTCACATGATCAACTGTCAGAACACACAGACTACTGTAATAAAAAAAAAAAAAAAAAAAAAAAAAAAAAAAAAAAGCTTTCTGAAGCAAATCAGAAAAACGCCTAATAAAAGCAACTATGTGATTAGATATGCACGGTTCCCACAATTTCCAAGATTTTTCTAGTTATTTGTGATAATTAGACATGGATTTGATAAAGTTATAAAGCTTACACAGTTTGAAAAGAAAAACAAATTGACTACAGACATTTCCATGACTTTTACTAATGTTATTCTTATGACAACTCTCAGAAGAGTTGTCACAGTAACTACCTTTTGTTGGGTGATATATAGTCCCAAAAATAATTGCGATAAACAATATTGTTGTTCCCCACTATGTGCCATTCACCATGTAGAAAATAGTAAATGTGTGAACAAGTGACCGATTTTAGCAGCAGCTTCAGCATCTATTTATAGTGTAGGGGGCGGGACGCTTTAGATTCCAGAGAGCATTTGATTGGACAGAAAATCTGATGAGAAGCTGAAGTGCAGAGTGATGTCATCAAAATCATTGATCCATATTGGCGGAAGTGAGAGACTAAGTTTTGAATGCTTATAATATAGCTTCTATATGTGAATTTAGTTTGGAGAATACTACCTTATAGATAACAGTAAGGCTAACATATATAACGTATATAACAAAATAATAATGAGTTCATGGGGACTTTAACGCTAGCTGTGAACGTGCACCATTTCACGCTGTCAGCGGAACAGTGGATTGTGGCTTTAAAACCTAATCCATTTGGACTTATTCTTCCAAACTGTCTGTAGTTGTCAGGAAAACACTATAACGGCTCGAATGACCCCTACTTTTCACCTGTCGATGTCCGCTCTGTATGAAGGAGCTGCCTGAGCCCCGCTTTTGCCTCGCTTTTGCCTCAGACATGGAGTAGATAAGATGACAGAGGCAGCACAATTGGCCAAAAAACAAACAAACAAACAAAAAAAAAAACTGCATACATTTTTATGTAAACATATTGAGCAATATACATCACATCACCAAAAATGATCAAGGTCATGTCCATTTATCATGAGATCAATGGTCAATATATTGATTATCGCGCCTAAATTTAGCATGGCTGCTATTGATTGCAGCTGCTGATGCAGGGCAATATATAGACATGCTGCTGTGAGCATGTAAGATATGACGCTGCTGGAGAACGCTACAGCAAACATTGACCAACTATTTAAATGTTGAGCAAACAAGCTCATTGGCTGCAGATGCAACATAGATCAATCAGCTTGTGCGGTGTTGTTAACAAATCCATCAGCCCGTGCCATGTAGCGTTTCATGGATTTTTAACACTTTTCAAATTCAGTGATATTTCAAGGTTTTTCAAGCCAAATGGAAATCATTATCATGAGACAGCAAAAGCAGCCAAGGTAACTGACAGAATAAATGGGTTCCTTTTATTATCAAGGAATCAAAGGGGTGGAGGGTTTTGTGGCCGGTTTTGAGAGACTTTAAACTGCAAACTTAACACTGCATTCATTGAGTGCATTTCTGTTGCACTTCAAAATGCTACAGCTAGTCCACATTACAAAAGACAGACCAATGATTTTGTACGGGATTAAGATATCAACCACTGCCATCCGCATTTCCATAAAACAACTTTACAAAGACTATCAGGCAATAAATGACAGTATGACTATCCATCTACCCTTATTTCTGAATGTGCCCAAACACCCGAGTTGTTTCTTTTTCTTTCTTATGCTATTGGTTCTTAGGAAATAAAATATTTCTAATTCAACAAAACTATACAGAAAAGCCTCAAAACCTGTTACGATTGATCTACAATCGTAAAGTTGCAACTTCACCAATTTAAACAAAGCCACAGTCTGAATTGTTCTCAGTGATAATGCCAGCACTGAATTTAACACAATCTGACCACGTCAACAGAACTACAAATGGCAAATGGGAGTTATTTTACACAAAAAAGTCATGTAGAATTATCAGACATAGTCTTACTGATATTAAGCAGCTGATTTGTTATCACAGACACGTATAATGAGAAGCTGATAGAGAAAGTTACAGGCCTACAGTACAGCGAGTATTTGACACTGACGTAACTTAGCTAATTTCTCCTTATATTGATAACACACCTTGCTAGGGAGTTTAACAACTCAAGAAGTGACATTATACGTAGACATTGTCACTGAACTGACCTACAATTTTGCAATACGTCAATTTCAAAGTCTCTCTTGAATAAATACGCATTTCGAGCAATACATCAGTCTGCGGTTCCTTTCGTTAGCTAGCAGTAACCTCTCATGCAAAAACCGGAACCCGCCGTCAAAATCAGTCGTTTGTCCATAAACGAATAAAGATAAACTCACCATTTTCACGGTCTGGTATGTTTTCTGCGTTTAATCTTCTGAACGCCGTTTGTGCGGTGGTTTAAATGCTACGTGGAGATAAATAAAACTGTTATTTGTGTGCAGGGCGGCTCAATATGGCAGAAGTGTAAGCCACGTCTCCAACCGGAAGCAGCTCGTCGTCAGGGGTAAAAGGGCAGCGCGACGTATGTGGAGGATCCAACATCAGCAGCACTACTCAACACTCACATCACGTCACTAAGAGGTTCTCCGTTTATTTAATGACTTATTCAAATAACACACACAGACCTCTTTAATATGTGAATATATTCTTCTTTAATATATTTGCTATGAATGTTATCTTTAACGTACCTGGTGTTAAAACGTTATTAATGTTTTATGATGCTATAGAATTATTTAGAGAATTATAGGAAACATTTGTATCTTTTGAAATGTTTCATGTATATTTTTGGAAATAAACGTAAAAAAAATATTTTAAAAAAATCAATGTTTCGCCGCTGGGGGGCGATGATCTCTGTGTGTGAACCCCTGAATCACGAAGCATTGAAGTCATCCATGGAACAAACGACGCCCTGAAAATGGATAAAATAATACATATTATACAGACACTTTATATTTAACCTTGAATAGTTAATTGCATTTGATCGATTTTACTTTCAATAAACCGTTTTTACCGCTTCTGACCAGCGTGTGGCGTTTCGAGCGCTTCGCAACTTTGGTTTAATTGATTCGAAACTTTGAAAAGCTTCGTTTCTCTCGTCGTCACTATCTAGATTAGTACAAGGCAAGCTAGAACAAAGTGATTTAAAAAGCAAAGACGATAATGCTAGATAATAAGATAAAATAAAGTGTCTGCATGATGCAGTTTAGGGCTCACAGAAGTGAGAAGGTCCGGCTGTCCGAATATGGTTATGAAGATCATTCCATAATAAAGAGTATACTTATAGCAATTGTTTGTATTTTTTTTATTTTATTTATTATTATTATTTTTTTATACATACAATTGAGATAGTATTTCAGTTGACTGCTATCGAATTTAAAATATTTAAGTATGTGTACTTATGTTTTACTATTTAAAGTAACATTTTCAAATTGTTTTACTTTGTTACATTCCAGCAGTTTGTATAAATGTGTATTTATTTGATCTAAACAGGGACTCTACTACATAGACATCCCACAAGGTTCATTTCTCAGTCAAAACTTTATATTATCACGTTGCAAGATTCATTTATCAGTATACTCTTACATACAAAAAAAAAAAAAAAAAAAAATGATAACGATGTTATAACGATGTCCCGGACTATTCCCGGAGTATTTTTTTTATTACTCAACATTTTGACACATTTTCATTGGGTTGAAGCTGGGTTGAAGTATGCGCTTTGTGGCGCTGCATGACGAGCGTGAACACATCCACAGCGCAAGTTACCCAACGTGTTCTTGGCAGACGGAAGTATCGTTCCCGTCTAGGTCACACCTCAGAAATTAGGTCGAACGCAGAGTTTGCGGTAGCAGTTGGGCATTTTAGAAGTCAGTCACTCCACCAAAACAGTTGTGCAAATGAGTGAAAAATCCTGACGATACAGTTCGGGGAACAGATCGCTGATGTCTGGGAACGTTAATATCTCTCAAGTAAGTGTAAAAACTAGATGGTTTTAAGCATATGGTGGTGTTTCATTGGCTCGGTGAACTGCCATTTTAACCGTTCTGTCTTTCTATTGGTGGATGGGAAGAGTTCGGAAGAAGTAGGCGGGTCTTGAAACACATGTGGACCCAAGGAATGAATTAAATGACAGAACTGTGAGATTTTGAAATAGGCACCAACTTGGTGAATGTAGTTTTTGTTGATTTAAAAAAAAAAAAAAAAAAATATATATATATATATACATTTTTGAGCGTCATACTTAATTCTAATGACAAGTGCACCGTGATGTAACGATCTCTTACTACAGTTTAGTCACATGTGAGTCTCAAAAAGCATATAGGTCTCTTAGTATACAGGGCGAATGGCCAAAACGCCGTGTGATTTGACAATGTAATATAAAAAGACAAATTTAATCTTAAGGAGCCTCTCTACAGCTTGCCTTATATTCTCATTCTGTCACCGTGTTTTCTGAATCTGAACGTCCGAATAAGCAATAGAAAAAAAGGACAAACTGGGTTGAACGGCCAACATTTATCTGACTTGCATCTGTGTGCACTGCATCAGTGCAGTGGTTTATCAGCACTGCCCAGAAACACAGGGTGTGGGGAATGCAAGGACACTGTAAAGAATAAAAAACCCCTCCACCAGTTGTTCATTCATTCAGTTATTCATAAGGCCTTGGATCCAGCACACCATCTTCTGCAGCCTGAACTGTAAAAGTGTCCTCAAATAACATGGAAGGGCCATTCAAGTATATTAGAGTGAGAGTCTGATGAAACTATTATACTATTGACAAGAGTTAAAGTGAGCATTAATATGATTTTTTTGTGAAATTCTTGTTCTTGCAGGAAGGAAATGGCAAAGTCAGTCGAGTTATTCGCATGGGAACAAGGAAGAGCCAGGTAATGTAAAATCTTCAGTCATTCAACTATTCTGTGTGATAATTTATTAATTAATTCAATAATCTTTCTATTCAAGTATTTAATGTGCTTAGTTATAAAAGATGGAAAACATATAGAAATGTAATAGTGCATAATAATACAGTAAGATGTATTTAATATTTAATCCTTGAAAAAAAAATGTAGCTTTTTCCATTGTGGTTTGGCTGAGGGTCCCTGGGTCTGAACAGGTTGACTTCTCTTTAACATGGAGAATTTTATTGGGATTTGCGCTCAAATTAAATGATCAGTTTGGTCAGTTAAGTCAAAAACATGCAGTATAAATTGAATGAGAAGTATATAGATTTAGATTTTCTAGTCTGGAACCGTTATGAATTGAGGGTAGATAAAATGGAAATGGGTGTTAACTTGCGTGCTTGAATCAGATAGAAACTGGCCCTCAGTGTATCTGTAGTAATTGCTGGGAGCAACTGCTAGCATTTAATCATAAAAAATTGGTACATTTGTTTCTTAGCATCAGCATACTGAGGTTAGTTAAAAATCTTCATAATTCTGAGAATCTTTAAATAATGACTTTAAATGCTTAGGGAGGCTTTCTCAGAGAAGATGTATTCCACATATTGCATTGAGGCTTTATGAAATTGATGAAATGTAAGTTTTGTATCTTCAATAATGGGGTTGTCTGTGTATCTCAGCTGGCTCGCATTCAAACAGACAGTGTGGCCAGCAGACTGAACGAGCTTTATCCAGACATTCATCTAGAGATTGGTAAGAGAGGAAATTTTGCACTGCATAATTTGAATGAATTCCATCAACTTTACTTGTATTGCATTTTTCTTGGGTAGGTCAGTTAAATGCATAGATTTTCATCTGGACATGTTGCCTACATATACACACACAAAACTTTTCATTTTCTTGTCCCCATGCACTCACTACTTGTCTAAGAACAGAGAGGGATTGTGTTCTGCTGAGAATGTGTAATCTATACCACCGCTCCACTGCTGAATTCTACTGTCTGTGTCAAAAGACATGAATGATGATGTCAGAATTGGAGCCAGTGTGCACAACTATTTGGTTCTTAACCTTTTTGTGTGCATGCATTTCAGTTGCTATGTCGACAATTGGTGACAAAATACTGGACACTGCATTATCTAAGGTAGAAATACATCTGCAATTTCATGTGTCATTATTATGTTAGTTTTTGTGTTGTCTGTAAAAAAGAAATGTGTTTTGAATTTTTGTGTGCTGCCCAACTTAACCTATTAAATGCATTTTCTAAGATTGGCGAAAAGAGCCTCTTCACCAAAGAGCTGGAAAATGCCCTTGAAAGAAATGAGTAAGTTTGATAAAAAATAAAACGTAGGAAAACCCTCTTAAACCCTCATTAGAAAACATAAAAAGACTGTTTTTCAGTTGATTGTGCCGTAAAATGCTTTAAATTGACCTAACCTGTAATTATTATGCTTTCAGTTTTGTTGATGTGACATTTTCAAATGTATAAATTTTGCTTCAGCAGAACTGTTTTGCTCCTCTGTTTTACCGGTTACCAACACTACATCAGAGGATGTGAAAGCGGTTCTCTTAGACTTGTTGATGTGTTTTGTGTAATAAACCTTAATTAAGCATGTGATAACTTTTTATGGTGACAGATTACACAATGCAGTGGAAGTTATTAATATTTGATATCTATTTTGTCCACCACTAGAGTGGATATCGTGGTGCACTCTCTCAAGGATTTACCTACCTCATTGCCCCCTGGATTCACTATTGGAGCAATTCTTCAGTAAGTACCACAAGCTTGACATCTAACAAATATTTTTTTAATAATTGAATTTAAATTAATTGGTAGATTTAAATATTTGAATTTAATTAATAATAATAATTTGTTACATTATATATAGCGCTTTTCTAGGCGCTCAAAGCGCTTTACATGGAAGGGAGGAATCTCCTCAGTCACCACCAGTGTGTATAGTTTATTACACATTGTAATACATCTGTAACACATATTACACATAAACTATATTAATTATAGTTAATTAATATAGTTTATTTAATTTTATTCAAAGTTAATTTAATAAATTCATATTTATGACTTGTAATGACCAAGGGCACTGCTGTAGGTAGTTTGAAAACCTGTTTGAGCTGTGTGTGATATGTTGCACATTGTGTTTTGAAGGCGGGAAAATCCCCATGATGCAGTGGTGCTTCATCCAAAGAATGCTGGACTTACCCTGGACAGTTTGCCAGAGAAGAGGTGAGCTCTGTGTTCCTTAACAATCCAGTCAGGCCAAACAAAAGCGCAGGTATCCATCCTAGAGATTTTGATTGATAACCCAAATAATGAAGGAAGTCATGTCATGTCATGACAGCTATATGCACTTATGTAGCCAAAGCTGCCAGAAAGATTTTGAAACCTCTTTTTTCCCCCAGTGTGATTGGCACAAGTTCACTTCGCAGAGCAGCTCAGCTGAAGAAACGATTCCCACAACTGGAGTTTGAAAATATTGTATCCTGCACTTTCCTTTGCTTTTGCATCTGAGGATGTTTATATATTATTAATGGGAGCAGCTTTATCATTGATTTTGATAAACCACCAAAGCCAGCACATATTTCCTGGAAATTTGTTTTACCAGCAAGTTTCTATATACTGCATATAACATTTTAACAGTATTAGAGTCTTCCTCCTTGACTTTACTGCTATAGAGAGGGAACCTAAACACCCGTCTAAAGAAGCTGGATGAAAAGGACGACTATGCTGCCATCATTCTGGCTGCAGCAGGCCTCAAACGGATGGGCTGGGAAAACCGAATCAGTCAAGTATGCCGACATACATCTGAATAAATTGAATTATCAAAAAAGAAAACATTGTAGAGCAGGGACTTCTATCCATTGTTTGTTGATTGGATGGAGGCAGATCTGAATGTGAGCTTACAGTAAATTGTAAAAGTTATAGAGAAGTCTGGCATACATCATCAGAGAGAAGTCTGTCGTTTCACTGGAAGCTCGTTATGACATTTTAATACAAGATTATTTCAAAAAATAAAACATGCATGAATAGCAATAAGATCAATAACATGCATTTAGATTTAATAGATTTTCATTCCATGCCAACTTTAATGTTAAAAGTATTTTCATCTGTATAGGACCATTTGCAAGTTGATATGAATCATTTTGGCGTTAACCCTTAAACAGTCATTTCATGAGATGGGAAAACTCATATCTACCAACCACTATTCTGAATATTGAAGGTCTTTGGTGGCTACAGCAGTGTTTATAGTTTTATTTATAATGCATTTATTGTAGTTCTTCTATAAATTCCAGGTTCTCGGCCCTGAAGATTGCATGTACGCAGTTGGCCAGGTAAGTGTGCAAACGTGCACAACTATTTGTGAACTATGAAACTGCATTAGGTATTCATGCACTAGATTTAAAACAGTAGCAATTTTTCCCCCATGTTTATACCCATCATACTTTGCACCTATTATTGTGTTGTTCATGCGAGAAAAGAAGCAGGTGCAAGCTCAACTGTTAATGCTCTTATAAACACTTAAGGAAACACCTGTGTAACAATTTGTCAACGGTTACAGCCAAAAAAGTTCAGTTTCACTGCTTCACTGCTGTGAAGCCATTGTATACATACTGTAACTTCAGAAATGTGCCTGCAGAACTGTTTTCTTAATTAAATGTCAGTCAGTAAATAAACATAAAATGTGACTTGTGATCAGGGAGCACTGGCAGTGGAAGTCAGAGCACAAGATAAAGACATTCTGGAAATGGTGTCTGTCCTGCACCATCCAGACACAGTGTTGCGGTGCATCTCAGAGAGAGCTTTCCTCAAGCAGCTGGTGGGTCCCCTTACATACACACATGAACTAAAATGCCATTGGATGTGGTTCATATATAATTGACCATATCCCTGGGCATTCTGTGTAGTCCAGCATACATCTGTGGGGTTTTAATACTGCTGTTTATTCCTTTCAGGAAGGAGGCTGCAGTGTGCCTGTTGCTGTTCATACAGAAGTGAAAGGGTCCATGGTAAAGAGCATGTTTTTATGCTACTTCACTCAATGTAAATTGATGGCAATACAAATCTGAACGAATGTGGTTGATGTTTGTATAACAGATTAAAATCAGCTCTTTTCTTGTTTCAGTTGTATTTGACTGGAGCAGTTTATAGTTTGGATGGAGCTGATTGCTTGAAGGACACTATGCAGACGTGTGTGGAAATAGACAACAAAGTAAGGGTCAAATATACTTATATACACTACTATTCAAATATTTGTGGTTTTTATTCAACAAGAATTTTTTTTCTCCCATTTCTATTCATCAAATAATTCTGGAAATAAATTATCAAATAATTCTGGAAATAAATTGTATCACCATTTCCACAAATACACTCACCTAAAGGATTATTAGGAACACCTGTTCAATTTCTCATTAATGCAATTATCTAATCAACCAATCACATGGCAGTTGCTTCAATGCATTTAGGGGTGTGGTCCTAGTCAAGACAATCTCCTGAACTCCAAACTGAATGTCAGAATGGGAAAGAAAGGTGATTTAAGCAATTTTGAGCGTGACATGGTTGTTGGTGCCAGACGGGCCGGTCTGAGTATTTCACAATCTGCTCAGTTACTGGGATTTTCACGCACAACCATTTCTAGGGTTTACAAAGAATGGCGTGAAAAGGGAAAAACATCCAGTATGCGGCAGTCCTGTGGGTGAAAATGCCTTGTTGATGCTAGAGGTCAGAGGAGAATGGGCCGACTGATTCAAGCTGATAGAAGAGCAACTTTGACTGAAATAACCACTCGTTACAACCGAGGTATGCAGCAAAGCATTTGTGAAGCCACAACACGCACAACCTTGAGGCGGATGGGCTACAACAGCAGACATTCAGACGGTAGAGTCAGAATTTGGCGTAAACAGAATGAGAACATGGATCCATCATGCCTTGTTATCACTGTGCAGGCTGGTGGTGGTGGTGTAATGGTGTGGGGGATGTTTTCTTGGCACACTTTAGGCCCCTTAGTGCCAATTGGGCATCATTTAAATGACACGGCCTACCTGAGCATTGTTTCTGACCATGTTCATCCCTTTATGACCACCATGTACCCATTCTCTGATGGCTACTTCCAGCAGGATAATGCACCATGTCACAAAGCTGTAATCATTTCAAATTGGTTTCTTGAACATGACAATGAGTTCACTGTACTAAAATGGCCCCCACAGTCACCAGATCTCAACCCAATAGAGCATCTTTGGGATGTGGTGGAACGGAGCCGTGCCCTGGATGTGCATCCCACAAATCTCCATCAACTGCAAGATGCTATCCTATCAATATGGGCCAACATTTCTAAAGAATGCTTTCAGCACCTTGTTGAATCAGTGCCACGTAGAATTAAGGCAGTTCTGAAGGCGAAAGGGGGTCAAACACAGTATTAGTATGGTGTTCCTTATAATCCTTTAGGTGAGTGTGTGTGTGTGTGTATAAATAATATATATATATAAAACATTTATTTGTTTTTTTGGACAAAATAAATGTAGCCTTGGATATGAGACTTTTATTTATTTTCTTTTTTAAGTTTTCTGTCCCCAAACCTTTGAACGTTATTGTTTTATACATAATTCTACAGAATTATATAGTATATAATTTTACAGCATTATAACCTTTATTCCAACTGGTTTCTATCAGGTGAGTGAGAATGCGCAGGAGTGTGTACACGTTGCAGTGACTGCCAGCAACATATCATCATCAACCCTCGATGCTGCTGAGAAACTGGGGATGGATCTGGCAAATCTTCTCCTTAATAAGGGGGCCAAAGATATTCTCACAACAGCCAGGAAACTTAATGATGCTCGATAACTTTTTTTTATTATTTTGTGCACTGGAGTTAGTTAAGACCTAGTTTAGGAATCTTAGTCATGCTGTTAACTTGATAAACAGTACACTCAACCTGTATTATCTATAGCTGAAACTCCAGAGCTGAAATACAACCATGATTGGGTGAATGTATCAAGTCACTTCAGCTACTATACCTCAGTTTAACAATGTGACAGCACCAATTTTTCTGTCATCTGCTCACACACAAGACACAAAGTTATACAGTTTTTGACTGCCATCTCTCAGGCACAGAATTCTGGAAGGAAGTCCATGCTGATAGTCTCCCACTAATGATCAGACTGCCTTTATGAGCCAAATAAAACAGGTGCTCAAAATGGCTACCTTTTACATCTAGCCATGGTTTAATATAGAATGGAGTAGTATCTAACAGATTTTGAGTTTTATATTTCTATAGAAACATATCAATCTTCAAAATATGCATTTTATCACGGTGAAACACTATACAACTACACATCAGTATTGAGAAGCTAAGACAAAGTTATTTCTAAAGAGTTTGGGCTCGAGTTTTCTATTGGCAAAATGTTTAAGAAGTTTGTGTAAGCAAGTTTCTAGATTTAACCTCAGAATATTTATGCAATGGGTTTTGGTCAAAGAAAAACGCCATAATGTGCCTTTTAATCGTGTAATCGAGTTCACTCCAATAGCAATGGTTTCTGTTACGATCAACATAAATTGTGAATAAAGATTATCATTAATACCAAAGTTGTACACTTTTTTTTTTTTCTTTGATCACAAACGGCTTCAGCTGGACAATACTGCAAAACACAACACAAGTTCGAATATAAAAAGACAATTTAATATGTAAAAAGGCAACTCAAATATACAGGCTACATCACATTCAGACAAACGGAATCGGCTCTTTTCAGACGAGTGGGGTGGCCCTTAAAAGGGCCTTTGGGTGCGTTAGCTCAGGACAGCGTAGATTTTAATACTCCTGTGACTGGGAAGATCCCTTCTTTCCAGATTTGCCAGAGCTGGCAGCAGCCTGGCCAGTTTTCTTGGGCAGAAGGACGGCCTGGATGTTGGGGAGAACACCACCCTGGGCGATGGTCACTCCTCCGAGCAGTTTGTTCAGCTCCTCATCGTTACGGACGGCCAGCTGAAGATGACGAGGAATGATACGAGTCTTCTTGTTGTCTCTTGCAGCATTTCCCGCCAACTCGAGAATCTCAGCGGTGAGGTACTCGAGGACGGCAGCCAGATACACGGGAGCACCAGCACCTACTCTCTCGGCATAGTTGCCTTTACGCAGAAGACGATGCACACGGCCGACGGGAAACTGAAGACCAGCACGGGAGCTGCGAGTCTTTGCCTTGGCACGGGCTTTTCCACCGGTTTTACCTCTTCCAGACATAATGAAGAAACTTGCTTTCTCCGCTTGTAGAAGAAATCAGTGAAACGTTCTGTAGAGTTGCTGCAGTATTTAAGGACTGACTGAACTAGGATTGAATAGTCCCGCCCACCATTGTGATTGGTTACGCGCAGTGAAGCACAGACCTGATTGGCTGTTAGATGCAACCTTAGACCGGATGTGATCTTCTATTGGCTTAAACTTGCTGTGCATAATCAGCGCAAACTAACGAACCAATCCGAGTCCACCGAAATGTGCGCGAGCTGATTGGTTCGTACGGTTCGTCTGCGCCGCCATTGGTCTTTTGTTTTGTCAATCAATTTTGGGCGGTAAATTCAAACCAATAGAACATATTCCCTCTGAATTTTAACAGTTTCGCGCAAAAGCATACATGAATGAATGATTGTTTAAACCCCTTCGAAATTCTCGTTTGTGATGTTTGTGTATGTATGTATGTATGTGTGTATATGTATGTATATATATATATATATATATATATATATATATATATATATATATATATATATATATATATAAAATAAACACTTTCAAGTCATATTGGAAAAAAAGAAGAGGAATGGATTTTCAAAAATAATTTATTCAGAATAAATTAAACATCAAATTAACCACAATAATATAAAGCTTCTGAATACCCCAAATGGCCCACCATGCCTTCGTTTTAGATTGTTCGCTGTTATCATAACATTCTAGTCATATAACATTTTTCAGGCTTTATGCTCCAGAAATTACACTGACTATAGCAAACAAGCGCTCCGTCATTGATTTATGAACTTGGAGTTGTTGGATTGTTGACATGTTTTTCAGTAGTTATTAGTCAGGGATGGGGAGGGATACGGCAAGCGCGATTCCTTAAAGGGATAGTTCACCCAAAACGAGATTTGTGTTCATTTACTCACTCACATGTCGTTTCAAACCTCTATTACTTACTTTCGTGCAGATAAACAGCCTCGGTCACCATCTTTGATCCATACAATTAAAGTGAATGTTAACCGAGTTTAATGATGATAGAATTTTGAGTGAGAAGGATTCCTTTACCACGAATTACTAGGATACATTACTAGAAAATAATAAAACATGTTCAATAAAAAAAAAGCTATCTATGGTATTACGACGAAAAAGACTCACTTGTGTTTAAGAAAAGCACGTGCGGATGCCGGTTCCTCTGGATAAGTTTATTGCAACTAAGTTAAATGAACTCAAGAGGAAACGGGGTTGTATGTTACTAGGGCAGCGTCTGTTTAGTTCAAGAAGCCATATCTCTGGAAGAAGAAGAAAAAAGATATATTAAACATACGTTTACCTTTTTATAGTTTCCCCTGAGGTTTGTTTTCACGTGGACCCTGAAAAAGCACTTTTTCCACTGCAGATTTCGCTCAAGAGGTTGTAGATTTACAATAATGTGTGGAATAATTCATAAATATACACAAATGCAGTTTTTTTTTTCCTGTAGTGTCTCCCTTTTGTCATATGAAGGGCTCATACTTCACAACCAAAACACACAAACGTAATTTAGTGAGATATGTCTACAGTAACTTAAACGTTTCCGTTTTCTAAAACAAATAAAAAAACATCATTATAAAATATTATTAAGCCACAATAAAAGTCAAACGTACCACTATTTGAAAACAGGGCATAATATCCTTTGATCTAAATGCTATATCAACAGCAAAACGAGAACAAAGCTCACAGCATGTCTTAGCATATCACTCTCGAAATACTCCTAATAATGAGCTCAGGAGAAATAAATTAGCGCCGATAACAGTAAACGACACATAAACAAAAAAAAAAAAAAAAAAAAAAAAAAAAACGACAGAAAAGAGCTCCCCAGCATTGTAAACAATCAGATTACGATTCAAAGTGCAACTGATGAAATAAAATAAATAAGAAAAACAACACATAGCGACAGTGTTGGAGGCATCAATAGTCACTGATCTATGTCGCCCCCTTGTGCTCAATAACCACATGACACTCCCGTCCATTTTGAGTTTCTCGAGTTTGTTCGCCCATAATCATCCACAGAGCAGCCTTGCCCCTTTTTACCAAATTAATATGATTAACAATGCATCCATAAATGGTCAAATCCTTTTATTTTCCACATTTAATGGCGTTTTCCATCCTGAAAAGCTGTAATCATAGGTGAAGGGTGACATTCCAGGCAGGAGAACACCAAAGCAAGGCTGGCTTTCCAGGTACAGTATGATCTGAAGGTATGAGGTTATCCCCCAAAGGTTGTGGACAACCAGTATATAACATAAATAATTTTTCACACTCATTTGACTGGTGCCTGCACCGTCTCTCTCTAGCTCTTCTTTCCTCTATATTTCTCCTTTAGTTATCAGTAGTGCTGGACCCTCCATTGGCTGTGCTAGATTTGCCCTTAGTCTTGGATGAGCGGAACGAGAAGCGTTTGATGAGACGACGGGAGAAGCTTCCAGACTTCTTACGGCTTGTGGAGGAGCAGGAGGCTGTGGAGGAGTCATTGCCCAGGTTGGAGACATCCTCGTGGGACTGACTGAAACTGGGGTCTTTTTCTCTGTTTTTCCTTCGGAATAGTAGCTTGGTACCACTGCGGAGGAATCCCACTGAAACAGAACATACATGCACATAAAAAAAAAGAAAGAAGAAATGTATGTTTATTCAAAACTAAGACTAATTTGCCACTGGTTCCCTCAAGATTTTCCTATGTCTTTTTATAATGGGGTTTTCAATTTATGAGTGAAATATAAAACTTAAAACTTGCAAAAATAAACAAACCAACAACATAAATTATACACACCCATAATTGGATTTTTTTTTTTTTTTAAGCGGTTTAAAAAAACAAAACGTATGTTTCTAATAACTAACTAGATTACAATGTTGGGGTGTGAGTGTGTGCAATTTATGTTACACATGTGTAAAGCAAATTGTTCAAGTATTTTCAGGTAATGTTTTAATGAGATATTTTAATTAAATGAAATTAATAGACCCTTTTCACATTTCCGGGTTTCTCAGAGCGGAAGTCTTCATAGTTGGGTTAACTTTTATAGTGGTGAATGAGAGTACATTAAATATATTTTTTTTTGTGTCCCCATTTTCTCAAATAGCAACAGTAATGATTTCAAAACTTTCAAAAAGAGGGAAAAAAGAGTTTGAGAGTTTGATAACGGGAGTGAAAAGAGAAAGATGTTATTTTGTTATCACTCCCATAGATGCTGTATTAGAAACACCCTCATAGCAGCGTTAAGTTGTTTTTGTAATTTGATGCAAAAGTAATATAATACAAACTATTAGTGTTATGAATGTACATACAATTTTTAAAAACGAAAATACAAAAAACGTTGCAGGATTTACAATATTGATGACCGTTAAAATGCGTCATCAAAGTCAGTCTGTGACGGGGTCCATGGATTTAATTAATTAAATTGATTTCTGTCTGTCCATTAAATGTCTCTCTACCCAAAACTTGGACACTTCAAAATGTTCATAAAGAGATAAAATAAATCGATATGAATTGAGTGGTTTTCTCTGCATGTTCAATGATCAATTTTTATATGTGAATAAAAGCCTAAATGAAATATGTTCATCATATAAAGCGATCATGTCTCTTCAGAAGACTTAGATTGAACCACTCGATTCATATGGATTTATTTTATGAATGTTTTGAGCGTCAGAGTTCTGGGTGAAAAGTCTAAAAGATGGACAAAAATCTCTCAACTTTCATTAACAATATCCTCATTTGTGTTTTGAAGATGAATGTGATGGTTTTGGAACGACATGAGAGCAATTGATAAAGGAATTTAAATTGAACTATCCCATGTTAACTAACCACATAATAACGTATGATATAGCTGTATATTACTGCCTTATGGACATTACTTTGACATACACATCCCTGGCTGATAACAAAATACTTTCTAAATTGTAACATTAAAACAAGCATTTTCTGTACAGCTGCTTTGAAACCATATGTATTGTGAATATAAACTCAAAATTAATTTCATAATAAATACATAAAGGGAGAAATATACACCTTTGTGGTCTTTGAGGCTACGAGTCTCCAACGCTCCGGTCGATCCCGTCTCCGACTCCGCGTCATCCACGGACGGTCGCTCTGATGCATCAGACGGTGTGGTCTCGTCTGTTTCCTGATGTGCGGATGCTCCGTGGTGGTTCGTGGGTCCGCTGGGAGAATGCGCCCCCTGTAGGGCTGCGTCCATGGCTGCAGCATAGCCCACTGATAAGGCTGAGTCATCCTCAGTAATGGGGACCTGTGGGAAGGACAGAAATTTAGTTTTAACATAGTGTTCCTCATGTACATGTCCTGCAGGCACAGCTGAGGAAGACAACATCTCAGCAGTGTTTGCAAAAGCTGCTCTGCTGTCAGCCTTTCTGTGAACCCTGTTTGTTCAGACAGTGAATTTGAAACTTTTAAACTTTTCGATACCCAGGCGAGGGCCAGTATGTTCTGATGATATATGAGAATACTGTGTTGTATATGAGAATTGTGATATAAGAAGACTGAGCTTCCGATGACATTTTGATTTACGAACTTATAGATTACAATGTTTAAAAGGAAGTTAACATTAGTTAAATATGATGTTTCAGTTATAACAGAATAGAAGTTACATTGGTCACAATTAAATCCTATCCAAAAGGTGTCTTGATGAGTGTTACAGCAACATTATGTGAAGGAAAGAGATGACTTAAACAACATTACCCTGGGGAAAAAGAGACTGTTCATGTGACTGTTTCCCTAGACACTTGTCTCATTGTAATCAAGATGTTTATATAACACCGATTAGAAATGTCTGGTTACAATGTTCAGACTGACCTTTGACACCCCAGATATGATGAGAGTGCTGCGTTTAGTAGGTGTCTTCTTGGGTACCTTACTGGCTGACTCGGTCAGCTGTCGTATGGCCGTTTCTGCTACGGGATCCAGCCCATTAGGGAGGGTGCCTTCTGCTTGGGAATAGCACACAAACACAACAGGATCACAAACTTATACCGATAAATAATATTAACAAAACGCATTATATTATGGACAAAAATGATAAATAATACATTTAATGTATAACAAATTCATAATATTAACAAAAACATATTTTAAAAACAATAATATACACAACAATATATAAATGTGTGTTACTTTATTTTCTGAACCCTAACTTTTAATTTAATACACAATTAATTAAATATGTGATTATAAAGATGTACGTAAGATTTAGTAAATATGCATTTTAATTTTTATGTTTTTTTAAAGATGGCGCTTATGCTCACCAAGGCTAATTTATTTGATCAAAAATACAGTAAAAATAATAATATTGGGAAATATTAAAATTTAAAATAACTTTTTCTATTGTAAAATATTTTAAAATGTAATTTATTCCTGTGACAACTGAATTCCTTAGAAATTATTCTAATATGCTGATTTGCTGCTCAAGAAAAAAAATATTATGATCATCAATGTTGAAAACAGTTGTGCTGCTTAATATTTCTGTGAGATTCTTTGATGAATAGAAAATTCAAAGAACAGCAATAATTTGAAATAGAAATCTTTTCTAACATTATAAATGTTTTTACTGTCACTTTTCATCTATTTAATGTGTCTTTGATGAATAAAAGCACTAATTTCCTTCAAAGAAATGGTGTGAATTGTCTTAAAATGCTAATCTTAATGTGAAGCTCACTGCTGGGGGTTGGACTGGCACTGGTGCTGGTGCTGGTGCTCTGCAAGCTGTTTGTGAGCACGCTGGGAGTCTTTTCAGTCACCTCCACCTTTGAGGGAGACCTAGACGGAGAGTCTCCTCCTGCAGTTACAGAGGAAGAAACAGGATAGTGTGCCATTTCTGTGATGCTGGAGAAAGAACGGCATATGTGTTATCAGTCTTCCTGACTGAGTAATCTGGCCTTTACCTATTTTGCGGTCCAGTTTTAGTCGTGACTGGATTGTGGTTACTGTGGTGACAATGGTGCCATCAGGCATGATGGTGCGGTCCACGTCCACCTTCTTCGAGGGAGTGACCGAGGATCGCAGAGGAGTCGCGTTCTGACATGCACGCAAATCACTGGACTCCAAATACAATAACTATGGATGCAGAAACATAAGATCATTAGCTTAAACATAATTCATACTTCAATTTTAAAAAGATATCTGTGACAACTACTATAGTACAGCCACAGATGTCTTTAAACAACGACAAACAATCCCCATTCATATATGTCTGTGCTTACTTTGCCTATATGTTCACAAACAAAACAATGATTATACAGCGCGTTTAAATAGTGTTTATGTGTACCTGTAAAATTATGTGTGTAACAAGTACAGTGTGAACTAAAGTACTAGGTTAAATAAAGAAATAATTCAGTTATCGAGTTAATCAGAGACAAGGCGATCGTTCAGTTCACAAGGCAGACCACTGTAATAAGATATGTTTTCTATTAAATAATTCACATTGACATTTAGAACAGGGACTTATCAGCGTGTTCAGAAAAGTGAACACAAGGCTGGTGGAAGCCTTAAAGGGATAGTTAACCCAAAAATGTAAATTCTGTCATCACTTACTGTATGTTTTAAACCTGTATGAGTTTCTTTCTTCTGTTGAACACAAAAGAAGATCTTTTAAAGAATGTTGGTAAAGAGTTAAACAGAAAAAAATACCATGGAAGTCAATGTTTACCGTCAACTGTCTGGTTACCAACATTTTTTTAAATATCTTCTTTTGTGTAAAGAAAGAAGAAAGAAACACATTCAGGTTTAAAACACTGACACTCTCCACACTGCATTATTATCATGCTATCCATATGTATACTTTATATATGGGAATTATATAGTGTTATGTAGAATGATGTAGTCTGTCTGTCTGTAGGGCATGTTAAATTGATCAAAAGTGACAGTAAAGTCAGTTATAATGTTATAAAATATTTATTTTTCAAATGATTGCTGTTCTTTTGAACTTTCTATTCATCAATGAATCCTAAAAAACTGCATCACGGTTTCCACAAAAATATTAAGCAGCACAACTCTTTTCAACATTGTTAAAAAATATCAAATGTTTCTCGAGCACTAAAGCATATTATTTCTGAAGGATTCAAGTGACACTGGAGACAGGAGTAATGACTGCCAGAAATAATTAACCTTTTAAAATATCAAAATGTGAAAAAATATAAAGGTAAAAAAATATTTTACAATATTACTCTTTTTACTGTATTTTTGATCAAATAAATGCAGCCATGGTGAGCATAAGCTACTTCTTACAGACCCCAAACTTTTGAAAGATAGAATACAAAATCATTCTTTATGCTGGCCTCACCTCTAATGTTATGATAGCAGTTGGAGCCAGACCATGACCCGGAGCGATGGACAGTTTGTGTTGTCCATTAGGAAGTCTTTTAGAGAGATCCAATGGTAAGGAAGCACGACCAGGCAGAAACTCTGTCAGCCAGAAAAAAAAGAAACAAAATTATTTGTCAAGTAAATTAAAAATATATATATACTTAACGCAATGAATATCAGTCTTGAATCATTCACCAGATCGTCTGATATGTTATAGATTTGCTCCTATAATCTTGGATAAACTATTGAATGAAAAGTGACTCACGTTCTCCTTTGCTGTTTTTCTCCACAAGTCTTACTTTGAGTTCTTTGGTTTCTGGTCCTACATCCCTAATTGATAACAACATGCTTAGATTTATCACAAGTAAATAACAAATAGGTTATGAAATGGCTATACATTATCAGTATTGTGGTAGACTAAATATCCCCTTTGGCCTCACAACAGTAATCTGCATGCTGGCTTTGAGTATTAAATCGGCCGTTCTGGTAATTGGTATCACAGGAAATAGTGATGTGTTGCGAATGGCTGTAATTAAATGTGCTAAATAGCTCTTTGTTTCTTTGGGAGTTGGCTGCATAAATTTACAGAGCAATTGGTGGAGCTGCTCACAGCTTTACACCTTCATTCATGACAGAAGGGCTGCCATTATAAAACAGACTTTGATGAAAACACTCCATTGTGTAAAACGGAAGTGGTGAAATTGACCTTTAAATGTAAGGTCTGAGAAAATCCCATGGGATTACCAGTCTAGTTCTGCAGAGTTAAATAAAAATAAAAAAACTACTTGTAAGAACAAAAAATACTTTGTCTAATAGAACATGACATTATAAGAAACATTTCCTTGTAATATTTCCTAAGTGTCAATAACATAAGTGTGCTTACAGTGTAAAGTCATCAGTCCAGTGCAGGGCTGCTCCAGGACTGGGGGAAGGAGTAAGGAAGCCGGTTCTGCGTTCAATGGAAGGAGTGTCCAGACTCAGCACACAACAAAGATCTCCTACATGAGTCTGACATCCTGGAAAATAAATCACTTATGAGAAAATGACCTGCACCATAAACTGCTCAAATCTAGAGTTTATCTATTATATTAAAGGGGAGTTTTTTTTACACTGTTAAAGACTTGCCACTTCCCATGCTAAATATGGCCAAAGTTAAAAAAATAAATAAATTGGACGTTTGATGGAGTATTTCTGTGGCAAAAATACTCCTTCCGGTTTCTCACAAGTTTCGGAAAGTTTTTTTCGAGTATGGGCCTATGTGACGTCAACAAGCGCGGAATTTCCTTGTACGGGCACTTCTCCCGGAAGGGCGCGTACACACGTTGTCTAGATCGAAAGAGCAAACGCCCATCAACGTGCTTTGCTCGGCTCTAGGGAAGTCGTCGGGTTGATCTCAGACTCGATTCTGAACGCTGCGGAGACATTACACGTCACATCCTGATGTCACATTGTCTTTACAGGATGTGTGTGAACGCACACACACATTCCAGAAAATCACTGGCAATGCAAATGAATCAAAATCAAATGATCCCAGGTCAAATTATCAGTGTATTTTTGGTAATCTCTGTGTGAAAGGGGCTTTAGTCAACAAGCCATTCAGGCAAGTAGTTGATTTTGAAAATATGTAGCATGAAATATTATTTTCTAACAAAATTAAGAATTTAATTTAATAAGAATTTCATAATTAAGAAATGTAAAAATTAACTTTGTGCTGTTTAATCAATCCAACAATCATGTTTTTATACCTTTTTTGACATCAGTTGCTCTGAGTTGGTGCACCAAAATCCGCTTGACAGGTGTGCTCTGAGATGGAGAGTTCAGACCACCGATCTGCTTCTCCCTGGGGAACTATAACAATAGGGAATGTGAATGTTTTATAACATGAAAGTCACATTTTTCAAAAAGTCAGTTTTCCTTCCTCATTGTTGTTGACCTTAAATTGCATGTCTTGTATGTTTTGTATTGATAAGGATGTCATACATCCCTACATGTAATACATCAAACACACCCAACTAAAACACAGTGTTCAGTACACTTCCAAATGATCTCCACACACTAACCACTACTGTGTGATTTAGCAATCAATACTGGTATTTTTACCGCAGGGCTTGATACACAGGCCCTCAGGTTGAGGATCATGGCAGGGTGTGTTGTGTATAGCGTGTCCTCCACCAGTGCGGCAATCATATCACTGTCCACCTCCACATCAGAGCCCTAAAGACAAAAACAAAGATTTCAGTTTATTTGCATAGTTATAAAAGTAGTTTCTTTTTGTACCATTTACAAATTATAATACATCAAAAGCTGAAAGGAACATGACCTATATGACCAAAATGACTCCTTTACCTCTTTCTGGACTCTTTGGCATGATTTTACAATTAAAGAGAGATGAGGTTGCTTGGAAAAAGTCCAGGACACAAGGAGACCCTCTTCTTCCACTTCCTCAAGACAGACCTGCAACTACAGCAGCCCACACAGAACATTTTAACTATTTCACAGTCATTTTGCAAAAGTAATATATTCATCGATGGCTGCTCCATTTTTTACAACCAGAGATGAAACATTAAACTGTGGCTCTGCGCATCAAGTGGAGTCATTTGCTTGAGATGAGTATCGCATGCAATATTCATAGCCACCAAACCTCACAATCTACATTAAGCTATTGAGATGGAAAAAACTGGCAAACTGAGAAGTTCATTCATGTGAGCAGTGGCAGGAGACATCAGACTAATGAGAGTTGAGTGTGCAGCTATGCAGACTGATGCAAACTCACAGATGCAAATCCATTTCATTTGTATTTTACCTGGGCTTGCATGGGCTTCATCGTGATCTGGTAGGTATCCATGGAAACAGCTGCAGGTGATTGCTGAGTGACAGATACGGGGAACGTTATGGTGTCGACCGAACAATTGCACTGCAGGACCTAGAAGAGGTTGAGGCAATGATTGACAAATAATGACACAATATGGTATCTTCAAAAAATAAAGGCCACAAAAACACTTGTGACAGACAAAATATATATTGAATGCAACTTGATAGGTTGGACACGTTCACCCTGATTTAAGAGTTTGAGTGTTTAAAGGTTTAGTTCACAGAAAAATGAAAATTCTGTCATTATTACTCACCCTCATGTTGTTCCAAACCCGTAAGACCTTTGTTCGTCTTTGGAACACAAATGAAGATATTTTTTATGAAATCCGAGAGCTTTCTGTCCCTCCATAGACAGCTATCTAATGAACACTTGAAGACATCATTAAAATAGTCCATGTGACTCCAGTGGTTAAACCTTAAATTTTATGAAGCGACGAGAATACTTTCTGTGCGCAAAAACAAACAAAAATAATGACTGTATTCATCAATTTCTTCTAGTCTGTGTCAGACTCTTACGCTGTTGACGCAGTGCAAACAGTGCAGCAATTCCAGAACACCGGCTTACCATTGACTGATAACTCGGAAGCACTGCACTGTACAGTCACATGGACTACATTAACAATCTTTTTACTACCTTTCTGGGCCTTGAAATTTTTAATGAAATAGCGGTCTATGGCAGAGAGCCATGGGGTCAGAAAGCGCTTGGATTTCATCAAAAATATCTTCATTTGTGTTCTGTAGATGAACGAAGGTCTTAGGGTTTTGGAACGACATGAGGGAGAGGAATTAATGACAGATTTTTTGGGTGAACTAACCCTTTAAAAACATTGATAAAAATAACAGCACGCACACAATGTCTGAGCTGATCTACGAACATACACAATTGAGGATTGCATCTGTCAAATGAGCTAAAGAGCAGTATTTCTCTTAATGCATATGTATATAAACATTTTTTTATTGTAATTACCACAAAATATGACAAATCATATTATAAATATGAAGACATATACATTTATATACATTACTGTTCAAAGGTTAAGGGTTGTCTCTTGTGCTCACGAGGCGATCAAAAATACAATAAAGACAGATATTATTACAATTTTAAATAACTATTTCATAATTAATTATAATTTTTAAATGTATATAGTCTTGCGATGGCAAAGCTAAAGCTCCAGTCTTCAGTGTCACATGATCCTCCAGAAAATAAATCTAATATGCTGTTTTATTGCTCAAGAAACATTTCTTATTATTATCATTGTTGAAAACAGTAGTGCAGCTTAATCTTTAAACCAACAATACAACCACCATTTAGGGGTGGGCGATATACAGGTAGACACAATTAACCGGTAGAAATCTGACAAACAATAGAGATTTTGGACTATGTCTAAAACAAATGTGAATCAGTATTATCGGATCTGTGTAGCCTAATATTCCTGCTGCTGTCTGTGCCATTAATGTTAAACAACAAAAGAAAAACAAGAGAAAATCTATCACTGCTCTTGACTGAATAACTTCTGTATCTTTAATAAGAATAAATATATTTATTTAGTTAGTTTACACAGTTAAGACTGACGTTTTTCTAGGGCTTAACGTTTTTCATTTGCGTCTTTGTTCTATTGTATTCTTTTTTTGTCCTATTGCTTGTAATCAGTTTCTTTGTTATTTGATCACTGACTGTCTACTTGTCTGCAGTATTTTTACTTTGTATTAGTTTGTGATACTGAAATTAGTTACATGAATTGTGTCAAAAATAACAATATTGTGATCTATATCGTTGTCGTGAAATACAATTACCCATATTTTAGTCATATCGTCCCTACACCCATTTTTTTGTTAGCTTGTACAAGCATATTAGTAACCTTTATTTGGTGTTTTAGTAACTAAGGGCTTACCATGCTGCGTACTGATTGGTCAGTGCAAGTCACACAGTCAATGGACGCAGAAGTTGGGAGCTGAAGACTGTCATCAAAGGTGATTTGAATGGAGCTCTGAATAGAAATGGAGATTGTCAGTTAGTTCATCTGCATTTAAACTAAGTGAAGAAAAGGAGTTTTTGGGTGCAATCACACTTCAGATATGTCTCTCAGGCTAAATGTCTGTTCGCATGCATATATTAAGCAGCTAGATGATAGAGCATCCATAAATCTTCACAGCCTCAAAACAGAAATCCCAGCCACTTAGGGATAAAGTAGCATGATAAACAGGCAAAGGAAGCACTGCAATAACATCTGCTTTACTTTCCCCGCAATGCATCTCTCGTAATTATATAAAGTGCAACTGAAGGAAAAAAAAACAAAAAACAAACACTCATTTTAATTAAAAGCTGCATAAATCAATGAGAAGTAAAAGTGGGTGAAAATATAAAACTATCGTCATTCCAGTTGAGCTGATGAGAAGACAGGTTATTGTAGTGTGCTAATGTTAGGGCATTATGTACTTAGTTACAGAGATTAATATAAACAACATACATTCTGTCTCTTTAAAAACATTGGTCAGCGAATAGCATACTCAGGATATGACATCATTCTGTCCAGGCGAACATGGCAGACTGCCATGACGACAAGCTGCCAATGTACCTATTTGAGCCAGACTTCCACAGTTTGCAAATGGAGATCATGCAACAAACATTGCATGCCAGAACTCCAGGTAGAAACATATTAATCTAATATATAAGCTTGTAAAACACCTAAAATGTAAAGATTATGATTAGAGTAATGGCCTCTAATCACACTAAAAGGAAACTCTGTCAATGGCAGGATATTGCAGCAAGGCAGAAACCTTAGCCAAGCAGGATTGGCAAGAGATGAGTGTGGTAATGGAAATGACTGAGCATAACCACAACACTGCATGGAGAACACTGACTTCTGCTGTGGCTGTTGCTGTCACTGATGGACATAACATGAAAAAATGGACCGGAAAAGCTGAAGCCTTCTGCTTATATGATTTCATGTGTTGTAAGACAAGATGAGGGGTGTGTAAATAATTATGTTTTTCATCATCACAACTGACATGACTGATCCGCCTAATAGAAGATGCCATAATCTGTCACATATATAAAAGATGATGAAAATGACGAGACTAATGCATTGAGAGAGACGGTATCCAAAAGCTGAAGTTAACAGATACTAGGCTCACATCACACGTATTATACCATGACTTGACCATGGTATTACCATGGTATGTCTTATAAGGTATAGTCAATATATTTTTATTTAATTTGGATAATTAACGACAGGGAAAAAATATATAGCATTTTGTGGTAGAAATTGAAGTGATGGACATTTTTGATAAAAAAAAAAAAAAATTAATCATACATTTATCCGTAATTAATAATGATTAAATCACATATTAATATAATATTTTACTATTGTAATAAATTCACATTTAAATCTCCAAATATAAATGTAAAAACAACATAAAGACGGTATATTTTATATATACGTTTATTGACGATCTTTTTACTAAGTACTGTAAAAGATACTGTAAAGTATCACTGATATGATGCTGCTACTGATGTCTCTATTAAATGGATATTCTCTCCTAGTTTTAGCCATTAATTATAGCAATTCAACATTACAATATAATTGAAAGCCATAATTTTTAACATTTAATAGGATTTAAAAAATATAACTTTTTAAGTGAACTTAAAACATTCACAAAAGCAATACACTGTATATACATAAATTGAATATAGATTAATCCTTATTAAAGCTACAAAAGTTATTCAGTCAAAAATCAGTAAGTGATTTTCTCTTTTTTTAGTTTTTTTATTATTAACATTAATGGCAGACAGCAGCAGGTATATTAGGCTCTCTCACTTTAAGACAGGCGAACATGATGCATGATTTTCTCACAACTCTTTACATTAATTTAAGACTGTGCTCAAATGGATGTGTTTTCTGAATGCTGCGTTAATGGAGTTGTTAAACGTGTTAAACTAAAAAAATATTAAATCGTAAAATTAAAGCTCTACTCATTACACAAAGAATATTTACATTATTATTTGTAAAAATACACAGATAATATTAACTTTACTACCTTTTGCATAATTTGACAATATTACTGCTCGATTAAACTAATCTTAATTAAAAAAAAACCCTAATATTTACTTTGATTTTTCCATCCAAGCAGTGATAATGTGTCCTGTAAATTAGCATTATCCTGGATCCTTTGACAAAAAGCCAATTACATTTTTTCATTGGCTTTTGAATTATTGCAGAAAATAAGTTCTGTGACTAACAAGCGTTTATGATTCTTACACGTATTGTTCATATTGTTCATCAAGATAATCTTCAAAAATGAACACAACTTTTATGAATAATGAAGCCTAATTGCCAGAAGTAAAAATGCTAAAGTTAGGCTATAACTTTAATGAACTACACCACAGTTGCATGACTTCAACTGCAACATCACCACCACTAAGCTTCTGACAACTCCATCAAGCTGTATTTAAAATCTATAAGTTGGAATTTTTGAGTTAGTAACAAGCTATCATTTATAATGAGTGTAAACAATGAGGCTGTAAAAGCGGACTAGTAGGTAGATGAGTCTTTGCAAGGATATTAATATTAGTTCAATTTAGCCACTTGTTAACAAGATTTAGACAAGATTTTAAAAAATGAGTATACATTACTGATATATTGTATGTCATAAATCACAAAACTTATTTTCATGTTTTTGTTCTAAGTTATTTCAGGCATTTAACCAAAAATTGACTTTAGGATGATTAAAAAAAATGCCGGTTTCCGGGTTTTAGTACTGTTCCTGATACTTTTCCTAATTCGGACATACTAAGTTGTGTTATAATAAATAATGAAATGCTTTGTGATAAGGTTGTCATTTAAAAAAATAAAAATAAAATAACAAGATATTTATATGATAGATTTCTGAAAGAATTGAAAATAATCAAAGATATTTGATTTTTGAAAATGAACAAAGACATTTGCTTTACTGTTTTCAACCCCATCTCTCCAGAAGGGCCATTTGGAATTCCTAAAGACAAAGAAATGCTGAAGGCCTGTAGGCCAAATGTGTGTCACACCTGTAACACCGTGGGGGAAGTTTGGTCTGATTGGTCAGTTTGAATGGCTCACGTTAGGGTTTCACATGGTCAAGGAATAGATAAAAGAAGATTGTAACTGTTGCTCTGTCTCTTTTATTCTCTGTCTCTCTCTTCTTGGGGCCTTCTCTTTGGCTCTTTTGGCTCTCTTCTCTTCTTTGTCTCTCTCTCTTCTTTCTCTCTCTCTCTCTCTCTCTCTCTCTCTCTCTCTCTCTCTCTCTCTCTCTCTCTCTCTCTCTCTCTCTCTCTCTCTCTCTCTCTCTCTCTCTCTCTCTCTCTCTCTCTCTCTCTCTCTCTCTCTCTCTCTCTCTCTCTCTCTCTCAGGTAAAATTCATGCTGGGTACGATTAATGGTATAAGTTTTCATCATCTCATACATTTATTTTGTAACTATTTTAAGTGTAACCATAACTAGATTTTGTCATTAAATTCTTTCAATTACAAATGATGTGCTAACTAGTTTTGATTTGGTATTGACTTTGAAGTGTTACCTATTGCAATACAATATAGTCACATTATAGCCACGCTCTCCCACATGTTTAGCTATTGTAACTGCGCTTATTTCCGTCGTTGGTATAAGCTGCAGTGGGTGGTAAAGACGAGAAATGTACAGTTTTCTATCATCTTGCTGATAACGTTTCTTTAGTCATTCGGCAACCCTGCAGTCAGAACCGCTGTAGGCGATCCACCCTTACAGATGGTGCCGAAACCCGGGAATCCCTTGCAGTGAATCTTCTGAAATTCATCAGAATGAGGACATTTTTTCACAGTTGATCTTGTGAATGGATTAAAGCTGACCTTTTGACCAAGGAATTGGTAAGTCTGTTTTCATTGTTTATGAATTGCATGAAACAGAAATTAGAAGGTTTTAAATAGCTTCAATAGTCCCATTACTGTACAATCTGAGAATATTCAGATTATCTCCTCGGGGATGGAAGGGAAAATTTCTGATAACAGTGACTTATTGTTTGCTTTATGGAGTGAAAAAGTTGAGCCTACCTTGTCCAAACTCAAGAAAGAGTATATTGGAATTAAAAGTTCAGATGATGAAATGATTCGATGGTGGGAAAACATTGGCAAACACCAAAAGAAATCAAAACATGGTAAAATAATTGAGGCTTTAAACTTCATAAGTTTTAAAAGGCTACATAATGTGATACCATTTCTATTATCAAGTCTAGATGAGAAATGTAAAGAAGTGCATTCTAAAAATGCAGAAGCAGAAAAGTCTGAGGCAGTGATTCAAGATCTTCAAGCACAGCTAGATAAATCACTAGCTGAGCAGTTAGCCCTGACTGAAAAGTGTAAAAATCACAAGGAGACCATTGCAGATCTCAAGGCTAAGCTAAATGCTAAAAAGTTCATGTCTCCCAAAACGCTTAACAGCGATGGGACTAAAAAGCATGTTCACTTCTTAGATGAGCTGACTTGCTCTAATGAATCTGAAACGTTTAGTTCAGAAAATGCATGTGCAACTCAAGAAAGTGTGCCTATTTCAGTTCTTAAGGTGATGATGCAGTACCGTAATAGCGCAGAGTCATGTACCAGTACGCATGGTGTACAAGCATTAGAGAGTCATGAAAATCCTCAAACTCCAGGAGAACATAGCATTCAACCCTATGGCAAAGAGAACAGGTTTTGCAGTTCCTGTAGGAAAATAGGCCATTCAGAGGAGAGATGCTGGTCACTGGGTAAAGGTCGACCTCCGCCTTATTTTCAGAAAACTAGGAAATCACTTTCTAAGAGTAAAGATCAGCGCTCATTTGCAGGTAAAACTCTTAGTGAGTTAACCGCAGTGTTCATGCAAGGCCTTCAGCTATTAACCTCACTGGCTAGTGGACTAGCAGCCTCATAGCAGGGAATTTAATAGTGAAACATCTAAATTGCAATGATCCTGTTTGCATTTTCAAATTTGTAATAAACACATTGTGCGCATTGAACACACATTATAGTTGTTTGTGGTAATATATACACATAGACTAGTTAAGTTTATTCTTTAAAACACATGATTGCTTTACTGTAAGTGTTGTATGAAACACTTAGGATAAAGGTTGTTGATGCTTTGCATTCTAGGCCATGTATCTTGTGAAAATTGGAATAACTTGAATACTGGAATTGTTTAGCCATTTCCAGTTTCATGTGTTTCTATGTTGAATTTGTTTGTCTCCTGAGTGGAAAACTCTGCTATTTTCCATATAGCTGCAGTAAAACC
The DNA here is from genome assembly GCA_018749465.1 of Paracanthobrama guichenoti. Classification (NCBI taxonomy): domain Eukaryota; kingdom Metazoa; phylum Chordata; class Actinopteri; order Cypriniformes; family Gobionidae; genus Paracanthobrama; species Paracanthobrama guichenoti. Next base: position 18,477,904 of record CM031947.1, read on the forward strand.
ATGTACAGGAGCACAGAATTGCCATGTGGCTACAGTGTAATTTACAACTGCATTAACCATGAAAATGCTTTCATCACAGCAGGATTCGGTAACTCTGACCTTTGCACTTTATCATGCTCCCTAACAAAAACACTGGTGTGGGGAGATTTTGAGCCAGACCACACTTCACTCACATTCTCATGCTAGCTTCCTGTTACAACAGGACCAAATTTGCATCACAATTGTAAACCTCCTTACCGTGTTTGGGGCATGATTTACACATAGCCACAGCTAAATGCAGCCACATAGATTTGATCTTCACAGACAAAGTCAAATCTACATCAGCCTCACAAAATGTATTCTATTTAATTTAAGTCTTTACATCTAAACTATTATAACTGTGAATTTCTCCCAGTTATTGTTTTTGTTTTTCTTCAGATTTACTAAATCAGTTAGTTATTATGTGTCTGACCAAGTTAAATATCAAAATTTACATGAATTTATGCATTTCTCATTCTTACCTAAGTGCAAACATTTGTTTTATCATTGTATTGTAACAATGCATTTGATTTTGAACTTATTTGATTTCTGAGTCTTTGTATTTTGTCCATTTGACTTGCAACAATGTTTTTGGACATCTATGGAAATTAATTTCTGTATTTGGTTACACTGAATATTTTGCTGATACTCTTCATGAAAAGGGGATTTAAGCCAACAATGATTGTTGTTTTGTTATAAGGCAATTTATTTTTAATGTTTCCAGAAACAATGTAAGAGCTTGTGAGATCTTCTTTTATTCTCAGCCTTGACCACTTTATTAAGTACATCGATTTAATGGCTTATTGCCAGAGACTATTTTAATCTGACCACATCAAACTTCTGACCAATGACAAATACCATGTATGCTTTTGTTCTTTGTTGTGCTATATGTTCTTTTAATCACAGGATCCCTGCTGCACAAGTTCACATCCTGTGTCCTCAGAAAGAGGGACAAGCATTTGCTCTAACCTTCAGTGACTGTTCTCGAGGTGTGAAGGATTCAATGGACGTTTTGCATATCAATGATTGGTGCAACACCATTTGATGGAGCCTTCTCATGCAGGACTGAGATGAGAACAAAGACTGAAGACCGACCAGCTGCTTTTGCAACAAGTGTGGATGAGAAGTCTGAAGATGACATCTATACACAACAGAAAGCATGTCTGCTTTCCATTTGGAATTCCTAAAGACAAAGAAATGCTGAAGGCCTGTAGGCCAAATGTGTGTCACACCTGTAACACCGTGGGGGAAGTTTGGTCTGATTGGTCAGTTTGAATGGCTCACGTTAGGGTTTCACATGGTCAAGGAATAGATAAAAGAAGATTGTAACTGTTGCTCTGTCTCTTTTATTCTCTGTCTCTCTCTTCTTGGGGGCCTTCTCTTTGGCTCTTCTTGCCTTTGCTCTCTTCTCTTCTTTCTCTCTCTCTCTCTCTCTCTCTCTCTCTCTCTCTCTCTCTCAGGTAAAATTCATGCTGGGTACGATTAATGGTATAAGTTTTCATCATCTCATACATTTATTTTGTAACTATTTTAAGTGTAACCATAACTAGATTTTGTCATTAAATTCTTTCAATTACAAATGATGTGCTAACTAGTTTTGATTTGGTATTGACTTTGAAGTGTTACCTATTGCAATACAATATAGTCACATTATAGCCACGCTCTCCCACATGTTTAGCTATTGTAACTGCGCTTATTTCCGTCGTTGGTATAAGCTGCAGTGGGTGGTAAAGACGAGAAATGTACAGTTTTCTATCATAGATATAGATGAAATTTGACCAACAACATACCAAAATGGTAACAGTTATGGAACTACTACTAATAGTTCTTAGACTATTAAACTGAAAGTATATGCTCACAGGAGCAAATCCCCTGTGTTAAAGTGTTACAATTCCTTTCAGTGTAAAATGAACAAGCTATAAATACTCACAGAAAGTATAAAGACAAATGTAAATCTCAAAGAGTAAGATTTTAAGTACCTCAAAGCTTTGAAATTAGAGAAGCTCAGCATAATTGACTTAGGTTTCGCTCCCTTGCTCCCTCGCTCTCTCTGCCAATGGGACAAGAGGACGTGTTTGACTGGGTAGCATTTACTGGCTCAGCCTCTGAGCTCACGGCGAGGAGGAAGAGAAAAACGCAAATCCCCTACTGCACTGGCATATGTTCTTTATTTCTCTCCCTTTGCTCCTTCCAACAAAGATACACAGACATGACAATGTGTGTTCATACAGGTAGCACTGGATCAGTGTACAAGATTCACAGAAAGGTTTAGCTATTGTTACCAACTGCAAAATCTAAACAAGTTCATTGCCAAAGCTCATTCATTTTAGTGTAACACCACTTTGATTATTTGTTCTGTTCCAGAAACACTGGACCACTTCATTTGCAAGATGTTTGTTGACATAAGATACTTTGCATCGCTCCACTACAACACATACACTCACCTAAAGGATTATTAGGAACACCTGTTCAATTTCTCATTAATGCAATTATCTAATCAACCAATCACATGGCAGTTGCTTCAATGGATTTAGGGGTGTTGTCCTGGTCAAGACAATCTCCTGAACTTCAAACTGAATGTCAGAATGGGAAAGAAAGGTGATTTAAGCAATTTTGAGCGTGGCATGGTTGTTGGTGCCAGACGGACCGGTCTGAGTATTTCACAATCTGCTCAGTTACTGGGATTTTCATGCACAACCATTTCTAGGGTTTACAAAGAATGGTGTGAAAAGGGAAAAACATCCAGTATGCGGCAGTCCTGTGGGCGAAAATGCCTTGTTGATGCTATTGGTCAGAGGAGAATGGTCCGACTGATTCAAAATGATAGAAGAGCAACTTTGACTGAAATAACCACTCGTTACAACCAAGGTATGCAGCAAAGCATTTGTGAAGCCACAACACGCACAACCTTGAGGCGGATGGGCTACAACAGCAGAAGACCCCACTGGGTACCACTCATCTCCACTACAAATAGGAAAAAAAGAGGCTACAATTTGCATGAGCTCACCAAAACTGGACAGTTGAAGACTGGAAAAATGTTGCCTGGTCTGATGAGTCTCGATTTCTGTTGAGACATTCAGATGGTAGAGTCAGAATTTGGCGTAAACAGAATGAGAATGTGGATCCATCATGCCTTGTTACCACTGTGCAGGCTGGTGGTGGTGGTATAATGGTGTGGGGGATGTTTTCTTGGCACACTTTAGGCCCCTTAGTGCCAATTGGGCATCGTTTAAATGCCACAGCCTACTTGAGCATTGTTTCTGACCATGTCCATCCCTTTATGACCACCATGTACCCATTCTCTGATGGCTACTTCCAGCAGGATAATGCACCATGTCACAAAGCTCAAATCATTTCAAGTTTCTTGAACATGACAATGAGTTCACTGTACTAAAATGGCCCCCACAGTCACCAGATCTCAACCCAATAGAGCATCTTTGGGATGTGGTGGAACGGGAGCTTCGTGCCCTGGATGTGCATCCCACAAATCTCCATCAACTGCAAGATTCTATCCTATCAATATGGGCCAACATTTCTAAAGAATGCTTTCAGCACCTTGTTGAATCAATGCCACATAGAATTAAGGCAGTTCTGAAGACGAAAGGGGGTCAAACACAGTATTAGTATGGTGTTCCTAATAATCCTTTAGGTGAGTGTAGATTAAAAAACACTAAACTGTTCAAAACAAAATAATGTTTTTTTTTTGTTTTGTTTTTTACATCATCCTTAAATACAAGTCTTTTTAATCATTCTTGATGTTGGTGTGACATTCAAAATAATGATTTATAATATGTTGAATGAATAGCATTTATTAGAATGATTAGAAATGGTTAAGTGATGTTATTTGCTTTAGAATTTTTTTATATGATTATAGAAGAGGACAGCTTCAGCATGCTATGCAAGAAAATAATAATGCATAATGCATCATACTTTTTGGTCAAGTGTATGTGCAATATAACTTATCTATAACAAATATTGCTTAAATCCAAATTGAATGTAGTTCCATAAACACGTTTTTTTTAGCTAGTTAGCTAAGTTAGTACCACAAAAGCAATCTGATCCAAATGTGTGCTGGTGTAAAAGCTGATGGTTTTACATCACAACACATCTTTCTAATTCTCTTCTCAGCAACAAATCACCACAATACGTGTAATTTGCATACAGGGACAAATCCTTGTCATTTACGTCACACATTTGCATGATCATCTGTGCTCTTCCACAACATCATGCTGTGATCCACATGTGTGCCACTGGCTATTACCCTCTACAAACAGACACATGCCCTGAGATCAGTGAGGGCTAGAAGAAGAACATTAGCGTTTAGCTGGGAATACACCTTTCTCTTGCACATCTCCAAAACAGTGTTGAGGTTTTAAATTGTTTTTACACAGCTGCATGACCACTGAACATTTCTAGAGTTTCTAGGGGGAAAAACTGCACATCCAACTACAGCACAGAGGAAAAAGATAAATCTGTGCCATGCATCAGCAGATTGTTCAGGTTCCATCAGTGAAATCAGCATATGCAATGAAAAAAAAAACAGGACCTGTCCACCCCCACAGGGCAGTTAAGCATTTGAACAAAATCACCACACATTCCACTTTAGCCACGTCAGTTTGCATTTTCAACACAAGTCAAACGTATAAAGATCAAGCAGAATGCATGTTTGAGATAAATGACATAAGACAGCTAAGTGATATGCAGGAAATGGTATGCATGCATTAACTGTGTTCAGGGGTGCAAAACTCTGGCCTGACAGGTCGTACTCAACACTGAGTGTTGGGCAATGTTTGTTTGTATCCAGAAAATTATGAAAAGATACACATTTTTTACCACGCCCACACCCTTACCACGCCCACAATATCATAATTTTCTGTGTTGTATAAAGCACTATAAATAAAGGTGACTTGATTTGATACTAGTACGGTATCCGTGATTACAATTGGTATTAATGTGGATTGGTTGCTATGGGGTAATGGGCTTCAGATAAAGACATTTTTACTGTCACTACACAATATATAAGCAACTGTTGATAAGTAAGTTTCATTCATAATGTTTACCCTTTTAAACTGGTATAAATATATAATACCAATATCCAACGCTCTCCATTGACTTTGTATTGTGTGAAGGAGACAAAAGTGGATACAGGCAATAAGACGTGAAGCTTCAGCAGGAAGAATGGGTCAATTTTGGGATCCTGGAAAATTATGGACGTAGTGTCTGTGACGTCACCCATAAGATTCTGAAGAGCAGTTTTGAAGCGTAAAGTAGAGACGAGCTGTCTGTTGCCGTCTTGGCAGCGTATCATTGCGCGTCACGCCCAAATAACAGAAAATGGGCAAAGAGGTGGGACGTGGGCAGAACTGAGGTGACGTGATGACTAACAAACAGCAGACAAACGTTTATCTACTGGTCACTCAAAGTGGCCACGCCCTTAATTATGCAGAACTTTAAGACTTTGTATAATGTAAATTCACCCCCCTCACAGTTGTCATAAAGGGCAAAATTAGCTATATAGACCAAAACCATAATTTTTACCAGGCTGTAAACATGTTTTTTTTCTGCTGTAAAGTTGGACATTTTAACATGGGGCTCAATGAGATTCTGCTCCCTTCTGGAGCCTGTCGAGGAATTGCAGTTTAATTTACTTTCGTATTGGCTTCAACAGAAACTGGGGGAGGTTGCCGCTTGCTCTGGATTTCTGGAAGCGTTTTAAGTCAAATATACAAAAAAGGTGTGCACAATCCTCAAACCCAAACAGGGCTCAGGTGCAGAACAAAAGATAATAACTTTACAACACTTCAGCTTGTGATTCTTATTAAGTGGGGGTCATTTTTTTTAGGATTCTTTACCTAACTTAAGTCTCTGAGATCCTGATACCTTGCACTTCTGGAGACTCCAGGTAGACTGCAGTTCCGGAAAATGGAAAATGGAAAATTCACACTTCATTCTTCACCTTAATTCTTATGCAGTTAACCCTGCTGACCCATTTCACTGTCCAATGGTCAGGTCTTAACTGCAATGTCTAGTATTGCATTAGTATTGTATCCTTCTCATGGGCAGTTAATACATTTGGACTTTTCAGTCTGAGTTAAATCTCTTTTTTGGCCCATTTTATCTGTAAAAGAAAACATGCCTAATAATTCTGCACACCTAAATATAAGGTGTTTTTTTTTTGTTTTTTTTTCAGCCTTCATGAACATTTATATATCACTTACAAATGATTACATGCGAAATTAATAGTAGTTATTAAGATTAATGTGGTTTGGAATTGGTAAAATGTGCCTGGAAAAAAATATGATCAGAAAAATCAACGTACCTAATAATTCTGCATGCGTGTATAAGGTTAATCACTGACAGTTGCACACTATAAATGCTGTATGCTAAGTAATATGAAAGATATCAGAGTTCAGTGCTTAATTTGAGCCAGATCCTGTATCCTTTATATTTTTTTTAACAATCAAACAACGAGTTCTTCGGGTCTGAGTCGTTCGTTCATCCCCTGACAGGCTGAGGCTATGCAGTCTGTACCGGAAACAGAAATTATTAGTTCACCTCTTGAATCTTTTTTCTTTTGTCTTAAAGCATTAATCTGTATTTATTTTTTTGCAATGATGACTATCCAGTGTTATTTTACATTTGATTACTTCATTTTAATTTGTCTCTTTAATCTATTGTTTTTATCTGTGATATCTTTGCAAATAGTTTTTATTTTATTATTGACTGTTTACTTTTACTGTTACAAATTTCAAATAAAGCCTCACTGTGCTGTGTGTAAGCTATTGCAACAAAATGACCCAAGAAAATATAAAATAATAATAAAATATTGGTATGGCAGTTGTCCCTGTGGTATTGTAAATGGTATCGAATAATCAATATTTTTGAAGGTATTGTATCGAAGTTAGAAATTCCAGTATTGTGACAACACTGCTAGTCCAGATAATTTGATCATGAGACCCCTGCTATGGAGAACATGGTTTTGTGTACGTTATCCTCCTACTCTCATTCTACTTGTAATTTAAAATGTTCTTTAAACATAATGTGTTCATCTCAGACAGGGTCTTGATAGTCCGTTGGTGAATGTGTGCTTGTCTTATACAAAGAAGGCATGTGTAAGGCTACGGATGACAGTGTGTGTTCCTAGACACATTTGTATAATGTCACTTTGGGTTTGAGCCACCCTGCCTTGAATCCCCCTCTGGCCTCTTCAAACACAACACAACACAACAACCATTTGAACCAACCAAAAATATCCTTCTTCAGGCACTGTGACACAACATGATGACAAAACTAGGGATCCAAAGATTCCTTTGGGCAAATCTAAATCACTGGGTTCCAACAACTGAAGGCAGTGCAATGTAATAGAGGAACATTGTCACACACAAACTTTGCTGTGAGCCTTGTAATAGTCCTTCAGTGTTGATTTGTAACATGTTATTGATATGGTCTGCTGCTTTGCAGGCTATGCATAAGCCAACATAAAGCAAAGTAAAGGTCAATTCACACTGCACCTGCAGAGGCTGAACAACACGGACAATCACCAGATTACACTATGTCACTTGAAAAATAACTTCCACGACCCCACACAAACATGGTTTAAACATGTTCAATTGCCGAAAACAAGCACTGCAAATGGTAATTATATTCAGCGCTTACTTTCAAACCTATCCACCGAAAAAGAAAAGGAAAGGAGAAAGGGCAATAGGGAGACAGAAATAAACAAACTAGTTTGACCTTGAGCCCTGTGTGTGCGTGTGCAGACAGTGTGCTATTCTATGCACCGCAGGCATGATAATGCGCCATCATACCATTCCATCATATGCACAGATGCCACACACACACACACACACACACACACACACACACACACACACACACACACACACACACACACACACACACACACACACACACACACACACACACACACACACACACACACACACACACACACACACACACACACACACACACACACACTCTCTCTTTAACACAGACAATCCAGACACTGACACACATGCCTGCAGGACTGTGCCATATTGGCAGCAGCTAAACTCTCAGAACATTGATGGTACCAAATGGACCAGCTGGGAGAGCAAGAGACATGGAACAATTCTCAGCCACATGATTAATCAGTATTTTAATTATGTTTTAAAAATAGTTGCTCTTAAAGACAATGAGCCAGATGATCTGAACTGCTGGACAGATCTATATGCTGCAGCTCAAATGCTCTTCTTTAGTGACCATGTGATGACCATTTGAACTGTGTTCAACAAGCATTCTTTGTGACTACTTGACTCTGATACATAAACTCACAAACGGTTTTCTATTTGAATATATTTTATAATCTAATTAATTCCTGTGATGGAAAATCTGATCATTCAGAAATCATTCTAATATGCTGATTTGGTGCAATTATCATTAATGCAATTAACATTATCAATGTTGAAAACAGTTGCTGTTTTTGGTTTTGTTGAAACCAACTTCTTTGCTGAATAGAAAGTCTCTACTGTAACTTTTGATCAATTTTATTGTATCCTTGCTGAATAAAAGAATCAATTTCTTTTGAAAGCAAAATCTTACTGACTGATTAGTGCACCGCTGTAAATAAAGATACATTAAACTTTGACCTCTGGCCTCAAGGAAGCTGCTCTGTATGTGTTCTGTATTATACTGAGACAATATTTTATTAAACCATTATTCATTCATTACATTTATTATTTTTCTCAGTAACTAATCATACACTTTGAACAAAATTGCCCTGAAATTCACAATTAATGTGATTTTTCTTTTTAATTAAATGTTTTATTTTAGAACATATACTTATATATATTAAATACAATTAAACAAAAATCCTTCAAATCAAATGAAAGATTATTAGAATGGAAAATGTTCAATTTAAAACAACCAGAGAGAACAACATTTACAATTAATATTAAAATTCAATAAAACAAGTCAGCAAAGAGTAAGTTGACTTTCCCCAGTCAAGATTTTAGATAAATCCTGTCAGAGTGACAAATTAAACGGATAACTTATCCAAATCAGTTTACATCAAAGAGTTGTGTGCATTTTTTTTTTTTTTTACTGTTTATTAGCAAGTAGTTTACTTAAGTGTGTGTGTGTGTGTGTGTGTGTGTGTGTGTGTGAACAATCTCAGAGGACGTCCTTCTATTGTTATTGCCACATATAACCAGCTGTGCAGATCTCCCCCAGCCAAATCCCTGGATTACTAGACGGAGTTTGTGTTTGTGTGTTTGTGTGTTTGTGTGTGTGTGTGTGTGTGTGTGTGTGTGTGTGTATGTGTCAAATGCGCGTGTGTGCGCGCGTGTGTGCATGTGTGTGTGTGTTGGGTGAAAAAGAAAGAGAAAAGAACGAACGAAGGATAAAGCCTCTTAGCAGTCCTCACACATCACAGAAATGTAGCCCAAAACTGACCAAATATGACCATAACTGCAGCACACAGACCATATAGCAACACTTTATTCCCACTGCAGCAAAGTAAGCAACATTTAAGGTTGGCATCAAGGTTTCTCTGGAGAAACAGCTGGTAGAGTAACAGCTATCCATTTTTTTCAACTTGTTGTTAGGCATCTGCCATCTAATTTGATATAGAAACAGATATGCCTAAAGCAAGTTCAACCTGGATTTACACATTGTGTAGGGTGACCATATTTTGATTACCAAAAACCAGGACACTAGGCCCAGCAATGAGATACTTGTAGATTGCCCTAGTGCTGGTCAATTTAATGGCACAATGAAAAATAATGAAAACCAGGACATTTTCATCACTTTATAAAAAACAGCCAGGGCGGCCAGGACAGGACTTGAAAACAGGACATGTCCTGAGAAAACAGGACGTTTGGTCACCCTAACATTGTGGAGTGTCATAATTTATCAATATGATCACATCCTTTATTCATCATCTTAATCCTTTCCTTATAGACTGTCCAACAGCAATCCTACTCTCTTTGTAACAGTCAGCGTACCAGTAATCAGATTAAAATCCCACCGCGTGTGAAATGATGCACAGGAGATTAACCAGTGGTCGATGGCTGGTTAATCCTCCTAGTGAGAAGTTATCTGGAGACATTAACAATTATTATTAAAAAGTTGCAATGTTCCATCTGGATGAATTAAACAAACTCTTTCTCGTTGGTGCAGTGGTATCCATGCACTTCCCTCTCAATGCCTCAGGCAACCACACACACATATGCACAGAGCACTGAATCTGCACGGAGATCTCATTGATTTACATTACAAGCTATCAAAATTTCATCATACGTTTTGGCCATATAAATATCAGCAACTGCAGCAAATTGCATATTTTTGCTCAGTTTGGGGAATAAAATGTTTCTACTCAAGTATGAGCTCTATTCTTCTATATAATTCTATATGAGCCATAAAAGACAGATGTATCAAATATGATAATCAACAAAAAACACAAATTAAAACTATTTTATCTAAAGTTTCAATAAACTGTTCCATTAAAAAAAAAAAAAAAAATGGACTATTATTTAATTTCATATATATTAATTTCAGGATTTATAAGGTTACAGATACACATTCACTGCATAGTTTTGTTATTGTAAGTAATTTAAATTGATTAACAATAATTAAAATTGATTAACAATTACAAAATTATTAGATAAAAAAGCACAAATGTTCAACAGAGAGAAATATGGAATTTGAGACACTCGCTGTGTCCCAATGCAAACTAAATTAGTGTGTCCCAAATCATAGTATGTTGAAATAAGCATTTGCAAAGATGCACAGATGCTCTACAATTTCTTGTAATAATTCAAAGTGCAGATCCATGCGCAGATCCAATGACGCATGCGCAACAATTATGTAGAGCCGGCGTTCAGACTCGTGACCCGGAAACGAGGAACTTTTTTACAAGCAGAGGAAGACGCGCTGCATCTAAGCTGTTGAATTCTACATTCATTGTGCTTTAGGTCTTGGCGTAGTGCTCAAAATGGTGCTAAAGTGTGCATTTCCTGGATGCCCCAACAGTGAGAAACATCATATTCTCGTACATGCGTCGTGGTACTTCGCGAGTTCACGTTAGAGGCCCAGATGGAAGACAAGAACTTGCTGAATAAATTCGTTATTTAGATTTTTGTTGGGCGCAGAAAAACTATTCTCGTCGCTTCATAAAATATTGTAGAACCACTGTAGTGAGATGGACTTTGTAACAACGTCTTTAGTACCTTTTATGGGTCTTGAGAGAGGACATGTCATTGCTGCCAATGGAGGCCTTTCTGAGCCATCGGATTTCAACAAAAATATCTTCATTTGTGTTCCGAAGATGAACAAAGGACTTACGGGTGTCGAATGACATAAGGGTAAGTAATTAATGACAGAATTTTCATTTTGGGGTGAACTAACCCTTAAACACGTTGTGATTAATTATGCATGTGATTAACTTAAAATTCTTAATAAATTAAATAAATAGATGAAGCACACAAAATTGAGTCATTAACGTAATTTATCTCACGCAGTTAGATGATCTTGGGAGTAAGAAGTTTAACCCGATTTTGCTTCGCTGTCAGATCATTTTAAGCCGCTACACTCCGGGAAAGTTTTCAGTCCAATTATTCAGAAAGCGAATACATTCAAACAATCAGTTCAAAACAGTGCTAATGTAAAGAAAGCCAGGCTTATGATGGTAGAGAGAACAGTGACTCAAGGACAGTTTTCAGTCAATTATTCATTGCAGTGTCTGTTTAGCTTTGCCATATTCTGTCATTGATTCTGAAGAGCGCGAGCCCTAACGCATCACGCTGTGTGAAATACAGACTGAACGGAGATACGCTCTCCACGCACTGATCGCACATTGTATTCATGCACCGTGACATTTCAGTACATTCACGTTGTTTCCATACACATTAAGGATAATGTTTTTATCTGTCATGTGTATGTTGCTGTGTTTAGGAATTCTGAATGTATTCGTATACTGTAGTAGGCATATGGAGTCAGGGCTAGGTGGCTGGTTTAGTTTAGTTTTTTTGTGGAATCTCCATGTGGTCATGTTCGGTATCGCAACTTGACTTGTCTAAAACGTAAATAAGTATTTTCTGTATTATAATTTTTTTTGTGTGTGCTTTGGTTTGGATACATTTATGAATTATATAATTAGTCTCCAAGTGTCCTTTTTATTAAGACACCTAAATCGACCATGAAAAAACTGAAAATACAGTTTTATGAGAATCGTCTTTCAATCTGATAGTTTACTTTGCTGGATATAGCAAATTATGATAAATCAAACAAGATAAATGATGTATGCTTAATTTAACTATAAGTATGCAATTAATTAATTGCACAAAAGTGCTATTTTATTGCAATTCAAAAATTTTTATCTATTGACAGCCCTAATCATTATGCAAACACATGAGGAGAGTTCTCCACATGAAAGACCCACAACTGGCAGATCAACGTGTTAATACATTTCTGTAATGGTAGGACTTTAAATTAAATTGAATGTGGAGTATTTTAACTTTTACAAGATGATTGACAGGGTAGTTTAAATGGTGACAGGATGCACTAAGCAACAGAGTGGTCAGTCAAAGAAGTAGCATGTCCCAAAGCTTGCCTATTATTCTGCTACACACTCTTTACAAAAACAGTACATTCTTTTAGGGCATAACAGAAGTAGGTGAATTGGGATGCAGCAACTGACTCTCTTCTCCTTCGCTGTCTAACCTTAGAGGTGGTCGCCATGGCTAGGGTGAAACCATGGTGTTTGTTTTCATGTTGCCGTGTCAACAGATGGCTTCAGTGCTTCAGAGGGGCCAGGCAAAAGTTGCTTGATCACTTTTGCCTCACGCATACACAAAAAAACCCTCACAAGCACTGGAGCAACCTCCCTGGCAGGTTTTTCAGGTCAAAAGAACTTGATATGAGTGGTATGAGATGTCAAAGATCCAGCATGCTGAAAGAGCAAATATCTGGTCTGCTTGGAGACAAGATTCTAGATCAAAGCTTCCAAAATGGGAACTTCTCCCCAAAGCCCAATCTAACACAGGAATATTTAACTAGCACATGGAGGTCACCTCTAAGGGAGAGTCACGTGACTAACATTTCATGGCACTATAAATTCCCACAGAAAATCCAGTTATTGCACATTAAATTTATAGTCCTAGTTGATCACTGACATCTACATTCCTTTTTCTTGCTAATGAAGGTCCACAAGGTCTTTAAATTCTCTGACTACTTTTCATTGGAGTCCATTAATTGTCTTTCCTCTGTTAGCCAATTCTCTCTCCTCCTAGATGGTAAAACTTTCAGAAGAACATAGAAACATAAAATGGTTTCCTTTCATAAAAGGTAAAAATCATTAAAATGGAAAAGAACAAACAAAGCATGACTCTTTTCTATACAGCTCAGATTCAAAACTCTTACCGCTCCACTGCTTTGTGTAATTGAAACAAAATTCATAGGAGTTGAACTGAACTCAAGAGTGTGCTACTGTGTGAAGGGTTTTAGCAGATGAACAGAACTTGAAAACAGATGCAATAGAGAATTTGGAAACATGTCTGGCAAATATTCTGCAGTAAAAGGCACAAGGCTAAAGGTTTACTTTCAGTAAAAAAAAAATCCCTTGTCCAATGTCAATAGTACAGCGATACATGAAGCAGCGCTTACACAGAAGTCACTTTCAAACCAAGCAGCATTCTCTTGGTCAACAAGGCTACTTTGCATGGAAAACCCGATGGAAAATCTGTGTAGTGAAATGATTCGGCCTTGCGCAAAATTTCAGATTGCGTGGATTCCTACTGAAAAAAAATGATCCCTGCGAAATTTCAAATAGCAACGGTACATGTGACCGCACCTTTAGTATCAAGACTCTAGGATGTAGTTTGAAGAACATTAGGAAGAGCTGGATGACAAAAGCATTGCACTCCTAGTTTTTTAATTAGCTCTAATCACACAACACATATTGTGCCAATATAACCGGTATGTTTAAATGCTGTCCTGAAACTATCATCCCACCAATATAACCTGTATGTTTACATGTTGTCCTGAAACTATCATCCCACCAATATAACCTGTATGTTTATAAGCAGTCATGAAACTATCATCCCATGAGTGTTTATAATGGAGGCCACACCTTCCATAACGTCATAGCAAAACCTTAAATGAAGGGGTTTTCACATGCACATACTGCAAAATCAAGAATATAACCATACTATTTATAACCGGTGCCAATCAAACCAGTTTTTCTATTGATATTGATTTTTTAAATCTAAAAATCTCACACAGAGAAAATTTGACACCACTTCATCTCCTGTGACTTAGGGTGTTTGTTCACATGTTTGGTTTGATTAAAACGAACCCTGGTGCGATTGCTCTGTTAGTGAGGTTAATTTTTGAATAAGTGTGAACGCTGCCATCCTAATTCTGGTGCGCACCAAACAAGCGGGCCGAGACCACTGAAACGGTCCACTTCAAAATAAACTCTGGTGCTGTTCGAATGATATATGAACACAACACGGACCAAAGACATGTAAACTAACCAAAAACAGGAAGATGAGACCCTAAAACGTACAGAATGCTCACACATCACAGTTCGGTACAGGCGTCAGAACCACGTCTCCTCGCAGCAGATCTTCATTTGTTTGTGTGACGGAGGGATTCCTGCCACAGTTTTGACTAATTTAATAATTTTATAAGCTCTTCACGAGTTCTCGGCTGGTCAAAATGCCATCAGATACAGGCTACGCACATACAACGAGCGCATTTATCCCAGCACACAGCATTGTTTTGGATTTTTGGTAAGTTCTGTCTCAAAATACTCTCTGTCTCTATACATCATAAAATCTGACTGATCAGGTTGTGAACATTTCCATTTGCCTTTAGGTTCGGTATCTTTAGGTTTGGTGATAAAAATGAACATAAGCAGACCAGGACTTAGTTTTTTTTTTCACCAAGTGAACTGAACTACAAATGTGAATACACCCTTATTCCCACATGGAATAAGTCAGATGGTGGGCCTGCAACTAGACACAAGCACAACGCAGCCCTGAACATCAGCAAAGACCGTGTCAACAAGACAATCTCCTGTGAAGGCCTTGTCTACACGACAGCCATCGGCACAGATCCTCAGCAAAGACCACAAGAACCAGACAGGTCCTCCACACAGACACCTATGACCAGCTTCAGCTCCATACCGGCGTGATGAATCCGATCTTCAAGCAAAAGGAACTGGATGAGTATTTGAATGCTACCGATCCTGATCTGAATTCTGCCTTGTGATGCAGCCTGAATCATAATCACGCCATGCTCGTCCGTTGGTCAGAGGAGAACTGGCCCCCCGACTGAGCCTGGTTTCTCCCAAGGATTTTTTCTCTATTCTGTCACCTAATGGAGTTTTGAGATCCTTGCCACTGTCGCCTTTGACCTGCTTAGTCGGGGACTCTTAATATTCAACAATATTATTGATCTGACTGTACTGACGCTGTTGTATAAGAACTGAAATTAACTAATTGATGATCTTTACAACGGAACTGAATCAACACTGAACTGACTTCAGTTGAACAATAGCCAAAATGCATCATTTTCCTTTTATCACTGTAAAGCTGCTCTGAAACTATCTGTATTGTATAAATCACTATATAAATAAAGGTGACTTGATTTGACTTAACATGTGGAATCTTAACACTAAAGAAAAGATGTTCATTTGCAAAAGTCCTTACTTCAGGACTCCCTGATACCCCGCATACAGACTCTGCAGAATCGTTGCACTTCACAGCACTAAGTTAATTTTTGAATCAGCTGACCACATTACAATCAGAGATGCGGCTATGGCATGCAGCTAAACGGCCACTTAAATTAAACAGCAAACTAATAAATGGTTATTTATTAGCCTTGGTCTCTTCTTTCCCAGAGCAACCCACTGACTGTACAGAAATTTAAGATAAAGGACAGCAATTGCATAACTGCGTTCTGTAGCCTTCCCTTCCCCCACTTTGACAACCTGAGAAAATAACTAGGTTGCTGAACTGGCACAACTATCGGCTGGAGACCTCGGTAAGGAAATGAGATGGAAGGATTTTCTCTTTTTTTCCCCACTTTCTATATAGCTCAGGTGCTGGTGCAAAGTTCACTGTATTGAAGATAAATCCCTTGAAGGATTTAATTTGCTGTAATACCCAACCGGATGCGACTCTCGGGTGAAAATGCCATTTCTACATTCTTTTCATATCTCATCAGACTAAATATGCAGATACCCATCGCTTAAAATGATGATGAGACATCTGATCTTCAAAGACTTCCTCTAGTAAAAGCATTTTTTTCAAAATTCAGCCTGACCTCACTGAGGAAAGTGACTAAAGAGGGAACGGATGGACGTTGGATGTTTTTTCTAAGTGCACCTACTGGGCAGAATGAGCTTTGATATAGACACAGATCAAATACAACTAAATATAGGAGTGGAGACCTTTACACAACTCACCAGCCCTCAAACACACCCTTAACCAGACGAGGGGCTACAGAGGAAAGCAGTTGTTAAAAACAAAACAATAAAAACGTATTAATTGAGGAACTGCAGAGTATTTGATTGGCCATGAGATACTCAGTCGTTCACAAATAATAATCATCATAAATAACGGTGAAAAAAATAAAATAAAATAAAAATTATATATATATATTTATTGTATTGTATTGTATTGTACTGACCCCAAACTTTTAAATGGTAGTGTACAAATTGGACAGTCACTGAAACGTTCCTTTGTCCAAGCAGAATTAAGGAAATCATTCTACACATCTATAGGGTGCTTTGTTGACAAATTTTTCATCCGCTCAGATAGAGAGAAGCTTTTTGATTTTAGCATTTCACAGGTGTGAAAACTGATCCACCTTTCATGCGTGAAAGTGGCTTGTGACTCTTAAATATAAAACTACATCTCATGCACATAAGCAACAAGAGCATCACATTTTCTGCAAAATCTCTTTTAGGACAGCCATTAAAAAAGACTCATTTACACTCATTAACTGAGGAAAAAAAGTGCAATTTGGTTCCATGAGATAAAGCCCCAGAGGAGACAGTAGACTGAGGCCTGTCATGTGTAATACTCACTGCAGAGCAGATTTCTGGGAGGAGAGCGAGTGTGTGGTTGTTACACAAGAACCTGCATCCCCTGACACTCTCACACCCACACATTCACTAACAAGTAGCCAGGCCATGATATTATGCCCACACACACTTGCACAGCCTAAAAATACTCTTACACATGTATAAACATACATGGAGCAATGAAAACACACGCGTGTGTATATATACAAAACCTCCTACATATGTTGCTACACTGTATTGTCTCAAGATAAAATTAATTTACTCACCCCTTGTCTGCAGGCCTGTTCGTTGAGTGCCCGCACCCAGGCTCTCTGCCAGTGCTCCCTGAACGACTTGAAAGCAAAGAGCGAGGACAAAAGACCCTTGACACCTGCCTCCGTGTCACTCCCTGCCCCATCTCGCCCCAGCCTCAGCCTCAAAAGTGAACCCCACACACCGCCCGTCAGTGTCTGGTGGGTGAGACTCAAGGGCAACTTCCATGAGGTCTCTCTCTTGCCCTGGACCCTGGCACACCACCTAGGGCGAAGCAACGGCAGTGAGAACTGAACTAGCCAGGCTAGTACAACCAGCAGTGAGGCGCAGAAGAGCGCCACCTGAACCAGCCAGCTCACGTCCTGGAAAGTCGTCATCTCCCTAATCACTGATCACTTAAGTCTCATTTTTACGAAGGGTTGAAAATCTTGACTCACGAAGGTTGGAATTCTGGGGAAAGGGTAGAAAGAGACAGAGAGTAAGTAGACTGTAAAAAGACTAGATGCAGGGATATACAGCCATGCAGTAACGACAAGACATGTTACCAACATTTCATAGGAAACACTGACATCTTAAAGGGGCGGCTCACTCAAAAATTATTTGTCAGACATGAAAAATTCAGTCATTTACTCAGTCATGTTCTTCCAAGTCCGTAAGGGGCCATTCAAACAGAATGTGTTTTTAGATTTAAAAACGTGAAAAGCATGGCCGTGAAAATAAAAAAATAAAAAATAAAAAATTAAATTTTTTTACTTATGCACTGTGATTTTAGAATGCTGTGTAGACATTCCATGTCGTCATCATGCATAGAAAAACAATGGAAAAACCAATCCAAAAACGTGTTCTATGTGACTGGCCCCTTAGTCAGCATTCACTTTCATTACATCTTTCTTTTATAGCAAAAAAAGTGACTTAGACAGTCATTCTCCTTTTGTGTTCCACAGAAAAAAAGAACACCATGAGGGTGAATAAATGATGACAGAATTTTGGGATGAACTGTGCCTTTAACAAAAGGTAAAATTAATTTTTATTTGCAGATGGGAAAATCAGCTAGTCTATTGTTTCTTTTCTTGTTACATATATATTCTTAGCCAGTGTTTTCCTATCCAACAAGCCAGTAGGAATACACACACACACACACACACACACACACATATATATATATATATATATATATATATATATATATATATATATATATGTGTGTGTGTGTGTGTGTGTGTGTGTGTGTGTGTGTGTGTGTGTGTGTGTGTGAGAGAGAGAGAGAGAGAGAGAGAGAGAGAGAGAGAGTGTGAGTGTGTGTGTGTAAGAGAGAGAGAGTGTGAGTGTGTGTGTGTGTATGTGTGTATAATGTATACATATAGCCTATATATACATATATACCACATTTGACAGTGATGCTGCTTAAACCTATTTTATTGCACAAACAATGACTGTAGTTACTAACACAATTTGGTAAACTATTGTTACCAAGGGTTACAAGCCATGCTCTTATCAAAGAGATTTACAAGTGCATGTCTCGTGTTAGTATTACCACCTGTGCTTAAAAGTTTAAGCAGTTAGGCAAACTGACTAAGCATTCGGTGAAAGTGTGACATTCAATGCCTGTCCTGAAATCGGAGAAGTACCTAACTTCTTCCAGAAAACTCAGATCGGTTGCACAGTCTGAAGCCTGTCTCATATAAACCCGCTCCGATTCTGTCACGTTACTGACAGTCCAGCAGTGATGAGAGCAGCTGTGTTCTGGGTCAGTGCTGCATTGCAACGTCGAACTAGCTCATCATGACCCATCAAGCGATTCATTTACATTCCCTTCTTTTTGACAGCTAATCTAAGATTGTATTTATTTATACAGCGTATAATGGAATGATGTTCATATCAAACAATGCATGTTTACGTCCCCTCACTGGACACCATTCGAAAAGCTGTTTCAAACCCTAGTGAGCTGCCTACCTAGACAGCATTCTCAGGCATCTGACTCAGTTCAGTCAGTTCAGCTGACTCAAAACGCGCCTACGATTAACAAAAATGCTGCACGCGCATACGACGCCGAATGTATTTCCAGTATTTGAAAGGAAAAACAAAAGAAAGGATGTATTACCGAACAGATGAGAAACGCCGTCTTTGGACGCTGACTAGCTACAGAACACCAGCTCAATGGCTACATCATGTCTTCGTAATTCCAGCACCGGTCTTCATGTCCGAGCATCTTCCACGATCAAACCTGAGTTGATCGGTACATGGCCTCCGTTTCGAGATTCTTTAGCATGCTACATAAAACCGCACATTTATAATATCCAGTGCTCCAAGAAAAAAAATGTGTCTCCCTCCCACCGTCGGTGTCGGACAGTCTGTAATGGTAATGCGCAGGAACAGAACAGTCGAGCTGTCAAATAGTGTAGCAACACAAACCCACACCGCGCACGTATTTAAAGAGACACGCACACTTCTCGAGCTGCCGAAACTGCGCACGCGCATTGCGCACTAGCTCACGTTCCCTGCCTGTGCTCCTCAAATGCAAGTGAGCCAAATGACGTCTTAACTTAGTCGAACTCATCGACTGTAATGGGTGGAGCTTAACCTAATTAGGTTTAGGGATAGGGTAAGGTTAGGGTCAGGGTGTAGCTGAACCTTCAAGCTCCACCATTACGCCCAGAGAGGGGGAGCATCTTACATTATGCCGTTATGAAGCCGTTATGAAGAAACGGTTATCCACGTAGTTTGCAGTTGTATTGGGTAGAGTTTAGAGACTGCATAGTGTTTTTTGGACAGATTTGTCAAATTCTGTGAAAATTAAAACTTGAATTTATCCCCAAACTTCTGTTTAAGCCAAAAAAAAAGTGTTTATTTTATTACTATTCCTTGCAAAATTTTACATTCATACATTTCTTTTTTTATTTTCAAGAAAGGTGTTATTTATTTTGATTATTTGATATTTATATGAACTCAAAATCAATTGCTTGTAAGATTCTTCTATGATGTAATACTACTATAATATAATACACTTTAGTTCATTTCAGAATTTCACAGACAGGGTTGTTATATTGCTATTATAACAGAGTGAGCATAACTTGCAATATCCCTGCTCCAAGGCCTTGTCTGACATTTCTTATACACCTCAAAATTAAATGTTTTTTTTTATGTTTGTTGTTTGTTTTGAAATAAGAAACTTTCAAAATATACAATGCATATTTTATCAAAATATAGAATTACAGCATTATATTTAGGCAAATAATAAAATGTATGGCTATAATAATATACAGTAAATATATTTCTTAGAAAGACCAAATAATAATAATAATAATAATAATAATAATAATAATACGACTTATTATTATTATTAGTAGTAGTAGTAGTAGTAGTAGTAGTAGTAGTAGTAGTAGCAGCAGCAGCAGCAGCAGCAGCAGCAGTAGTAGCATTTGGTATTTCTATAAATGATTAGTTACTAAACGGAAAATGGGACTTTTAACGTCTTTCTCTTTTTGTTTCCGGTTGTGTTCCAACTGCAAAGGTTCGACTTAAACCAAGATGACAAAAATATATACTTATATATTTCTCTGATAAATCACATAGCTGGTGACTTACGTATATTCAGCAACATTGCGCTTCGAAGCTGTTGCTGTCCTACCAACAGTTTATAAGGGTATAATAAGCGAGTCGTATTAATGTAAGCCGTCAGCGGACGGATTATGTTGACGGAAGTATACGTGGATTTTGTGATGGGAGTTAAGCATACACTGTAAACTGACATATCTATCATGTTTTGACGTGAAATCTACTTACATTATTCCGACGAGTAACTAGTAACTCATAACCTGAACCCGTAGTTATTTGGGCAGGGGTTCTTATTCTCGATTGCCTGTAACTTACCTTAAAGGAAATCCAGCTGTCAACGTTAAGTCAATGACCTGCCATTCATTGATTCAGTGCTTTTGTATAAAAACAGTTCGGTCGATTCGAAAATAAGCAAATGTAATTTATGCGCGCTCTTTTGTGCAGTGGTGTCTATAGCAATGTGGTGTGTTTGAGATGTAATTCAATTATTTGCCAACTTCGAAACATGTTCAGTTAATGACAGCTTCACTATGAATATACAATATACATGTATTGAATGTTGCTGACAGGAAGCGAACGCTGAACTAGATTCAACTAGATTTGTCTATATATAACTGCTTCTATAATACAGTAAATACAGTGTATTGCATTTTTATATCGTGTTAGTCCATTGAGAAGATGTCTCCAATTCCTACTCTTCCTCTTATCATCAACTGTTGTATGTCTGCACTGGGGTGCATTGCAACAGTCAAGCTTATTCCTGCCTTTAAGGAACATTTCATAGCTGCGAGACTCTATGGCATGGACCTAAATAAAACTATAAAGAAAGAGGTGTAAGTGACTGATTTTCTTTATTTACATTATTGTGCATCAAAAGTATGCATTGCAATTTGATGTCTGAAACGTGAATTTAACTTGCTTCTTTCCTCATTAACTAGACCCGAGTCGCAAGGTGTAATCAGTGGCACAGTCTTCCTCATCATTCTCTTCCTCTTCATCCCTGTCCCCTTCCTCCAGTGCTTTATGGGAGAGAAGTGTCAACGGTTCCCTCACAATGAGGTGAGCTTATGATTCCCTAATCAAATTAATTAAACACAAGAACTCAATAAATACTGTTCAAAAGTTTGGGGTCAGTAAAATGTTTTATGTTGATTTTATTTTTATTAAAATATTCAAAAGTGACAGTAAATAAATGTATAATGATATAAAACGATTTCTATTTCAAATAAATGCTGTTCTTTTGAACTTTCTATTCATCAAGGATTCTTAAAAAATCATGTATTCCACAAAAATATCAAACAACACAACTGTTTTAAACATTGATAAGAATAATAAGAAATGTTTCTTGAGCATATTAGCACCAGCATATTAGAATAATTTCTGAAGGATCATGTGACACAGAAGACTGGAGTAATGGCTGCTTCAAATTCAGTTTTGCCATATCAGGAATAAACTACATTTTAAAATATGGGGAAATAGAAAACAGTTGTAATTTGAATAATTATTCACAATATAACTTTTTTTGTTGTATTTTTCAAATAAAAAGCATAACAAACTTCTTTCAAAAAACATTTTAAAGAAATCCAAAACTTTTGAACAGTAGGGTGTATTTGGGCAATAATTAGTACAAAATAATTTGCACCTTTGACCTGAGAAACATCACAGCCATAGATACAGCGGTAAAATCATGCATTTATGGACATGTACAACCTTGCTGAATAATTTTGCCAAATATGAATGTAATATAAATGAAATAAATAAAAATAATATAATATGGCAACCATTCTGTTGCAAGGTATATATTGAAATACTATGGTATTACTATGTGATACCATCACTGTGACATTTGTGCACCACAGTATTCCAACATTTCCTGTACTGATATGTCTTTACTTTGTTTTTGTTTTGTTTGTCTTCTCTTGATCAATGATATGTCCATGTAGTTTGTGCAACTGATTGGTGCGTTGTTAGCCATCTGCTGCATGATATTCCTGGGCTTTGCTGATGATGTTCTGAACCTACGATGGAGACACAAGCTACTGCTGCCCACTATGGCCTCCCTGCCTCTCCTCATGGTCTACTTTACTAACTTCGGCAACACTGTCATTGTTGTTCCCAAACCTTTCCGTGTCCTGCTGGGGATGCATCTGGACTTGGGTGAGTTTGACAGTCTGACAATCTGCTTAAATGTCTTGACAGGGAGAGGTTGATTTCATTGCCCTTTTGTTTGATATGTAGGATATGTTGTTGATATTCTAAGCAGTTGTTATATATGTTTCAGGCATTCTGTATTATGTGTATATGGGAATGTTGGCTGTGTTCTGCACAAATGCCATCAACATCTTGGCCGGTATCAACGGCATTGAGTCTGGACAAGCTCTCTTCATATCTGGCTCCATCATCATCTTTAACTTACTGGAGCTCAATGGTGAGAGAAGGGCCTATTTTCAACATATTTTATCAGTTTTTCCTCCTAGATTCAAATCCATTTTAAGCCATTTTAAAATATGCATAATTTATATATACACACCACTTGCCAAAAGTTTGGAATATTTAGGATTTTTATTTTTTATGTTCACCAAGGCTGTATTTATTTGATCAAAAATACAGTACACAAATGTAATATTGTGAAATATTAATTGTGAAATAACTGTTGTTTGACTATATTTTAAAATGTTAGTTGTTCCTGTGATGCACTAAATCAACATATTTCTGATTTCTGAAGAATCATGTGACACTGAAGACTGGAGTAATGAATGCTGGAAATTCAGCTTTGACATCAAACAGAGAAATTACTTTTTAAAATATATTAAAATATAAACTGTGATTTATAAATTATAATAATATTTCACAATTTTAGTGTGTTTTTTAATCAAATAAATGCACCCTTGGTGAGCATAAAAGTTATTAAAAAGATTAAACATCTTAAATTATTCCAAACTTTTGGAATAAGTGTTGTGTTCTTTCTATATTATATATAGAAATAATTTAAACTCTTGTTAAAACCTCACTGACATTGCTTGAGTTTATTTAAATAAGTCTGCAGCTATATATTGTTAAATTGATCTTTGATTAACGTTTCTCTTTCAGGAGACTACAGGGATGACCATGTTTTCTCTTTGTACTTCATGATTCCCTTTTTCTTCACCACATTAGCCCTTTTCTACCACAACTGGTATGGAAAAGCTATTGCTTTTGATTATATTTACCTGTGGAATATGCTTTAGTTTAAGACAGGCCTTTAAAATACTGAACTCTATCCTCCGGTTTCACAGACAAGGCTTAAGATAGTCCCAGACTAAACTGCATGTTTGAGCTGTTTTAACAGAATGCAACTTGCACTGAAATATCATAAAATATGTCAGTGCCATTGTTTTGTCTCAAGATTCACACCAGTAATGTTTTTTTCTAAGGCACATTTATAAAAGCTACTTAAATGTCCTAATTGAGCCTAATCCTGGTTTAATCTAAGGCCTGTTTGTGAAACCAGGCCTATAAATTATTAAATTTGACAATCAATAGTGATAATAATCTTAACCTCAACCACTTCTGTTTTTTCAAGCAAATAATAAACCTCTAACTTTGAATACCTCTCAGGTACCCTTCCTCTGTGTTTGTGGGAGACACTTTCTGTTACTTTGCTGGAATGACGTTTGCAGTGGTCGGGATACTCGGCCACTTTAGTAAGACCATGCTGCTTTTCTTTATCCCCCAAGTCATCAACTTCATTTACTCCCTGCCTCAGCTGTTTCGCATTATTCCCTGCCCCAGACATCGCCTGCCTAGGTGGGTTATTACACTAAATTTTGAAATCATACTATAAGGAATATTCTTTTTTTATTTGCAGTGGAATTTATTTTGACCTAATAAAATTCTCATGAGTTCTTTGTAATCAAAGTCTTACATGTCCATTACAGGTTACAGCCTGACAGGGGAAAACTTGGCATGAGCTACTCTAAATTCAAACAGAAGGACCTAGGCAAATTAGGACAACTTATTCTAAAGGTAAAATCACACATGCCACTATCAGTATTTATCATTATAAATGGGTTTAGGACTCTGTTTGAGAGAAATGTTGTTGCTGGCCAACCAAAAATCTAGGAGCACATCCTATGTGGTATTCCCTGTATAAAATTATGTTTGAATGTGATTTCGTCTTTTATCCTGCAGGTGGCAGAAATGTTATGGCTTCTGGATGTGCGTAGAGGGCAGGAAGGAGATGATGAGTTTATTGAGTGTAACAACATGACCCTTATCAACCTCGTTCTAAAAGTACTGGGACCTACACATGAGAGAAACCTTACTGCAACCATGCTGTTAATACAGGTGAATCCTTTAAATGTACTGTAGAGTTCAGAGGTAATGTGCTATACTATGGTTATTTCAAATCAAAGTGGTTTGAAACAGTAAAGAAGGTTGTGATATGTTACAACATCACTAATGTATGAGAAAGCATCAATAGATCATTATCATCAGTGGTTCAAAGTTATTCAGTTATTCAAAGGCTCCCTAGCCCTAGATTTGTTTTCAAAACTTATTTTAATGTGTAGGCACCGTTTCTATGCAATAAGAAAGTAACTAAAATAATTATTATTCAAATTAAAATAACTGATAGTATATTTTTGAGATTAGCATAACTAGTAAAATGTATATTCATTGTAAAAAAAACCCAGCATAATCTTATTAATTTACATTTACTTTTCCAAGTCTAGAAATCATACATGTATGCAGGTTTTCCAAGACTGTGTGAATCTTTAAATAATATTATAGTTCTTACTATATTTCTTTCTTAGGTCTTGGGGAGTGCTGTAGCATTTGGAATCCGGTATCACCTTGTGCGTCTGTTCTACGACGTCTAGAAAACTTGAGGTCCTGAGAGACTTTACAACCTGCTGCTTTTCATTTGGAGAACACGTTTTTTTTAAAGATTACTTTACTGCCTGTCACTTATAAATGATGGAATCTAATTACAATACAGTGTATTTCAGCACAGTCTATATATCTGCATGTAAAGGGACAGTCTACACATATGCCCTTAATTTTCATTGGGGCATGATGGCTCATGCATAAGGTTTTTCAATAGTTTGGGGTGACCTGAAAAACAGAGGGTTCTATTTTGAAAGATTATGTGAAACATTTACATTCAGGGATATTTTAGGCAGTTGGTGAAAATTTCTGAAAGATTACTTGATATATGTACTTATATTTTTCTGTGTCGGATCTAATATCATGCCTTTGACTCATTTGAATAAACCAATGTGACAATGGATCACACTAGCTTCTGGGAAGGAACATATTCATTTGTACCGTTATCATACAGTATTCAGACATATCCCAAACAAAGTATCAAACATAACCCAAACATTAACCCTAATCCATATTTGTAGTCATCTAACATGGGTTTTGCCTGTTTTTTTGGCTTCCAACTGTGATTGTCCCTTCCTAAAATACAAAGGCAGCTTTTTATTTTCATGTATAAAACCTTTTTATACTGTGCGTGTGGGTATTGTAATGACAACATTGTTTCCAAAATTAAATGACTGCCTTTTATTTTTCATTTAAGTAAAATGACAGCAAATTGTTAAAATATCTGGTAAAAAAAAAAAAAAAAAAAAAAGTAACTATATTACAGCCTTTCTTTTCTACTCAGTATTAAAATATAAGAAGACGATTTTTCACTTCTATATAGATCTATTTGAATAGTACAAAGCAGGTTTAATGAAAATATAGCAAGTACAACTTTTTTTAAGGGTTATTAGAGACAGCCATTACTGCCACTGAATATAAAGTGCGACGCGGAACACTTGAAAGGGTTTAGATGTCGGAGGGAATGATCATTGGGATGTACTTCTATGCTGCAATTTGATTGGCTGAGATTTGAACGCGACGCCGCATCTGATTGGTTTAGTTATTTCGTGTGGAAAATATTGAGGAAATGTTTGAAGTATTTGCTAAAGGTGAGTTATTTCTCAATCCTTTTAACAACTCTCGATGCAATCTGTCACATAATGTCCTTGGATGAAAACACATTTAATTATTCTCAACCCAAGCTAGACAAAAAGGCTACTAGTCAACAAAATGGAGGCAGAATGTTAACTTCCCTATTTGTTGTGCTAACCAGCTATGTTTCATGCTAGGATAACAACTTTATCCGTGGTTTTATAAAACTACTAGCAGTGCATTTTGGTAATTAAGAAGTTTTCATATGCCTTAGGTAATCATTTTGGCGCAGTTCATGTATGGAAAAAGCTTTTTAATTGCCTTAAAAAACAAAATGACAGCTCTGGACAGATAGCTCGAGCAGAACAGAACTAACTTACAAATACCGATCTCACGTGTGACTCTTTAATGTGTGTTTCAGAGGACTGGAGGATCACATATTGTGCTTTAAATTCAGTGCTTCATGATGCCCCCGTCGGGTAAGCGAGCCCCGCGCAGAGAGGAGCTGCTGCTGGAGTTGGCTTGTGAGTGGGGCTCGTGTCAGGAGACGTTTGACAGGATGCAGGACTTCTGCCAGCACGTGGAGAAACATTATAAAGCTACAGTGGACCGTGAGGCAGACTTACCAGGTGCGTCCAACACCTGTACCCAGTTGCATAATCATAGCCACTATCTTAAGAACTAGTCTTACCAACTTGCAGTTAGGGTGTTCAGTTTAATTTTCGAGTTTAAATTATATAATAATATAATATTATATGATAATAATAATATACCAATCAATAAATTAAACTTTTTTTTTTATGTAACTGACATAAAAAAGTTATGATGACCAGTCTTAAATCATTAGATGATTAACTTGTAATACTAGTCTAAGCGGTTTATGCAACCAGCCATTGGAAGTGTCAGTCAGCATTGATCTGTCCTGTAATTAAAGCGTTTATTTACTTATTATTTTCCTTAAAGGAACAGTTCACCAAAAAGTGAAAATGTATTGTTTTTCGCTTTGGCAACTTACTGAAGTATGTGTAAGATTGTAAGTACTAAAAATATTAACTGTAATAAACTGAAAATACTATTTAGAAATGTTTAAGAGAAATAATAAAAAAAGGACAAAAGCACATAACAAAAAATGACAACTGATAATATAAAAAGAGCTAAAAATAAACTTAATTAAAATGAAAACTGAAAATATAAAAATAAAAGCTAATTCAACATATTATTGAAAAATACAATAGTATATAAATAAATAAAAAACTGCTTTGCCTCTTGTTGCAATTAATGAGAAATCTTAGTGTAAAAATGAGGAGTAAGGTTTCAGTCACCATACATTGCAAAATAGACAAGAATATACCAGGGCAACGTGTTCCAAGGAGACTATTAGTGCTGAGAATGGGCCAGGAACACATGCTATTTCTTCGTCTCTTTCACCAACAGTCTCTGGCACACATTTATGCACTGTTCATTTGTCTGTATGAGTTGCATCATCAGCAGTGGATTGTTTCTGAGTGTTAAAGTCCCAGTGAACCGGAAGTAGCAAGTGAGTTTTCTTCAGTCGTTTGACGTATTTCCAAGTGAAACAGGGTTTTACTTTTTCAAACCTAAGCCGTCAAACTGACATCATCTGAGAAGCAATGCCGTTTCCAGACCGGAAGGAACTTTTCAGATTTTGATTAAAATTACCGCAACAGACTAAGACCTTTAATATGTGCTAACAAGGTAAATAGGGTCAATTTGGAGTTCATGAGGATTTTAAGCTATAGCAAGCGTCTCTGCTTTCTTCGGGTTTCTGACAGTCAGAGACCCCGGTCCACAATTAGGCCTTAGCTTGCCTGTATGCTTTACAGATGAGGAGCATAACTGTCTATGGCGAGACTGTGGTTTCTGCTCAGTGGAAGGAGATGCGGAGCTTCTCAGACACATTTTCTTCCATTGCTACCACACCAAGTTGAAGCAGTGGGGACTTGCTATACTCAAGGGCCACAGTGACATGGGTGCCTGCTCGGTCGGCCTGCACAACCGCAACATTGTGCCTGAGGTCCAAGAGAACTTCCTCTGTCTTTGGGAGCATTGTGAGGTACGAAGGCAATCCAACATATTCTTCAAGTAGATGATAAATTGCATGTAGCTAGTCAAATCAGGTCAAGTACTCAGCTGATAAGTATGTTTGTATTCAGATGTCTATGGATAATCCAGAGTGGTTCTACAGACATGTGGAGATGCACGCACACTGTCTCGAGGCTAATGAAGAGAACGTTTTATTCTGTGGCTGGAAAGGTAAGAAATTATTTTTGTTTTTGAATATTATGCATAAACGGGACAGTTCACCCAAAAATTTAAAATTCTGTCATCATTTACTCACCCTCAAGTTGTTCCTAACCTGTATGAATTTCTTTCTTCTACTGAACACAAAAGAAGATATTTTGAAGAATGTATGGACCCCATTGACTTCCATAATATTTCCCATACCAATGGACCATTTTCCCAATTTTTTTTTCTTTTTTTTTTTTTTTCATACCATTTTTTCATGCCCATCAACTGTTTGGTTACAAACATTCTTCAAAATATTTTCTTTTGTGTTCAATAGAAGAAATACATTCAAAACTTGAGGGTGAGTAAATGATGACAGAATTTTATGTGAAACACTTTACATGCTGTGTTTTTGTGAAACACTTACTTTAGTTAGTGGTTCTCAACTAGCCTAGAAATGTAGACGCACACTAGCGGCAGCAACTGTAACTTGCAGCCAGGGCATCTAGCAACTCTCCGTTGGCTTGCAAGCTGGAAAAACCAAACTCTGGTCAGGCCAATCACATCGTGTATAGAGTCGGTCGCGACTCTGGGAGACTTGGAGTTAAGCTTTTCTTTGAGAAAAGAACAAAGAACGGCACTGAAGTCATTCTTAAAAAAGGAAGATGTGTTCAGAGTTTTGCCGAACAGATACGGCAAAAGTTTAATCTATCAGCTAGCTCCGCTTCACCTTCTTCGATGCTCTGGTTGGTTGGTTGTAGCGCTATCCTATTGCGTGCAGAGGGAATTTGAAAGACAACTTTTTATCCCGCCTCTCGGATTGAGCCCTGCCAATGCTGAGTTCCCAGACCCAACATCCTGATGTGGGTCTGGCTTGTCAGGCTAGTTCTCAACCTTTTTGGCCACAACAATATTCAAAGGCCCCATAATTATTCCAGTTATTTGTGATTTACTGAAGAATGATTAACAATAATGATTTCTAAAAATATTTTTACTTACAAATCACAGTTTCTACTTGATAAAATATTTTAGAGCTTAGTGTAACTACAAAGTGTGCATATATAGTTGCAAGAAAAAGTATGTGAACTCCTTGTAAATAATAAACTAAATAAGAAAGATCATACAAAATGCATGTTATTTTTATTTAGTACTATCCTGAATACAACATTTTACATAAATGTTTACATATAGTGCACAAGACAAAAAAAAAAAAAAAAAGTAATAATTTTTTTAATTAAATTTACCCCATTCAAAAGTTTATGAACCATTGATTCTTAATACTGTGTGTCTTTACCTGGATGATCCACTGCTGTTTTTGGTTTGTGATGGTTGTTCTTGAGTCTCTTGTTTATCCTGAGCAGTTAAACTGCCCAATGTCCTTCAGAAAAACCCTCTAGGTCTTCAGCTTTCCAGCATCTTTTGCATATTTGAACCCTTTTCCCGTTTCCTCATAATATTTGATCAAAATAACCTCTTGTTGTTTCACTCAAATATATGTCACAACGGGAAAGAAAAGACTATCACAACTTCAGTTTCATGCTGACTTAAACCTTATTTAAATGTTTTTTTTTTTTTTTTTTTTTTTTTTTTGTCTTATTTAAATAATTTTAAGTTTGCTGTTGCCCCCTAGTGGATCCTGGGCCCCTGGTTGAGACCCACAGTGTTAAGTTGATGCAGCAAGTCAGTTGTGAGATAAAAATAAAGACCAATTATCATATTTCAGTAGTCCAGACTGTTGTGTTGATGCTAAAATAGATTTTTTTGGACCATATTTCTACTATCTATGAGAGTGAATCCCATGGCAGAAAACATAAGCATCTTAGTTGAATATTACTGAGTGTAGAAATGTTCCTGAGAGGTTTCCCTTCTCACAACAACTTTTACAGTTCAGCACAGTTTTGAGAAAACATTAACTTTTTTTATTTTGACTTCTAGATTGTGAGGCCTCTTTCAAAGGCAGGTTTAAGTTGCGAGAGCACATGCGTAGTCACACACAGGAAAAGCTGGTGGCATGTCCGACCTGTGGAGGAATGTTCGCCAACAACACAAAGTTCTTCGACCACATTCGACGGCAGACCTCTATAGAAGGTGAGTAATTGTATTTCAGGTGGTACACATGCTGCAGCAGCAATAATAAGAGAATCTTTAAACCTTCTGTATCAATTAATTTTGACTAATTTCATAAAACATAATAGAAGAAACAAAAATCTAGTGTGGGAAATAAAAATCCCATTGCATCCATGTATTTGTGTGTTTATTTGTTTGTAGGTCAAAGATTTCAGTGTTCTCACTGCTCTAAACGTTTCGCCACTGAGCGGCTGCTGAGAGACCACATGAGGAACCATGGTATGGGTCTTTTTGTGTGTTAACTTTCAAAAAGGTTGTACTTTGTTCTGCTGTATTGGACCTTACAGGCCTTTATTGCCTAGTACGGTGTGACCTGGTTGTTCTAATGATGTTCTTCCTTCTTCTCTGTTCAAAGTCAACCATTATAAATGTCCACTGTGCGAAATGACCTGTCCATCACCATCCTCGCTGAGAAACCACATCAAATTTCGTCATTCCAATGAGAAGCCTTACAGCTGTGATTACTGCGAGTACAGGTGAGGCTGATTCATTTACAATAATAGTGACTCATAATCCCTGGATATTTAAATTTGTTTAGTCTGCAATGTAAGACATGACCTGTCTGTATGTGTTCATGTGGTTCCAGCTGCAAAAACCTGATAGACTTGCGGAAGCATTTAGACACACACAGCAGTGAGCCAGCGTATAGATGTGACTTCACTGACTGCGATTACTCTACTCGCTCCCTTTACTCAATCAAGAACCACTACAA
This sequence comes from Paracanthobrama guichenoti, assembly GCA_018749465.1. Taxonomy (NCBI): domain Eukaryota; kingdom Metazoa; phylum Chordata; class Actinopteri; order Cypriniformes; family Gobionidae; genus Paracanthobrama; species Paracanthobrama guichenoti. The sequence goes on from CM031947.1 coordinate 18,509,829, forward strand.
ACGTGTTCATGAGGTGAGCCATTCATAAAAAAAGCCATGTTATAAAACAAAAAAATCTTTTGTGTTCCACAGAAAAAGTTAGTCATACAGGTTTGGAACAACATGTGGCAATAGAGATTAACGTGACGTCGTTACATTGTACTTACTCAAAAAAGTATTACGGTTAGGGTTGGGTATCCTTTGAGTTTTTTACGATACCGGTGCTAAACTGATACTTTTAAGATGGTACTGGTGCCTGAATAAATACTTTTAATAAAAAAAGAGCCACAAAATGACGGTGGATGACATCAAATAATGGCTTTTTATTGAAAACATTTTTTTTACAATTTATTAACTTTAAAGTATACTTAAATATATAAATACAAAACAAATTGACTTAAATTCACAGTAAAACCTAAGCCACCTAACCCAACTACAATAGGCCTAATTTAACAATAAATAACAGTTACAATACTAATAACAGCAAAGTAGTCTGTATTCTTGGTATGTTACAAACCAGCTTCAAGGTTCAGCATTATTTTGAGATATGACCATATTCACTGGCTAAATATTTTAGAACGACTTATTGTTTCCATGGCGACGCACACAGCAGCCACAATAGCGCTGTATCAGAGACATAGCCTATCGGTTTTATTTTGTTTTTTTCTTTTTATTCAAAATATATACAAACTTGTTAACTATGTCATGAACTATCTGTGTAAGTGAATGTGTTTTAGATCTATAATGCGCGATGGGCGCAGCCATGTTAGTTTGCGCCTCAGAGAATTGGATCTGTTGGATTTACATCACGTAAATTCATCCTCGTCTCACAAAATACATGAAAGTAAGTGACCGCTGAACTGGAAGAAGAATAGACAATGTACTAATTTAGATCAAATACACATTATACAGTAAACTATATAGTTGACTATATAATGTGTATTTTATCTAAATAAGACACGTAATCAAATTATAACTGTCTGAAAGGATTGTTATTGCCGCTTCCATAGACGTAAGTGTGTGTTTTTTGCTAGTACTTATCTGCATTTAAATGTTTGAAACCTAAAATAAACATTATGTGTTTGAAAACACTGAATAGTTGTGATATGTGCCTGAGCGCGTCTGTCTCTGGCTCGGCGCCAGCCAAAGCGCGAATGCAAGTTTGAATTTAAGTGGCACCGAAATGCGTTCTGATTCGGTTATATAGGTTCGGTACCCAACCCTAGTTGGGGTTTGGTATAGGGTTAGTTAATTGTAATTATAAATAATTGACTGTTTACTGGTTAGTAAATGAATTGCTATAGTAGGTACATGAAGTAACATGTAACTACGTCACCTTAAAATAAAGTGTTCAAATAAATAAGGCTAGGCAATAGGTAACTGAAATATATAAGATTAGTACATTGTTATGTGTAATGTTGTTTTACCATTAGATTGATTTTGATTTAGTTTTTTCAAATGTAAACAGGAAAATCTTAGCTAAAAATAGCTAAAAATGTTGCTGTGCTGCTTTGCATTTAGGGAGATTACACTCCTCGCTATAAGTGCCACGTGTGTGAGCAGTGCTTCACACGGGGGAACAACCTCACTGCTCACTTACGCAAGAAACATCAGTTCAAGTGGCCTTCAGGGCACCCAAGATTCAGGTTTGAAGACTTCCTCCTTCCTTTTTAAAACCAACTATTTTGTTTTCATTAGTTATTTCCTCAACCACCATACTGTTACCAAATGTGGTATCTTATGTTCAAAAATATAGTCAAAAACTGTAGTAATGTGAAATATTATTGCAATTTAAAATTACTGTTATCTATTTTCATATATTAAATGTAATTTGTCCTTTGATGGCAAAGCTGAATTTTCAGCAGAATTACTCCAGTCTTCAGTGTCACATGATTCTTCAGACATCATTCTAATATTCTGATTAGGAAACATTTATGCATATTATCAATGTTGAAAACGAAGTTGTTTGCTGAATTGAAAGTTCAAAAGCACAGAATTGATTTATAATCTAATATAATATAAAGGTTTTTGCTGTCACTTTAAAAAGATCTTTAAATAAAATCATACTGATCCCAAAATGTTAAGTAGTGTAGCTAACAGTAGATCCCCATGGGTGCTACTTGATTAGTATTAATTTCATTTTCGTTTTGATTTGTTTATAGTGGTCAATAAACCTTACCTGTCTAACCTGACTACGGTCTTTTGCACTTTGCCAATCACTCGTTTCAGGTATAAAGAGCATGAAGATGGATTCATGCGTCTGCAGCTGATCCGCTATGAGAGCGTGGAACTAACAGAACAGCTGATGCGGGAACGGCAGGGGGAGGGGGACAGCAGTGAGTCCAGCCAGCAGAACGTCCAATCCGGGGAAGAACTGGAAGAGACGGCACCCCTCGGCACCATGGGGGGAAATACAGAAGCAGGAATAAGAAAGGAGGGAGCCGAGGTCTGTAAGACTCAAGAAAATGCTGAAAGTGTGTTCTTGGTGTTGATGGCCGGCACCTCCTCAGAAACAGACTCTACGAGAGAGGGGTCAGTGATGTGTCAGCTACAGGACACTGCTCAGCAGATGGGCATGGAGGTGGTTTAACAGCACTTCGGATTACTGGACTTCCCTAAGACTGCTGTGTCAGATAATAAATGGGGACATTAGGACATTCCTATTAACTCTGTGACACAACTCTGTACTATGAGACTAACAGGGGACCAAAACTGGAATAGAGTGTGTTTTAGGATGCTGTCATCATAAAACACCTTGAATACTGCACTGAACAGAAAAGATGAAGCTAAATCACAAGTTAGCTCTGGGGATTGCTTAAAGAGATGGTTCACTCAAAAAGGGCAATTTCTGTGATGATTTACTGACCCTCATGTCACTATATTATTCTGACTGGCATGAAACAAAATAAGATGTCAAGTAGAGTGTTTGAACTGCATTTTTCCATTCAATGAAAATTAATAGTAATTTATACTGATAAGCTCCAAAAGGCAAAAAAAAGCATCATGAAATTACAAGTGCCGTGTTCCCTTTTTGGATTTTTTTGAAAGAAATGCACACACAAACACACATACCTTATTGTGTTTCACGGAAGAAGGAAAATACAGGGTTGAAAAAACATTTGGGTGATTAAATGACACATTTTTTGGCTGAACTATCCTTTTACATTTTACTGTTTGGGTGTGTGAGGAGGCGAGAGAGAAGCGGGTAAAGGAGAACAGAAATGTTTAATCCTACTGAACAATTTAATCAGCTTTCTTTGACTCTTCAGGTTCAGTGTTAATGCGAAGGGAGGAGGAGGATCTTCATGGAGAAATAGTTTTTTACAATGTGGCAAATTGCTTCTCATTTGAAGTTGAATTGGAAGTGCTTCTAACTTCAAACTGACCGACACCTCGGTTTAATTTATTTTTCAACTTTATATGGAGATCAGAGAATCTGCAGAAAGGCCAGTTCTGGTGGAAGATACCTATTCCTGATGCTTTTCTATCAAAGTAAAAAGTAGTTTTAATATTAATTAAAAAAAGTTTTTTTTTTTTAAGATACACTTTCTCATAGGTCTTTTATTTGCCGTTGAGTCCTAATAATCTAATTGAGAAGGCAAACTATACTAAAGTATTTAATTTTATTTGAAATAAACAATGGTGATTTCAGTAAAAAAATTTATTTTTTAGAAATGATAGTTTTTTTTTTGTCAAGGATGCATTAAATTGATCTAAAGTCTCAGTAAAGAAAATGTTACAAAATATTTTATTCAAATACAAACCCGATTCCAAAAAAGTTGGGACACTGTACAAATTGTGAATAAAAACAGAATGCAATGATGTGGAAGTTTCAAATTTCAATATTTTATTCAGAATACAACATAGATGACATATCAAATGTTTAAACTGAGAAAATGTATAATTTTAAGGGAAAAATAAGTTGATTTTAAATTTCATGGCATCAACACATCTCAAAAAAGTTGGGACAAGGCCATGTTTCCCACTGTGTGGCATCCCCTCTTCTTTTTAGAACAGTCTGCAAACGTCTGGGGACTGAGGAGACAAGTTGCTCAAGTTTAGGAATAGGAATGTTGTCCCATTCTTGTCTAGTACAGGCTTCTAGTTGCTCAACTGTCTTAGGTCGTCTTTGTCGCATCTTCCTCTTTATGATGCGCCAAATGTTTTCTATGGGTGAAAGATCTGGACTGCAGGCTGGCCATTTCAGTACCCGGATCCTTCTTCTACGCAGCCGTGATGTTAGCCCGGATGACATGGCGTCCCAGTTTTCAAAAAAGATCTTCAAATTTTGATTCGTCTGACCACAGAACAGTTTTCCACTTTGCCACAGTCCATTTTAAATGAGCCTTGGCCCAGAGAAAAACGCCTGCGCTTCTGGATCATGTTTAGATATGGCTTCTTTTTTGACCTATAGAGTTTTAGCCGGCAACGGCGAATGGCACGGTGGATTGTGTTCACCGACAATGTTTTCTGGAAGTATTCCTGAGCCCATGTTGTGATTTCCATTACAGTAGCATTCCTGTATGTGATGCAGTGCCGTCTAAGGGCCCGAAGATCACGGCATCCAGTATGGTTTTCCGGCCTTGACCCTTACGCACAGAGATTGTTCCAGATTCTCTGAATCTTTGGATGATATTATGCAGTGTAGATGATGATAACTTCAAACTCTTTGCAGTTTTTCTCTGAGAAACTCCTTTCTGATATTGCTCCACTATTTTTGGCCGCAGCATTGGGGGAATTGATCCTCTGCCCATCTTGACTTCTGAGCGACTGCCACTCTGAGAGGCTCTTTTTATACCCAATCATGTTGCCAATTGACCTAATAAGTTGCAAATTGGTCCTCCAGCTGTTCCTTATATGTACATTTATCTTTTCCGGCCTCTTATTGCTACCTGTCCCAACTTTTTTGGAATGTGTAGCTCTCATGAAATCCAAAATGAGCCAATATTTGGCATGACTTTTCAAAATGTTTCACTTTCAACATTTGATATGTTATCTATATTCTATTGTGAATAAAATATAAGTTTATGAGATTTGTAAATTATTGCATTCCTTTTTTATTCACAATTTGTACAGTGTCCCAACTTTTTGGGAATTGGGTTTGTAAATGCTGTTACATTGAACTTTCAATTCATCAACAAATTCTGAACAAATGTATCAACCTTTCCACCAAAATATTAAGCGGCAACTGTTTTCAACATTGAATGATAAGAAATGTTTCTTGAGCACCAAATCATATTAGAATGATTTCTGAAGAATCATGTGACACTGAGGACTGCTAAAAATTCAGTTTTGCCGTCACAGGAATAAATTACGTTTTATAATATATTTATAGAAAATGGTTGTTTTAAATTGTAATACAATTTCTGTTTTTACTGTGTTTTGATCAAGCAAGAGACTTCATTCAAAGACATTTAAAAATCTTACTAACCACAAAATGTCATTTTTAGTGTGTAAATTCTTATTATACAGGTGTGTTCAGTTCATATTCAGGTAAGTAAAATGTATTTGTGGGATAATACACTTTGTTCTTAGGTGATCCTGTGTGTGATTGTAAGTACGGTACTTGTAAGTCCTGTTTGCTTGAATCTCTCAGGACAGGAGTCAGCAGGCAGGCTGTGCTGGGTTAGGCAGAAGTTTATGCTTATGTTACGTTTATGAGGTTTATCACATATCTTTGTTACAGTAATTACACGCACACTCGGCACATTGGACAAGATTAACCTCTAACTGTTAAAATGTGAAAAACATGACATTTACAATCAGCACAACTGAAAGTTAAGCTAAACTGCAAATCAGCCTTCACATGGCTTTCCCGTTCTCTATAATCTCTTTCTCTGCTCTGGTGATAATCGCTGGTATGTTAGCAGAGTTTAAAAGATTAGTTTGCGTTAGGAGCTTAGTGTAAGCTAAGATGCAACACTTCCCCTTTCTTTCCATCTGTCTTGCTCTGTCTCTCCGTAGGAAAATAGGTTCTTGAAAATAGCCTGTGAAGAATAACTTTAATGTAAATGTTTTTTCTGTATCTTTCAAATAATAAGAACTTCCATGATATGAGATAACAGAACAGGAGATTGCTGAGAAGAGAATGAGTGGAGGATTTTTAGACGAGGAGAACTGAACAGATATAGACTTTTCTGCATTAGAGAAGAATTGCCACCATCAAAACACAATGAAACTAGGAGCTCTTCTTCTGCTGCTTGTGGCATCCATGCATGGGGTGTTCATGCAAGTGCCTATAACTGCATTTACTGAACAAACAGCTGTGGAGGAAGATCTAGGAAGTGGTAAGAGGAACATTTGATTTAATCGTGAATGAACAAAATATCTAAACTAAGCTTACAAATTGGACATGTGTCAGAAATATTGTACGTTGAAAATGTATGAATTTGAGCACTGACAACTGCACTATGTCCCTCAGGTCTGTTAGAGGTGGAACAGGAGGATGACCTGGGAGACACTTACTGGTCCGGGACAGCCCCGCTTTGTTTTGGAGGGTGTAAGGGCAGACACAGGGAGCTAAAGAGAGACAAATGTGGAGATTCAGACTGTTGCTGGGTGGGATACAAATCCCTCTGTAGAGGTACAACCGATCATCAATTTAATGAAATGCACTGCATTTTTGACTTTGAGGCATTTTCACAAACACACAGAATATTTTGTGATTATTCTGTTGATTTATTCTGTGTACACTGGAACTTTTCATGCGTTTCATGAGTTTTGTTCAATAAACTTTTGCCCTAGTGAATTGTGGAAAACCTGATGTGGACTTTAACGGGATGGTGTATGGGAGTGATTGGTGGGTGGGTTCTGTGGTGCGGTACGACTGCAGGCCAGGATTTGTGTTGGTTGGAGATCCTGCTCGAGCCTGCCAGACCAATGGAAAATGGACGCCCAAACCGTCCTGCCTCAGTAAGTCCTTGTCTGGCTAAACGCTGCACACAAATTACAGATTTATCCAGAGAATTTTCACAGATTATGAATATTAGACCTACAGTATTGTTCAAAATAATAGCAGTACAATGTGACTAACCAGATTAATCAAGGTTTTTAGTATATTTTTTTATTGCTATGTGGCAAACAAGTTACCAGTAGGTGCAGTAGATTCTCAGAAAACAAACAAGACCCAGCATTCATGATATGCACGCTCTTAAGGCTGTGCAATTGGGCAATTAGTTGAAAGGGGTGTGTTCAAAAAAATAGCAGTGTCTGCCTTTGACTGTACAAACTCAAAACTATTTTGTACAAACGTTTTTATTTCTAGGATTTAGCAATCCTGTGAATCACTAAACTAATATTTAGTTGTATGACCACAGTTTTTTAAAACTGCTTCACATCTGTGTGGCATGGAGTCAACCAACTTGTGGCACCTCTCAGCTGTTATTCCACTCCATGATTCTTTAACAACATTCCACAATTCATTCACATTTCTTGGTTTTGCTTCAGAAACAGCATTTTTGATATCACCCCACAAGTTCTCGATTGGATTAAGGTCCGGAGATTGGGCTGGCCACTCCATAACATTCATTTTGTTGGTTTGGAACCAAGACTTTGCTCGTTTACTAGTGTGTTTGGGGTCATTGTCTTGTTGAAACAACCATTTCAAGGGCATGTCCTCTTCAGCATAGGGCAACATGACCTCTTCAAGTATTTTAACATATGCAAACTGATCCATGATCCCTGCTATGCGATAAATAGGGCCAACACCATAGTAGGAGAAACATGCCCATATCATGATGCTTGCACCACCATGCTTCACTGTCTTCACGGTGTACTGTGGCTTGAATTCAGAGTTTGGGGGTCGTCTCACAAACTGCCTGTGGCCCTTGGACCCAAAAAGAACAATTTACTCTCATCAGTCCACAAAATGTTCCTCCATTTCTCTTTAGGTCAGTTGATGTGTTCTTTGGCAAATTGTAACCTCTTCTGCACATGCCTTTTTTTTAACAGGGACTTTGAGGGGGATTCTTGAAAATAGATTAGCTTCACACAGACGTCTTCTAACTGTCACAGTACTTACAGGTAACTCCAGCCTGTCTTTGATCATCCTGGAGGTGATCATTGGCTGAGCCTTTGCCATTCTGGTTATTCTTCGATCCATTTTGATGGTTGTCTTCTGTTTTCTTGCACGTTTCTCTGGTTTTGCTCTCCATTTTAAGGAATTGGAGATCATTTTAGCAGAACAGCCTATACGTTTTTGCACCTCTTTATAGGTTTTCCCCTCTCCAATCAACTTTTTAATCAAAGTACGCTGTTCTTCTGAACAATGTCTTGAACGACCCATTTTCCTCAGGCTTTCTAATGCATGTTTAGCAAGTGCTGGCTTCATCCTTAAATAGGGGCCACCTGATTCACACCTGTTTCTTCACAAAATTGATGACCTCAGTGATTGAATGCCACACTGCTATTTTTTTCAACGCACCCCTATTCAACTAATTCCCCAATTGCACAGCCTTAAGAGGGTGCATATCATGAATGCTGGGTCAAAAACCTTGATTATTCTGGTTAGTCACATTGTAGTGCTATTATTTTGAACAATACTGTATTTCCTTTAACTTAAAAACACAACACAATACAATGCATATGACTTTTCTTAGACTGCATAGTCATCATCTATAACATAAAATATTTACTGATACATAATATTTTTTCATGAAAAGTATAAACTATACAGGTGCTGGTTATATAATTAGAATATCATCAAAAAGTTTATTTCACTAATTCCATTCAAAAAGTGAAACTTGTATATTATTTTCATTCATTACACACAGACTAATATATTCCACATGTTTATTTCTTTTAATTTTGATGATAACTAACAACTAATGAACATCCCAAATTCAGTATCTCAGAAAATTAGATTATTGTGAAAAGGTTCACTATTGAAGACACCTGGTGCCACACTGTAATCAGCTGATGAACTCAAAACACCTGCAAAGGCCTTTAAATGGTCTCTCAGTCTAGTTCTGTAGGCTACACAATCATGGGGAAGACTGCTGACCTGACAGTTGTCCAAAAGACGACCATTGACACCTTGCACAAGGAGGGCAAGACACAAAAGGTCACTGCAAAAGAGGCTGGCTGTTCACAGAGCTCTGTGTCCAAGCACATTAATAGAGAGGCGAAGGGAAGGAAAAGATGTGGTAGAAAAAAAAGTGTACAAGCAATAGGGATAACCGTACCCTGGAGAGAATTGTGAAACAAAACCCATTAAAAAATGTGGGGGAGATTCACAAAGAGTGGACTGCAGCTGGAGTCAGTGCTTCAAGAACCACTACGCACAAACGCATGCAAGACATGGGTTTCAGCTGTCGCATTCCTTGTGTCAAGCCACTCTTGAACAACATACAGCGTCAGAAGCGTCTCGCCTGGGCTAAAGACAAGAAGGACTGGACTGCTGCTGAGTGCTCCAAAGTTATGTTCTCTGATGAAAGTAAATTTTGCACTTCCTTTGGAAATCAGGGTCCCAGAGTCTGGAGGAAGAGAGGAGAGGCCACGTTGCTTGAGGTCTAGTGTAAAGTTTCCACAGTCAGTGATGGTTTGGGGTGCCATGTCATCTGCTGGTGTTGGTCCACTGTGTTTTCTGAGGTCCAAGGTCAACGCAGCCGTATACCAGGAAGTTTTAGAGCACTTCAGGCTTCCTGCTGCTGACCAACTTTATGGAGATGCAGATTTCATTTTCCAACAGGACTTGGCACCTGCACACAGTGCCAAAGCAACCAGTACCTGGTTTAAGGACCATGGTATCCCTGTTCTTAATTGGTCAGCAAACTCGCCTGACCTTAACCCCATAGCAAATCTATAGGTTATTGTGAAGAGGAAGATGCGCGATATGCCAGACCCAACAATGCAGAAGAGCTGAAGGCCACTATCAGAGCAACCTGGGCTCTCATAACACCTGAGCAGTGCCACAGACTGATCGACTCCATGCCACGCCGCATTGCTGCAGTAATTCAGGCAAAAGGAGCCCCAGCTAAGTATTGAGTGCTGTACATGCACATACTTTTCATGTTCATACTTTTCAGTTGGCCAAGATTTCTAAAATTCCTTTCTTTGTATTGGTCTTAAGTAATATTCTAATTTTCTGAGATACTGAATTTGGGATTTTCCTTAGTTGTCAGTTATGATCATCAAAATTAAAAGAAATAAACGTGAAATATATCAGTCTGTGTGTAATGAATGAATATAATATATAAGTTTCACTTTTTGAATGGAATTAGTGAAATAAATCAACTTTTTGATGATATTCTAATTATTTTAGAATTATACATTTTAATTCAAATGAATTTCATTGGCTGTGAATTTCAATTCTCAGTCTTCTCCTGTATGCCACATTAGGAGTGTGTCACCGTGGCCGGGTTGAGATCAATGAGAAGGACATTGACGGGACGTGTTCATCCACCTGTCCTGATGCTAAGAGCTATGCGGTTCCTCTGAACCACGAATGCAGTCGCATTGAGAACTGCAGGACTAAAGAATCAGGCTGGAAGCGCTGGTTTACACGCTGCAACTACTGCGACTGTGACTGCTTCACTCCCTGTGGTAAGTTTCATAGTCATTTAAATTGCTGCTAGTTAAAACAGTGGCAAATACTGCAGTAATATGAATAATGCTGCAAAATCAATGTTTGTCTTTGTTCTCTCAGCTTCTACAGGATAGAGGACACTGAATCTGTTTATCCTTTTCTATGAAGACATTGTTCATATGAGTTCTGGAAACAACAGAATGAATCTTTATTTTAATGTAATTGACAAACAAAACTCAAATAAAAATGACTATATAGGCATCTGGTGATCTATGAAATTGGAGACTGGTAATGAGTCACAATTGTTGAAAGATCACAGAAACAGCTCCAGCAGTGCTCAGTAATTTTATTAGTATATTATACCATAGATACAATGAAAATATTAGATTATTCATTCATTTAATGATTAATACAAGATGCGGGATTAATATACTGACATAAAGAATCAGAGTGGTCTCATTTGAAACCACAAAATACAACTGATCTCTTTTTTTCACCAAGTGGTGAAATTCATCATGAAAATCTCATTTTTCTTGGGTTGGTAGCAGCCAATTCCTGCAAAAGATTGAAGAAAAAATATTGATGTATTTTGTGTTGTAAATCAAATAAAACCAAAATACTGAATGAATTGAAAAAGTTATTTTCTTGCTAAATTGTATTTGCACTCATCCTCAGACTGTGGCATAGAAGTGCTTGCTTTATAATTAAACTCATACACTTACCCACGTTCAGCCGGGTTATATATTTTCCTTTCTTAGACAGAAGCTCCCAGTATGTGCGGTTTTCACTAGACCCAGCCAGTCCGTTCACACTCTCCAGATATATGCCATAGCTTTTGTCAATGCTGTATGTGAAACTAATAGAAATAAAGGTAGCAGAATTAGCACAAAAAATACAATTTGCACTAAGAAGTTCCTAATTGTCTTAAGCCATGTGCAATAGACTTAGAAGACAAACACGGAGTCAGGTCTGACTGTAAAAGCATCTCAGTCATATAAAGTTGTATATTATAGAGTTGCATGGATTCTTTGTTTTTGTCTTCCACAGTGGTAAAAGATACCCCATTTCCTCAACCTCATTCAGTCATGATTTTGATTCACTATACTATACTATACTTGCATTAGGCCTACTGCATGTAAAGTGAATTAAACCACAATAATTTGTGTAAAGTGTGTGCCATACTTGAAGCTTTTGGTGTCCTGTAGTTTATTTAAGACCCCAAACATTGGCATTCCCTCTGGCACTGTGGTGTTGTAGGAGACAATCGTCTTAGCTAATTTATTAGTGACATCCACCTTAACTAACACCAGGCTCGGTTTTCCTGTTCAGAAGAGAGCAACAAACAGAGAAAGGTTGCTACACGTGTTATTTAGCAAGCAAGACAGTTCTGAGAATCCCAGCACAAACTGTGGAAAATACTTTGGAAATTTGCAATGAATCATGGATTTCAGTTACTTTACAAATGTTATTTAGGAAGTTAGACCTAAAAGGATTTGAATTCAATAATTTGTAGCTTTGTTTTAAGCAGAGTTCATGGCTTTATTAAAGAAAACTCACCTGACTGTTCACGATCTCCCAGCGCTGGGAAAGGAAGCAAAGCTGCAAAGCACAGAAGAATAATCGCTGTCAGAGCCATTCTACCAGTGTATCTGCTCAGTGTATCTGAATGTCTCTCTCAAGCGCACACCCTATTTATATATTCTTGCATGCACATTTTCTTAATACCTTACCTTCATTCCTTAAAAAGAACTGGTCAGCCAAGAAATACAAGAAAACATGACAAACAAATCTGACTTCCCAAGACTCACTCCCCGAGACTTGGGCAATACACTGACAAAACAAGCGTTGAGTCAGGTCTGACTGCATAAAAGCATCTCAGTTTCATCAGAGATTATGGAATAATTATAGTTACACTGATTCTATGTCATAAACTTTTTCAGTCATCACATTAAAATGAATTTGAAGCACTATACTATTCGTATTTGCAGTGGAAATTTGGCAGTGGATTTCTAGTCCCCAGCGTGCTTTGCTTAGGACTGGAAAAAAATAATATATGTAATTAAGTGTAAACGAAAAAAGTGTTAATTAAATGTTAATTATTTAATTTTTCTTGTGAATGAAAAGACCTGTTGGTGTGAACTGTAACACCCTTTTTGAGCATAGACGTGAAAATGCAACATCTAGACTTAAATGGGTCCTATTATGCCTTGATTTTGGGGTGTACTAGAATATGTTTTCATGATTGATTGTTAAAAATAAAATAAATTAAAAAATCATTATTTTTCACATAGTTTACGTTATTACAGCACCTAGTCTCTCCCCAGTCTGGCTCGAACACGTCAATTTCAATGAACCTTTACGAAAATGAACCATGGTGAGAAGGGGTTCAGCGAAAAATCGGCAGCTGACAGCAGGAAGTTGCTGCTAATGGCAGCTGACAGTAGCCTACCTGCCACTAAAACCGGACGTCGGCTGCCGTTTATGACCAGAAGTACCAGAAGAAATTATGCCACTTTTAGCCAGCGGAAGCAAGGCAAATAATAACGAGTGATCATATGAATAATAGCCTAATCATAATTGTGATTTAGAGTTTAAATGATTAAATTAAATCTTACTATAGTAGATAGGCTAGGGACTGGTATTGCGACTAGATTGCGGGACAATCTATTCCCCTCCCTGCGAGCGACTCCTGGCACGAGGATGCTGGTGACGATGGGGTCTACCACATGGTCGAGGAGCAGGCTTGTTCGGGTGGTTTAGATGGAACTCATGAGTGAGTGTGGGGTCCAGTATATCTTTGCCGTTGACCCATGACCGTTCCTCTGGACCGAACCCCTCCCAGTCGACTAGATACTGGAGATTGCCACCCCGGCGCCTGGAGTCTAGCAGTTGGTGGACTTGAGAGGCCTCTTCACCCTCCACTAGGATGGATTGGGGAGCTGGCTCTGCGGACCTCTCCTCCCCTTCCTTGTGGGGTCCGTGGTCGGCTTGTGCAGCGAGACATGGAAGGTGGGAGCAATGCGAAGGTGGTTAGGCAGGGCAAGACGATAGGATACTGGGGTCATCTGCAGGAGAATTTTAAATGGGCCTACATACCTCGGGCTTCTTGCAGGGGAGCCAGAGACAGAGGTCACGAGTAGAGGGCTGGGTTGGTACTCTGGGTTGGGTCGGCGGTGTCGGTCGGCCTGTCTATTGCAGTGATTTATGGGCCGTTGTAGGTGAGTGTGTGCAAGGTTCCATGTCTCTTCACTGCGCCTTAACCAATCATCCACGGAGGGGACGTTAGTGGGTTTGCTGAACCACGGGAACAGGGGTGGTTGAAAACCGAGGACACATTGGAAGGGGGTCAGCCCCGTGGAGTGTTTTCGGATGGAGTTCTGGGCGTACTCAGCCCACATTAGATACTGACTCCAATCCTCTTGATGAAGGTGGCAGTAGGACAGAAGGAACTGGATGATTTCTTGGTTGAGGCACTCGGCTTGTCCGATGGCCTGGGGATGGTATCCGGACATAAGGTTCGTGTTAATCTGGAGCATCTGGAAGAAGGCTGCCCAGACTCGAGAGGTGAATTGGGGACCCCTATCTTCAGGCAGCCCGTAAAACTGGAACACCAGGTTGCAGAGGTGTTCAGCCGTCTGCAGGGCAGTGGGGAGTTTGGCGAGCGGAATGAGGTGACAGGCTTTGGAAAAACGGTCTACCACTGTGAGGATGGTGGTGTGACCATCGGAGGGGGGTAAGTCAGTAATAAAGTCGATGGCAATATGTGACCGGGGCGTTGCGGGACTGGAAGAGGGAGTAGACCGGCGGGCAGTAGTCGGGACGCTTTCTGAGTGTTACAGTTTTGGCACTGTTGGATGAACTTGGTAGCGTCGCAGCCTAACGTGGGCCACCAGTAGTGGTTCTGGAGGAGTTGAATGGTGGCCGTGATACCTGGGTGCCCAGAGCTGGGGAGAGCATGTACGTGTTCCAGGACCCTTTTTCGGAGTGCTTCGGGGACATGAACTCTATTGGGAGGACAGTCTGGGGGAACTTCTATCTGGACGTTGGCCTGACTGAGCTCGGTTTCAATATCCCACTGGATCAGGCCGAGGACGAGGTCGGGGTTCAGGGGTTCAAATGTTCAATCCCTGGAGAATAAGATGGACGATCTTAGAGCCAGGATAAGTTTTCAACGGGACATGAGAGACTGTAACATCTTTTGTTTGTCCGAAACATGGCTCATGCCCGCGGTCCCGGACACAGCTGTGACGCTGTCGGAGAACTTCTCTGTTTTTCAGATGGACAGAACAGCCGAGGCCGGTAAATCCAAAGGCAGTGGAGTATGCTTCATGATCAAAAAGAAATGGTGCGACCCCAGGAACATCACCATTCTCTCGCGGTCCTGCTCGCCTCATCTAGAACATTTAACAATCATTTGCCGCCCATTCTATCTGCCGAGGGAGTTTTCCTCGGTCATCACCACTGCCGTTTACATTCCATCACAGGCAGACACAGGGCTGGCTTTATCTGGCCTTCATGATGTTGCCAGCGGCGTCATAAACAAACACCCCGATGCGGCGTTCATCGTCATGGGCGATTTTAACAAAGCAAACCTAAAGAAAGTCTTGCCAAACTTTCACCAGCACGTCTCCTGTCCTACACGAGGAGCAAACACACTGGATCATTGCTACTCTCCGTTTAAGAACGCCTATAAAGCGCGGTCACTTCCAGCTTTCGGCAAATCGGATCATGCCGCCATTTTCCTCACACCCGAATACAAACAAAGGCTCGTTCAGGAACCGAGAAGTTAAGCGCTGGTCACCTCATTCAGAGACCGCGCTACAGGCAACTCTTGATGATGTCGACTGGGACATGTTCCGGGCGAGTTCAGCTGACGTCAGTGAGTTCACGGATGTGGCGCTTTGCTTCATCAACACGCTTACAGAGCAAGCCACACATCAATAACAATAACGTCCTTCTCAAATCAGAAACTGTGGGTGGACAATTCAATCGGCGCTGCAGTGAACACACGTACTGCCGCTCACAACGCCGGTCTCCTATCGGGGAATATGAATGAATACAGATCATCCTGCTATGCTCTGCGGTGTGCAGTTAAAGCCGCAATAAAGTCACTTGTGAATGAGTTAAACTCTTTCTACGCTCGCTTTGACTGTAATTGCGGCAGCGCGACTCCTCCAAGTGGCGCGTCAGAGGGAATTACTCAGAGCAGCAACAACCACATGATCTCTGTCTCGGAGGATGAAGTTCGGAGGGCACTCAAGCGTGTGGACGTCAGGAAAGCTGCTGGGCCGGATGGTATTTCAGGCCGTGTTCTGCGGTCCTGTGCTGATCAGCTCACCGGGTTGTTTACATCTATCTTTAATGAGTCCCTCGCTACATCTGTGGTCCCCACCTCCTTCAAAAAATCCACCACCATCCCTGTCCCTAAGAACAGTAAACCCTCTTGCCTAAATGACTATCGTCCAGTGGCTCTCACGTCTATAGTCATGAAGGTCTTTGAGAGACTCATTAAAAACACCATTTGCTCCTTCATTCCTGACACTTTGGACCCTCTTCAGTTTGCCTATCGTCCCAATAGATCGACTGAAGATGCCATCTCGCATGTCCACCACTCTTCCCTCACTCACATCGACAGCAAAAGTGGGAACTACGTAAGGCTGCTATTTATTGACTATAGCTCAGCCTCTAACATCATATTTCCCATTAAGCTAACCGCCAAACTCCTGGATCTCGGCCTGAATCCTGGCCTCAGGTGGTGAGAGTAGGCCAGTTCACCTCCATCACCCTGAGTGTGGGAGCTCCACAGGGCTGTGTCCTGAGTCCCCTGCTCTACTCGCTCTACACACATGACTGTTTGTCCACACACAGCTCCACCTCTATCATCAAATTTGCTGATGATACTGTTGTCCTGGGCCTCATTTCCAACAACAATGAGACGGCATACTTGGACGAGGTGGAGCATCTAACATCATGGTGCCAGGACAACTGTCTCTCTCTGAATGTTGGCAAGACCAAAGAAATGATTGTGGACTTCAGGAAGAGACAGCAACAGACATACTCCCCCCTCATGATCAGCGGGTCACCAGTAGAGAGAGTGAGCAGCTTCAAGTACCTGGGTGTAAACATCTCCGAGGACCTGACCTGGACTGCTCACATTCAGACACAGGTGAAAAAAGCCAGGCAAAGACTGTACCACCTGCGCCAGCTGAGGAAATTCAGGGTTTCACCAGCAATCCTGAAAACGTTCTATTTAGGGGCGACAGAAAGTGTATTAACCCAGTGCATCACAGCGTAGTATGGGAACAGCACCAGTCATGACTGCAAAGCCCTGCAAAGAGTGTATCTCAGGGTCAGCTCTCCCGTCTCTGCAGGACGTCTACACCAAACGCTGCAAAGGCAGAGCTACTAAGATCATCAAGGACTCTAAACCCTCATTTCACGCTGCTGCCATCTGGTAAGCGAACCAGAAGCCTGATGGCCAAAACTGAGAGACTCAGGAGGAGCTTCTTCCCCCAGGCCATCAGACTCCTGAACTCGGTCACTTAACATCACGTGACCATTGATACACTGACATTGCACTGCACTTTCTGTTTTGTTCTCGTTGTTACTGTGTAACAACCTGTTATAAACCTGTTTGCACATTATACTCTTTGTACATTTGTTAACCACATATTTATAAGTCTACAGTTTACTCTGCACAGTTTACTTCACTTATTTTATTCCACTTCTTTATTTTTATTTTAATATATATATATATAGTACTTTTTATTCTATTTCTATTATAATTTCCTCTTTGTGTTTTTAACTGTGAATTTGCACTGTCCATGGAGCGGACCTGTTTACATTTCACTGCCGGTTGTATATTCTCAATGCATGAAGTATGTAGAATTGGATGCAATGTCAGTATATCGATGGTCACGTGATGTTAAGTGACTGAGTTCAGGAGTCTGATGGCCTGGGGGAAGAAGCTCCTCCTGAGTCTCTCAGTTTTGGCCATCAGGCTTCCGAAGCGCTTACCAGATGGCAGCAGCGTGAAATGAGGGTTTGCAGGGTGATTAGAGTCCTTGATGATTTTAGTAACTCTACCTTTGCAGTGTTTGGTTGTAGACGTCCTGCAGAGACGGGAGAGCTGACCCCTGTCTCTATGTCCGTTGCTGTCTCTTCCTGAAGTCCACAATCATTTCTTTGGTCTTGCCAACATTCAGAGAGAGACAGTTGTCCTGGCACCATGATGTTAGATGCTCCACCTCGTCCAAGTATGCCGTCTCATTGTTGTTGGAAATGAGGCCCAGGATAACAGTATCATCAGCAAATTTGATGATACTGTTGACTGAAATATATTTTCTAAACATTACGACTTACAGTAATTTCCTTTAATGCACATCCTATGGGTGCAGTTAGAAATTGAGAAATACATTTATTTCTGTATTTTAATCAGAAAGATACTGTAGATACAGTATGAGAGGGTAACACTTGAAATTTTCTTCTTTCACACTGAATGTACTGTTACCTTGTCTGTTGTTTCACCTGCATCCTTCTGCAACAACTGTGCAAGGTGTGTAATATTCATTAGTGGTTACTAATAGTCAAAAATTCAAGTCAAAAATTGCATGAATTCATAGACTATTCCTTCCCTTCATTTCTGACACCAGCAGATTCACTGATAGGAGTCATGCTGAAGCACAGTAGATACATTCAAAATGACAGTTAAAACGTCCCAAAATACTTTTGATAAATAAATAAAAAATTGTATTATGCTTACCTGAGTGAAGTCAAACTCCCAGTCCAGCGCAGGAGGCAGGTGCCGCCTACTTTGGCAGGTTGTCTGGCTGCCAGCAACTGTCTTCCGGCTGCCATTGGCAGGTACTTAACTAACTTTTTTTTTTCTTAACCCCTGCTGGACCATGGTTTTAGTACAAATAAAACAAACAAAAAAACATGGTTATTGTAGTTAAAACATGGTAACCACAAATTAACCATGGTTTTGCTACTCTAACCATAGTTTAACCATGGTATTTGTGGTAAAACTGCGGTTATATAAATGGTAATCAAAAACCATGGTTAGGTACTACTCTTTTACTATAATAAAACCATGGTTATTTTTCGTAAGGGAAGCCTCCGAAATACGAAATGTGCTGTGATTGGTTAGCTGGCCTAGTGTGTTGTGATCAGCAAAGGATTAGTTAACTTCATAATGAACATTTCCTGATCATTTACTCACCCCCATCTCATTTCTTTTCAGTTGAAAAGTTTTTTTTTTTTTTTTTTTTTTTTGAGGAAAACATACCAGGATTTGTCTTCAAAAATATTTTTCTGGAATGTTTCCCTCAAAAAACTGCATTTCTTTTCGACTGAAGACGTGCCAGAAATTCATCGACCATTGCCGGTCGCGAGAGGTTAATCGCTTCTCGTTTCTCCCTGTATACACTGCACGAACACTGTATGACAAACAACGCATGGCACGACAAAGCAGAAAATCGGCCCGACTCAAAAAAGAGTCGCAAGAGTCAGAATTCGGCTCAAAATCGGACGAAAATCGCAGTGTAGTATGCCCAGCTTTAGCGCGTGTTCTGGAAATGTTCCGCCCCTCTGTAGATACAATGTTATCTGTTATATCTTCGCTTAAACCAGCTAAAGACATCGAATTAAATCAGAATGGAGACAGACTTATGGTGAACTCAACTTGTTGGCTGTGTTCAAAACCACATACTCATTGAGTAGGTTTAACCCTACTAATCTGACCCGGTTTTATCCTTTTTTTATCCTTGCAAAAACCCAAAATCGTGATCTCTTGAATATGTTAATTTATTTTATATGCAAAAAAAAAAAAAAAAAAAAAAAAAAATCCATCCACAAACAAAAGTGGCCTAAATCTCCTTTATATTGTCCTCTTTTTGTTGCTAAATTTAACTCCTGTTTCATCCCTCAGGCTTAAGAAATAACAAACAAAACAAAAAAATAGGCAAATATTTGCATTATGCATTATGATGAATTATTCAAAGAGATCTAACCTTGTTATTTTATCTGTGTATATAATGTTATATTTGTTTTGTTTTATCATTATGACCATATGTAATTATGAAAGAAAAGATATCAGTGACAGGTGCAGTAACAGCTCATAGCATCAGTAACTTCCTCAGTGTTTGCAATGTCTGCACAGAGACGTCTTTCAGCTGCTTGAAGATCTCCTTTGGAGAATATTGAATATTGTTGCTTATACTCGAAAAATGCAAGTATCACTATTAAAAATTAAGATTACCCCAGAATGAATTGCATTGCTAGCCTACCCAAACACTTACAATAATAATGACAAATGCTGACCAATACTTATATTATACTTATGTATACTTATAGCGATGCACGAATACACATTAGACAAATGCAGCCGATGTGAATACATATCCATTTTCAGACAAGCAATGAATAAATGCACAAGTTAATAAAATATTTTATTTACTGACAACAATAGAAAACATGAATGAGTAAAAGAATGAATAAAAGTAATCACAAATATAGCTGCAAGCAGCAATTATTGGGGCCAAGCGCAAAGAAGAAGACAAGACATGCCAAAATGGCTGGGAGTGTCAGACCAATTGTAGCAAGGAGCCATTGAAGACCTAATAAGATAATTTAAGGTAAAATAGCTGTAAAATTATAAATACAGTCAATAATAATGATTTAATGGTTTATCACTTTTGACCAATAGGTGGCACAATTACGAAATTGATGTGGTGTGGTCAGGATAAGGGAACAATGACACAGGGCAAAGTTTTGTGTCAATATGTCAAAGCATTGCTGAGATACAGCCTCAAGAGTCATTTTGGCATCATGCCTCAACTTCGTCGCTGTGGTATACAAAAACGGTTTCATCTATCGACATGAAATCCGTAACTATTTGTCGGCAGGATCTGAAGATGATATGACTCGATTTTAGTGAAAATCGGACAAACGGTCTAGGAAGAGTTTGAAAAAATCGTTTTTTAACTAATGAAAATATGTAGGACAGGAATTTTGGTCAAATATGGCAAAATTGGTATCTATGTTCCCGGCATGAGACAAGGAATGTATTATGACCAGTTTATTTACAATTGGCTAATTTAATCAAAAGTTATTAGCATTTTTGTAAATTGCATTTGGGGAAATCTCCAATAGGTGGCGCTGTTTCGAAACTTCTCAGACTACTTCAGGGCACCAAGGTGATGACCCATACCGAGTTTCGTTAACAATCCGTTCATGCGTTCATAAAATACCTCATTTTAGAACATAATTCAAAATGTCTGACAGCCTATAGTGACAGTCTATAGAATCTCGCGAGAAATAGTCCAAAACCCCATTAGTTCTCGCCTACTGTTTTATGAATACTATGGATTCGGACATACTATTTTCTCGCTTACTGCTTTTTACATACTATATAGTGGGGAAGTATGCGGTTTCGAACGCAGCCGATGTCTTTACTCGTGACATCACACGCATTACGTGATACACGACATCTCCCCTTTGCTTAGAATTAAACATATCCTTGGAATTTACATAGAAAACATAGTAAACTTATTCAACTGTCATAAACAATATGACATATCAAAATGCCAATCTTAAAACATAGATCGCTCTCTCTTTTTCCAATGTTAAACTTCCTCTTACATTTTTCTTTTAACGGACATATTGATTTCAAACACGTTTTAAATGTACCATGAATGTACATAATGTGAACACAATGAAAATATGTATGCACAACAACTGAGTAGGCTACGTGGTATTTCCTCAACAGGATCACTCAATAATAAAGTCTTTAAATTTCTCTGGCAGTTTGATTTGTCTCTGTGGTCTCTCACGTGGAGTCACTACACCACCTAATGGCGTACTCTGGGTATGCATTTTGGTAGAAGTCATTTGCCCAGTTTTCTCTGTCTCTGATTTGATTGGTTCTGACTCTGCTTGGTTTTCCATTTCAACTGGACTGTCTTTTGCATTCTCGCTCAAGAATTTCTTCACGAACGTTGTGTTCCTTTTATACTGTGCTCCCATTGAATCTTCAATGGTCACTGAATTCCCCTTTCTGGACACGATGGTGTATAGATGGTTAAGGTTGTATGGTTATGTTAACTGTTACTGCAATTGTCTGGAGCACGCTCCCAAGAATTTCACTCTCCAAGGCACATGTGCTTTGGTGATGTGACAATAAACTAAACTGAACTGAACTGAACTGAACTGAGAACTTGGCTGAATGCAGTCGTCAGTTTGTCTGTCTTTTCTTGTCTCACCAGAACCTGATCTCCCACATCCAGCTGTGAGTGCTTTGCCCCATGGTGGTGGTCTGCATAAAGTTTAGCTTTACCTTTTTGCTCAGCATCATGATCCCTTAATTCCTGATCATTTCGCGGCATTTTAAAATTGGGCAGTTTCCCCCTGATTTTCCTCTTGAAAACCAATTCAGCAGGACTCTTCCCCGTAGTGTTATGTTCAATAGCTCTGTAGGTGGCCACATATCTGCGGAGCTCCTTTTTCCAGTCTATGCTTTCCGCCTGAGCAATCCGTATGCGTTTCAGTATAGACGCATTCTGTCTCTCCACCTCACCGTTTGCCTGTGCCCACTTTGGTGTAGTCTTTACATGCTGAATGCCATTTGTCTCAGAGAATTGTTGAAATTGAGTAGACATAAACTGTGGACCACAATCTGATCTGAGGGTGCACGGCAGACCGTGACGGCTGAAAACCTCCTCCAAATAGTCAATGATTTTATCAGCCGTGGTAGACTTGAGTATTGCATACTCATAATAGCGGCTATAGTAATCCACTGTAACTAGTATGGACTCTCCTGTTGGCAGAGGACCTAATATGTCTGTGGCTAGATCCTGCCAAGGGCCTTCAGGTAGATGGATCATTCTCAGAGGCTCTGGATTATCAGGTCTCATCATTACATTTACTTTATGTATTTGGCAGATGCTTTTATCCAAAGCGACTTACATTATATTCAAGGTACACATTTTTACATTTTTTGTCAGTTCTTGCTTTCCCTGGGAATCAAACCCATGACCTTGGCATTGCTAGCGCACAGGAAAGCATCACAAGTTGGCATGCATGGCATGACCTGACATGCCTTTCTGCGTTTTTTATCCATGGCAGGCCACCATAATTTACTTTGAAGGTTCTGCTTGGTGTCTACTATACTATAGTCCTTCGTGAACTAAGTTTAAAGCTCTTGCTCTGAGTGACTGTGGTAGTACAATGCGTGTACCTTAAAACCAATTGTCCAGTCACGCTTAACTCATTGGCAATGTGGGCATACGACTTGCATTCGTCAAAACAACCAGTTTGTATGGCATGTCTGACCTTTCTTAACTCATCATCGACCCAATGTTTTTTCCACAGTTTGTGTTGTGAGAGCACTTGGAGTAGCATTTACGGCCACGAATCGCACATACTCATCAGATCCATGCTTATGTGTCTGTGTTACTTCTGCCTGTTGCCCCCTGCTGGCTCTGCTAGACAATGCAGATGTTAGTGGGGCTACAGGTGCATTCTATTAGTAATCAACCCTCTATTATGGCGTTTGGTATATAAGATCTGTGCGATCTATAGGGTAGAGTGGGGGAAAACACCCCTCTGGGGTAATTACTATCATGTCTCTATCATAATTACTATAATAATATTTCTGTCTATCAAATCCTTTGTTTTACACTTAATGCAGTATAACTAGGTTGTAAAATCAAAATATTTGAACAAAATAAAAAATAAAAAATTAATATACACTCACCTAAAAGATTATTAGGAACACCATACTAATACTGTGTTTGACCCCCTTTCGCCTTCAGAACTGCCTTAATTCTACGTGGCATTGATTCAACAAGTTGCTGAAAGCATTCTTTAGAAATGTTGGCCCATATTGATAGGATAGCATCTCACAGTTGATGGAGATTTGTGGGATGCACAGCCAGGGCACGAAGCTCCCGTTCTACCACATCCCAAAGATGCTCTATTGGGTTGAGATCTGGTGACTGTGGGGGCCATTTTAGTACAGTGAACTCATTGTCATGTTCAAGAAACCAATATGAAATGATTCAAGCTTTGTGACATGGTGCAGTATCCTGCTGGAAGTAGCCATCAGAGAATGGGTACATGGTGGTCATAAAGGGATGGACATGGTCAGAAACAATGCTCAGGTAGGCCATGGAATTTAAACGATGCCCAATTGGCACTAAGGGGCCTAAAGTGTGCCAAGAAAACATCCCCCACACCATTACACCACCACCAGCAGCCTGCACAGTGGTAACAAGGCATGATGGATCCATGTTCTCATTCTGTTTACGCCAAATTCTGGCTCTACCATCTGAATGTCTCAACAGAAATCGAGACTCATCAGACCAGGCAACATTTTTCCAGTCTTCAACTGTCCAATTTTGGTGAACTTGTGCAAATTGTAGCCTCTTTTTCCTATTTGTAGTGGAGATGAGTGGTACCCGGTGGGGTCTTCTGCTGTTGTAGCCCATCCGCCTCAAGGTTGTGTGTGTTGTGGCTTCACAAATGCTTAGCTGCATACCTCGGTTGTAACAAGTGGTTATTTCAGTCAAAGTTGCTCTTCTATCAGCTTGAATCAGTCGGCCCATTCTCCTCTGACCTCTAGCATCAACAAGGCATTTTTGCCCACAGGACTGCTGCATACTGGATGTTTTTCCCTTTTCACACCATTCTTTGTAAACCCTAGAAATGGTTGTGCGTGAAAATCCTAGTAAATGAGCAGATTGTGAAATACTCAGACCAGCCCGTCTGGCACCAACAACCATGCCACGCTCAAAATTGCTTAAATCACCTTTCTTTCCCATTCTGACATTCAGTTTGGAGTTCAGGAGATTGTCTTGACCAGGGCCACACCTTCTAAATGCATTGAAGCAACTGCCATGTGATTGGTTGATTAGATAATTGCATTAATGAGAAATTGAACAGGTGTTCCTAATAATCCTTTAGGTGAGTTTATATAGGCCTATACATGTTGATACATTATTTGCCTTTTACTTTTAGAGATTAAAAACTAGTCTGTTCATTTTGCTGTTGATCTATGAAGCAAACTGGTTGGTAAGAAAGGGGGCATTTTACCCCACCTTGGGGGGCGTTTTACCCCACCGCTGGGGCAAAACGCCCCCTTTGTACAAAAATATTTTCAGTCAAAATACTAATTAATTATGAAGGCTGAGCAATTTTAATATTTGGTGAATAACTCCTGCCATAGTCACTCAAAACCACGATGGCAATTCTAGTCACATTTATGTTTTGTTTCACTGTAATGTCACATTTTCCTTAAGGGGGGCGTTTTCCCCCACTCTACCCTATACCAAATACATCCTGACATTCTGACTCACAGGAGGCACACCTGACACAGTGCCTGATGTAATCACTGGAGGTGTCCACCGATTCCAAAATAAATTTTTACTCTGATCACTTAATGCTCTATCAGGAAAAGAAACTCTGTGAGTCAAAACAAATTCATCAGCCAACATAGCCGCATTAGCTAAAGTCAGGGCCTTTTGCTCATTCAAATAAGTAGACACAGACCCTGGCACACAGTTTTTAAATTCTTCTACCAGAATTAACTCCCTCAACTGGTTCAAAGTTTCTACTTTCTGAGACTGACACCATCTTGTAAATATAATCTCTTTTTCCCCGAGCGAATTCAACATAAGTTTGTTTTTCAAGTTTTTTGTAACCCCGAAATCGTTTGCGATAAGCCTCGGGCACCAACTCATACACTCTCTAAATGGCTGTTTAATACTTATTTAAAATCTGCACTTTCTTCTTCAGAAAGAGAAGCAAACACTTCCTGAGCCTTCCCTGTCAAAACATACTGTAGAAGTAAAGTCCAGACTTCTTCTGGCCATTTTAGAGAAGAAGCAGCTCTTTCAAAATGGGCAAGATACTTGTCTACTTCACGTTCACAAAATGGAGGAACCATCTTAATGTTTCGACCAACATCAAAAGAAGTCTGCACAACCGGAACAGATTTAGAAGCTTCAGCTTTCTTAACTTCCAGTTCAAGCTTCCTCACCTCATACTGCCTCCGTTCATGTTCACTCTCACGTGCATACTCTAATTTTTTCAACTCAACCTGAGCATGCTCACGCTCCTGTTCAAGGTCCAATTTTTTAAACTGAACTCATTTTTCCCCATTCCTTATCTTTTAATGCTTGAGTACCTTCAAACGATAGTCTCTCCGTTTCAAACTGTGTTTGATTTTCTTTTGACATTAGAGCTCTCTCTACCCTTGGAGACAGTACCTTACCAAAGGTCTCATCTCCTATAACAAGAATTCCTTTGGCTATCAACTGGCTTTTAACAACCCTTAACAATCTTCCTTGCGCTGCTTATCATTACTAGTCAAAACAATAGCATGACTCTCTGCAAGTTCTAAAAGTTGTTCTTTGGTGCACCTATCTTTTCAGAAACCTCTACATTCAATTCCTCAATGGAAATCATTTTGAACTAGCATAAATATTACACAATGAAGATTAGCTAATAAATTGACCACAATACATCCAAATAATCCTAATAAACCTCCCTTAAAAAAAGGAAAAAAAAAGTAGTGCCAGAAAACATCCTAGACTTAAATGATTATTCAATATTACCCATACTGACATAACATTTCATACAGCCTAGCTCAATAATCCACTAAACACCACTAGAAACACATAAGATGAATGAACAATCTCAACCCCAAAAGGTAGTTTTATCATAAAGTCACTGTTTCAATACAATTCCAGTGCTTTAAAGTGGAAAAACAATGCCGATTTATACTAGGAATTTATACAACCCGCATTACCCAGCAATGCAGTGTTAATTTACAAAGAGTAAACAATCGTTCGTACTCAATAGGCGATTTCAACCCGATTCACTAATCATCTATAACCTGCTGTTGTCCCTAACACAAGATTGTGTAAACAAAACCGAGTTTCACATAACTAACACCTAATACCAACACGCGAAAACATGGTGGAAAACACTCTTTATAAACAATTTAAACGATAGACAGGGAGAAAATAACGTATCAAATCAAATCACCTTTATTTATATAGCGCTTTTAACAAGTCCAATTGTTTCAAAGCAGCTTCACATTGTTAACAGGAAAATAATGCAACAGAATTTGTACAGCCGTTCTGGTGAAACGGTGATGTTATCCAGCTAATTTCAAGTATCATATAGCGTCAATGCGGGCAGATCGGTAATATAGATGAAATTTAGGTGTCCCCAACTGAGCAAGCCATAAGCCAGAGGCAACGGTGGCAAGGAACCAAAACTCCTTCAGGGCCAGAATGGAGAAAAAAACCTTGGGAGAAACCAGGCTCAGTCGGGGTGCCAGTTCTCCTCTGGCCGACGAACAAACAGTGTATGATTATAATTCTGGCAACATAGCAGGTCTTAATTCATATTAGGCAAATAGATATTTGTTAGATTATTCGAGAGATTGGAGTCGTCACGCCGAAGACGGGTTTAATGAGGATGTCGTGTCGATGCAGCATTTACAGGGGGAGTTTATTTGACATGTTCTCTGCAGACACTTCAGGGATGTGTTTGGTCATGTCCAGGCGCTGGTCAACCATCTGATCTGGATACGGCCTGGATCCGGCTGACTGCAGTAAACCTCGGGATAAACAGAGAGACTAACATTAGCGTAGATGCCATTCTTCTTATGATGTAACGAGTACATCAGGTGTTATGGGAAGTGTTCTCGGTTCCGGCTGACCTAGTTAATGCAGCCTAACAATCATTTATGGATTTGAGTAATAGAAATTGATCATGTTTTATGTGTAAGCCATAGTAAAGAGATGCGTTTTTAGTCTAGATTTAAACTGACAGAGTGTGTCTGCTTCCCGAACAATGCTAGGAAGTCTGTTCCAGAGTTTAGGCGCTAAATAGGAAAAGGATCGACCGCCTGCAGTTGATTTTGATATTCTAGGTATTATCAACTGGCCAGAGTTTTGAGACCGCAATAGACGTGATGGAGTATAATGCGTTAAGAGTTCGCTCAAATACTGGGGAGCTAAACCATTTAGTGCTTTGTAAATAATAAGCAAGATTTTAAAATGTATACGATGTTTAATAGGGAGCCAGTGCAGTGTTGACAGAACCGGGCTAATATGGTCATACTTCCTTGTTCTAGTAAGAGCTCAAGCTGCTGCGTTTTGGACCAGCTGGAGTTTGTTTATTAAGCGAGCAGGGCAACCACCCAGTAAAGCATTACAGTAATCTAGCCTTGAGGTCATGAACGCATGAATTAACTGTTCAGCATTTTGCATCGAAAGGATGTGCCGTAATTTAGATATATTTTTAAGATGGTAGAATGCAGTTTTACAGATGTTAGAAACGTGGCTTTCAAATGAAAGATTGGTATCAAAGAGCACACCCAGGTTCCTAACTGACGACGAGGACTTGACAGAGCAGCCATCGAGTGTTAGACAGTATTCTAGGTTACTACTTGCAGTTTTTTTGTCCAGTAATTAAAAATTCTGTTTTTTCTGAATTAAGTTGCAAGAAATTACTAGACATCCAATGTTTTCCGTTAATCTTGTGAATTGGTAAGTTTCGTCAGGGCGTGAAGAAATATAGAGCTGAGTATCGTCAGCATAACAGTGAAAACTAATGCCATGCTTCCTAATGATATCTCCCAGTGGTAGCATGTACAGGGTGAAGAGCAACGGTCCTAGCACCGAGCCCTGCGGTACTCCATACTGAACTTGTGATCGGTGTGACATCTCTTCATTTACTGCTACAAACTGATAACAGTCAGATAAGTATGATTTAAGCCATGCCAATGCAGTTCCACTAATGCCAACATAATTTTCGAGTCTATTCAAAAGAATGTTGTGGTCGATAGTATCGAATGCAGCGCTAAGATCGAGTAACACTAATAGAGAGATACAACCACGATCGGATGATAAGAGTAAATCATTTGTAACTCTGATGAGAGCAGTCTCAGTACTATGATACGGTCTAAATCCTGACTGGAAATCCTCACAGATACCATTTCTTTCTAAAAAGGAACATAATTGTGAAGACACTACCTTTTCCAGTATTTTTGACAGGAAGGGTAGATTTGAGATCGGCCTATAATTGACTAATTCTGTAGGATCAAGTTGAGGTTTTTAATAAGTGGTTTGATAATAGCCAACTTAAACGTTTTCGGTACATATCCTAATGACAAAGATGAGTTAATGATATTAAGAAGAGGATCTATGACCTCTGGTAGCATCTCTTTTAATAGCCTAGTCGGTATAGGGTCGAGCATACATGTTGATTTAGATGATTTAACGAGTTTAGCCAATTCTTCCTCTCCTATAGCAGTGAATGAATGTAATTTTTCTCAGTGACACAACAATGCTCTGTCTCATGTGACACTATAGTAGACGGCTGCATGGTTATAATTTTCTTCCTAATATTATCGATCTTATACGTAAAGAAGTTCATAAAGTCATTACTGCTGTGCTGTTTACAACCATCAGAAGTAGAAGCTTTATTTTTGGTTAACTTAGCCACTGTATCAAATAAATACCTAGGGTTGTGTTTGTTTTCTTCTAAGAGAGTCGAGAAATAAGCAGATCTAGCAGTTTTTACGGCCTTTCTGTATGCGATCATGCTCTCTTTCCATGAATTACTGAAAAACCTCTAATTTTGTTTTCTTCCAGCTGCGCTCCATTTTTCTGGCTGCTGTTTTAAGGGCCCGGGTGTGCTCGTTGTACCACGGCGTTGGACTATTTTCTTTAATCTTCTTTAAAGCGCCGGGAGCACTGTGTCTAAAGTGCTGGAAAAAGAGAGTCAATAGTTTCTGTTGCAAAATCGAGTTCCTCTAGGCTATCTGGGATGCTGAGGAGATGAAACTGATGAGGAAGATTATTTAAAAGCAATTTTTAGTGGCGGCAGTGATAGTTCTGCCATATTTGAAGTTTAGGACGGCTTTGCAGCCTTAGCTAAATTAAGTATACATGATACTAGGTAATGATCTGAGATGTCGTCGCTCTGCTGCAGAATTTCAACGGTATCAACATTTATTCCATGTGACAATATTAGGTCTAACGTATGATTAAGGCGATGAGTGGGTCCTGACACGTGTTGCCTTACTCCAATAGAGTTTAGAATGTCTCTAAATGCTAATCCCAATGCGTCTTTTTCATTATCTACATGGATATTAAAATCACCAACAATTAGTACTTTATCTGCAGCCAGTACTAACTCGGATAGAAAGTCAGCAAATTCTTTGATAAAGTCTGTATTGTGCCCTGGTGGCCTGTATATAGTAGCCAACACAAATGTCAAACGGGATTTATCAATTACACTACATAATGCTACATAAAGCACCCAAACTTCAAAAGAATTATATTTGAAACTAGACTTCTGAGTAATACTGAAGATATTATTATAAATTACAGCAACCCCTCCCCTTTACCTTTCAGGCGCTGGCTCGTGTTTATAACAATAATCTTGTGGGGTGGACTCATTTAAAGTAATGTAGTCGTCAGGTTTTAGCCAGGTTTCTGTCAAACACAGCACATCTAGATTATTATCTGTAATCATATCATTAACAATAAGTGCTTTTGGGGAAAGGGATCAAATATTCAGCAACCTGAGCTTTATCATTTGATCATCTGTATTATATCTGTTGTTTATTTGTTTGACATCAATTAAGTTTTTACTGTTGAATGGTCTTGATGTTTTTTTGTATTTACTAATTCGGGGAACAGACACAGTCTCTATGTGATAATATCTAGGTGAAAGAGTCTCTATGTGTTGGGATTTATCTGACTTCAGTAACGGGAGACAGCTAGCAGACAGTCGGGTAAGCCAGTCCGTCTGCTTCCTGACCTGGGCCCCAGTTAGTCAAGGTTTAGCTTTAAGACTATATGCCAAATTACTAGAGAGAAGAGCAGCACCACTCCAAGAAGGATGGATGCCGTCCCTCTTCAACAGGTCAGGTCTGCCCAAAAGCTTTTCCAATTGTCTATGAACCTATGTTATTTTGTGGACACCACTTAGACAACCAGCCATTGAGTGATGATAGTCTGCTAAGTATCTCATCACTCCTTTTAACAGGGAGCGGACCAGAACAAAAAACTGCATCTGCCATCGTACTTGCGAGTTCACACACCTCTTTAATGTTAATTTTGGTGATCTCCGACTGGCGAAGTCGAACATCGTTAGTGCCGACGTGAATAATAATCTTAGAGAATTTACGATTAACTTTAGCCAGCACTTTTAAATTTGCTTTGATGTCAGGCGCTCTGGCTCCCGGTAAACATGTGACTATGGTGGCTGGTGTCTCTATTTTCACATTCCGTGTAATAGAATCACCAATAACTAGGGCACTTTTAACAGGATTCTCAGTGGGTGCGTCACTGAGTGGGGAGAACCTGTTTGATGTTCTAATCGAACGGAAGAGTGGTTTTTGATCCGCGACTATGCCGTCTGACCGTCACCCAAGTGCCCTGCTGCACGGGCTCTACAGCCGGAACCGAACAATGTACAATGTTCACTAAGCTAGTCGCATCCAGAGCAGTGTCTAAAGCTGTTACATTCTCACTACTCTCAAATAAAGTCTGGATGCGTGTCTCTAATTTTGAAATCTTCTCCGTCAGCCTGACTATCTCCTTACATTTATCACATGTGAAGCCCTGCTCGCTAACGGAGACAGATACACTAAACATGAAACATGCGGTGCAAGTGACAATGACTGGAGAAGAAGACATGGCTTACTGTATTTGTTGATTAATCCAACTTACCAAAGTTGTTTGATGGAGTCTATTTACTAATCCAACTCACCACAGTTGTTTAGTGAACTCAGAAACCCGGGTGCAGAGATAGCAAGCTAACAGGCTAGCAAAAAGCTAACGTGTGATAGTGATTTAGATTAAAAGCTAGTGATGTCAGTGATGTGATTTAATGTAGTAGGCAGTGTTAGACAATATATGAAGATGAGTAGGTTATAATTAGCAGTTTAAACAACAGAGAATTATATCAAATAAAAATATTAATAGTCTTCAAAGGACTGCCGGGCTCGAGGTGACTTGAAACGCTAAACCTCGTAACAGCCGCTATCCAAATGAGTGTAGCTGCGTGAGAAGCGTACCCCCAGCCAGGTTTTCCTTCAAAAAACTCCAAACAAAATACAAAGAAATCAACAAAACAACGAATAGTGTTCCGATGGAAGGACCGCTCACACACAGCCCAGCTGAAACACTCTAACTAACTGGAGTGCAAGCCAATCCTCAGGACTGTGCTTGTTCAAATTGCTTAATTAAAATGAGCTAAAGCAACATCTAAAAATTCAAACTTAATTTGATTGTGTTCAATCCACTTGAATATAAATCAAATTGAAGTTTACTTAATCCGTTTGTATATTAACATA
This sequence comes from Paracanthobrama guichenoti, assembly GCA_018749465.1. Taxonomy (NCBI): domain Eukaryota; kingdom Metazoa; phylum Chordata; class Actinopteri; order Cypriniformes; family Gobionidae; genus Paracanthobrama; species Paracanthobrama guichenoti. Next base: position 18,541,715 of record CM031947.1, read on the forward strand.
TTAATGTCACATTTGCAATCGTGTGGATTTTTTTTTTTAGAAAAATTGTCTTCATGCTCGTATAATATATTATCGGCTTTAAAAACAAGAACTCACACATGCTATCTTTTTGTATGGAAGAGAGGTTGAGTCTTAAATCAATCTATTTGCACACTCCACACTATTTAAATGTACTTGACAAACAAAACTCAAATAAAAATGACTATATAGGCATCTGGTGATCTATGAAATTGGAGACTGGTAATGAGTCACAATTGTTGAAAGATCACAGAAACAGCTCCAGCAGTGCTCAGTAATTTTATTAGTATATTATACCATAGATACAATGAAAATATTAGATTATTCATTCATTTAATGATTAATACAAGATGTGGGATTAATATACTGACATAAAGAATCAGAGTGGTCTCATTTGAAACCACAAAATACAACTGATCTCTTTTTTTCACCAAGTGGTGAAATTCATCATGAAAATCTCATTTTTCTTGGGTTGGTAGCAGCCAATTCCTGCAAAAGAAATCCTGAAGAGAATAAATATACTCCCTCAAACAAACGCTCAAAATCCAGAACAAGCCCCCGTTTTTATGTTACTTCTGGCTCATATACCGCAACATAAAAGACGCAAACAACAAATGGTTTAGACAATAAACCAATTTATTTACAAAAGAAGAAAACAGTTATTAAACAATCAATAAAGGAAAATAATGTCAATTATATATATTAAAAAAATAAACAAGAGAGAGAGAATACTCTAGATCGCACAGATCTTATATACCAAACGCCATAATACAGGGTTGATTACTAATAGAATGCACCTGTCGCCCCACTAACATCTGTACTTGGTTTATTGTCTAAACCATTTGTTGTTTGCCTCTTTAATGTTGCAGTATATGAGCCAGCCATAACAGTCTGTTTTCCCATCTTTCCACAGACCAGACGTGAAAGTGAATCTGCTATGTTTTGCTTGCCGGGGATGTGGACTATACGAAACTAGTAGTCGTAGTCTTAACACCCACCTCTCGGTGCGAGCACATGGTTTTGACTGCAGCCCATAGATAGTTTCAAGTGGCTTATGGTCAGTGACCAGGTCAAACTTTTGCCCATATATGTATGGATGGAGTCTCTCACACTCCAGTATCTTTGTTCGCATTCAGTTAAGCTGCGACTGACATAACATATGGAGACGCTTTCTCCGTTTTGTTCTTGAATCAGCACAGCCCCAATGCCTACTGAACTGGCATCTGCAATGACCTTGGTCTGTGCTCTCTTATCAAAGTAAGCCAGGGTTTCGGCCTCAGCTAGCCTCTGCTTTAAGGCTATAAATGCCAGTCTTTGAATGGAGTATCCTTTTTTGTTAGCCTCCTTAGTGGTTCAATGATAGACGCAAATTGAGGGGATGAAAAGACTACTATATCCCACCAGTCCTAAGAAGCTTCATACTTCTGATGCGTTGTCTGGTTCTCTGGCCTCGACCACAGCACGAACCCTTTCAGCTGTTGGGCCAATCGCTTTTTCAGAAAGAAGCATTTCCATGAACGCAAGCGTATTCATATTGTACTGACACTTTTCCTCATTGAGTGTCAGTCCACAATTCACAAGCCTCTGTAAGACAGCATGTAGTCTCTGATCATGTGTCTGCTGGGTTGGAGCATGTATAATAATGTCATCAGAGATATTCTCCACTCCCTCTATACCAGCGAGAGCTGATGCAACTTCATGCTGATATTGCTCACTGGCTGATAACACTCCGAAGATAAGTCTCTTGTAGCGATATGTGCCATTGTGAATGGTAAACGTGGTAATACCTCTGGACTGTGGCGTAAGCTCTAGTTGGTGGTAACCCCATTTAAGGTCAAGCTTACTGAAAATGGAGGAGCCAATCATACTCTGAAGGAGCTCATCTACAGTTGGAAACGTGTATCGGCCCCGAATTATGGCTTTATTTGGCTGCCTCATATCCAAGCATATAGCCTAATGTCTTTGTCAGGTTTAGGTACAATCCCCGACCCCGACTTTCAGTACTCCTAGTTTAGTAGCTGTCTCTTTACCCAATAGTGGCTCTACTTTTCCTTCGATTACTGTGAATTCAGCCTGGGTGCTCCGTTTTCTGCATTTGATTTTACATGTGAAAGCTCCTTTTATGGGCAGGGGTTCTTTAGAAGCATAAGCATATAGCTTTTTATCAGACTTGTATGAGTTGCACACAATTCTTCTGCTTTTCAATATCTCCCATGTAGCTTCATCTACGATATTGCTTGTGGCCCCAGAATCAATCAACATGTCCAACTCAACTCCATCTGTTTGAGTCACAGTCTTTCACTACAAATGCATATTGATTATCAGCAGTTTTGTTAGTTTCTCCACTTACATATTTTGCTGTCTGTTAAGTTGCATTTTTGATTTTGCACATTTTGGCAAAGTGGTTAACTCCTTTGAATTTTCTGCATTCTTGGCCCCTTGCCGGACAGGTTGGGTCTTTGGCAAAATGATCCAGTCTCCCGCATCTATAGCACTGCCTTTCTCTCTTTTCTGCCCCTTGTTTTGGGATTCTCTTTTGATATTTCCCCCCTTTTTTCACAATCTGATGAACTGAATATTTTTCACTTTCTGGCTGACTGACATGCATGGCAGACATTTGTAACTCCACACATTCACATCGCATGGCAATTTCGAGTGTAAGCGTTAATGTTAGTTCTGTCCCTTCTAACAGTTTTCTCCGGATGTAATCCAAACTGCATTTTCTCAAAACTGCATTGCGTAGCCGATTATCTCTGTCAACATTGAATCACTGACTCACGATTCATTCTTTCACAAAACACAACTGTGCTTGTTCAAATTGCTTAATTAAAATGAGCTAAAGCAACATCTAAAAATTCAAACTTAATTTGATTGTGTTCAATCCACTTGAATATAAATCAAATTGAAGTTTACTTAATCCGTTTGTATATTAACATATTAATGTCACATTTGCAATCGTGTGGATTTTTTTTTTTAGAAAAATTGTCTTCATGCTCGTATAATATATTATCGGCTTTAAAAACAAGAACTCACACATGCTATCTTTTTGTATGGAAGAGAGGTTGAGACTTAAATCAATCTATTTGCACACTCCACACTATTTAAATGTACTTGACAAACAAAACTCAAATAAAAATGACTATATAGGCATCTGGTGATCTATGAAATTGGAGACTGGTAATGAGTCACAATTGTTGAAAGATCACAGAAACAGCTCCAGCAGTGCTCAGTAATTTTATTAGTATATTATACCATAGATACAATGAAAATATTAGATTATTCATTCATTTAATGATTAATACAAGATGCGGGATTAATATACTGACATAAAGAATCAGAGTGGTCTCATTTGAAACCACAAAATACAACTGATCTCTTTTTTTCACCAAGTGGTGAAATTCATCATGAAAATCTCATTTTTCTTGGGTTGGTAGCAGCCAATTCCTGCAAAAGATTGAAGAAAAATATTGATGTATTTTGTGTTGTAAAAAAATACTGAATGAATTGAAAAAGTTAATTTCTTGCTCAATTGTATTTGCACTCATCCTCAGACTGTGGCATAGAAGTGCTTGCTTTATAATTAAACTCATACACTTACCCACGTTCAGCCGGGTTATATATTTTCCTTTCTTAGACAGAAGCTCCCAGTATGTGCGGTTTTCACTAGACCCAGCCAGTCCGTTCACACTCTCCAGATATATGCCATAGCTTTTGTCAATGCTGTATGTGAAACTAATAGAAATAAAGGTAGCAGAATTAGCACAAAAAATACAATTTGCACTAAGAAGTTCCTAATTGTCTTAAGCCATGTGCAATAGACTTAGAAGACAAACACTGAGTCAGGTCTGACTGTAAAAGCATCTCAGTCATATAAAGTTGTATATTATAGAGTTGCATGGATTCTTTGTTTTTGTCTTCCACAGTGGTAAAAGATACCCCATTTCCTCAACCTCATTCAGTCATGATTTTGATTCACTATACTATACTATACTTGCATTAGGCCTGCTGCATGTAAAGTGAATTAAACCACAATAATTTGTGTAAAGTGTTTGCCATACGTGAAGCTGTTGGTGTCCTGTAGTTTATTTAAGACCCCAAACATTGGCATTCCCTCTGGCACTGTGGTGTTGTAGGAGACAATCGTCTTAGCTAATTTATTAGTGACATCCACCTTAACTAACACCAGGCTCGGTTTTCCTGTTCAGAAGAGAGCAACAAACAGAGAAAGGTTGCTACACGTGTTATTTAGCAAGCAAGACAGTTCTGAGAATCCCAGCACAAACTGTGGAAAATACTTTGGAAATTTGCAATGAATCATGGATTTCAGTTACTTTACCAATGTTATTTAGGAAGTTAGACCTAAAAGGATTTGAATTCAATAATTTGTAGCTTTGTTTTAAGCAGAGTTCATGGCTTTATTAAAGAAAACTCACCTGACTGTTCACGATCTCCCAGCGCTGGGAAAGGAAGCAAAGCTGCAAAGCACAGAAGAATAATCGCTGTCAGAGCCATTCTACCAGTGTATCTGCTCAGTGTATCTGAATGTCTCTCTCAAGCGCACACCCTATTTATATATTCTTGCATGCACATTTTCTTAATACCTTACCTTCATTCCTTAAAAAGAACTGGTCAGCCAAGAAATACAAGAAAACATGACAAACAAATCTGACTTCCCAAGACTCACTCCCTGAAGCCTTGGGCAATACACTGACAAGACAAGTCAGGTCTGACTATAAAAGCATCTCAGTTTCATCAGAGATTATGGAATAATTATAGTTACACTGATTCTATGTCATAACCTTTTTTCAGTCATCACATTAAAATGAATTTGAAGCACTATACTATTCGTATTCGTATTCATTGACTCTGAAAAGTAATTTAGGGGTCCTGTTACCACAAATTAAATAAATGCAGGGTTGCAAGTTAGAAAACTCGAATTTATTGTTTTAATTAAACCTTATAAGTTGCAAACATTTAGTTGAGTCCTGTTGAGAGTAACGTTGATCATTACATCACCATCAACGTAATAATTTCTGCATTCATTTCTTTTTGACTTTTTTTAAGTTGCAGTAATTTAATGAAATTGTCTTGATAACTTTAAAAATCTGGCAGTGGATTTCTAGTCCCCAGCATGCTTTGCATAGGACTGGAAAAAAAAAAAAGAATATATTTAATTAAGTGTAAACGAAAAAAGTGTTAATTATTTAATTTTTCTTGTGAATGAAAAGACCTGTTGTTGTGAACTGTAACACCCTTTTTGAGCACAGACGCGACAATGCAACATCCAGACTTAAAGGGGTTCGACTGAAGACATGCCAGAAATTCATCCGACCGTTTCCGTCGCGAGAGGTTAACCGCTTCTCGTTTCCCCTGTATACTGCACGAACACTGTACGACAAACGACGCACGGCACGACACGGCATCGGGCCGACTCAAAAAAGAGTCATGAGTCAGAATTCGGCTCAAAATCGGACGAAAATCGCACAGTGTAGTATGCCCAGCTTTAGCGCATGTTCGGGAAATGTTGTGACAAAACATTATGACTTCAGATGATCCGGATAAATCGCGTTGTAGTCAAAACGAGTCCGTTAATTATAGTTCTTGGAAAGTAGATTCTGTTAAATAAAATATCTCCTGTGAAGTGGACTTTGTAACTTTGCAGATCTTGTTTATGCTCAAACAGGAACATTACACACTAACTAAAGTTGAAAATGTGGAAAGGCATAATAGGACCCCTTTAAATGATTGTAATTTGTGAATGCTTTGGAATACTACAGATCTAAGGTTGGTCTCTTTTGAAGAAGACACTCAGAAGATAATTGCTTCAAAAATATAAGGAAAGTTATAAAGTTTAAATTTACTGTAAAGCAAATTTACTGTAAACAATTATTTCACTTTACCCAAAATATATATTTGACAAAATATTTTTTCCATCTAAAAGTACTATAAAATCAAAGCCATATGTGTAACCAAGTAGTGTTCCAAATTTGAAGTTGATATCACAAAAAAAAAGTTCACATGATATTTTGTTTATGTTCTGTACCAAAAAATGGTACATACATTTTTTAGTTAATAACTTTCTGTCACAATATCATTTCTATCACCAAACTGGAACCTTTGCGTTTCAGATCTTTCCAACTAGATGTGTTTTGTCAAGATTAGAAAAAGTTTTGATTATAAAACATTGCGGTCAATTTTATAATATAAAACAAGACACCGCTTACTAGGAGAGAGGACTTTAAGTAGGCCTGCTGTTTCCACGGTAACGCAATGTCCGATATCAAAAAGGTTTTCACGGTATGAATACTGAAGGAGTAATCTTTCAAATATCTGTTTATGATGATTAATTTAATATTTGATAGGACAGTAAGGCAATAAAAAGAGCGGTAAGTGTCCCACTCATGGATGGTGACAGTTAAGCTGCTGTTATGTTTGACATTTAAAAGAGTTTCTGTAATGCTGATGTTTTTGTGATTACAGTTGTGCTGAGGAATACAGAAGACATGATGAAGGTAAACACTACATTGACTCTATAAGCGACTGACCGCACTAATGCCAGTGACAAGTAATATCTTGTTCATATCATGCCAAATAAGTTACATGTGCTATGAAAGCTGTGTATTTGAACAGAAATGGGTACGATTAATTGGTTCCAGGGCTACAACTCAAGTAGTTGAAGTGGCTTCATTTTTTAGTATAATCAACTTAAAAAATTGTTTATACTACAAATGATTAACTTCCTATAGTTCAATATAGCTTGTTGGTTGAACATAATTTCACTCAGAGTTGTCATAACTCAAAAAATTTGGTGCAAAATTTCAAAAGTTGTGTTTTTTTGCAATTTGCAATGTTTGAATTTGATGACATTTTATTAGATTAAAATAAAGGATTTTAAAGTACTTTCTCTAATGTGTCTTGAGAAGAACAATAAGACAACTACTTAAAATATTACAAATATTTTAGAGCTGAGCATAAGTGGAAAAACATTCCATATTTCACTAGATTTTTTTTTATATTTTGAAGGTTTTTATTTCTATGATTTTTCCTTGCCTGGAAATCACGTTTTAATATTCCCTGAAATTTCCAGGTTTTCCATGACCTCGGTACCATGAGTCAGTGAACCAATAAACATACTATGACATTAAAATGTAATTACACTCCGCTTCCTCGATTAAGGTCTCATATGTAAATAAAAAAAAAACAGCAAAAAAGACCCAGTCCTTAGAAAAGCTGCAAAGCACAAAGGTATAATTGTTGTCAGAGCCATTCTACCAGTCTGTCCAGTAACATACCTTAGTGTTCTGTAAAGGCTTTGACCATTAATTTAGATTCCTGAGATGTTTCACTGACTGTCTCACTAATGCAAACGCCTGTAGGTATGTATATCTGCCCGTCCATCAGCCAGCATTCAATCTTAACAGAGCAACACTTCAAACTGATTAAACAAATCTATTTTTTGGCCCAAGTGGTGAACCTCAGGATCATATTCTCATCTCTCTGGGGTTGGTAGCAGCCAATTCCTGCAAAAGATTGAGGCATAATAATCTATATTTTTAAAAAAGGAAGTCTTTGTAGATTTGAATGCTATTTTAATTATTTTGTTGTAAATTAAATTAAACTTTCCTGTTCCACAGCAGTAAAAAAATGTCCCTTACCCACTTCCAAATCAAGTCAAATCAAATCAAATTTATTTATATAGCGCTTTTTACAAGTCCAGTTGTTTCAAAGCACCTTTACGGTGTTAACAGTAAAATAATGCAACAGGATTTGATTCGGCTGTACAGCCGCTCTGGTGAAAACGGTGATCCAGCTAATTTCAATTATCATATAGTGTCAATGCGGGCAGATCGGTAATATAGTTGAAATTTAGGTGTCCCCAACTGAGCAAGCCAAAAGCCAAAGGCAACGGTCGGGTTATAACTCCTGCTTTTTCAGACAGAAGCTCCCAGTATGTCTGGTCCTTATCAGATCCAGCCAATCCGTTCACACTCTCCAGATATATGCCGAAGGTTTTGTGAATAGTGTATGAGAATCTATGGTTAAAACAGAAACGAATGAAGCAGAGTTAGCAAAAACCAACAATACATTCCATTCAAAGTCTGCTTTCTAAATATTGTTATTCCTAGGCCTTGTTCAGTTGACTGACAAGACAATCGTTGATTCAGGTCTGACTGTAAATGCACCTCGGGCTTATTGGAAATGGATGGGAAGAAATTGTACATTTCAGAATTGCATTATCCTTTATTCCTATTTTCCCTAGTGGTCACAGTGGTAAAAGATGCTCCATTTTCTCAACCTTATTCATTCATTACAAATGATTTTGATGATTTCTAATGATGTGAGTCATCACAACCAGTAGTCAAAGTTAATCAATTATACCAGCAGAGAACTATTTCTGCATAAAGTGCACTAAACCTCATTAAATTCAGTACAATTTTGAGGAATATACTTGAAATCGTTGCTGGTGTTCTGCAGTTGATTTAAGGCCCCAAACATCAGCCCTTCCTCTGTCACAGTGGTGGAGTAGGAAACATGCTCATTAGTGAAATCATTAATGACAGTCACCTTAACGGGTACCTGTTCCAGCTTGCCTGTTTGGGAGAGAGAAAGAAAGAGCATTATATAGCTTGAATACATCAAAAACATGCAGTGGTAATTTGGACTGCTTATAGTGTAGCCTCAATAACAAATACAGTGTTGGTGCATTACTGAGTAATTAATTACTGTAATTGAATTGCTTTTACCTTGAAAAGTAAAAGTAAGGGATTATACTCTTAATTGTTCTGTAATTTAATTACAGTTACTTCTGATATAATTGCATTAAATACTGTATAGAGAACAATTCTATAAAACAATAGCAGAGTTCAAATCTGAATACCGTCTAATGTTAAGATGTATGTTTTTAATGTAACATTACATAGTGGCACCTGACCGTAAATTGAGGTAGGATAGATTCTGGGTTTTAGCTAGTTTGTGATAAACAAACTTTAGTAAGTTTATATATATAAGCATTCTTTAGAAATGTTGGCTCATATTGATAGGATAGCATCTTGCAGTTGATGGAGATTTGTGGGATGCACATCCAGGGCACGAAGCTCCTGTTCCACCACATCCCAAAGATGCTCTATTGGGTTGAGATCTGGTGACTGTGGGGGCCATTTTAGTACAGTGAACTCATTGTCATGTTCAAGAAACCAATTTGAAATGATTTGAGCTTTGTGACATGGTGCATTATCCTGCTGGAAGTAGCCATCAGAGAATGGGTACATGGTGGTCATAAAGGGATGGACATGGTCAGAAACAATGCTCAGGTAGGCCGTGGCATTTAAACGATGCCCAATTGGCACTAAGGGGCCTAAAGTGTGTCAAGAAAACATCCCCCACACCATTACACCACCACCACCAGCCTGCACAGTGGTAACAAGGCATGATGGATCCATGTTCTCATTCTGTTTACGCCAAATTCTGACTCTACCGTCTGAATGTCTCAACAGAAATCGAGACTCATCAGACCGGGCAACATTTTTCCACTCTTCAACTGTCCAATTTTGGTGAGCTTGTGCAAATTGTAGCCTCTTTTTCCTATTTGTAGTGGAGATGAGTGGTACCTGGTGGGGTCTTCTGCTGTTGTAGCCCATCCGCCTCAAGGTTGTGCATGTTGTGGCTTCACAAATGCTTTGCTGCATACCTCGGTTGTAACGAGTGGTTATTTCAGTCAAAGTTGCTCTTCTATCAGCTTGAATCAGTCGGCCCATTCTCCTCTGACCTCTAGCATCAATAAGGCATTTTCGCCCACAGGACTGCCGTGATACTGGATGTTTTTTCCTTTTCACACCATTCTTTGTAAACCCTAGAAATGGTTGTGCATGAAAATCCCAGTAATTGAGCAGATTGTAAAATACTCAGACCGCCCGTCTGGCACCAACAACCATGCCACGCTCAAAATTGCTTAATTCACCTTTCTTTCCCATTCTGACATTCAGTTTGGAGATTGTCTTGACCAGGACCACACCCCTAAATGCATTGAAGCAACTGCCATGTGATTGGTTGATTAGATAATTGCATTAATGAGAAATTAAACAGGTGTTCCTAATAATCCTTTAGGTGAGTGTGTGTATATATATATATATATATATATATATATATATATATATATATATATATATATATATATATATATATATATATATATATATATACATTGCTCAAAATAAAATAATAATAATAATAATAATAATAATAATAATAATAATAACAACATCAAATCAGTTAAACTCCTGGGGTATTGATCTGGTCAGTTAAGTAGCAGAGGGGGTTGTTAATCAGTTTCAGTTGCTGAAATGTTAATGAAACAGGTGCACTAGATGGGCAACAATGAGACAATCCCCAAAACAGGAATGGTTTTACAGGTGGAGGCCATTGACATTTATTTTCTTACTCATCTTTTCTGACTGTTTTTCACTAGTTTTGCATTTGGCTAAGGTCAGTGTCACTACTGGTAGCATGAGGCAATACCTGGACCCTACAGAGGTTGCACAGGCAGTCCAACTCCTCCAGGATGGCACATCAATATGTGGCATTGCCAGAAGGTTTGCTGTGTCTCTCAGCACAGTCTCAAGAGCATGGAGGAGATTCCAGGAGACAGGCAGTTACTCTAGGAGAGCTGGACAGGGCCGTAGAAGGTCCTTAACCCATCAGCAGGACCGTAGCTGCTCCTTTGTACAAAGAGGAACAGGATGAGCACTCCCAGAGCACTACAAAATGACCTCCAGCAGGCCACTGGTGTGAATTTCTCTGAAGATATAATCAGAAACAGACTTAATGAGGGTGGCCTGAGGTCCACTAGTGGCCTGTGCTCACTGCCCAGCACCGTGGAGCTCGATTGGCATTTGCCATTGAACACCAGAATTGGCAGGTCCACCACTGGCGGCCTGTGCTTTTCTCAGATGAGACCAGGTTCACCCTGAGCACATGTGAAACATGTGAAAGGGTCTGGAGAAGCCATGGAGAACGTTATGCTGCCTGTAATATCGTTCAGCATGACCGGTTTGGTGGTGGGTCAGTGATGGTCTGGGGAGGCATATTCATGGAGGGACCCACAGACCTTTACAGGCTAGACAATGGCACCCTGACTGCCATTAGGTATCGGGATGAAATCCCAGGACCCATTGTCAGACCCTATACTGGTGCAGTGGGTCCTGGGTTCCTCCTGGTGCACGTCAATGCCCGGCCTCATGTGGTGAGAGTATGCAGGCAGTTCCTGGAGGATGAAGGAATGGATTCCACTGATTGGCCACCACGCTTGCCTGACCTAAATCCAATAAAACACCTCTGGAACATTAATTTTTGGTCCATCCAATGTTGTCAGTTTGCACCTCAGACTGTCCAGGAGCTGCCCTGGTCCAGATCTGAGAGGAAATACCCCAGGAGGTATATATATCTCAAATGCTTATTGACAAATTTGAAGTGCACACGACACACGCATAGAAGGCTATCTTGGAACTGCTTTAATGTGCCTCCGAATGATGATTTAGAGTGTGGAGAAATTCTGGTTAGGAAAAGAAAGTCATGTCTTAGAACAAATAACAAACAAACACACCAGAACTATGGCTAGTCACATGAGCACATTTATATTTAAACTAAATGATTTTATAAAGGATTTTATATATGTTATACTACTTTCATTCATTTGATACGCTACTGCTGCTCCACATATAGCCAGAACAGACGTGCAGACTAACTGACCTGATTCAGACATAGCTGACATGGATTGATATCATTTGGAGCAAGGTTTAAGATAATGTGAAAATAAACAGGGCCGTCAGAAATCTGCCCCAAATGGCTCCCAATAAGAGTGCAGTGCAATTCCATTTTTCACCCAGATTTGGGAAAATTGTGGGGTGCTGTGGTGCGCTGTATGGAGGCTACAGTATCATAATAAATGATTCCCAAACATTTTAGATTGGTAAGTATACCACCTGAGGCATTTAACATCCTTCTGCGTACCCAATCTCTTCCACTTAGACTGCAGTCACACCTTTTCCAGTAAGGAAATATTTTCCCATTAAATCGATTTTTCAGTGCATTCTTTACCTTTATAAATAACTTTATCAAATAAATAATGTTATAAATAAAACATGTTCAATAGAGAAATATGCAATGATGGTAAAAAAATTACGTGATACTTTTAAATATTAAACTAAAACCGCAATTAGGTGGCGGTAAGTCACTGTGTTAATAAGTGAGTCATCGAGTCATTCATTCATTCAGGATTTATGAATGGGTTATTGAATCATTGACTCACGATTCGTTCAAAGCCGCAGATTCTTTCAGGAAACACCACTATGTGTTGAAAACTTCTGATGCTTTTCGTATTTCGATGCAAAATAGAGAAAACAATACTGTGTTTAAAATGTAGGCTACATGATATTAACCTACCCTTTTGTTTGTTGAACTGTTGTATATATTAATGTCACATTTGCAATCGTGTGCAATCGATTTTTTTTTTTTTTTTTTTAGCAAAATTGTCTTCATGCTCGTATAATATATTATCGGCTTTAAAAACAAGAACTCACACATGCTATCTTTTTGTATGGAAGAGAGGTTGAGTCTTAAATCAATCTATTTGCACACTCCACACTATTTAAATGTACTTGACAAACAAAACTCAAATAAAAATGACTATATAGGCATCTGGTGATCTATGAAATTGGAGACTGGTAATGAGTCACAATTGTTGAAAGATCACAGAAACAGCTCCAGCAGTGCTCAGTAATTTTATTAGTATATTATACCATAGATACAATGAAAATATTAGATTATTCATTCATTTAATGATTAATACAAGATCTTGGGATTAATATACTGACATAAAGAATCAGAGTGGTCTCATTTGAAACCACAAAATACAACTGATCTCTTTTTTTTTCACCAAGTGGTGAAATTCATCATGAAAATCTCATTTTTCTTGGGTTGGTAGCAGCCAATTCCTGCAAAAGATTGAAGAAAAATATTGATGTATTTTGTGTTGTAAAACAAATACTGAATGAATTGAAAAAGTTAATTTCTTGCTCAATTGTATTTGCACTCATCCTCAGACTGTGGCATAGAAGTGCTTGCTTTATAATTAAACTCATACACTTACCCACGTTCAGCCGGGTTATATATTTTTCCTTTCTTAGACAGAAGCTCCCAGTATGTGCGGTTTTCACTAGACCCAGCCAGTCCGTTCACACTCTCCAGATATATGCCATAGCTTTTGTCAATGCTGTATGTGAAACTAATAGAAATAAAGGTAGCAGAATTAGCACAAAAAAATACAATTTGCACTAAGAAGTTCCTAATTGTCTTAAGCCATGTGCAATAGACTTAGAAGACAAACACTGAGTCAGGTCTGACTGTAAAAGCATCTCAGTCATATAAAGTTGTATATTATAGAGTTGCATGGATTCTTTGTTTTTGTCTTCCACAGTGGTAAAAGATACCCCATTTCCTCAACCTCATTCAGTCATGATTTTGATTCACTATACTATACTATACTTGCATTAGGCCTGCTGCATGTAAAGTGAATTAAACCACAATAATTTGTGTAAAGTGTTTGCCATACGTGAAGCTGTTGGTGTCCTGTAGTTTATTTAAGACCCCAAACATTGGCATTCCCTCTGGCACTGTGGTGTTGTAGGAGACAATCGTCTTAGCTAATTTATTAGTGACATCCACCTTAACTAACACCAGGCTCGGTTTTCCTGTTCAGAAGAGAGCAACAAACAGAGAAAGGTTGCTACACGTGTTATTTAGCAAGCAAGACAGTTCTGAGAATCCCAGCACAAACTGTGGAAAATACTTTGGAAATTTGCAATGAATCATGGATTTCAGTTACTTTACCAATGTTATTTAGGAAGTTAGACCTAAAAGGATTTGAATTCAATAATTTGTAGCTTTGTTTTAAGCAGAGTTCATGGCTTTATTAAAGAAAACTCACCTGACTGTTCACGATCTCCCAGCGCTGGGAAAGGAAGCAAAGCTGCAAAGCACAGAAGAATAATCGCTGTCAGAGCCATTCTACCAGTGTATCTGCTCAGTGTATCTGAATGTCTCTCTCAAGCGCACACCCTATTTATATATTCTTGCATGCACATTTTCTTAATACCTTACCTTCATTCCTTAAAAAGAACTGGTCAGCCAAGAAATACAAGAAAACATGACAAACAAATCTGACTTCCCAAGACTCACTCCCTGAAGCCTTGGGCAATACACTGACAAGACAAGTCAGGTCTGACTATAAAAGCATCTCAGTTTCATCAGAGATTATGGAATAATTATAGTTACACTGATTCTATGTCATAACCTTTTTCAGTCATCACATTAAAATTAATTTGAAGCACTATACTATTCGTATTCGTATTCATTGACTCTGAAAAGTAATTTAGGGTCCTGTTACCACAAATTAAATAAATGCAGGGTTGCAAGTTAGAAAACTCGAATTTATTGTTTTAATTAAACCTTATAAGTTGCAAACATTTAGTTGAGTCCTGTTGAGAGTAACGTTGATCATTACATCACCATCAACGTAATAATTTCTGCATTCATTTCCTTTTTGACTTTTTTTTTAAGTTGCAGTAATTTAATGAAATTGTCTTGATAACTTTAAAAATCTGGCAGTGGATTTCTAGTCCCCAGCATGCTTTGCATAGGACTGGAAAAAAAAAAAAGAATATATTTAATTAAGTGTAAACGAAAAAAGTGTTAATTATTTAATTTTTCTTGTGAATGAAAAGACCTGTTGTTGTGAACTGTAACACCCTTTTTGAGCACAGACGCGACAATGCAACATCCAGACTTAAAGGGGTTCGACTGAAGACATGCCAGAAATTCATCCGACCGTTTCCGGTCGCGAGAGGTTAACCGCTTCTCGTTTCCCCCTGTATACTGCACGAACACTGTACGACAAACGACGCACGGCACGACACGGCATCGGGCCGACTCAAAAAAGAGTCATGAGTCAGAATTCGGCTCAAAATCGGACGAAAATCGCACAGTGTAGTATGCCCAGCTTTAGCGCATGTTCGGGAAATGTTGTGACAAAACATTATGACTTCAGATGATCCGGATAAATCGCGTTGTAGTCAAAACGAGTCCGTTAATTATAGTTCTTGGAAAGTAGATTCTGTTAAATAAAATATCTCCCTGTGAAGTGGACTTTGTAACTTTGCAGATCTTGTTTATGCTCAAACAGGAACATTACACACTAACTAAAGTTGAAAATGTGGAAAGGCATAATAGGACCCCTTTAAATGATTGTAATTTGTGAATGCTTTGGAATACTACAGATCTAAGGTTGGTCTCTTTTGAAGAAGACACTCAGAAGATAATTGCTTCAAAAAATATAAGGAAAGTTATAAAGTTTAAATTTACTGTAAAGCAAATTTACTGTAAACAATTATTTCACTTTACCCAAAATATATATTTGACAAAATATTTTTTTCCATCTAAAAGTACTATAAAATCAAAGCCATATGTGTAACCAAGTAGTGTTCCAAATTTGAAGTTGATATCACAAAAAAGTTCACATGATATTTTGTTTATGTTCTGTACCAAAAATGGTACATACATTTTTTTAGTTAATAACTTTCTGTCACAATATCATTTCTATCACCAAACTGGAACCTTGCGTTTCAGATCTTTCCAACTAGATGTGTTTTGTCAAGATTAGAAAAAGTTTTGATTATAAAACATTGCGGTCAATTTTATAATATAAAACAAGACACCGCTTACTAGGAGAGAGGACTTTAAGTAGGCCTGCTGTTTCCACGGTAACGCAATGTCCGATATCAAAAAGGTTTTCACGGTATGAATACTGAAGGAGTAATCTTTCAAATATCTGTTTATGATGATTAATTTAATATTTGATAGGACAGTAAGGCAATAAAAAAGAGCGGTAAGTGTCCAACTCGCGGGATGGTGACAGTTAAGCTGCTGTTATGTTTGACATTTAAAAGAGTTTCTGTAATGCTGATGTTTTTGTGATTACAGTTGTGCTGAGGAATACAGAAGAAGACATGATGAAGGTAAACACTACATTGACTCTATAAGCGACTGACCGCACTAATGCCAGTGACAAGTAATATCTTGTTCATATCATGCCAAATAAGTTACATGTGCTATGAAAGCTGTGTATTTGAACAGAAATGGGTACGATTAATTGGTTCCAGGGCTACAACTCAAGTAGTTGAAGTGGCTTCATTTTTTAGTATAATCAACTTAAAAATTGTTTATACTACAAATGATTAACTTCCTATAGTTCAATATAGCTTGTTGGTTGAACATAATTTCACTCAGAGTTGTCATAACTCAAAATTTGGTGCAAAATTTCAAAAGTTGTGTTTTTGCAATTTGCAATGTTTGAATTTGATGACATTTTATTAGATTAAAATAAAGGATTTTAAAGTACTTTCTCTAATGTGTCTTGAGAAGAACAATAAGACAACTACTTAAAATATTACAAATATTTTAGAGCTGAGCATAAGTGGAAAAACATTCCATATTTCACTAGATTTTTTTATATTTTGAAGGTTTTTATTTCTATGATTTTTCCTTGCCTGGAAATCACGTTTTAATATTCCCTGAAATTTCCAGGTTTTCCATGACCTCGGGTACCATGAGTCAGTGAACCAATAAACATACTATGACATTAAAATGTAATTACACTCCGCTTCCTCGATTAAGGTCTCATATGTAAATAAAAAAAAAACAGCAAAAAAGACCCAGTCCTTAGAAAAGCTGCAAAGCACAAAGGTATAATTGTTGTCAGAGCCATTCTACCAGTCTGTCCAGTAACATACCTTAGTGTTCTGTAAAGGCTTTGACCATTAATTTAGATTCCTGAGATGTTTCACTGATTGTCTCACTAATGCAAACGCCTGTAGGTATGTATATCTGCCCGTCCATCAGCCAGCATTCAATCTTAACAGAGCAACACTTCAAACTGATTAAACAAATCTATTTTTTGGCCCAAGTGGTGAACCTCAGGATCATATTCTCATCTCTCTGGGGTTGGTAGCAGCCAATTCCTGCAAAAGATTGAGGCATAATAATCTATATTTTTAAAAAAGGAAGTCTTTGTAGATTTGAATGCTATTTTAATTATTTTGTTGTAAATTAAATTAAACTTTCCTGTTCCACAGCAGTAAAAAAATGTCCCTTACCCACTTCCAAATCAAGTCAAATCAAATCAAATTTATTTATATAGCGCTTTTACAAGTCCAGTTGTTTCAAAGCACCTTTACGGTGTTAACAGTAAAATAATGCAACAGGATTTGATTCGGCTGTACAGCCGCTCTGGTGAAAACGGTGATCCAGCTAATTTCAATTATCATATAGTGTCAATGCGGGCAGATCGGTAATATAGTTGAAATTTAGGTGTCCCCAACTGAGCAAGCCAAAAGCCAAAGGCAACGGTCGGGTTATAACTCCTGCTTTTTCAGACAGAAGCTCCCAGTATGTCTGGTCCTTATCAGATCCAGCCAATCCGTTCACACTCTCCAGATATATGCCGAAGGTTTTGTGAATAGTGTATGAGAATCTATGGTTAAAACAGAAACGAATGAAGCAGAGTTAGCAAAAAACCAACAATACATTCCATTCAAAGTCTGCTTTCTAAATATTGTTATTCCTAGGCCTTGTTCAGTTGACTGACAAGACAATCGTTGATTCAGGTCTGACTGTAAATGCACCTCGGGCTTATTGGAAATGGATGGGAAGAAATTGTACATTTCAGAATTGCATTATCCTTTATTCCTATTTTCCCTAGTGGTCACAGTGGTAAAAGATGCTCCATTTTCTCAACCTTATTCATTCATTACAAATGATTTTGATGATTTCTAATGATGTGAGTCATCACAACCAGTAGTCAAAGTTAATCAATTATACCAGCAGAGAACTATTTCTGCATAAAGTGCACTAAACCTCATTAAATTCAGTACAATTTTGAGGAATATACTTGAAATCGTTGCTGGTGTTCTGCAGTTGATTTAAGGCCCCAAACATCAGCCCTTCCTCTGTCACAGTGGTGGAGTAGGAAACATGCTCATTAGTGAAATCATTAATGACAGTCACCTTAACGGGTACCTGTTCCAGCTTGCCTGTTTGGGAGAGAGAAAGAAAGAGCATTATATAGCTTGAATACATCAAAACATGCAGTGGTAATTTGGACTGCTTATAGTGTAGCCTCAATAACAAATACAGTGTTGGTGCATTACTGAGTAATTAATTACTGTAATTGAATTGCTTTTACCTTGAAAAAGTAAAAGTAAGGGATTATACTCTTAATTGTTCTGTAATTTAATTACAGTTACTTCTGATATAATTGCATTAAATACTGTATAGAGAACAATTCTATAAAACAATAGCAGAGTTCAAATCTGAATACCGTCTAATGTTAAGATGTATGTTTTTAATGTAACATTACATAGTGGCACCTGACCGTAAATTGAGGTAGGATAGATTCTGGGTTTTAGCTAGTTTGTGATAAACAAACTTTAGTAAGTTTATATATATAAGCATTCTTTAGAAATGTTGGCTCATATTGATAGGATAGCATCTTGCAGTTGATGGAGATTTGTGGGATGCACATCCAGGGCACGAAGCTCTGTTCCACCACATCCCAAAGATGCTCTATTGGGTTGAGATCTGGTGACTGTGGGGCCATTTTAGTACAGTGAACTCATTGTCATGTTCAAGAAACCAATTTGAAATGATTTGAGCTTTGTGACATGGTGCATTATCCTGCTGGAAGTAGCCATCAGAGAATGGGTACATGGTGGTCATAAAGGGATGGACATGGTCAGAAACAATGCTCAGGTAGGCCGTGGCATTTAAACGATGCCCAATTGGCACTAAGGGGCCTAAAGTGTGTCAAGAAAACATCCCCACACCATTACACCACCACCACCAGCCTGCACAGTGGTAACAAGGCATGATGGATCCATGTTCTCATTCTGTTTACGCCAAATTCTGACTCTACCGTCTGAATGTCTCAACAGAAATCGAGACTCATCAGACCGGGCAACATTTTTTCCACTCTTCAACTGTCCAATTTTGGTGAGCTTGTGCAAATTGTAGCCTCTTTTTCCTATTTGTAGTGGAGATGAGTGGTACCTGGTGGGGTCTTCTGCTGTTGTAGCCCATCCGCCTCAAGGTTGTGCATGTTGTGGCTTCACAAATGCTTTGCTGCATACCTCGGTTGTAACGAGTGGTTATTTCAGTCAAAGTTGCTCTTCTATCAGCTTGAATCAGTCGGCCCATTCTCCTCTGACCTCTAGCATCAATAAGGCATTTTCGCCCACATGACTGCCGCATACTGGATGTTTTTCCCTTTTCACACCATTCTTTGTAAACCCTAGAAATGGTTGTGCATGAAAATCCCAGTAATTGAGCAGATTGTAAAATACTCAGACCGGCCCGTCTGGCACCAACAACCATGCCACGCTCAAAATTGCTTAATTCACCTTTCTTTCCCATTCTGACATTCAGTTTGGAGATTGTCTTGACCAGGACCACACCCCTAAATGCATTGAAGCAACTGCCATGTGATTGGTTGATTAGATAATTGCATTAATGAGAAATTAAACAGGTGTTCCTAATAATCCTTTAGGTGAGTGTGTGTATATATATATATATATATATATATATATATATATATATATATATATATATATATATATATATATATATATATATAATAATAATAATAATAATAATAATAATAATAATAATAATAATAATAATAATAATAATAATAATAATAATAATAATAATAATAATAATAATAACATAAAGTCAGTTAAGTAGCAGAGGGTGTTGTTAATCAGTTTCAGTTGCTGAAATGTTAATGAAATGAACAATAGGTGCACTAGATGGGCAACAATGAGACAATCCCCAAAACAGGAATGGTTTTACAGGTGGAGGCCACTGACATTTATTTCCATACTCATCTTTTCTGACTGTTTTTCACTAGTTTTGCATTTGGCTAAGGTCAGTGTCACTACTGGTAGCATGAGGCAATACCTGGACCCTACAGAGGTTGCACAGGCAGTCCAACTCCTCCAGGATGGCACATCAATATGTGGCATTGCCAGAAGGTTTGCTGTGTCTCTCATCACAGTCTCAAGAGCATGGAGGAGATTCCAGGAGACAGGCAGTTACTCTAGGAGAGCTGGACAGGGCCGTAGAAGGTCCTTAACCCATCAGCAGGACCGTAGCTGCTCCTTTGTACAAAGAGGAACAGGATGAGCACTCCCAGAGCACTACAAAATGACCTCCAGCAGGCCACTGGTGTGAATTTGTTGTTGTCAAGTTTTAAGTGCACACGACACACGCATAGAAGGCTATCTTGGATCTGCTTTAATGTGCCTCTGAATGATGTTTTAGAGTGTGGAGAAATTCCGGTTAGGAAAAGAAAGTCATGTCTTAGAACAAATAACAGACAAACACACCAGAACTATGGCTAGTCACATGAGCACATTTATATTTAATCTAAATGATTTTATATATGTTCTACTACTTTCATTAATTTGATACGCTACTGCTGCTCCACAGCTGCTGCTCCGCTACTGCTGCTCCATTTGCTGCTCCGCTACTGCTGCTCCACGCTACTGCTGCTCCACAGCTGCTCCACAGCTGCTCCACAGCTACTGCTGCTCCATTTGTAAAACTAAGATGGCGGCGCGTGCACACGCTGCGGCTTCTCTCTCTCCCGACGGACCGGTGTTTTTGTGTTTTTCGTCGTGTAAATCACAGTGTTTTTGTACGTCCTTGTCGCGTCTGTTCATCTGCAAACTCAGCTACAGACGTGAGTTTCTGCTCGAGGTTGGAAAAACTACAGTCTTCAATCCAAGATCGGCGCCGCTCAAGATCTGCGGGATCATGGCCTTCTCCGGGGGTCTACCCCATCACCGTCCCCCACTACTGCACCTCTCCCACAGTGGAGGCGCCACAAACGGGGTGAGAGGAAACAGAAGAGGGGAAGCGGAGGTATCCGTGTCAGGCTAGCGGCTAAACCACACAAGCCGGCTATCCCCACCATCATTCTCGCTAACGCACGCCTTTCGTTGGACAATAAACTGGATGATCTTCGCCTTCTTTGCTCTACTCGGAAGACTGTAAGAGACTGTTGTGTTTTGTGTTCATGGAAACATGGCTCAACAACAGCGCCCGGACCGCGCCATTCAGCTCGATCAGCGCACATGCCATCGGGCGGACAGAGTGCCCGTCGAGGGAGGTAAGACCAAGGGCGCGGCGGACTCTGTGTTTACACCAATGATGCGTGGTGCCACGATGCTGTTGTGGTCTGCAAACACTGCTCACCCCTGGTGGAGTTTATGATTATTAAATGTCGGCCGCTTTATCTACCGCGGGAATATTCAGCTATTATACTTGTTGCTGTATACATCCCCCCAGCTCCAACAACAACAGGAGAGTGAGGCACTAAATAATCTTTATAAACACATCAGTGATCAGCAGACAGCCCACCCAGATGCTTTTCTCATCTTGGCTGGAGATTTCAACCATGCAGACTTAAAGAGTGTGCTTCCAAAAATTCATCAACACATTGACTTCCCAACACGTGGTAAAAACACTCTGGACTTTGTGTACACTACACAGAGAGGAGCTTACAAAGCCCTTCCCCTCCCCCACCTTGGTGCTTCAGATCACATCACTGTTATGTTAATGCCAGCATACAGACCACTTGTGAAAGTCACCAAACCAGTCCAGAAGCAGATTCAAGTCTGGCCTGAAGGGTCATCAGAGGCTCTTCAAGACTGCTTCGACACCACTGACTGGGACATGTTTAAACAGGCTGCAACCTACCACAACACCACAGACATCCAGGAGTACTCAGAGACTGTTACTTCTTATATCACCAAGTGCATGGAGGATGTAACAGTCACAAAGACCATCACCGTCTGGCCCAACCAAAAACCGTGGCTGACAGGAAATGTCTACAGACTTCTGAAGACGCGTAACACTGCCTTCAGAGCTGGAGATGAGGTGGGCCTGAGGACAGCAAGGGCCAACCTGTCACGTGGCATCAGGAAGGCTAAGAGACAGTACTCCAGGAGGATAGCCCATCGTTTCAGCGACAGCAGAGACACAAGGAGCCTGTGGCAGGGTATTCAGACCATCACAGATTATAAGCCCCTGCACGGACATGTGACAGCTCCACCCCCCTGCTGAATGAGCTGAACACTTTCTTTGCTCGCTTTGAAGCTCACAACAGCACCACTGCACAGAAGTCACCACCTCCTCCCGATGACCTGATGTTGTCACTGCCCAGGGACAGCGTGAGAAGATCCCTCAGCAGGGTCAACGCACGCAAAGCTCCAGGTCCTGACAACATTCCTGGACGTGTATTGAGAGACTGTGCAGAGGAACTCACTGATGTCTTCACAGACATCTTCAACATCTCACTGAGTCAAGCTGTCGTCCCCACATGCTTCAAAGCAACCACCATCATTCCAGTCACTAAGAAATCATCTCCATCCTGCTTCAACGACTACCGTCCAGTCGCACTTACCCCCATCCTTATGAAGTGCTTTGAGCGGCTAGTCATGCACCACATTAAGTCTGTCCTCCCCCCCTTCCTGGACCCCTACCAATTTGCATATCGGTCTAAACGCTCGACCGATGACACCATCGCCACCACCGTCCATTCAGCACTCACTCACCTGGAAAATAAAGACACTTATGTCAGAATGCTGTTCATAGACTTTAGTTCAGCATTCAATACAATCATCCCTCTACAGCTCACTCAAAAACTGTCACAGCTGGGACTCAGCACATCGATGTGCAACTGGTTGCTGGACTTCCTGACGGAAGACCTCAGGCAGTTCGGGTCGGCAGTAACTCATCCAGCTCCATCATCATGAACACTGGAGCCCTCAGGGATGTGTGTTGAGCCCTCCTTTTCACTCTGCTGACACATGACTGCACACCCATACACAACAGCAATCTCTTCATCAAGTTTATGGACGACACACGACCGTAGTTGGTCTCATTAGCAGCGATGATGAGACAAACTTCAGGAGCGAGGTGAGCCGCCTGGCCAGGTGGTGTGGCGACAACAATCTCTCTCTGAACGTGGAGCAGACGAAGCAGATTGTTGTTGACTTCAGGAGAATGCACACCCAGCACGCTCCTCTGACCATCAATGGTGTGACCGTGGAAAGGGTGAGGAGCACCAAATTTCTGGGTGTACATATCACAGAGGACCTCTCCTGGACCGCCAACACCACAGCACTGACCAAGAAAGCACAGCAGCGACTCTACTTTCTCCGCAAGCTGAGAAGAGCCGGAGCCCCAGCCCCCATCATGCGCACCTTCTACAGAGGCACCATCGAGAGCATTCTGACCAGCTGCATCACTGTGTGGTACGGCGCCTGCAACGCATCCTGCCGTAAAGCACTTCAGCGCATAGTGAGAGCAGCTGAGAAGATCGTTGGTGTCTCTCTCCCACCCCTCCAGGACATTTATAACTCCCGCCTCTCCCGCAAAGCCCTCATCATTGCGAGAGACCCCACCCACCCATCGCACAGCCTCTTCAGTCTGCTGCCATCAGGGAGGAGGCTTCGCAGTCTCCAAGCAAGGACCAGCAGACTGAAGGACAGCTTCATTCCCAAGCTGTCAGGGCATTGAACTCCCTCCCGACTCTGCCGACCCTCCCTCTTCTGCCCCACGCACCTGATCTGGGAATCACCCCGCCCCCATTCTCTCCTCCCTTCATCTACCTCATATATTGTCCCTCTGAGGAATTGGTCTCCCCTCTTACAGACTCTTTTTTTGCACACACTCTTATCATTTTATTTTATACCTGCACTGACTTAAATCTGAAATTGCACTATTGTTACCATTGTTTGCACTATTTGCCATCACCACTTTACCTCTATAATTCACTTTATCCATCTTTTTTAATCTTTCTTCTGTTGTTGTTACTGTTAAACTTTTGTTGTTATTGTTATTGTTTTTTGTTGTTGTTAGGCACCTAGGGTCTGAGAGTCATAGAATTTCAATTCTCTGTATGTATGTACTGTACGTATGGCAGAATTGACAATAAAGCTGACTTTGACTTGACTTTGATATCCAGAACAGACGTGCAGACTAACTGACCTGAGCTGCGTTTCCCAAAAGCATCGTAAGCCTAAGTTGATTGTAAAAACGATCCTACGAGTGATCTTAATCTTACGGTCTGTTTCCCAAAAGCATCGTAACTTAAGTAGCACTTGAAAATGATCGTAGATCTACGAGTGCTCTGGAGTAATCGGAAATCCCTAAGTGCATCGTAAGGAGACAGCGCTACGAGGTCACCTGCAGGACAACCGGCGAATTGCACCCAGACTTTACACCTGTCCAATTGTTTTTATGTATATTTCTTAATACATTTGACTTGTTTTTGTTTGATTAAATTCATTTTGAATAATTCAATAAAGAAATAATAATGAATAAATAAATAAAATAAAACTACATGGACACTGAATAAATTAAGGAATGAAAAGGTGCACTGCTGTATATGGACATTCATAAGGATTGTATGCTTATTTTCAGTACTACAAATAGCTATTTAAATTTGAAACATGAATACTTTTACTGTATTATTTCATGGAGCCTTAGTCTTTGAGTGGTTCAACAAACACAAGGACATCAAACCACTGAATACTGGTACTCTTGAGGCTTGCAAAGTCCTGCCACTTCTTCCTGACCTCCTTCAATGATTGTAATGCCCCTGCTTGCAGTTCGTTTTATAGCAATATCCTCCCAGATTTCTTGTTTTTGTTTATTGGTATGACTGCCATTAAACCTGCTGAAAATTATGCTTGTTTAGCTCCACCTGTAAAATAACATTAGTTTCCTCTTTTTGAAAAATTATTAAAAAAAATGGCCTTTTTTTGTGCCATTTTTGCTCTCCACCTAGCTATGTTCTTATATAGATTTTTGACCTCGTAGCAAATGATAATTAGACTAAACATTTTGAAATACAAGAGTGCTACAACTGCGAGCCATTCTACAAGGTGACCGTTCAGCACTTGACAAACGGACAGCGACTCTTAAGAAGCACTTAAAGCAGAGCTGCGTGCGATCGTGTTAAGTGCGTGTTTGTGAAACGCACGTGAAAGCAACGTTCGTAATATCGCTCGTAGAAAACGCTCTTAAGTGCGAAGATCCATCGTTATCTGGAAACGCAGCCCCGATTCAGACATAGCTGACATGGATTGATATCATTTGGAGCAAGGTTTAAGATAATGTGAAAATAAACAGGGCTGTCAGAAATCTGCCCCAAATGGCTCCCCAATAAGAGTGCAGTGCAATTCCATTTTTCACCCAGATTTGGGAAAATTGTGGGGTGCTGTGGTGCGCTGTATGGAGGCTACAGTATCATAATAAATGATTCCCAAACATTTTAGATTGGTAAGTATACCACCTGAGGCATTTAACATCCTTCTGCGTACCCAATCTCTTCCACTTAGACTGCAGTCACACCTTTTCCAGTAAGGAAATATTTTCCCCATTAAATCGATTTTTCAGTGCATTCTTTACCTTTATAAATAACTTTATCAAATAAATAATGTTATAAATAAAACATGTTCAATAGAGAAATATGCAATGATGGTAAAAAAAATTACGTGATACTTTTAAATATTAAACTAAAACCGCAATTAGGTGGCGGTAAGTCACTGTGTTAATAAGTGAGTCATCGAGTCATTCATTCATTCAGGATTTATGAATGGGTTATTGAATCATTGACTCACGATTCGTTCAAAGCCGCAGATTCTTTCAGGAAACACCACTATGTGTTGAAAACTTCTGATGCTTTCGTATTTCGATGCAAAATAGAGAAAACAATACTGTGTTTAAAATGTAGGCTACATGATATTAACCTACCCTTTTGTTTGTTGAACTGTTGTATATATTAATGTCACATTTGCAATCGTGTGCAATCGATTTTTTTTATTTTTATTTTTTTAGAAAAATTGTCTTCATGCTCGTATAATATATTATCGGCTTTAAAAACAAGAACTCACACATGCTATCTTTTTGTATGGAAGAGAGGTTGAGTCTTAAATCAATCTATTTGCACACTCCACACTATTTAAATGTACTTGACAAACAAAACTCAAATAAAAATGACTATATAGGCATCTGGTGATCTATGAAATTGGAGACTGGTAATGAGTCACAATTGTTGAAAGATCACAGAAACAGCTCCAGCAGTGCTCAGTAATTTTATTAGTATATTATACCATAGATACAATGAAAATATTAGATTATTCATTCATTTAATGATTAATACAAGATGCAGGATTAATATACTGACATAAAGAATCAGAGTGGTCTCATTTGAAACCACAAAATACAACTGATCTCTTTTTTTTCACCAAGTGGTGAAATTCATCATGAAAATCTCATTTTTCTTGGGTTGGTAGCAGCCAATTCCTGCAAAAGATTGAAGAAAAATATTGATGTATTTTGTGTTGTAAAACAAATACTGAATGAATTGAAAAAGTTAATTTCTTGCTCAATTGTATTTGCACTCATCCTCAGACTGTGGCATAGAAGTGCTTGCTTTATAATTAAACTCATACACTTACCCCACGTTCAGCCGGGTTATATATTTTCCTTTCTTAGACAGAAGCTCCCAGTATGTGCGGTTTTCACTAGACCCAGCCAGTCCGTTCACACTCTCCAGATATATGCCATAGCTTTTGTCAATGCTGTATGTGAAACTAATAGAAATAAAGGTAGCAGAATTAGCACAAAAATACAATTTGCACTAAGAAGTTCCTAATTGTCTTAAGCCATGTGCAATAGACTTAGAAGACAAACACTGAGTCAGGTCTGACTGTAAAAGCATCTCAGTCATATAAAGTTGTATATTATAGAGTTGCATGGATTCTTTGTTTTTGTCTTCCACAGTGGTAAAAGATACCCCATTTCCTCAACCTCATTCAGTCATGATTTTGATTCACTATACTATACTATACTTGCATTAGGCCTGCTGCATGTAAAGTGAATTAAACCACAATAATTTTGTGTAAAGTGTTTGCCATACGTGAAGCTGTTGGTGTCCTGTAGTTTATTTAAGACCCCAAACATTGGCATTCCCTCTGGCACTGTGGTGTTGTAGGAGACAATCGTCTTAGCTAATTTATTAGTGACATCCACCTTAACTAACACCAGGCTCGGTTTTCCTGTTCAGAAGAGAGCAACAAACAGAGAAAGGTTGCTACACGTGTTATTTAGCAAGCAAGACAGTTCTGAGAATCCCAGCACAAACTGTGGAAAATACTTTGGAAATTTGCAATGAATCATGGATTTCAGTTACTTTACCAATGTTATTTAGGAAGTTAGACCTAAAAGGATTTGAATTCAATAATTTGTAGCTTTGTTTTAAGCAGAGTTCATGGCTTTATTAAAGAAAACTCACCTGACTGTTCACGATCTCCCAGCGCTGGGAAAGGAAGCAAAGCTGCAAAGCACAGAAGAATAATCGCTGTCAGAGCCATTCTACCAGTGTATCTGCTCAGTGTATCTGAATGTCTCTCTCAAGCGCACACCCTATTTATATATTCTTGCATGCACATTTTCTTAATACCTTACCTTCATTCCTTAAAAAGAACTGGTCAGCCAAGAAATACAAGAAAACATGACAAACAAATCTGACTTCCCAAGACTCACTCCCTGAAGCCTTGGGCAATACACTGACAAGACAAGTCAGGTCTGACTATAAAAGCATCTCAGTTTCATCAGAGATTATGGAATAATTATAGTTACACTGATTCTATGTCATAACCTTTTTCAGTCATCACATTAAAATTAATTTGAAGCACTATACTATTCGTATTCGTATTCATTGACTCTGAAAAGTAATTTAGGGTCCTGTTACCACAAATTAAATAAATGCAGGGTTGCAAGTTAGAAAACTCGAATTTATTGTTTTAATTAAACCTTATAAGTTGCAAACATTTAGTTGAGTCCTGTTGAGAGTAACGTTGATCATTACATCACCATCAACGTAATAATTTCTGCATTCATTTCCTTTTGACTTTTTTTTAAGTTGCAGTAATTTAATGAAATTGTCTTGATAACTTTAAAAATCTGGCAGTGGATTTCTAGTCCCCAGCATGCTTTGCATAGGACTGGAAAAAAAAAAAAAGAATATATTTAATTAAGTGTAAACGAAAAAAGTGTTAATTATTTAATTTTTCTTGTGAATGAAAAGACCTGTTGTTGTGAACTGTAACACCCTTTTTGAGCACAGACGCGACAATGCAACATCCAGACTTAAAGGGGTTCGACTGAAGACATGCCAGAAATTCATCCGACCGTTTCCGGTCGCGAGAGGTTAACCGCTTCGTTTCCCCCTGTATACTGCACGAACACTGTACGACAAACGACGCACGGCACGACACGGCATCGGGCCGACTCAAAAAAGAGTCATGAGTCAGAATTCGGCTCAAAATCGGACGAAAATCGCACAGTGTAGTATGCCCAGCTTTAGCGCATGTTCGGGAAATGTTGTGACAAAACATTATGACTTCAGATGATCCGGATAAATCGCGTTGTAGTCAAAACGAGTCCGTTAATTATAGTTCTTGGAAAGTAGATTCTGTTAAATAAAATATCTCCCTGTGAAGTGGACTTTGTAACTTTGCAGATCTTGTTTATGCTCAAACAGGAACATTACACACTAACTAAAGTTGAAAATGTGGAAAGGCATAATAGGACCCCTTTAAATGATTGTAATTTGTGAATGCTTTGGAATACTACAGATCTAAGGTTGGTCTCTTTTGAAGAAGACACTCAGAAGATAATTGCTTCAAAAATATAAGGAAAGTTATAAAGTTTAAATTTACTGTAAAGCAAATTTACTGTAAACAATTATTTCACTTTACCCAAAATATATATTTGACAAAATATTTTTTTCCATCTAAAAGTACTATAAAATCAAAGCCATATGTGTAACCAAGTAGTGTTCCAAATTTGAAGTTGATATCACAAAAAAAAGTTCACATGATATTTTGTTTATGTTCTGTACCAAAAATGGTACATACATTTTTTAGTTAATAACTTTCTGTCACAATATCATTTCTATCACCAAACTGGAACCTTGCGTTTCAGATCTTTCCAACTAGATGTGTTTTGTCAAGATTAGAAAAAGTTTTGATTATAAAACATTGCGGTCAATTTTATAATATAAAACAAGACACCGCTTACTAGGAGAGAGGACTTTAAGTAGGCCTGCTGTTTCCACGGTAACGCAATGTCCGATATCAAAAAGGTTTTCACGGTATGAATACTGAAGGAGTAATCTTTCAAATATCTGTTTATGATGATTAATTTAATATTTGATAGGACAGTAAGGCAATAAAAAGAGCGGTAAGTGTCCAACTCGCGGGATGGTGACAGTTAAGCTGCTGTTATGTTTGACATTTAAAAGAGTTTCTGTAATGCTGATGTTTTTGTGATTACAGTTGTGCTGAGGAATACAGAAGACATGATGAAGGTAAACACTACATTGACTCTATAAGCGACTGACCGCACTAATGCCAGTGACAAGTAATATCTTGTTCATATCATGCCAAATAAGTTACATGTGCTATGAAAGCTGTGTATTTGAACAGAAATGGGTACGATTAATTGGTTCCAGGGCTACAACTCAAGTAGTTGAAGTGGCTTCATTTTTAGTATAATCAACTTAAAAATTGTTTATACTACAAATGATTAACTTCCTATAGTTCAATATAGCTTGTTGGTTGAACATAATTTCACTCAGAGTTGTCATAACTCAAAAATTTGGTGCAAAATTTCAAAAAGTTGTGTTTTTTTGCAATTTGCAATGTTTGAATTTGATGACATTTTATTAGATTAAAATAAAGGATTTTAAAGTACTTTCTCTAATGTGTCTTGAGAAGAACAATAAGACAACTACTTAAAATATTACAAATATTTTAGAGCTGAGCATAAGTGGAAAAACATTCCATATTTCACTAGATTTTTTTATATTTTGAAGGTTTTTATTTCTATGATTTTCCTTGCCTGGAAATCACGTTTTAATATTCCCTGAAATTTCCAGGTTTTCCATGACCTCGGGTACCATGAGTCAGTGAACCAATAAACATACTATGACATTAAAATGTAATTACACTCCGCTTCCTCGATTAAGGTCTCATATGTAAATAAAAAAAAAACAGCAAAAAAGACCCAGTCCTTAGAAAAGCTGCAAAGCACAAAGGTATAATTGTTGTCAGAGCCATTCTACCAGTCTGTCCAGTAACATACCTTAGTGTTCTGTAAAGGCTTTGACCATTAATTTAGATTCCTGAGATGTTTCACTGATTGTCTCACTAATGCAAACGCCTGTAGGTATGTATATCTGCCCGTCCATCAGCCAGCATTCAATCTTAACAGAGCAACACTTCAAACTGATTAAACAAATCTATTTTTGGCCCAAGTGGTGAACCTCAGGATCATATTCTCATCTCTCTGGGGTTGGTAGCAGCCAATTCCTGCAAAAGATTGAGGCATAATAATCTATATTTTTAAAAAAGGAAGTCTTTGTAGATTTGAATGCTATTTTAATTATTTTGTTGTAAATTAAATTAAACTTTCCTGTTCCACAGCAGTAAAAAAATGTCCCTTACCCACTTCCAAATCAAGTCAAATCAAATCAAATTTATTTATATAGCGCTTTTTACAAGTCCAGTTGTTTCAAAGCACCTTTACGGTGTTAACAGTAAAATAATGCAACAGGATTTGATTCGGCTGTACAGCCGCTCTGGTGAAAACGGTGATCCAGCTAATTTCAATTATCATATAGTGTCAATGCGGGCAGATCGGTAATATAGTTGAAATTTAGGTGTCCCCAACTGAGCAAGCCAAAAGCCAAAGGCAACGGTCGGGTTATAACTCCTGCTTTTTCAGACAGAAGCTCCCAGTATGTCTGGTCCTTATCAGATCCAGCCAATCCGTTCACACTCTCCAGATATATGCCGAAGGTTTTGTGAATAGTGTATGAGAATCTATGGTTAAAACAGAAACGAATGAAGCAGAGAGTTAAAAAACCAACAATACATTCCATTCAAAGTCTGCTTTCTAAATATTGTTATTCCTAGGCCTTGTTCAGTTGACTGACAAGACAATCGTTGATTCAGGTCTGACTGTAAATGCACCTCGGGCTTATTGGAAATGGATGGGAAGAAATTGTACATTTCAGAATTGCATTATCCTTTATTCCTATTTTCCTAGTGGTCACAGTGGTAAAAGATGCTCCATTTTCTCAACCTTATTCATTCATTACAAATGATTTTGATGATTTCTAATGATGTGAGTCATCACAACCAGTAGTCAAAGTTAATCAATTATACCAGCAGAGAACTATTTCTGCATAAAGTGCACTAAACCTCATTAAATTCAGTACAATTTTGAGGAATATACTTGAAATCGTTGCTGGTGTTCTGCAGTTGATTTAAGGCCCCAAACATCAGCCCTTCCTCTGTCACAGTGGTGGAGTAGGAAACATGCTCATTAGTGAAATCATTAATGACAGTCACCTTAACGGGTACCTGTTCCAGCTTGCCTGTTTGGGAGAGAGAAAGAAAGAGCATTATATAGCTTGAATACATCAAAAACATGCAGTGGTAATTTGGACTGCTTATAGTGTAGCCTCAATAACAAATACAGTGTTGGTGCATTACTGAGTAATTAATTACTGTAATTGAATTGCTTTTACCTTGAAAAAGTAAAAGTAAGGGATTATACTCTTAATTGTTCTGTAATTTAATTACAGTTACTTCTGATATAATTGCATTAAATACTGTATAGAGAACAATTCTATAAAACAATAGCAGAGTTCAAATCTGAATACCGTCTAATGTTAAGATGTATGTTTTTAATGTAACATTACATAGTGGCACCTGACCGTAAATTGAGGTAGGATAGATTCTGGTTTTAGCTAGTTTGTGATAAACAAACTTTAGTAAGTTTATATATATAAGCATTCTTTAGAAATGTTGGCTCATATTGATAGGATAGCATCTTGCAGTTGATGGAGATTTGTGGGATGCACATCCAGGGCACGAAGCTCCCGTTCCACCACATCCCAAAGATGCTCTATTGGGTTGAGATCTGGTGACTGTGGGGGCCATTTTAGTACAGTGAACTCATTGTCATGTTCAAGAAACCAATTTGAAATGATTTGAGCTTTGTGACATGGTGCATTATCCTGCTGGAAGTAGCCATCAGAGAATGGGTACATGGTGGTCATAAAGGGATGGACATGGTCAGAAACAATGCTCAGGTAGGCCGTGGCATTTAAACGATGCCCAATTGGCACTAAGGGGCCTAAAGTGTGTCAAGAAAACATCCCCCACACCATTACACCACCACCACCAGCCTGCACAGTGGTAACAAGGCATGATGGATCCATGTTCTCATTCTGTTTACGCCAAATTCTGACTCTACCGTCTGAATGTCTCAACAGAAATCGAGACTCATCAGACCGGGCAACATTTTTCCACTCTTCAACTGTCCAATTTTGGTGAGCTTGTGCAAATTGTAGCCTCTTTTTCCTATTTGTAGTGGAGATGAGTGGTACCTGGTGGGGTCTTCTGCTGTTGTAGCCCATCCGCCTCAAGGTTGTGCATGTTGTGGCTTCACAAATGCTTTGCTGCATACCTCGGTTGTAACGAGTGGTTATTTCAGTCAAAGTTGCTCTTCTATCAGCTTGAATCAGTCGGCCCATTCTCCTCTGACCTCTAGCATCAATAAGGCATTTTCGCCCACATGACTGCCGCATACTGGATGTTTTTCCCTTTTCACACCATTCTTTGTAAACCCTAGAAATGGTTGTGCATGAAAATCCCAGTAATTGAGCAGATTGTAAAATACTCAGACCGGCCCGTCTGGCACCAACAACCATGCCACGCTCAAAATTGCTTAATTCACCTTTCTTTCCCATTCTGACATTCAGTTTGGAGATTGTCTTGACCAGGACCACACCCCTAAATGCATTGAAGCAACTGCCATGTGATTGGTTGATTAGATAATTGCATTAATGAGAAATTAAACAGGTGTTCCTAATAATCCTTTAGGTGAGTGTGTGTATATATATATATATATATATATATATATATATATATATATATATATATATATATATATATATATATATATATATATATTGCTCAAAATAATAATAATAATAATAATAATAATAATAATAATAATAATAATAATAATAATAATAATAATAATAATAATAATAATAATAATAATAACATAAAGTCAGTTAAGTAGCAGAGGGTGTTGTTAATCAGTTTCAGTTGCTGAAATGTTAATGAAATGAACAATAGGTGCACTAGATGGGCAACAATGAGACAATCCCAAAACAGGAATGGTTTTACAGGTGGAGGCCACTGACATTTATTTCCATACTCATCTTTTCTGACTGTTTTTCACTAGTTTTGCATTTGGCTAAGGTCAGTGTCACTACTGGTAGCATGAGGCAATACCTGGACCCTACAGAGGTTGCACAGGCAGTCCAACTCCTCCAGGATGGCACATCAATATGTGGCATTGCCAGAAGGTTTGCTGTGTCTCTCATCACAGTCTCAAGAGCATGGAGGAGATTCCAGGAGACAGGCAGTTACTCTAGGAGGAGAGCTGGACAGGGCCGTAGAAGGTCCTTAACCCATCAGCAGGACCGTAGCTGCTCCTTTGTACAAAGAGGAACAGGATGAGCACTCCCAGAGCACTACAAAATGACCTCCAGCAGGCCACTGGTGTGAATTTGTTGTTGTCAAGTTTTAAGTGCACACGACACACGCATAGAAGGCTATCTTGGATCTGCTTTAATGTGCCTCTGAATGATGTTTTAGAGTGTGGAGAAATTCCGGTTAGGAAAAGAAAGTCATGTCTTAGAACAAATAACAGACAAACACACCAGAACTATGGCTAGTCACATGAGCACATTTATATTTAATCTAAATGATTTTATATATGTTCTACTACTTTCATTAATTTGATACGCTACTGCTGCTCCACAGCTGCTGCCCGCTTACTGCTGCTCCATTTGCTGCTCCGCTACTGCTGCTCCACGCTACTGCTGCTCCACAGCTGCTCCACAGCTGCTCCACAGCTACTGCTGCTCCATTTGTAAAACTAAGATGGCGGCGCGTGCACACGCTGCGGCTTCTCTCTCTCCCGACGGACCGGTGTTTTTGTGTTTTTCGTCGTGTAAATCACAGTGTTTTTGTACGTCCTTGTCGCGTCTGTTCATCTGCAAACTCAGCTACAGACGTGAGTTTCTGCTCGAGGTTGGAAAAACTACAGTCTTCAATCCAAGATCGGCGCTCGCTCAAGATCTGCGGGATCATGGCCTTCTCCGGGGGTCTACCCCATCACCGTCCCCCACTACTGCACCTCTCCCACAGTGGAGGCGCCACAAACGGGGTGAGAGGAAACAGAAGAGGGGGAAGCGCGGAGGTATCCGTGTCAGGCTAGCGGCTAAACCACACAAGCCGGCTATCCCCACCATCATTCTCGCTAACGTACGCTCGTTGGACAATAAACTGGATGATCTTCGTCTTCTTTGCTCTACTCGGAAGACTGTAAGAGACTGTTGTGTTTTGTGTTCATGGAAACATGGCTCAACAACAGCGTCCCGGACCGCGCCATTCAGCTCGATCAGCGCACATGCCATCGGGCGGACAGAGTGCCCGTCGAGGGAGGTAAGACCCGCGGCGGCGGCGGACTCTGTGTTTACACCAATGATGCGTGGTGCCACGATGCTGTTGTGGTCTGCAAACACTGCTCACCCCTGGTGGAGTTTATGATTATTAAATGTCGGCCGTTTTATCTACCGCGGGAATATTCAGCTATTATACTTGTTGCTGTATACATCCCCCCCAGCTCCAACAACAACAGGAGTGAGGCACTAAATAATCTTTATAAACACATCAGTGATCAGCAGACAGCCCACCCAGATGCTTTTCTCATCTTGGCTGGAGATTTCAACCATGCAGACTTAAAGAGTGTGCTTCCAAAAATTCATCAACACATTGACTTCCCAACACGTGGTAAAAACACTCTGGACTTTGTGTACACTACACAGAGAGGAGCTTACAAAGCCCTTCCCCTCCCCCACCTTGGTGCTTCAGATCACATCACTGTTATGTTAATGCCAGCATACAGACCACTTGTGAAAGTCACCAAACCAGTCCAGAAGCAGATTCAAGTCTGGCCTGAAGGGTCATCAGAGGCTCTTCAAGACTGCTTCGACACCACTGACTGGGACATGTTTAAACAGGCTGCAACCTACCACAACACCACAGACATCCAGGAGTACTCAGAGACTGTTACTTCTTATATCACCAAGTGCATGGAGGATGTAACAGTCACAAAGACCATCACCGTCTGGCCCAACCAAAAACCGTGGCTGACAGGAAATGTCTACAGACTTCTGAAGACGCGTAACACTGCCTTCAGAGCTGGAGATGAGGTGGGCCTGAGGACAGCAAGGGCCAACCTGTCACGTGGCATCAGGAAGGCTAAGAGACAGTACTCCAGGAGGATAGCCCATCGTTTCAGCGACAGCAGAGACACAAGGAGCCTGTGGCAGGGTATTCAGACCATCACAGATTATAAGCCCCCTGCACGGACATGTGACAGCTCCACCCCCCTGCTGAATGAGCTGAACACTTTCTTTGCTCGCTTTGAAGCTCACAACAGCACCACTGCACAGAAGTCACCACCTCCTCCCGATGACCTGATGTTGTCACTGCCCAGGGACAGCGTGAGAAGATCCTCAGCAGGGTCAACGCACGCAAAGCTCCAGGTCCTGACAACATTCCTGGACGTGTATTGAGAGACTGTGCAGAGGAACTCACTGATGTCTTCACAGACATCTTCAACATCTCACTGAGTCAAGCTGTCGTCCCCACATGCTTCAAAGCAACCACCATCATTCCAGTCACTAAGAAATCATCTCCATCCTGCTTCAACGACTACCGTCCAGTCGCACTTACCCCCATCCTTATGAAGTGCTTTGAGCGGCTAGTCATGCACCACATTAAGTCTGTCCTCCCCCCCTCCCTGGACCCCTACCAATTTGCATATCGGTCTAAGCGCTCGACCGATGACGCCATCGCCACCACCGTCCATTCAGCACTCACTCACCTGGAAAATAAAGACACTTATGTCAGAATGCTGTTCATAGACTTTAGTTCAGCATTCAATACAATCATCCCTCTACAGCTCACTCAAAAACTGTCACAGCTGGGACTCAGCACATCGATGTGCAACTGGTTGCTGGACTTCCTGACGGGAAGACCTCAGGCAGTTCGGGTCGGCAGTAACTCATCCAGCTCCATCATCATGAACACTGGAGCCCCTCAGGGATGTGTGTTGAGCCCCCTCCTTTTCACTCTGCTGACACATGACTGCACACCCATACACAACAGCAATCTCTTCATCAAGTTTGCGGACGACACGACCGTAGTTGGTCTCATTAGCAGCGATGATGAGACAAACTTCAGGAGCGAGGTGAGCCGCCTGGCCAGGTGGTGTGGCGACAACAATCTCTCTCTGAACGTGGAGCAGACGAAGCAGATTGTTGTTGACTTCAGGAGAATGCACACCCAGCACGCTCCTCTGACCATCAATGGTGTGTGACCGTGGAAAGGGTGAGGAGCACCAAATTTCTGGGTGTACATATCACAGAGGACCTCTCCTGGACCGCCAACACCACAGCACTGACCAAGAAAGCACAGCAGCGACTCTACTTTCTCCGCAAGCTGAGAAGAGCCGGAGCCCCAGCCCCATCATGCGCACCTTCTACAGAGGCACCATCGAGCATTCTGACCAGCTGCATCACTGTGTGGTACGGCGCCTGCAACGCATCCTGCCGTAAAGCACTTCAGCGCATAGTGAGAGCAGCTGAGAAGATCGTTGGTGTCTCTCTCCCACCCCTCCAGGACATTTATAACTCCCGCCTCTCCCGCAAAGCCCTCATCATTGCGAGAGACCCCACCCACCCATCGCACAGCCTCTTCAGTCTGCTGCCATCAGGAGGAGGCTTCGCAGTCTCCAAGCAAGGACCAGCAGACTGAAGGACAGCTTCATTCCCCAAGCTGTCAGGGCATTGAACTCCCTCCCGACTCTGCCGACCTCTCCCTCTTCTGCCCCACGCACCTGATCTGGGAATCACCCCGCCCCATTCTCCTCCCTTCATCTACCTCATATATTGTCCCTCTGAGGAATTGGTCTCCCCTCTTACAGACTCTTTTTGCACACACTCTTATCATTTTATTTTATACCTGCACTGACTTAAATCTGAAATTGCACTATTGTTACCATTGTTTGCACTATTTGCCATCACCACTTTACCTCTATAATTCACTTTATCCATCTTTTTTTAATCTTTCTTCTGTTGTTGTTACTGTTAAACTTTTGTTGTTATTGTTATTGTTTTTTTGTTGTTGTTAGGCACCTAGGGTCTGAGAGTCATAGAATTTCAATTCTCTGTATGTATGTACTGTACGTATGGCAGAATTGACAATAAAGCTGACTTTGACTTGACTTTGATATCCAGAACAGACGTGCAGACTAACTGACCTGAGCTGCGTTTCCCAAAAGCATCGTAAGCCTAAGTTGATTGTAAAAACGATCCTACGAGTGATCTTAATCTTACGGTCTGTTTCCCAAAAGCATCGTAACTTAAGTAGCACTTGAAAATGATCGTAGATCTACGAGTGCTCTGGAGTAATCGGAAATCCTAAGTGCATCGTAAGGAGACAGCGCTACGAGGTCACCTGCAGGACAACCGGCGAATTGCACCCAGACTTTACACCTGTCCAATTGTTTTTATGTATATTTCTTAATACATTTGACTTGTTTTTGTTTGATTAAATTCATTTTGAATAATTCAATAAAGAAATAATAATGAATAAATAAATAAAATAAAAACTACATGGACACTGAATAAATTAAGGAATGAAAAGGTGCACTGCTGTATATGGACATTCATAAGGATTGTATGCTTATTTTCAGTACTACAAATAGCTATTTAAATTTGAAACATGAATACTTTTACTGTATTATTTCATGGAGCCTTAGTCTTTGAGTGGTTCAACAAACACAAGGACATCAAACCACTGAATACTGGTACTCTTGAGGCTTGCAAAGTCCTGCCACTTCTTCCTGACCTCCTTCAATGATTGTAATGCCCCTGCTTGCAGTTCGTTTTATAGCAATATCCTCCCAGATTTCTTGTTTTTGTTTATTGGTATGACTGCCATTAAACCTGCTGAAAATTATGCTTGTTTAGCTCCACCTGTAAAATAACATTAGTTTCCTCTTTTGAAAAAATTATTAAAAAAATGGCCTTTTTTGTGCCATTTTGCTCTCCACCTAGCTATGTTCTTATATAGATTTTTGACCTCGTAGCAAATGATAATTAGACTAAACATTTTGAAATACAAGAGTGCTACAACTGCGAGCCATTCTACAAGGTGACCGTTCAGCACTTGACAAACGGACAGCGACTCTTAAGAAGCACTTAAAGCAGAGCTGCGTGCGATCGTGTTAAGTGCGTGTTTGTGAAACGCACGTGAAAGCAACGTTCGTAATATCGCTCGTAGAAAACGCTCTTAAGTGCGAAGATCCATCGTTATCTGGAAACGCAGCCCCGATTCAGACATAGCTGACATGGATTGATATCATTTGGAGCAAGGTTTAAGATAATGTGAAAATAAACAGGGCCGTCAG
This sequence comes from Paracanthobrama guichenoti, assembly GCA_018749465.1. Classification (NCBI taxonomy): domain Eukaryota; kingdom Metazoa; phylum Chordata; class Actinopteri; order Cypriniformes; family Gobionidae; genus Paracanthobrama; species Paracanthobrama guichenoti. The sequence continues at coordinate 18,580,547 of CM031947.1, forward strand.
AAATCTGCCCCAAATGGCTCCCAATAAGAGTGCAGTGCAATTCCATTTTTCACCCAGATTTGGGAAAATTGTGGGGTGCTGTGGTGCGCTGTATGGAGGCTACAGTATCATAATAAATGATTCCCAAACATTTTAGATTGGTAAGTATACCACCTGAGGCATTTAACATCCTTCTGCGTACCCAATCTCTTCCACTTAGACTGCAGTCACACCTTTTCCAGTAAGGAAATATTTTCCCCATTAAATCGATTTTTCAGTGCATTCTTTACCTTTATAAATAACTTTATCAAATAAATAATGTTATAAATAAAACATGTTCAATAGAGAAATATGCAATGATGGTAAAAAAAATTACGTGATACTTTTAAATATTAAACTAAAACCGCAATTAGGTGGCGGTAAGTCACTGTGTTAATAAGTGAGTCATCGAGTCATTCATTCATTCAGGATTTATGAATGGGTTATTGAATCATTGACTCACGATTCGTTCAAAGCCGCAGATTCTTTCAGGAAACACCACTATGTGTTGAAAACTTCTGATGCTTTCGTATTTCGATGCAAAATAGAGAAAACAATACTGTGTTTAAAATGTAGGCTACATGATATTAACCTACCCTTTTGTTTGTTGAACTGTTGTATATATTAATGTCACATTTGCAATCGTGTGCAATCGATTTTTTTATTTTTATTTTTTAGAAAAATTGTCTTCATGCTCGTATAATATATTATCGGCTTTAAAAACAAGAACTCACACATGCTATCTTTTTGTATGGAAGAGAGGTTGAGTCTTAAATCAATCTATTTGCACACTCCACACTATTTAAATGTACTTGACAAACAAAACTCAAATAAAAATGACTATATAGGCATCTGGTGATCTATGAAATTGGAGACTGGTAATGAGTCACAATTGTTGAAAGATCACAGAAACAGCTCCAGCAGTGCTCAGTAATTTTATTAGTATATTATACCATAGATACAATGAAAATATTAGATTATTCATTCATTTAATGATTAATACAAGATGCAGGATTAATATACTGACATAAAGAATCAGAGTGGTCTCATTTGAAACCACAAAATACAACTGATCTCTTTTTTTTTTCACCAAGTGGTGAAATTCATCATGAAAATCTCATTTTTCTTGGGTTGGTAGCAGCCAATTCCTGCAAAAGATTGAAGAAAAAATATTGATGTATTTTGTGTTGTAAAACAAATACTGAATGAATTGAAAAAGTTAATTTCTTGCTCAATTGTATTTGCACTCATCCTCAGACTGTGGCATAGAAGTGCTTGCTTTATAATTAAACTCATACACTTACCCACGTTCAGCCGGGTTATATATTTTCCTTTCTTAGACAGAAGCTCCCAGTATGTGCGGTTTTCACTAGACCCAGCCAGTCCGTTCACACTCTCCAGATATATGCCATAGCTTTTGTCAATGCTGTATGTGAAACTAATAGAAATAAAGGTAGCAGAATTAGCACAAAAAATACAATTTGCACTAAGAAGTTCCTAATTGTCTTAAGCCATGTGCAATAGACTTAGAAGACAAACACTGAGTCAGGTCTGACTGTAAAAGCATCTCAGTCATATAAAGTTGTATATTATAGAGTTGCATGGATTCTTTGTTTTTGTCTTCCACAGTGGTAAAAGATACCCCATTTCCTCAACCTCATTCAGTCATGATTTTGATTCACTATACTATACTATACTTGCATTAGGCCTGCTGCATGTAAAGTGAATTAAACCACAATAATTTGTGTAAAGTGTTTGCCATACGTGAAGCTGTTGGTGTCCTGTAGTTTATTTAAGACCCCAAACATTGGCATTCCCTCTGGCACTGTGGTGTTGTAGGAGACAATCGTCTTAGCTAATTTATTAGTGACATCCACCTTAACTAACACCAGGCTCGGTTTTCCTGTTCAGAAGAGAGCAACAAACAGAGAAAGGTTGCTACACGTGTTATTTAGCAAGCAAGACAGTTCTGAGAATCCCAGCACAAACTGTGGAAAATACTTTGGAAATTTGCAATGAATCATGGATTTCAGTTACTTTACCAATGTTATTTAGGAAGTTAGACCTAAAAGGATTTGAATTCAATAATTTGTAGCTTTGTTTTAAGCAGAGTTCATGGCTTTATTAAAGAAAACTCACCTGACTGTTCACGATCTCCCAGCGCTGGGAAAGGAAGCAAAGCTGCAAAGCACAGAAGAATAATCGCTGTCAGAGCCATTCTACCAGTGTATCTGCTCAGTGTATCTGAATGTCTCTCTCAAGCGCACACCCTATTTATATATTCTTGCATGCACATTTTCTTAATACCTTACCTTCATTCCTTAAAAAGAACTGGTCAGCCAAGAAATACAAGAAAACATGACAAACAAATCTGACTTCCCAAGACTCACTCCCTGAAGCCTTGGGCAATACACTGACAAGACAAGTCAGGTCTGACTATAAAAGCATCTCAGTTTCATCAGAGATTATGGAATAATTATAGTTACACTGATTCTATGTCATAACCTTTTTCAGTCATCACATTAAAATTAATTTGAAGCACTATACTATTCGTATTCGTATTCATTGACTCTGAAAAGTAATTTAGGGTCCTGTTACCACAAATTAAATAAATGCAGGGTTGCAAGTTAGAAAACTCGAATTTATTGTTTTAATTAAACCTTATAAGTTGCAAACATTTAGTTGAGTCCTGTTGAGAGTAACGTTGATCATTACATCACCATCAACGTAATAATTTCTGCATTCATTTCCTTTTTGACTTTTTTTTTAAGTTGCAGTAATTTAATGAAATTGTCTTGATAACTTTAAAAATCTGGCAGTGGATTTCTAGTCCCCAGCATGCTTTGCATAGGACTGAAAAAAAAAAGAATATATTTAATTAAGTGTAACGAAAAAGTGTTAATTATTTAATTTTTCTTGTGAATGAAAAGACCTGTTGTTGTGAACTGTAACACCCTTTTTGAGCACAGACGCGACAATGCAACATCCAGACTTAAAGGGGTTCGACTGAAGACATGCCAGAAATTCATCCGACCGTTTCCGGTCGCGAGAGGTTAACCGCTTCTCGTTTCCCCTGTATACTGCACGAACACTGTACGACAAACGACGCACGGCACGACACGGCATCGGGCCGACTCAAAAAAGAGTCATGAGTCAGAATTCGGCTCAAAATCGGACGAAAATCGCACAGTGTAGTATGCCCAGCTTTAGCGCATGTTCGGGAAATGTTGTGACAAAACATTATGACTTCAGATGATCCGGATAAATCGCGTTGTAGTCAAAACGAGTCCGTTAATTATAGTTCTTGGAAAGTAGATTCTGTTAAATAAAATATCTCCTGTGAAGTGGACTTTGTAACTTTGCAGATCTTGTTTATGCTCAAACAGGAACATTACACACTAACTAAAGTTGAAAATGTGGAAAGGCATAATAGGACCCCTTTAAATGATTGTAATTTGTGAATGCTTTGGAATACTACAGATCTAAGGTTGGTCTCTTTTTGAAGAAGACACTCAGAAGATAATTGCTTCAAAAAATATAAGGAAAGTTATAAAGTTTAAATTTACTGTAAAGCAAATTTACTGTAAACAATTATTTCACTTTACCCAAAATATATATTTGACAAAATATTTTTTCCATCTAAAAGTACTATAAAATCAAAGCCATATGTGTAACCAAGTAGTGTTCCAAATTTGAAGTTGATATCACAAAAAAAAGTTCACATGATATTTTGTTTATGTTCTGTACCAAAAATGGTACATACATTTTTTAGTTAATAACTTTCTGTCACAATATCATTTCTATCACCAAACTGGAACCTTGCGTTTCAGATCTTTCCAACTAGATGTGTTTTGTCAAGATTAGAAAAAGTTTTGATTATAAAACATTGCGGTCAATTTTATAATATAAAACAAGACACCGCTTACTACTAGAGAGAGGACTTTAAGTAGGCCTGCTGTTTCCACGGTAACGCATAATGTCCGATATCAAAAAGGTTTTCACGGTATGAATACTGAAGGAGTAATCTTTCAAATATCTGTTTATGATGATTAATTTAATATTTGATAGGACAGTAAGGCAATAAAAAGAGCGGTAAGTGTCCAACTCGCGGGATGGTGACAGTTAAGCTGCTGTTATGTTTGACATTTAAAAGAGTTTCTGTAATGCTGATGTTTTTGTGATTACAGTTGTGCTGAGGAATACAGAAGACATGATGAAGGTAAACACTACATTGACTCTATAAGCGACTGACCGCACTAATGCCAGTGACAAGTAATATCTTGTTCATATCATGCCAAATAAGTTACATGTGCTATGAAAGCTGTGTATTTGAACAGAAATGGGTACGATTAATTGGTTCCAGGGCTACAACTCAAGTAGTTGAAGTGGCTTCATTTTTAGTATAATCAACTTAAAAAATTGTTTATACTACAAATGATTAACTTCCTATAGTTCAATATAGCTTGTTGGTTGAACATAATTTCACTCAGAGTTGTCATAACTCAAAAATTTGGTGCAAAATTTCAAAAAGTTGTGTTTTTTTGCAATTTGCAATGTTTGAATTTGATGACATTTTATTAGATTAAAATAAAGGATTTTAAAGTACTTTCTCTAATGTGTCTTGAGAAGAACAATAAGACAACTACTTAAAATATTACAAATATTTTAGAGCTGAGCATAAGTGGAAAAACATTCCATATTTCACTAGATTTTTTTTTATATTTTGAAGGTTTTTATTTCTATGATTTTTCCTTGCCTGGAAATCACGTTTTAATATTCCCTGAAATTTCCAGGTTTTCCATGACCTCGGGTACCATGAGTCAGTGAACCAATAAACATACTATGACATTAAAATGTAATTACACTCCGCTTCCTCGATTAAGGTCTCATATGTAAATAAAAAAACAGCAAAAAGACCCAGTCCTTAGAAAAGCTGCAAAGCACAAAGGTATAATTGTTGTCAGAGCCATTCTACCAGTCTGTCCAGTAACATACCTTAGTGTTCTGTAAAGGCTTTGACCATTAATTTAGATTCCTGAGATGTTTCACTGATTGTCTCACTAATGCAAACGCCTGTAGGTATGTGTATATCTGCCCGTCCATCAGCCAGCATTCAATCTTAACAGAGCAACACTTCAAACTGATTAAACAAATCTATTTTTGGCCCAAGTGGTGAACCTCAGGATCATATTCTCATCTCTCTGGGGTTGGTAGCAGCCAATTCCTGCAAAAGATTGAGGCATAATAATCTATATTTTTAAAAAGGAAGTCTTTGTAGATTTGAATGCTATTTTAATTATTTTGTTGTAAATTAAATTAAACTTTCCTGTTCCACAGCAGTAAAAAATGTCCCTTACCCACTTCCAAATCAAGTCAAATCAAATCAAATTTATTTATATATAGCGCTTTTACAAGTCCAGTTGTTTCAAAGCACCTTTACGGTGTTAACAGTAAAATAATGCAACAGGATTTGATCGGCTGTACAGCCGCTCTGGTGAAAACGGTGATCCAGCTAATTTCAATTATCATATAGTGTCAATGCGGGCAGATCGGTAATATAGTTGAAATTTAGGTGTCCCCAACTGAGCAAGCCAAAAGCCAAAGGCAACGGTCGGGTTATAACTCCTGCTTTTTCAGACAGAAGCTCCCAGTATGTCTGGTCCTTATCAGATCCAGCCAATCCGTTCACACTCTCCAGATATATGCCGAAGGTTTTGTGAATAGTGTATGAGAATCTATGGTTAAAACAGAAACGAATGAAGCAGAGTTAGCAAAAAACCAACAATACATTCCATTCAAAGTCTGCTTTCTAAATATTGTTATTCCTAGGCCTTGTTCAGTTGACTGACAAGACAATCGTTGATTCAGGTCTGACTGTAAATGCACCTCGGGCTTATTGGAAATGGATGGGAAGAAATTGTACATTTCAGAATTGCATTATCCTTTATTCCTATTTTCCTAGTGGTCACAGTGGTAAAAGATGCTCCATTTTCTCAACCTTATTCATTCATTACAAATGATTTTGATGATTTCTAATGATGTGAGTCATCACAACCAGTAGTCAAAGTTAATCAATTATACCAGCAGAGAACTATTTCTGCATAAAGTGCACTAAACCTCATTAAATTCAGTACAATTTTGAGGAATATACTTGAAATCGTTGCTGGTGTTCTGCAGTTGATTTAAGGCCCCAAACATCAGCCCTTCCTCTGTCACAGTGGTGGAGTAGGAAACATGCTCATTAGTGAAATCATTAATGACAGTCACCTTAACGGGTACCTGTTCCAGCTTGCCTGTTTGGGAGAGAGAAAGAAAGAGCATTATATAGCTTGAATACATCAAAAACATGCAGTGGTAATTTGGACTGCTTATAGTGTAGCCTCAATAACAAATACAGTGTTGGTGCATTACTGAGTAATTAATTACTGTAATTGAATTGCTTTTACCTTGAAAAAGTAAAAGTAAGGGATTATACTCTTAATTGTTCTGTAATTTAATTACAGTTACTTCTGATATAATTGCATTAAATACTGTATAGAGAACAATTCTATAAAACAATAGCAGAGTTCAAATCTGAATACCGTCTAATGTTAAGATGTATGTTTTTAATGTAACATTACATAGTGGCACCTGACCGTAAATTGAGGTAGGATAGATTCTGGGTTTTAGCTAGTTTGTGATAAACAAACTTTAGTAAGTTTATATATATAAGCATTCTTTAGAAATGTTGGCTCATATTGATAGGATAGCATCTTGCAGTTGATGGAGATTTGTGGGATGCACATCCAGGGCACGAAGCTCCCGTTCCACCACATCCCAAAGATGCTCTATTGGGTTGAGATCTGGTGACTGTGGGGGCCATTTTAGTACAGTGAACTCATTGTCATGTTCAAGAAACCAATTTGAAATGATTTGAGCTTTGTGACATGGTGCATTATCCTGCTGGAAGTAGCCATCAGAGAATGGGTACATGGTGGTCATAAAGGGATGGACATGGTCAGAAACAATGCTCAGGTAGGCCGTGGCATTTAAACGATGCCCAATTGGCACTAAGGGGCCTAAAGTGTGTCAAGAAAACATCCCCCACACCATTACACCACCACCACCAGCCTGCACAGTGGTAACAAGGCATGATGGATCCATGTTCTCATTCTGTTTACGCCAAATTCTGACTCTACCGTCTGAATGTCTCAACAGAAATCGAGACTCATCAGACCGGGCAACATTTTTCCACTCTTCAACTGTCCAATTTTGGTGAGCTTGTGCAAATTGTAGCCTCTTTTTCCTATTTGTAGTGGAGATGAGTGGTACCTGGTGGGGTCTTCTGCTGTTGTAGCCCATCCGCCTCAAGGTTGTGCATGTTGTGGCTTCACAAATGCTTTGCTGCATACCTCGGTTGTAACGAGTGGTTATTTCAGTCAAAGTTGCTCTTCTATCAGCTTGAATCAGTCGGCCCATTCTCCTCTGACCTCTAGCATCAATAAGGCATTTTCGCCCACATGACTGCCGCATACTGGATGTTTTTCCTTTTCACACCATTCTTTGTAAACCCT